>OZ038485.1:10905498-11015498 GCA_964036315.1 Acanthosepion esculentum | reverse complement strand
CCCCGGTTGTTGGAATAAAGTGTTCGGTTCAAAATTCAAATCCTCTGAAGAAAGCCGGAGTGTATAACGGCCGAAACGTTGTGAATATTACAATGAAGATCAGACTAATAGTCCGATTAATGTAAATAATGCAAATATATTTTAAGATATTATTTATTTTATGGATTTCCCTATTCCAATTTTCTCGTATCACATTTTGGTTACTTCCTTAATTTTAAAATCCCTTATGAACAACAAACGTCATCATATGTCCGTTTTGCTTGCAAATATGTCCGCATACGTTTAATGTTTTGCATCTTTGATCTAGTTTTAATCAACAATGATACCTAATAAAATTATCTTTCTTAACCTGGTAATTACACTAAAAATTTAGTTTTTCTTCCCATCTTTTTCTTTTGTTCTGTCTTGGCTATTCATCCCTCCTCCAGGTATTTAAAAATTCTTTTGATCTTTTGATATGGCCGAATCACTTCCGCTTCTTGACGATGGTATAAAAGATAATCATGGAACCCGATGGCATGGATCCTACTCTAACCGATCTCAAATTTGGGGGCATGTGATGTCAAATATGTTCACATTAGGTTACAACGAATCCCCCGTTTCATTTTTAACATCATCAGTTTGAAGGTCATTTACAATACTCACTATAAAATAACTGTTAATTTTAACGCTGTTTTTTTTTATTCTTTTCAAATCAAATTTGTCTTCTTTTTTTCTTTTTTTAAATCTGTATCACCCCATTAAAACAACTAAGGCACAAGGGGTTCTAGGGTGTGGAAGAATTAGGAACAGAAACATTAATAATGAGCCGGAAGAGAAAAGGGTAATCAGGAGGACAGTAGATAGCGATTGACATTGCATTTAAATTTTTGAAGATTAAAGTTGGCTGGAATGTACGGAGCCAGAAGGGAATTCCACAAGCGAAAAGTGCGAGAAATGAAACTGTTAGCATAGAACTTACGGTTACCTCTCTCCAGCTCAACTGTAAAATAATGAGATCCCGACGCTAGTCTAGTGTTACGATTAAATTCTTAAGAAAGTCAAGGTACCATAAAAAAAGAGCGATATTTTATTCTGCTTCAAAACAGAAAAGGTGGCAAAAGGCCAAAGATGGGGAAAAGGACGGTCTTCTTCTGTCTTTAATTTAAACTTAACTAGCCACAAACACTGACCCAAACATGCCACAATATTCCTCAGACCAAATCAACAAATTCTTTCTTACAACATTCGCCATAATACCTCATGGTCTCTATGAAAATCCTAACTAGTCTCCATATGTAAAATTCATTGTCTGTGGGGCGTGGAATATAACAACAATTTAAAAACTAGTCCCAGTGAGTATTTACATTATGAATACAAATCTATTTACAAGAAACAAAACAAAATAATGTTAATATTAATCTACAATCCTTAACTGTGACAGAAAAATCAATTAACTGGACGAAATCAATGCGCGACTACCATAGTGATGCGTGCATCCGAACAATTACCATGAAAGTATTTATAGAAAAGACACAGATTGGCAGCCTTATAACAGTAGGAAAGTGACAGAAGCGCGGCCGAATTGAAATTGAATAAATATTGCATCAAGTTTTCCCTTTTAAAATCAGTTAGGATCAGACGCTGTCAGAAACTGTATGAATTTAAAAAATGGCTTTTCAGCGATATCCGTTCTACCTATGGAACTTTAGCATGGACTGTTAAAGGTATGGACATTCTTTTTAACCACTTTAAATCGGTTTATACCTTCTTTCAATTATTCCGGCGACCTGAACGATAACGATCTTGCAATATTGAGCTTCTGGAAAATCCGAAGGAAAGTTCACTTTCAGAAATTCGGAAAAACTTAATCTATCCCCTCATCATGTCTGCTCAGCTTAATGAAACAGTTCTACTGCTACTGAATATTTCATCATAATCTGTAAGGAATGTTTTTTTTTCTCTAAAGTCATCTTCAATAAAGACGTTAAGATCCCCGTCGAAATTGTATTTTAAAATGTATTGTACTGAGTTTATTGAATAAATGCAGTAAACATACACTTTCTTTTCATTCAAATTCTAATGAAAAAAAATGGCGGAGAGACATTGTGAGTTAAGTATCGCAATCTAAAATACCCCGTGAATGGGTGCTATGTTTTCAGTAGTTTTTTGTTTTGTAGTCTAAATGATATTTCACGGTTAATCAACCATTCGTTCCAGTGTACTCGATGCGATCGTTAACTGACTTTTAGAGACACACATCCAGTTGTTTTTTTTTGTTAAACATCACAGAAAGGAGGCGAGACAGGGGTTAACCCACTATCAAAAGTCTCACATGCTAGCAACTTACAATAAGCCACAGGATTTAGGCTTCATATGTGATACATGGAGCATGAGACGGGCTTCTATTTCTTTTTTTTTTCTTTTTTTTTTTGAGGAGATTGGTTAAAATGTCGCCTTGTACACTGACATATACGCTACTTAATCCAGATTATATTTTCCCTCATATTCGGTGTAATATAATCCGAACGATTTGGCAAATCATTCATCCCACGGGCAATAAAATTATTCAGCTTCGACACCAAGAAACACTCAAAATCGGCCTTAACATCTTCACAAATGATTAAATGTTTTCCTCTCGAAAGATTTCTGCAAAAATGTAAATGAAGGATAGTCATATGCATAAAGATCAGAAAAGTAAAAAGATCGAAGTAAATCGTTCATATTTAGGGCCATTAACTAAAAACGAAGAATCGATCTCCAAATAAGTAAAACAACTTCAAAGCATATACTCTGTGTTTGGTGTGAGATGAAGGCTGTTATCTATCACGAGGCGCTAAACCAAAACGAAAACTTAATGCGGGTAAGTATTGACATCAATTAGAAACATTACACAGACTTGTATAAATAAATAAAAAAAAACATTCATCGTTGGTTAATCGTAAAACCGCTACTACATGAAAATTCAGTTAGCCAGGAAAAGTTTATGCCACAATTTTTACATTAGAATTTAAGTGTAAAGAAAGTATCTGCATACTGAAT
This sequence comes from Acanthosepion esculentum, assembly GCA_964036315.1. NCBI lineage: Eukaryota > Metazoa > Mollusca > Cephalopoda > Sepiida > Sepiidae > Acanthosepion > Acanthosepion esculentum. Next base: position 11,012,477 of record OZ038485.1, on the reverse strand, counting down.
TTAATAAATTCATAAATTTTAAAATACGATTAAGGCGGGTGTCGACTTGTACGACGACTAAAAGTAGGTCCACCCAAAACTAGATCAGAAAAAATAGTGTTTTCAGATAGCTTGGTGGTGCCTATCTCATCTCCACACTCTTGACCGAGAGAGGATGACCACAGAATATGATATGGTTCGTCCTCTCTCCGTAAACTAGGTTATCAATTCTGAGTTACAGATTCTCCTAGACCGGTTTATAGGAGCCAGTCGGTAATGGTATTTACCCATAGCTGGGAGGGGGAGAGATGGATGCATGCCTTTTCAATGAGTATTAGCGAATAAGTGAATCATATGAAGCCGAGTGGAATTTGAACTCAGCTGTACGATTTCACAATCCGATGCACCATCCATTACTCCAGCAAAGTGCTAAGTAGCAACAAAATCAAAGAAGAATAAATTAATGACACACACGCACACACACACGCACACACACACACATATCTATATATATATATATATATATATATATATATATATATATATCATTAATAAGGTAACCAAAAAAGTTATGTCCGTTTTTTGATTAGTTATCGAATGAAGTTGAAATATATACGAAATGCGTGTAGCAAGTAGGTACATCAGACGTTATAAAAAACACGCACACCGTGCCCGGCCATCAGTTATAAGCCGGAGAGCTGTGTGAAGTGTCTAGAGATTGGGGATGTTTGCTTTACGACTTCAAAGTGGGCTTATCAGCAGCTGCATCAAGTCGCCGCATATGTCAAGCGTTTGGTGATAGTGCTGTGGATGAACGTACTGCAAGGCGTTGGTTTCGAAAATTCAAGTCGGGAGATTTGTCTCTCCATGATGAGCCTCGCAGTGGACGACCACAGGTCTTGAATGACGGAGTCCTGAAGGCGGCCATTGAAGAGGGCAGTAGTCTAACGTGTGGTGAACTTGCAAGACAGTTCAACGTTTCCGATGAAACAGTTAGACTTCACCTGCACCGCCTAGGTAAGACGTACAAACTGAGCAAGTGGGTTCCGCAAAAGCTGTTGGAGGTCCACAAGGGACAACGAGTGGTAGCCTGTGTATCGCTGCTTTCTCGCCACCGTACCGCATCCTTATTCAATCGAGTGCTTACCAGTGATGAAAAGTAGGTTCTGTACGAAACTCCAAAGCATTCCAGACATTGGTTGTCTTCTCAGGATGCTGTCCCTCACACCGCAAGACCGCCGATGCACCCACGTAAGATTATGCTTTGTGTCTGGTGGACAGGTCGTCAAGTGGTTCATTATGAACTGCTACCAACGGGCCAAACGGTCACTGGAGACCTATACTCGCAGAAATTGAAACGTGTGCAACAGGCATTGCGCCAGAAGGAGCCAGCACTGGTGAATCGCAAAAGTGTGCTTTTCCTCCATGACAACGCCAGGCCGCATGTCGCGCGAGTGGTGAGGGATACCATACAGCAACTTGGGTGGGAGACTTTGTGCCATCCCCCTTATTCACCTGACCTTGTGCCTTCCGATTACCACCTCTTCCACTCCCTGTATAATCATCTTCGTGGGAAATCCTTCACCAATGAAGCAGACTTGTGTAATGCCCTCACGGACTTCTTTGGGTCACCCCCGCCCCCGAGTTCTACCGCAAAGGCATTGAACAGCTGGAGAGACGTTGGCAGAATGCCGATGGCGATTACTTCGAAGACTAAATATAAGTTACACATACTGTAAAGAGTTTTCTTTTTTTCCTTTAAAAACGGACAGAAGGTTTTTGGTTATCTTGTATATATGGGGTACATTTCAATTTATATTACAATGAATCATTCATACAAAAAATAAATTTAATAAAGTTAATGATATAAAATGGAGAAATCCCTTCGCTAACAAAATTTTAAATGTGCATTAACCTACAAATCCCTCGATCAATGTTATGATCCTTGTTTTTAAAAATTATAAGCTGTATAAGTTCTTTCTTAAATACGTGGGTACTTTCGACTATACTTTCAGTCATCTTCAGACATGGAAATTATTTTGGTTTTGGAAAAATTAAGGTGCATCCGAGACGAAAAAATATAATGCTAGTCGAAATATATTTGTATCCGTTATCAATAACACATTTCAAAAAACTTATTTCGATTCGCATTATATTTTTTCGTCTCGGATGATACCTGAATTTTACCAAAAACAAAATAATTTCCATGGCTGAAGAGGACCAAATGTACAGTTGAAAGTACGTAGGCCAGTTTCAAAGAAGCGTATAACATTCGGAGGAGAAGTGATCCTAAAGTTAAAATTCCACGGAAAAACAAAAAAAAAACGCAAGATATTCGTAATGAAAGATACAGAAATTCTGGTGGGCACAGACTGGATGCAAAAGTTCGACGTATGGGATTTACCTATCAGCTTATTTTGTAAGAAGATAAAGTGCGAACCATCAGAAGCTATAAAATTAAAGGAAGAATTACATAATCAATTTCCAGAGCGGGTTGGGACGATGTAACAAATTGGCAGCTAGAATTCAATTAAAAGAAAACGTCCAACCAGTATTTAAAAAGAAGCGAAACGTGCCGTTTGCTACTATAGAAAAAATCGACAAAGAATTAGAGAGACTTGAACAAACTGGGATCCTCTCAAAAATAGAGTTCAGTGAATGTCTATGTCTATGTAAAAACCAAAAGAAAAACAGGAGAAATCCGTGTTTGCGCAGATCGCTCGACTGGATTGAATAAGGCTATAAAAGACCATCATTACCCATTACCAAGTCCGGAGGAAATATTTACCAAGCTTAACGGCGGTAAGGTATTTTCTAAAATAGATTTAAGCGAGGCTTATCTGCAGATTCCAGTACAAGAAGAGAGTACGAAAATTCTATGTATTAATACGCACAAAGGACTGTACAGATTCAACAGTTTACCATTTGGTGTAAAAGTTGCACCGTCAATCTTTCAACAGACGATGGATACAATGCTTATGGGCCAGAACTTTTCTACCGCTTACTTGGACGACATTCTAATTATGAGCGACAATGTTGAAGAACACGAATCGCGCAAAAAGGAAGTTTTCAAAAGACTTCAGGACTTAGGGTTTAAAGTAAAAGGAAAAAAATGTGATTTTTTTCCTAAAGGAAATCAAATATTTAGGTCATGTAATTAATGAAAGTGGCAGAAAACCGGATCCAGACAGGGCATCTGCAATAAAAAATATACCTGAACCGAAAAATGTCGCAGAATTGCAAGGCTTTCTTGGTCTAGCAAACTACTACGGTGAATTCATTGAAAATATGCCCAGATTCAGGCTCCCCTCAACGAATTACTGAAACAAGAGAACAAATGGAATTGGACGGAAGACTGTCAGAAAACGTTTAAGGAGATAATACAAAAATTAACTTGGGAGGTAGCACTAACTCATTTCGACCCAAAACTAGAAATTATTATTGCGGGTGACGCGATCTCACACGGAGTAGGAGCTTGTATTCTACACAAGATGCGGGATGGCACAAAGAAACGCATAGCCCACGCATCTAGATCATTGTTACCAGCAGAGAGGAAATATTCGCAGATTGAAAAGTAAGCGTTAGGCATAATATTCGCCATAACTCGCTTTCACAGATATATATATGGGAGAGAGTTTACGCTTCAAACTAACTATAAACCTCTTCTTACGATTTTTGGAGCGAAAAAAGATCTACCAATTTACAGAGCCAACAGACTTCTAAGATGGGGTACTATGTTACTGAACTACAATTTCAAACTTGAGTTCTTACTATCGAAGAAAATTGCGCATGCTGATGGATTATCGCCATTAATAACTGCGAAATGCGAACCTCTGGAAGACTCGGTAATAGCGGCGTTGCAAGCTGAAGATGAAATCAGTAAAGTGTTATACAATACAGTAAAGGAACTACCTGTGACCTTGCTAGAGATAAGAAGAGAAGCGGAAAAGGATGAATTTATTCAGAAAACCAAGAAAAAAATAGAAGAAAAGGAAAGGAATTTAGCAGACAGCTTGTCAATTTGTGATCACATATTATTATATAACGAAAGAGTGGTCATATCAAAATCGTTACAAAGACGTATTTTGAAAGAATTTCTTTTAGGACATCCAGGAAAAAAACGGATGAAAAGACTTATGAGAAGTTTCGTCTACTGGCCTAACATGGACAATGATATTACGCAAATGCAGGAAAGATGTAAAGGCTGTGCTGCTGCGGCAAAGGCACCACCTTCTATACAAAAACCATGGCCTAAGGTGGACAGACCTTGACCCAGAATACATGTGGATTATGCGGGACCCATAGTGGGTTACTACTGCTAAATTACAGTAGATAGCTTTACCAAGTGGCCAGAAATTTTCAGATTCAAACACCCGCCGACGGAAAAATACTATGAATTGTCTACAAGAATTATTCGCGTGATTCGGGGTCGTGGATTTCTTGGTAACTGATAACGGTACACAATTCACCTCCAGCGATTTCCAATAATTCTGTGAGGCTTACCAAGTAAAGCACATAAAGATAGCTCCGTAACACCTACGGTCTAACGGACAAGCCAAAAGATTCGTAGACACACTAAAGAGAGCTCTAAAAAAGCAGAGGATGTACCGACAGAAAGAGCTATGCAACAGTTCCTCCAAGCATACAAAATAACACCTAACGGCAACACACCATCTGGTCTTTAATCAGCGAAAGTGATGTTTGCCTGAAAAATACGGTCTGTGTTTGTCATGTTATTGCCTAACAAGTATAATAACCAGCAGACACCTATAGTACCCAAGAGATCATTCAAACCAGGAGAACGGGTCTACTTCAGGATGTTCAGGAACAAAATGGCTTACTGGGAACCTGGTACAATAATTAACAGACTAAGAAATGTGATGTACACAATACAAGGCGAACAATTTACCCACAGAAGACATATTGACCAAATACAAAAAAGACGGGTTGAGGGGCCAAGTTCGTCTCCTGCAGAAAATGACGATTCGATGGATGCGATCTTTGAAGCTTTTGAGATTCAAAGACCACAGGAAGACACAGAAATTAGAAGGTCAAACAGTAAAAGAAAATTTATAGAACCTCTAATTATCGACCATAAGAGGAAAAAATACTAACTCCCCACCAAAATAGATCCAAGGAGGGGGGTGTTGAAGGGTCTTCCCCTTTTTACACAAATGGATCACCCAGGGTATACATATACTACTGCTAGTGGATACACGAGAATCACAGACAGAGACAGAGAGAGAGGTGGAACATAGTCGAACGTCGAAAGGAACGAGCGTACGAACGTAGCGGCAAGAATCACAGTGACCAAGCACGTAGACTCAGTAAGAAGTCATACAGCGAAATGTCGATACCAAAGACTATATATTCATTTTCCTACTAACCCGCATTCCTGGAACTACTAACCTGTATTACCAGTTTGTATTATTACGTTAATACATTCATTCTTGGTGTTTGTTATTATTTGATACAGGATTTCATCCCGGAATGCACAATAGATTCATTGTAAGATATATATATATATATATATATATATATATATATATATATATATATATATGTATTCATAACAGACTATTGTCCTTATCGTGTTGTTGCTCTCTGAACATTTCAGATTTCTGCGGTACATCATGCACTGTTTCCCCCCTTCTTGTGTCAATATGCCCTGTCAGTGCCAAATTTTCCAAGTCTTCCTCTCGTCAAACACGGATACCACTTATAATTCCTGATCTGTAAATATCGGGACAAGTTAAAGAATTCATATCCAAAGTAATATTTCAATAGGAATAGCAGAACTAATGTTAGCACTAAACGTTAAAAAAGAAAAAAAAAGTTTTCGACCTTTACACGAACGTGTGCATCTTGTAAATTTCTTATTACAATTCACTAGTTGACTACTTATTGAATTGAACAGCGTAAAGGCTGAGAGTCCGCAATGACCTGATCTTCGCTTTCTATCATTTCAGTGGCGCAGATTGACATTATCTATAGAGAAAAGAGTGGGAACTGAAGACAACGTCAATGCAGTGAGAAACGCTGAGAAGACGGGGAGTGGGAGGCAGCCTTTCACGTGATTATTGAAAGCGACAAGCACATAGAATACTGGCTGCTTATTCAGTCGCAATATCAATATTGTCACAGCTACCCACTGTCATAGATGTAGCCTTGTTATGTCAGAGCGGAAATTTCGTGATATAAATATTTCAAAAGAATTTTGGAAACTTTCGAATCGCTAAGACATTAATTCGTTTCTCAACTTCAAAATGCTTACAAAACCCCCTCATAAATACATTGGTTTCTCGTAATATTAACCATTTCCTAATAAGGAAGCATCTGGTATTCAGTGACCGTGCAGCCAGTACTGCTTTCGGTTGATATTTATAAAATACTGCTAGTAAAATATTTTCCACGGAAATGGGTTTCTCAAATAAAACATCACTATAACTCTAGAAACATAGGCACATCCCATACACCGAATTAAAAAGCAAAAATAAAATCACCCTTGATAATGGCTAAAAGTATAACCAAAAGCACTCGAAATTGTAGAATATTTGGATAGTTTCTACACACTCTGTTTCCAAATAAATAAAAACGATTTTTTGATAACAAGAAAAATTAAATAAAAAGCTTAATCGTATACATTATCTATCGCCTTTAATGAAACATGTACTGAATTCATTGTAAATGATCTATTTGCCGATGAATTTAAAAGATTTAGCATTTACTAATTTCATATTTAGAAGTCGCATGAAATATTCAATGTATGCGCCTACATAGTTTTACGTCTAATTCTAGATCAGCTTCTGTTTTGGAAGGCTTTATCTGGAGTACTGTTTCTTGGTAAAAAAGTAAATTAGTAAAGTTAACCTACCAATCCCTCGATGAATATTATGATCCTTGTTTTTCAAAATTATAAGCTGTATAAGGTCTTTCTTAAATACGTGAGTACTTTCGACTGTACATTTAGTCATCTTCAGACATGGAAATTATTTTGTTTTTGAAAAAAATATAATTCTAGTCGAAATATATTTGTATCCATTATCAATAACACATTTCAAAAAACATATTTTGATTGGCATTATATTTTTCGTCTCGGATGATACCAGAATTTTACCAAAAACAAAATAATTTCCATGGCTGAAGATGACCAAATGTACAGTTGAAAGTACTTGCGTATTTAAGAAAGACCTTATACAGCTTATAATTTTTTAAAAATCAAGTATCATACATTCATCGAAGGTTAATGCACCTTTAAAATATTTTTAGCGAAGGGATTTCGCCACTTTATATCATTAACTTTACTAATTTACTTTTTGTATGAATGATTCTGTTGAGGGGTCTTCCACTTTTTACACAAATGGACTCACCCAAGGTATACATATACTACTGCTAGTGGATACTCGAGAGTCACAGACAGAGACAGAGGTCGAACATAGTCAGGAACGAGCATACGAAAGGAGCGGCAAGAATCACAGTGACCAAGCACGGAGACTCAGGAAGAAGTGATACAGCGATACGTCGATACCAAAGACTATATATATATATTTCTACTAACCCGCATTCCTGGAACTACTAACCTGTATTACCAGTTTTTATTATTACGTTAATAACAATTGGTTAAAAAACCCTGCCCTGTTCCTTATATTCATAAATTATCTTATTGACGCTATTGATTCCCAAGTCGGCATCTATGCGGATGACACCACAATTTACTCCTGCCTCAGAAACAAATCTAGTGCCACTGACAAAATTAACCTGGCATTTCGTCTCGAAAAGGACCTTCAATCGGTTGTGAACTGGGGCAGGAATTGGCTGGTTAACTTTAACGCCTCCAAAACAAAACTGCTCTCCATTAATCACCACAGGGATCCTTCCCCGCATCCCATTAGAATGTCTGAAGCTCAACTTCTCGAGAGCTCTTCTCTGCGGCTGCTAGGTCTCACTCTGTCTGCTGACCTGAGATGGAACAACTACATTGAGTCGATTGCTTCATCCACCGCAAGGAAAGTTGGCTCCCTTTGCCGGGCCAGGAAATTCTTCTTCCCTGAATCGATCCTCCAAATTTACAAATCAACCATCCGCCCTTGCATGGAGTATTGCTGCCATATATGGTCTGGAGCCCATTCTGTTTGCCTCAATGTTCTTGATAAGATCCAGAGACGGGTATGCAATGTAAGTGACCCTGATCTGTCTTCTCGTCTGCAGTCTCTCTCTCTCTCTCTCTCTCTCACAGACGCACCGTCGTCTCTTTCTGTCTCTTTTATAAATACTTCCATGGTAAGTGCTCCGATGAGCTGCTATCGCTGGTTCCCAGGCTCCATGAATTCAAGCTTCCTACGGGGCTGGCATCCCGTTCCCACCCTTTCGCTATTGAAACTATTAAATGTAGCCGTCTCTTCTACTCGAATAGCTTCATATTTGGCATCTCACGCCTATGGAACTCCCTTCCTCATTCCTGTTTCCCTGATGACTATGATCTCCAACTATTCAAATGTAACGTCAATCGACATCTCCAGTTGCCTTGATCTATCCTATATCCTTCTCCACATCCTTTCCTCTAACACTCCTATTTGCTCTAGCTCCAAATCCTCTGTAACCCCTTGCGTGCTAGTGGCTTCCCGCCTTGCCTGGGGTGAAAAGCTTAAAAAAATCCCAAAAAAACAATGATTATTTAACTATTTTATAAAAAAATTAATATAATGAGACAATTTGAAGCTAATCAGAAGCCCGGGTCTGTTACAAGCAGTAAGAAGTTTATTTCCATAACCGAAACAACTGAAACATACTATGTGTGATGATGTATCATTTACAGACCTACGATTTTGTCACTAATTTTCACTCCTTTATAAGACTTAAGAACTACTCCAGGTAGAACTTTACAGACTAAGAGACACAATTCATGGGAATATATGTGTAAGATAACGGTTAACCCTAGACTTGAACAGATTAAGATTGTTGTTATCGGGGAAGCATCCTCTTGGGAGTCAATTCGATAAGGCATCGGTTCGTGGAAAGCTGTTCAAATGGGACTTATATCTCACCGAAGGGAATGAGAGTGATTCGCTAGAATGTGCATGGCATGGCGATACTGAGCCGTGAAGATAAGAACTGGCAGAACCATATGACATAGTTTGTCCGAATATTTTCCATGGAAATATAGATAGAGCAGAGAAAGACAGTAAAGAATTTGTAGAGTGGAAACTAATATATCACCCACAACGAGAGGCTGTTGAACTAGTCAACTCCAGCCCATATATGGCAGCAGTACTTCAGCGAGGTAATCCTGAGAGAACTAGAAATCCTACCAGGATTCATCATTGGTAGCCACAAATCTTAACGATATAAGATATGCAGATGACACGGAAAGGAAGGTACAAAACCTCCTACAGACGTTAACGAAGGAAAGGGGAAAAAGCACTAAGCATAAAAAGCGAAAAGCATTGGGAGTAATGTCTACTTGTTGACCGTATTGCTTAGAACTACAAAGGATAAGAAGTTGTGGAGAGCCATGGTTGACAACGTACTGAGCGGACACGGCACGAGAAAAAAGACTATTGACCGTGTTGCTTAGAGTTAAAATGGAGAGGAAGTTCTGGAGAGTCATAGGCACATGGTACTGAAGGGGCACAATAAAAGATAGCACACAGCAGTCTCATATCTACCAGGCGTTGTGAGTAATGTGTATATTAGCCTAACTGTTGACCGTAATGCTTAGAGCTACAAATGATAGGAAGTTGTGGAGAGCCTCTATAGCTAACGTCCATTAATAGACAGTGCACATAAAAGAACACAGACCTGACTTCTATTAAGAATATCTTTTACAATTATGTTCACTCTGCACATGGCACAAGAGCCACTGTAGGTAGAGGGCTATAGTGTTAGAGGCATAGTTTATGGATTATTGGAAAAATAACTGTTGACTCTAGACTTGAATAGGTTAAGATTAGAGCGATCTGGGAAGCATCCCCTTGGGAGTCAATTCTACAAGGCAGCGGTTCATTTACAGGCCTACAATTTTTCACCCTTTATAAGAACCAAAAACCACTAGAGTTAGAATTTTACAGACTAAAAAGGCACAATTCATGGGGATAGATGGGTAAGATAACGGCCAACCCTTAACTTGAACAGGTTAAGATTGATGTTATCGGAGAAGATTCCTCTTGTGAGTCAATTCGACAAGGCAGGGGTTAGTGGAAGGCTGGAAAAGTGAAACAGAATGGAAGAGGAAGCGGATGAGAGTAGTTCGCTGCAATGAAAGTTAGTACTGGTGGAACGAAAGAATGTAGTTCGTCTTTTTCCATGGAAATGCTATAAGACTGAAATCTGTGTATATAAAACACGATTCTATCTATCTATCTATCTATCTATCTATCCATCTATCTATCTATCAATCTATCTATCTATCTATTTATCTCTCTATTTCATTATGTTCAGATCCATCTATCTATCTATCTATCTATCTATCTATGTATCTATCTATCTATCTATCTATGTCTGTGCATTATCTATCTATCTATCTATGTCTGTTCATTATCTATCTATCTATCTATCATCGAGTGATTTATAGGTTAATGAAACTTTAAAATTTTGTTCGCGAACGGATTTCGCCACTTTATTTAATTAACTTTACTAATCTACTTTTTGTATGAATGATTCATATATATATATATATATATATATATATATATATATATATATATATATATATATATATATATATATATATATATATATATATATACGTGTGTGTGTATGAGAAATTGGTTTAATTTCTAACAATTGCTTACATTTGTAGTATAGAGACATTGCAGAGAATCAACTGCCGTCTTTAATTTACATTTAGTTTATCTTAATGTCCACGATATTTTGACAAAACTAAAAACGTGTAGGACAATTTACAAGTGTTTATTTTACATCAGCATTATACATGTGGAGTCGAAATACTGAGTTCAAATTCCAGTCCAGTTCTTCCGTTCACTTTTGCAGAAATATGCCCGGGAAAGATAAAGATTCATGTATGTAGCTCGCCTTTTTAGCCTTGGTTGGAAATTAAATTAGCGGAAGGACAACTTGAATTCAAAACTGGTTGTTTTCTAGAGCTGGCACTTACGTGAAAGCTTACATGCTACAGAAACCATAGCACCTACAAAACCTGTTGAGGGCGTAGGTCTCGGCTCTGGAGGTTAGCTCAGCAAGTCAGAGAAAAGAGTGAGGAAAGAGAGAGAGAAGATAATTTTAAAATTTCTTGGATATCTTAATTTTCAATCGAACTTAGCCCATGCAGGAGCCGTTGGGGGCGCCGACTTGCTGAGTTTTCCACCATTCTTTTACACCCGTTGCGGTTGTGCCTCGGAGCCTGGGTCTCTGCGAATGATTTCTTGGTGTGCTTATCATGTGATGTGTTTTGGGCGTTTTAACCTGGCGGATCCCATTCATCCATAGGCTAGATCACGGCCGATGTCCTCAACATAGTTGGCTCGCCTTGATCGGGAATATGTAGTCGTCATTGTTCATCTTAGGAACCACCCTTCCGTCCTGGCCGTTGACCTGCGTCGAGGAGGTCCTTCACCCAGTGATGACATGTTGACACCACCACATCACGTGAGCTTAACTCTCCAGCTGAAAAAAGTTTCCCCGGAGTATGGCTACCTGGAGCCTTCACGTGAGAGATTTAGGAAATGTTTGACGACAAGTTATGTCCTTCCACGCGAAGGTGCAAAGTGCCAGCCATCAAAGCTACTACCTCTATCCAAATCCCGCTATGTCCACTACCTGCATATACCATCATACCATTTATAAGATATAATGACAGAAAATATAACTGAAAGCCGTCCTGGGTATGACGATAAAAATCTACATCCGCGTCCTGGGTAAGACAATAATCTAAGTCCAGCAGTAAGGCCTCTGATCAGGAGGTTTTCAGGAGCGTGGAACCATCTCTTAATTGTTGGTGTTCCAAGGTCCACCTGACCAGGTGTGGTAGCACCTGTTACGTTCCCAGCTATGGGCAAATAGTTAAACCCGAAACCGGGGTAAAAATGGGTTTAAATATTAGGGATACTTGGTAAGAAAAATTATTATGAGCAATAATTTTTTAAAGCAAAAATTGTTACCCGTAATACATTTTTGAAAAAAAATATTACAAACAATACATTTTAGAAAAAAAATATTACTTGCAATACTTTTTTTGAGAAAAAAATTATTTCCAGAAATACATTTTTGAAGGAGAAAATTATTACCATAAACTGATTTTTGCCAAAACCAAATATTACCAGCAATAAATTTGAGGTTGATATGCCGTAAAACACAACAAACCAAACTACAACTGAAAGATACTATTTTGATTTTTAATTCCAACTGATTTCATTACTAATCAAAGAGTACAACACAACAGAAGATTTTTTTTTATGAGCCGTGTCCTTTTAGGATGTTGGGGATCATGGCTTTCCAAAATCTCTTGACTTGAACTCATTAAAGCCAGGCAGACATAGAAGATCGTGGAACATAAATCCTATCACAACGTTCTGTGATATCCAACAAATCGCATTTCTGGCATTTTCTCTCCGTAAAACATCGTTGATTGTGGCGTTTATCTTTATGAAAAAAAATGACTACTGGAAGGTGAAAGAATGAGATTGGTCCTTTCACAATTTGAAAAAAAAATCGTGTAAAACGAGTAAAAAGTCTGCCCAGCCATAGACGTCATCAGAAATATAGTTAAAGAAAAAGATTCGATTTAACTGGTGTTTGAATGATCTGCGAAATACTTTTGACTGAAATATATTTTCCCTTGATTTTCTGGGAATGTTTCAAGTAACACACCTCAAACGAAATGTTAAAATATACATATTATTCCGTAAATTCTAACGTATTTTCAAGAAATTTGACGATTTACTTTGACGTAGGCTGTGATATTTTCAAGAATATTCGTGAGGCTAACCGAAAATGTTATTTTTCATCTCCCTTTTTCAGGTTCACGCGAAAATGTTATGAATGACAATGTCGTATTCGCTTTTCTAATATATAAATATTCATTAAAGTTTACATAAAATTTAAGACTTGGGTTTGCTTGTATGATTACAGTCACCTCAAAAGCTATTTCTATAGTGTACACAATGGCTATTAACGATGAGAATTTTTTTTTCGCTCGTTGTCATGTTGGAAGGTGAATTTTTTCAGCTATGCGTAAAGAAGATGGTATAGCATGTCTTTGCATGGTGATTTTCTAAGTGTAGCTTAGATGTGGCACCAGGTTGAAGTGGATAGTAGAAGAAAGGTTTATTGTACACAACAATTATAATATGAAATACGGTACAGTAATACACACAGGTCAGTCTAGTAGTGAATGCCACTAACTGGCAGGTCGGACATGCTTGCGTCATCTCGCTCTCAACTTCCCTCTCTACCGCAGGGTCTCGTAGACAGTAGACTTTATAGGTACTTACTACCTATAATGTAACCATTCATGGGGCTCACTGGTTATTCCATTACATCAATAATTGAATGATATTGGGGTTTTCCAGCACTCTCACCCCCAAATCACCCTATACCATAACAGACCCGGTACTATAAATGATGGAACCACAGATTCATCATTCACTCAATCTCGTGATTTTTCTTCTCAAATTCACTCTTCTCTTAGAAACAAAAATTCTAAATAGGACTCGTCTTTCCACAATGCATTTGGCTACAATATCCAGTTCTTATGCCCCCCCCCCATTTCTACGTGTTCACCTTCCGTAACAAGAGTTTTTTTTATGGCAATGCACACTCCTAAGACCTGCTGATCTAAGTTGATTTTTTCACATTTATTTTTCAGCTGTCAACCCTGGAGTAGTTTTCGGTGCTACTATAGCGCTGAGGCTTATAATCCGTTTCCCGTGTTTAGAAAATGTGAGACAGGTATAAATATCCATGATAAACCTCACCTGACCTGACGGCTACGTGAAGTGGGAGGGGGTCACGGCACGTTGAGGTAGACATCACGCTATAGTAGCATCCAGTTTTTTCCATTTCTTTTGTTCTCAATAATGAAGTGCTTGCCTTCAGAAGCAGTTGTCATTTTTGGTGCTCCAGAACTTTTTTTCTGGCAAGATTTGCGCAAGTTTCTAACTGACTTTGTAATGAATATTACATCGCGTCTCTAGAAATCTTTACATTTTTGGCAATCTTTGATATAAAATTTAAATTTGTGCCCTCACCTCAATGCTTAGCGGCTTTGACTTTATTCAACGCGTGCAAGTCTCTCCAAAATTAAAAAAAAATTAAACTACCTACGAAAATACTGTCACATTTTTTTTTTCTTCAGAGGCAGCTACATAAGGTTCGTTTAGTCAGTGTTGAGTTAACGTTTAATTTATTTGTAAATTTTGGTCATCTTAAAAAAGTCTACTTTGGGCTTATGGTGAAAACAAAATATAGTGTTTCTCATAAAAAATATTCATAATTTATAAAAATAGATTGTGGACAGACGAACCCAAATTTGAACTTTTTTTGTAGTAAAAGGAAATTGGAGAAAAGACAGAAAAAAAAACACGTTAGTTACTAAAATTGTATCTTTTACTTCAAAAGAATACAAAATTATTTCATTTAAAGTTCATTTAAAAAAAAAGAAACGCAGAGTAGCTTCAAACCTTTTGTCGGTAGGATGTATACGTGTATATATGAGTTTTAGCTCTGAAGAAGTTTATTTAAAAAACACTAGATTTATGGCATTAGATTTTAACTTAAATTGTCACAAAATGTAAATTTGGGTACCCGTCGAGGATCAAACTCACTAAATCGGAAAGGTCAAAACTGAGAAACGCGGTAACCAAGCTCCTAGCAACCTTTCCTTATTTACTAAGCTTTGACAAAAGGCCACAAACATTGCGCCTACAATGTGGATCAAACTCGCAAATTTTAACAACACGAAGTCAACTAGATTTAACTCGATTTTTCCCATTTATACGATTATATATGGAAGAACCGTGTGAGCAGACCATCCTTACCAAATGAATAGATTGGGAATAACAATTAGCTGACCGTGTATACATGGCATACTGAGAGCTATGTGTGAAGGCCTGAACAGGTGGAACTTAATAAGGGACCTCGTCTGAAAATATGATTGAGTATCGAGACACTAAACAAGTTTAGTCAATGGGAAGGAGAAATTGGTTCTTCCTCTTTTTTTTAAAAAAAGTTCAAAATGATAATAAACAAAGTATTAAACCTTTACCCAGACAGTTATTTTTTTGGGAAAAAAAACAATCATTTTCAGAAGAATATTTTTTTTTGTTATTAATATAGTGACTAAGAAATTGGGTACCTTGAAGTACCCGAGCTGTGATTAACACCTCTACAAGACAAGTGGACACGTTTCAATCTCAGAAGCACATAAAAAAAAAATCAAGATCGACATATAAACACGTCTGGAGCTGGGTTTTTGTACGTTACTATAAGAACGTGTTTATTCGTCCGTCTCTGAAAAAGGACACTTTCGATGAAAACGCCGGGGAAGGGTTAAGGCCACTAAGTATGATTTAATATAATTAAAAAAGAAAACAGAAGGAAACAATAAAGTAACAGAAATTAATTGGACAGATCATTATGATTGACATTGTAATTATATTTTTGAAGATCAAAGTTGACTGGAAACAAAAGACTGGAAGAGATATATTACACACGTGAGAAATGCATAGGAAAGTGCTAGATCGCTTACGGTTACACATAGGCATTTAACCTTTAAAATGTTGAGACCTAGCTGCCAAACTAGTACTGCACTCAAATTCGTAAAATCTAGTTACTGTTGCGGGAGTATGCTGATCGTGTTTGGGGTGGGAAAACACGTGTCTCCTGGTATGTTTCTTGCACAACAAAAATGGCGGACTCAGAATATAATTCCAGTTAATAAGATGTCAAAGTAACAGCAAAACGATATAGTACTAGTTGTCTAAACTCTAACACTATTTCTAAATACTATCATTCTCCTTATATATAAATATATATATATATATATATATATATATATATATATATATATATATATGTATGTATATGTAGAAATATATATATATATATATATATATATATATATATATATATATATATATATATATATACAGTGCTGTTCGATAAAAGTGACTCACCTGATTTTTTTTTTTTACTAAATGTTCTCTTCTCCGATAAAACGAAAGTTGATCTAAAGTCAAAGGATAAGCGATCTAAAATCCGAAGAAGAAGCTTTGAAAGCTCTTTGAATTTAGCAGTAAGTACTGTCAAGCATCCGTTCAGTATAATGTTCTGGGGATACTTTTCTTTTCATGGAACTGGTTTCTTCAAACCTATTGAAAAGACCCTCAGGAGCGAGCAATACAAGTGAATTTTACAGTCTTGTCTGCTCCCTTCTGCTGAAAGGGTGCAAATCGACTCCACCAATCTCATTTTTATGCAGGATAATGCTCCCTGTTACAAATCAAAATTAATGAAGAAATACTTTGATGAGAAACAGGTGAGTTTTATGACATGACCGCCGCAATCTCTTGACTTCAACCTCATAGAAAACGTATGGAGCATTATAAAGTACAAGTTCTCGTGAAAGCAGTTGTGCAACAAATAGGATTTGATTGTGAATTTCATATCCGAATGGAATTTAATGCTTAGAGATAAGATTTGCCAGAACCGACATTCCAATCACCTGAATAAGGCCGGAGCGTACAACACCCGAAACATTGTGATAAATATGGCGACAAAGATGAGGACAATTGTCCGAATAATGTAAATAGTATACATAATACCTCATCTCAGAAATATAGACAGATACAGAATAAGCAATGGTATTGGTCGTGACCTGGCATCGTAACATAGCTTCCCTGTGCCTTTTCCATAAATCTTTTCATGTTAATTATTCTCATTGGTACTGTGGAGTTAGCTCACTTTCCTAAAAGCGCTAGGGTACGCTCGTAACTCATAGTCAGTCAACCAGTCAAAGAAGAGGACAATAGTCCGAATAATGTAAATAGTTAATGATTTTCATTTCCTTTCTGCACAGTTTTTTTTATTATCTAGGGACGTTCTCTATATTAGTTTCAGTTTAATAACCGCTAAGTATGGAACACCTAATAATGATTGACCTTGCTACAAATTATTAATTGTTAATACGAATACCGTAAATATTCTGACTCGATGGCTTCTTATTGTTCTTTTTTATTCTTGTTCCTTGTAGTTTATTCCTTCTTTTTTATTCTTGTTCCTTGTAGTTTATTCCTTCTTGATCTTGGCGGTATGAATTTTACAACTTTCTATCCATTTGTCTGTATGAATTTCTGGAATGATCTTTACGCTATTTATATATATTTGTTGTTATTATGACAACGTTTCGACAGTTGTGCCGTTGGTGACATAGGGCCGGGCAGTGTGTTCTTGGATTCTGTGGGATCGGGCGAGCAGTAATTGAGCAGTAAATAAGAACTAGATGAGACATGGGCAGTTGAACTAGAACAGTATACCCACGCATACTAAATAAAACGGTTCAGTTCAGATCTCCCTGTAGGTCGATCTACCCCTGATGAAGACCAGAGAGCAAGAACGACCGAAACGTTGTGATAAACAGCAACAAAGTTCGCTATCCTTCAACTATCTTAGATATTTGTCTTTCTGCTATACTTCCTTCCTTATTCTTTCATCTTTTAACAAAGACATGTTAGATAAGGTACTTTCTTTTTCGCATTTACCCCTTTTAGATTAGTTATGACCTGTGAGTATAAAATTCTCCAAGCCTTTTACCTCATTATGTCTCCCAGAAATGCCAGCTGTCTCTTTCTCATTCTAAGAATAATAGACATTTCTGACTTACGTCTGAATTAATATTTAACCCATATAAATGGGGGAAGTATGTTTAATGTATTTCCTGATTGAGTAGAATACGAAACTTAGATTGGGACACGAACTCGACTTGCAGATTTCATTTTCGGAGGTGGTAACCGTTACATTTACTATACATCTTATAAGAGTAAGCAACTGGCTTGTTTTTTTCTGCAACAAAATAATAACGTACATCTATAGGTAATATAAATTCCAAAGAGATATATGTACAAAATAAACTAGAAACGGAATCGAAAATTAAAGTAACAGGTCCTTGAAGCAAGCAATGTTTAAGATTATAAAAATCATTCTGTTAAAAAAAACAAAAACAAAAAAATAAAAAATAACACACAAAAAAACTTAAGTAGATTCCTGGGAAAATAACAGCGCAGTTACAGGTAAAATATGGTAAAGTAAGACAAAGAATTCACAACCACCACATAAGAAGTAAAATATATATATATATATATATATAAGCGGAAATCATAAGTTGAGGATATTTCTCGAAGCGATTTTCAGCTGTGATGATTCACACCAGCCCCACCTGTGCCTCTCAAGAGTTGAGGATAAGTTGAACGAAAAGGTGGTCTTTTCGCTGATATCAGAAATTCCTAAAATAAACAAATCGCTACACATATATTCAGAATAATAATACAGGAATGTGACATTAATCATTATATATATATATATATATATATATATATATATATATATATATAAATATATATATATATATATATATATATATATATATATATATATATATATATATATATATATATATATATATATATATATATAAAAGTGAACATAGAAGTGAACACTTAGAGGCGACAGTCTGTTTCATGCTAGATGCAATCATCGGCCCGATGATTGCATCTAGCATGAAACAGACTGTCGCTTCTAAGTGTTCACTTCGAAGTTCACTTTTATATTTACACAGGCTCTATCTCTGATATTGAGCACTTTATCCCATAAATATAGCACACTTTAAGACTATATTTCTTCATATATATATATATATATATATATATATATATATATATATATATATATATATATATATATATATATTAAAACTCTAACTGTAACTACAAATTACAGAAATTTCCATTATAGAAAGATTATCTAAAATGTGTCAAAGTGATTTGCAACAAAAGCACTATCTAACGTTTTATAATTTTATTCCAAACAAGGTAATAAAGCCACTGGGACGCATAAGGTTACTGCTCGATATGGAAAAACTACTATAGAGAGAGTGTAATAAAAAATAATAAATAAAAACACAGAAGATAACGACTGCCATTGCATCGTTACATATATAAAACAATATTTTTAATATGAGAATATTGTATATAACTGATATATATGTCTATATTTCTGAGATGAGGCATTATGTACATTATTTACATTATTCGGACTATTGTCCTAATCTTTGTCGCCATATTTTTACAACGTTTTGGCCTTTCAGTATCTGTTTATATTTCCGAGATGAGGTATTATGTACACTATTTACATTATTCGGACTATTGTCCCCATCTTTGTCGCCATATTTATTACAACGTTTCGGCCTTTCAGTATCTGTCTATATTTCTGAGATGAGGCATTATGTACATTATTTACATTATTCGGACAATTGTCCTCATCTTTGTCGCATTATTTATTGGAACTCGGCTAGTCTATTCTACTGGCATTAGGCATATTTCCCTGACCTTGAATCAAGATTTATTCCTTCGTTGATAACTGAAAAAAATATCATTGATTATGAAAACCAGATTGTTTTTCACGCCAAACCTGTGGTAATTTTACTCAAAATTATCGAATATTTGTTTAATAAACTTTCCTCTTGAATGATTCGTTTTCTACCATTTACCTACCCTTTTAAAGTTATTCGAAGCCAGAACATATTTTTTAGATTGTACGAATATTTCTGGCAGTTAATAATGTTTTAGTGACACAAGACTAATTAACCCATAGCTGGGGGGTAAAGAAGTGTCTTCATACGTTTCTGAAGTGTATTTGCGCCTAAGTTAATATAACGAAATCACCTGGGATTGGAACTTGTTTTACCGTTTAACACTTTCGTGCTACTATCCAATACACCAACCGCACCTCCGAGCTTTACTGAACCTAGTATTCCTAAATGGTCACCAATTTAGGTACTCAACGTTTTTTAACTTCGGTGATCATAAGGGAACCAGTGTTTTAACGTGATGTGGCCGTAAGTCGATTAATAAGGGGCTAAGAATTATTGCAAATAAAAGCGAATATATAATTGAAAAATATACTTTGTTTTTATGATAAACAAAAAACGGAATGCATTTTTAATAATCTAATAGATAAGATTAGTATTAAGTGCCTTAACAAACTTTGCAAAATAATGTATAATGCGTATCTAGAAAAGACAAACAAAAGATTTTTTTTTTAATTTGGAGCTTTTCGAATTTAGATATTCTTTACACTTGGAAAACTGTTATGGTGAAAGACACCTAGTCTATAGATAATAGACTCTCCCATCTATTATAAGTAGGAGTCAGTAGGAGTCGAATACGAAAGTAGTCAGCTACCACAACTCGATTACTCTGCGTAATACTGATTATTACAAGTTCCTAACGTTTTTGTACGTGGAACCTATTTAGGACTGAATTTAGTCCAAATAGAGTTTCCACTGAGGAAATAACTCTACAACAACTTTGGCGTCGAGGATGAGAAAACTTTAGAAGGAACCGAAAACCTAAACAGTAAACAAGTGATAAACCTCTTTTCCTGCTCAAAAGTCTCCGGCGGATAATAGACGAATTGTGAATTTTCTATTGGACGCTACAATAACAGAATGTGTCGTACGTGAAATTTTACCACATAATTATATCACCAAAGATCAAACGGGTTAGCTGAAAATGTGTGGACACCCTTAAAAGAGCTTTAAAGAAAGCTAGGGAAATACCTGCAGATGAAGCCCTACAGAAATTTTTACAGGTATACAGACTTACCCCAAATAACGCAACACCAGCCCCATAATCGCCAGCCGAGGTGATGTTTGCACTTCGGGTAAGATCTGTCTTCGACAAATTATTACCAAAATAGACAAAGCTAGGTAGAGAAAAATTTATTCAAGTAAAGAAATACAATCCTGGTGAAAAAGTATACTTTAAGGTATATAAACAGAATAAATCATTAAAAAAAAATAAAATAAAATAAAAAATTAGGAAAACTGTTTTACTCCTACGGAGTAAATTTTTAGGAGGGGGGTGTTATGGTAAAACACACCTAGTTTATAGTTATTAGACTCTCCCATCTATTATAAGTAGGAATCAGTAGGAGTCGAATACGAAAGTAGTCAGCTACCAAAACTCGATTACTATGCGTAATACTTATTATAACATGTTCCAAACGTTTTTGTACGTTGAACCTATTTAGGACCGAATTTAGTCAAAATACAGTTTCCACTGAGGAAATAACTCTACAACAAAAACTGATGCTAATCTCCAGGAAAGTGATTCGTTGCGCCTTCTCAGGCTCACGTTCTCTGCTGCTATGACGCGGAATGTTTATATTGAATCGATTGCTTGTTCAGCTGCTAAGAAAGTCGGTTCACTATTTCGGGCGAAACAATTTGTTTCTCTCCAGAATATATCTTACATACCTAGAAGTCTACCATTCGTCTATGCTTAGAATATAGCTGGCGCATATGGTCCGGTTTCCCTGCTATTTACGCTAAGCTCCTTCATAAGACCCAAAGAACAATCAACAATATTATTGATCGTGATCTAGCGGCTCGGCTCCAGTCACTTTCTCTATGACTTATCTATAAATACTTTCATGGTAATTGTTCGGATATGATCTTCGCTATGATATCTAGACTTTTTGAATGTAATCGCAGCGCAAGACTGGCATCGAGATCTCATCAATTGAAAATAGACCTGGTTAGATGCAGCCGCAAGTTCTATGCTAACAATTTCTTCTCTCGCACTTCTCGCTTGTGGAACTTGTTTCCAGTCCAATGTTTTCCAAACAACATTGCTCTACTAAAATTTAAATGCAATGTCAATCGCTACTATCCTGCTGATTTATTTTTCTGCTTATCATTAATGTTTCTCTTCCTAATTCTTTCCACCCAGTAACCCTTTGCGTTTTAGTGGCATTACTGCCTTGCTTGGGATGATAGACATTAAAACTTTAAATGCAATGTCAATCGCTACTGTCCTGCCTATTATTTTCTTCTCTTTCTGCTCATCATTAATGTTTCTGTTCCTAGTTCTTCCACACCCTGTAACCCCTTGTGTTTTACTGGCATTACTGCCTTGCTTGGGATGATACCAACTAAAAGATTAAATGCAATGTCAATCGCTACCTACTGTCCTGATTACTATCTTCTCTTTCTGCTCATCATTAATGTTTCTGTTCCTAATTCTTCCACACCCTGTAACACCTTGTGTTTTACTGGCATTACTGCCTTGCTTGGGATGATACCAACTAAAAGATTAAATGCAAGGTCAATTGCTACCAACTGTGCACCTGATTACTATCTTGTCTTTCTGATCATCATTAATGTTTCTCTTCCTAATTCTTCCCACCTTGTAACCCTTTGTGTTTTAGTGACATTAATACCAATCTTGTGATGGTAACGATTAAAAAACAAAAAATCTTGCAAAATAAGTGAAACCCTTTCTGTCTGATTCCTGGTATGAGGGTTTATCATTATTTGCCTTATTAGCAGTAGGACTCAATTCAACTTTTCCGCCATTGTGTTCTTCGGCCTTCTTCACGTGTATGCCGGCCGGGGTAACCGTCAAGGATTTTCGAATTGAAGCCTTTATTCGATCTAATGGAGTAAATGTTTTTATTCCACTGTACAGTTTGAGAGATTGCTTTTTTTCCTGATCTTTTTTAGTACTTCTCAATTATTCCAAATTCCTTTGGTGGGTGCATTTAGTGATATATTAATAGTGAGTTCAGTTCTTGCCCCGATTATTACAGATACGCTCAGACTTCGTGGAAACAGGATAAATGAAAATTGAATGGTTGACTAAGTCGAGATATTTCTAGAACTGGAAAACGGAATGAGAACTCTTTAACCTAGTAGATTGAATAAAATGTTTAATTCAAAATTCCTTGGGAGTTATCCACATAGGTAGGCACTCGCAGAAGGCCGAAGAGAAAACAGCCTAAACGTTGTGATGTTATTCCGTACAGTCACTGAAAATCAACGGCAGGTAAACATACGCTTTTCTTTACAAATACTGCAAATCAAATTTCATCTGGAAGCGTCAGAAAACCTAAATTATAATAGTTTACACATGCATTAACGTCGTCATACGGCCTCACTGGAAAAAATATTTTGAGTAATTTTCCTAACTGTAAAACGTGATGTGCTCTTCATATGTGAGATTACATAGTGACTTATTCGTGATGTATACTCGACCTTTGCATACATAGCAATATCACGATTTATATCAACAAACTTCACATCACGAAAAGAAATATTTTGTTATATAGAAATATGTGTGTGTGTGTGCAATCATTTCTAATGTATTTTTAAAGTTCGACAAACAACCACTGAAACAGATTTCGTAAGAATATACATTTGCTTCATGATGACAATTTTTGCTCACAAAATTTTGTTTTATTATTTCAAAATATTGAAACTGTCTCACGAGATAAAAGGAAGAAATGTCGATTCTCTTGCGTGCTAATGCCCGTATACAAGTTATCTGCGGTTGCTTCGAGCTAAAAACTCCAAAAAGTTAAAGAAAGTTTGCTTAATGAAAAAGGAAATTTCCTTTGAGATTTTTAGAAAGTATGTGTTTTGATTTCATCTCCTTGTCAAGAAAACACTATGCTTTGAAATTCCGTTTCATTCCTTAGACCTTCTGAACCACCAATTAAGATATATTTGCAGGCGGACATTAATAATCCGAAAATTATAAAACGTATCAAGAATTTATAAATAATTTACACAATGCAAAGCCCAAGAGCCACTCAAGGTAGAGGGTTACTGAATGAGTTTGTCGGATGAACGTATGAGGATATGTAGGATAGATAAGTGTTAACGAAAGATTTGACGAGATTGATTGTAGTTATCGTGAAGACATATTCTCGAGTATCTGTTTTAATAAAAGTAACGGTTTTTAGAAGATGTACTGTTATTAATTTTACTTTTATTATCATTTCTTCACTACAACTCTTTTTATTTTTATTATTTTTATTAATGAACAAATACATTTTAATCAAAACATGAGGTACCCTTGATCCTTAAACGTATTTTATTAACAGAATCCGTTTTTAGTTATAATTCTTATTTTCAATCTTTAAAGTAAGTTTGAGACTAAATTTAAATTCAAGATTAGATTATAGTGCAATTAAATATTTAACAACAATATTTAACAACAGTACCAATTTATCCAAACAAAAACATATCACGCGGGACCCAGAAATATTTACCAAACGGTGTCAATCAAAAGGTCTACATTCAAATCAGTACCTGATGATTGCATAGGACATGAAACTTCGAACTGCATTGTCGGCGTGGGGTATTTTGTATATTTATTATATATATATATATATATATATATATATATATATATATATATATATATATATGTAAAACTAAATTAGGACGTATATTTCTAAACCTCATCAAGAAGCATTTCACCAACCCTGAAACTAACCCACTTAGAAAATATTTAATCCTTAAATTAAGCTATAGTTGTGCAGATAACCTAGAGAAAATAATTAAAAAACATAACAAGTATAGGGACTCATATATATATATGTGTGTGTATATGTATGTATATATATGTATATGTATGTATATATGTATATAAATATATATATGTGAGTGTGTGTATATTTGTATATGTGTATATATATGTATATGTATATATATGTATGTGTATATGTATTTGTGTTTATATGTGTATATGTATGTATATGTGTATATATATGTATATATATATATGTATGTGTGTAGTTATATGTATATGCTAGGATGGGAGTTTACTTATATATGTGTATATGCGGATGTATCGATACGGGTATTTATACATGATTATATATTTGTATATGTGGATGTATGTTCGTGTGTCCTAGTATATGTATTTGTATGTATGTCCTAGTGGCTTGGCATATATCATCGATACTAATTAAAATCTAATTTTTTTGGATGAGGATTTTTTATTGCTTATAGAATTAATCAACAACTGTGTGAGGTTACTTTAAAAAAAATTATTATGAACTTTTACAATGTTTTATCGTCAATAGGATAATATTGTTAGAATATTTGTAGGTTTCTGTGTATATATATTCCTGTTTTTATGTGTGTATGTATGTGTGTATATGTATATGTGTGTGTATATATGTGTATATATATATATATATATGTATATATATATATATGTATATATATGTGTATGTGTGTGTGTATATATGTATAGGTGTATATGTATATATATATATGTATGTATATGTATATATGTGTATCGGTATGTATATGTATATATATATGTGTGTGTGTGTATGGATGTGCATGTACTTATATATACTTATATAGGTGTATGTTGAATTTACGTTTGTAATTTTGGTTTTGTATATACGTGCGTTTGTATATGTGTTGGTATATATGTATATTTGTGTGTTTAGTTTATATACGTATCTGTATACATGCATATGTTTATGTATGTATATGTATGTATGTGTGTATGTGTATATGTATGTATATGTGTTTGTGTATATATGTGCATGTATGTATATATATATGTATGTTGGTTTGTTTATATTTTTTACCTCACTGTGTGGGTTGATGTGTTTATACCTACTTCTCTATGTGTATATATACATATGTGTATGTGTATGCATATATGTGGGTGTTTGTGGACGTATATTTGTGAGTATGTCTGTATGTGTATATATGAACATATGTGTAACTGTACACTTATATCTGTAGGTAGTACTTATTTTCTATAACCTAATGTATAAGGCTTATATCGAATTATATGTTAAAAATATATATTTTTCGTTTTTCATATATTAGATAATGTTGTTTTTAAACATATATATCTGTTTTAATGTCGTTCCTTTCCATATTTTTGTTTCTCTGGTCTATTTGACCATTTTTATCTATGTATATTTGCCCGTAGAAGTTATATTTTAATATTCTTGCTTGTTGTATCAGAATGTTTAAGTCTATGTATGTGGATGTGTGCACACGTATTTATCAGTGTCTGTGTGTATAGAAAATGCATGCATATTTAAGTGTGTATATATGTATGTGGATGTGTATTTATCGATGTCTATGTGTATAGAAAATGCATGCACATTTGTGTATATATATATGTGTTCGTTTTTTTTTTGTTTTGTTTTTTTTTATTTATAAAGTGCCGTGGAGATGTCTGCTGTCTCGTCACCTATTTGTGTGTATATATAAATATGTCTGGGTGCTTATGTATTATAAACTGAGTGTGTATATTGTTTTACGCGAGAGGTGAACACCCTATTCATACACTTGGAATTAAAATGTATACACGTTTTCTCATCAGTAGTTTTATAATTTTAAACTTAATAGAGATTAAATTTAGATTTTAAAATAGGTAATTTTTTACCTTTTCCTTTAATATCAAATTTTATCATATAATTTAATACTTATTGGTTAGAATAAATTCTATTTTAGTAAAACCCCAACATTAAAGCTTTTAATAGCTATTATAACCTTACTTCGTTGTCAAGTTTTTTGAAGGACACCGATGAAGTCCTGAATTATGAAATGCGTCACAAGTAAAGTTTTTCGAATTTGACATACAATTTCCACGACACTGTTCTTTATATATAAAAATATATGTTGTCATCTCTCTCTCTCTCTCCCTCACAACACACACGCGCGCGCGCATATATATATATATATATATATATATATATATATATATATATATATATGAATAAATATAGTCTTAAAATGTGCTATATTTATGGGATAAAGTACTCAATATCAGAAATAGAGCGTGTGTAAATATAAAAGTGAACATAGAAGTCAACACTTAGAGCCGACAGTCAGTTTCATGCTAGATGCAATCCTCAGGCAACTAGTGCTGTTATTTTTCTCGGCTATTTATATATAAGGGTCAGTGGTGCATTGTGGGTAGTCTATTTTGGCGGTTACTTTACCGGAAGTCGTTTATTTGTTTATTTATTTATTTATGTCAAATTATTTTGCTTGTTTTATTTAATTTTATTTTTATTTTTTATCTTATGTATTTATTTATTTTTTATTTTGATCGGTGTTTTTTTTGTTAATGTAGTAAAAATTTGTTTATATAGCTTATTGTTGGCAGTCTATTATGGCGGTCATTTACCGGAAGTCGTTTATTTGCTTATTTATTTGGGTAAAATTGTTTTGCTTGTTTTTATTTATTTTCATTTTTATTTTTTATCTTATATATTTGTTTATTTATTATTGATTAAAGCTATTTGTTGAATTTTGGGGTTGAATGTTGTGGTTTGTTCTGACTATTATTTTGGTGGGATATATATATATATATATATATATATATATATATATATATATATATATATATATATATATATATAATATATATATATATACACCGGGTGTAACAGCATGGGAGAATAGTCCATGCCACAAAATGCTTAATATCTAAAAATTACTAAACTAACTGAGTTTTTTTTGCCGGTTTTCAGATAACACGTTTAACTATGATGACACCGTTTTCTCGTAAGAATCACTGACAAATCTTTGAGTTATTCTGCTAGAAAGAGCGCAGGTAAAAATCCCACTATAACTTCCATCTGTATCTTCACCAAATACATCTTCTATTGTCAGAGGAAAAAAGATCATTCAGGCTTTCAGTAATGGCACCACCATTCATACTCTGGCTTCCATCTTCAAAATCCATTCAAGAAAGCGGTCGCTTCGCCCGTTTTTAATATGTCTAGTAATATCAAGCTTCATACTTATATTTGTGTGATAAAATTTTGTACCTTCGAAAATATCTTATATATATATATATATATATATATATATATATATATATATATATATATATATATATATATATATCATCGACTCTCCCCTCGAATTCGACGTATGAGGGTCAAGCAGATCAGTTTCTAGAAACTGAGAGCCCGACAGTGGTGAAGGTTTCGTGCAGGACCATCCACACTTTTTGGAGGGACGAATACAGATACCGGGTGCACTAAGTGCCACAAGGTCCTCAAATGACCCTCCGCAGGTTTTGAATTCAAAGTTGTCCTTCTCCTAGACCAGTTGCCATCCAAAGCGATAGAACCCAGTCTGTCCTGCTATTTACCCATAGCTGGAGGTAGAAGATTAGGATTCACTCCTTTCCCAAGGATATAAGCACGTAAGTGAATGTAATGGATTAGACTGGAATTCGAAATCGGCTCTCCTATTCCTCAAGCCGTTATCCATTACTCCACCGTATATATATATATATATCAGGGAAGAATGAGCAGATCCCAAAAGAGTTTGCCCAAAGTTAGCCCATAGGCATAACAGTGCTCAAAACCATGAGAAATGGCAGAGCTTTAATATTAATTAAAAAAACAAAACAGGCAGGCAGAAACTGGCCGCGACTATAAGTGTTCCATGTGTTTGTACACAATCATCAGGCAGCCTGTTGATTGTGTGCATACACATAAAACTGATAGTCCTAGCCAGTCACTGCCGGCCTGGTTTTAAAGTAACACCCCACAACACACATATATATAACATTATCTCATATATATATATATATATATATATATATATATATATATATATATATATATATATAGATAGATAGATAGATAGATAGATAGATAGATAGATAGATAAGTTTGTATGCGTGTGTGTATAATTATGTTTACAGAATCTGTAATATCTCAAGAACTGGTGGGGCTACACCGGCAGCGGTGAAGCACGCTTTGAACTCTATGGCCTATGCATTCATCATGTCTCGCGTATTCGCTATTCAAACAAGGATGCTTCGTATAACATAGCGCCACCCAGCTTTCCCAAGCTCGCTTGATTCTCTGACTTCTGCCTTTTCCCAAAGCAAAAATCGCCGTTGAAAATGAGATTTCTGACTCTGGGAAAAGATTAAAGAGAAACATCCAAGCAGCGGATGCCAATCCCCAAATAGATGACAGACTTTTGCTTGGATACATTTAAGGCACGCTGAGATAAATGTCCCAAGTTTCAATGGGAGTACTCTGGCGATATATCCTTAACAGGCAATTTTTTCTCGGTATGTAAATATATATATATATATAATTTTATATATATATATAATTTTACATATATATATATATAATTTTATATATATATATAATTTTACATATATATATAATTTTACATATATATATATATATATATATATATATATATATATAATTTTATATACGTATATATATCTATTATAGTAAAAAGAAAGAAAAGTAAGATATATAATCTGGTGTTCTTATTGATATTTTTATTTTTTAAAAACAGTGCTCAATGTAAATTTACAGAGCATAAATATTATAAATTAATTGATTTAAAATATGGTTCGTTTGCTACACATTAATAACCATCTTTCAAAAACGGTAGCTATAAACTTCAAATTTAATTATATAATTAAATTAAAAACGTGAGTTCTGTTTCATCTTCAAGCGAATATTGGAATATCTTATTTTAAAATTTACTGAGTTTTAAACGCACATACAATTCATAAGTTTTGTTTCCAAGGATACAGAGAAAGCCAATCATTTAGACAAAGGTGGTAGCGTGTTCATTTTTATTAACTAATATTGTTTCAATTATGAGTTAGGTTCGAAAAAGAGGTTAAGTCTAGGTAGGTTAGGGGTGCATTTTTCAACGAATTTTGGCATCAGTTCAACACATGTCTTCTTTTTTTTCTTTCTTTTTTTATCAAAGACAAAAAGCTTTTCAACATTTTTCCATTAATTTCCAATGGAAATTAACAAGGAAATCTAGAATAGCTAGAGAGATTTTAGCTTCGGTTTTTGAAACATGGTAATTCCTGCGTAGCGAACGAACCATATTTTAAATCAGTTAATTTATAATATATATATATATATATATATATATATATATATATATATATATATATATATACTTTATTTTAATATTATTAATATATATATATATATATATATATATTTTATTTTAATATTTTTATTATAATAGATTATAATAAAAACGTTTTACATTGCTACACAAAAGCTTTCAGATTTCAATACTGTGATTGTACTTCCTAGGCGATGGTAGTTAACTTGTAATAAAAATGATTTATTCGGGGAATTTAAACAAAATCGGTACCTCTTTTAGAAATTTAAAGTTTGGGTAAGGTATAAGGTCAGAATTAAAAATATACTTGTGGGTGTGTCTAGATTAACCAATTAAATATCAAATCTCCGTTAAAATAGAAAAATAAGGTCAGAGGGTGGAGGTGAGTGGGTTATTTTCTCTTGTCAACATAAACTGAAGCGTGTACATGTCATCCAAAGATTGTAGAAACATGCCAGCGACCAATGTATTATGGATGTACTCAAGTATGATGTCCCGATTTATTGAAATTGGCATAAAGTTATCAGAAACAAATTTATTTTTTTTATATTCTGGAAGCTTCTTAAAGTGGCCAATCGGTAAAATTAAAAATGCGGACCATCAATATACGATGCTAATTATACTGAATAGACGGTAAAACATGGTAATATGAAATTTGAATAAATCAAATAAATATTGGTGAACCATTATATACTAATAAGATAATGGCCATCCAACTGTAAATCTTAATTATTTATGAAAATTATTTTTAACTATATTTTAACTATTTTAAGACAAAAGAAAGACAATGCCGGCATAACACAGTTAATTCATTTCTTTGGTTTAACAGAGCTTTTTGTTAGCAAACTTTGTAATATATATTTTTTCTTGTAAACACAGGGAACATAGATCATGTAAGGATGTAAAATTCTAGTTTTTTTCTTCCTATAATTAAAAAAAAAATATTACTTAAAAATATTATTACTAAAACTTTACTTTTAGTGGATACCCATATTTAGTGGATACCAATAATAGCTGTGTTTATTTATTAAAGAGTACATTTAGTTATTTTCGTCTAATGGGATGAATATTCAAGAAATCTTATTAAATAAATATATGCGCTTTCAGGCAGTATTAGAATCTACGTACCCCTGGTCAGGTGAAACCCTCGTTATATCCAAAGGAATTAGACTCTTTGTAAACAAAGTTGAATAGTACCATTAAACGCAAATATACATACCAGCTCTGTTGCGTATCCTGCAATTTATAGGAAGTGATGGATTTTTGTTTTTAATCGGACAGGTTACATGTTATTTTTAGCAGATACCCATATTTGAGTAGACGCCCAGTTTATTTATTAAACAGTATAATTATATTCCCCCAATGGACTGAATAGTTGAGAAATCTTTTTAAAGAAAAATATGCGCTCTTCAACAGGATAAGAACATGCATCCCTTTGCTTGACCCTCGACGCACTTCGCTGCTGAGAGGTCTAAATCACGTCGGGTCTAACAACTGTTTATGTGTGACCGGTTGGGAATGTGTTGGATGTGCGAGTAATGAAATGGATACTGGCTCGGAATGGTTAATCGGACTGCCGAGTTCCAATTCCGGTTGGGTTCGTTATATTCACTTACGTGCAAATACCCTTGGGAAAAGGCATGAAGCCACCACTTCTCCTCAAACTATGGGTTGTTTAGTATAACTAAACCACATTTATGTCCTCCAACCACAAATTCTTACAATCAAATTACATTTTAAGTATTTGAATAAATCAAAATATAATCCTTTCTTTCTTTCTTTCTTTCTTTCTTTCTTTCTTTCTTTCTTTCTTTCTTTCTTTCTCAGTCACTCTATCTATCTGTCAGTCTGTCTGTCTCTCTGTATGCCGCTCTCTTTCTCTCTCCCTCTCTCTCTCTCTCTCTCTCTCTTATATATTTATATAAAATATCTTCACATCTACATCCCAACGGTCCGCTACACGCTCGCACATATTCAATCGGGCTAACCGAAGTTAAGAAATGTTGAACCTTGTCATGTGCTATAAGCTTGGTTATGCGATTGGTGTAATGGATAACAACACGACATTGAAAATCGGAGTGTGATTCTATTTGTTGTTACCGCGGTAAAAAAAAACCTAAGAAAGTTTTCTTATCAATAGAAAGTGTTATGTGCTGAGAGACATTGAAACGAGAAGGGTTAATACCAAAATCTCATGGGAAGAATTGAGGATTTAAATCACGCATAAACGTCTTGAATTGTATACAATTCAGTTTGAACAATGGAAAAGTGACCGAGATTTAGAGGGTAATATTGATAGACACACAGCTACAAATGCAAGGTGTAAAACGAAAATTTCATTTTTCGTAAACAGCGAATTTGAAGTTGATTCCTCTGGTCGAAAGTTGAGTTGAAATACCAGGTGGGTGTAGATAAGTCACCCACGCTCACTGAAGAGATTTAGTGAGAGAGTGTAAGAAGAGAATTCCCCCAAATTATCAAGTTCTCTTTCTTCGCCATTTTGGGCGAATGTCAATAAATAGACATGTCGCAGATGAGAGACGAGAAATAAAATGCTAGAGAACTCGTCCCAGCCACCGGTCGTGATACACCCCGCGTGATTGCCTGCCGAAGAGAACCCGCCCCGACATCATCTTTGTGCCGAACTTTACCAAAATAGCAACCCAAACATTACCAAGCCAACAATAATATTACTTCAGATTTACACGCGGGTTGAGCTGATAATTAATTGCATGCAAACTCTGATACAACAAATTATTGTACGAAGGACTGATATAAAACAGTATTTAATTTTGTTCAGTTTGTTCGAGTGTTATTTTTTTCGATACGTCTTCGCCTTGCTTGGACCCGTCCAACACCAAGATGCCTGCGACAATTCGATCTTGGCCTTCTTATGACCAAACTTAAATTACAACGTGGGATAAGGCTAGCTTGGGATTGACGCGGTCACTACAGGGATCAACCGCGGTGTTTGAAGTCTTGGACGGCTAGGGATGGTGTTGTACGATTACAGGAGAATCAACATCCAATTCCAGTTTTTGGGTGGTCGTATTCAATTACACGAAAACCCTTGGAAAAGGTTTAAATTCGCCGCTTCCTCCTAGATATAGGTTAATTAGTTGAACTGTTTTAAATAACCTGAAATGTGTTGCTAAGCAATAAAAGAATTTTAAAAATACTTATATAACAACTCAGCAGACTTTTCTTTGTTTCTAAGAAATAATTCATTATCATCAGATATCTCCCGTTATGGAAATGAACCTTCGGGTTCCAGTGTTTCATTTTCTGTCATTGATGGGGCGCACCCACCTTCACAACCACAATAGACTGATCCTATTATTATAAATAGAACAGTAGTTCTAGAGACTGGGAGTAGTATAGCAGTGTAGTGCAGTGCAGAGTGAGACTTCTGTAGTGATCAGTTACACTTCCGTTTCTCGACCGGAAGATACCGTTGGACTTTATTACTATTACTTATTATTACTACTAACCTACGTTCGTTCTACTACTAATCTCTCTGATGTAAATACCTCTCTGAATATACCAGTATTTTTCCCTACGACTGTGTTTGTTCGTTATTACCATATACTCACGTGGAAACAATCAACATCTCAACAGTGGCAACGAAGGATGTTTTATTGATCTCAACAGTCATAAAGTCCAAACAACATAAATAAGCAAATACGAAAATCATAAATCATTAAATTGATTTCAAAAGCGTTTCAAACTGTAGTCAATCAATTATCTGCCATGCGTGATACACGCTAATGCGATCATGTATCTTTCGATACATGACTGACGAGGTAGTTTTATATTTTTTTTACCCGCAGTAGGTTACCATTTCCTTGTGTGGTAGACCAGTTGTCATTCAAGGCTATAGTACCCGGACTGTCCTGCTATTTGCCCACAGCTGTGGGGGGGGGGAGAGGATTTATATCATGAATCCATTGCATTCACTTACATGCTAATATCCTTGTGAAAGTTATGAATCCTCCTCTTGTTCCCCCATCTATGGGTAAATAGCAGGACAGACCGGGTTCTATAGCCTTGGGTGGTAACTGGTGTCCCCGCAGAAAGAAATGGCACCCTACTGCAGAAAACTTCTACCTCGTCAGTCATGTATCGACAGATACATGATCGCCCAAGTGTGTATCACAGTGGCACTTAACTGGCTGCTATAAACTTGCTTCATCGAAAAGCCAGCGATGGTTTTACTTTTAAATATGATTAATTTTATTGTTATAAAATTCTTATATGGAAACATGCGTAAAGCATCAATTAAAAGAAGGGTTGGGGGAAAAGAGACGATCAAGAAATAAAGTAAATATATCTGAGTGTCCGCGTATCAAGATCATCAGTCATTGTGAGAGTAATTTTAATTTCTAAAGCCTTGATAAAATGTGAGTAAGTTTTTGGTTATTTTTCCTATATGAAAAGATTTCGTTTCACATCAGCATTTCTATAAAAGATTTTTAGCAAAAGTCGATAGCAAATATCGTAAATACAGTCCTTGTAAGCAATCGATATTTGATCAAAAACACAATGTTCTGTGTGATTGTTCTCATCGAAATATAAGGTGACATCTATTGCCAGCAAACTTTTTCAATCCTACAATCAGATATTTTACGTAAAATATATTTTTTAAATATCTATTCAGGAAATCAAACTTGTTTTATTTAACATAAATATGCTGCATAAAATAATAGGAATTATTTAAATTGTATTTATTCATTGAATCAGATACACATTAAATGATATACCTACATATATATATATATATATATATATATATATATATATATATATATATATATATATATATATATATATATATATATATACCAAAGTTTAGGATTGGTGTATATGAATAAATTCCAATAACTAAAAATACTATTCTTAAAAGAGTATTGAATACAGAGTAGAGCTAATATAATTTATTCGAAAATGATAACATAAATAGTTTATAGAATCACTATGAATGAAGAGTAAAGAGTTTTTTTACTCTTTATTCTACATTCAACACCATAACTTGATAAGACATCAGAAGTGTTGAAAAAAAACGACTATTTTTGTATTGATTTTATAACATATTTATGTGATGATTTTTTAAAAAATTACACACACACACACATATATATATATATATATATATATATATATATATATATATAGTTTACGAACAATTAGGTAATCCCGATGGGTAGACCCAAGGAGGATAAAATCCAGAGAGCTCAATGCAAATCAGAGCTAATAATTTAAATAAAAACAGACCACTTCCGTTAAGTTAACCGATTTAATGTGTCAATGTCTGGATTGAAAGAATAGCAATGTTACATCTAACTCAATCATGTCTCTCTCTTCCCACTCACTTCCTAACTTCGTTAATTTACATATACTTAATACGGCCCGTCAAAAATATGTAAATTTCTTTTCATTTTTCGTTTCAATCTTTGGAAGTAAAGTCTGATGATCCGCGGTCCTTTAAAAGGGGTGTGGTGAAATAATTTATTATATGGAACCTTAAAGTGGTCTGTTTTTATTTAATATATATATATATATATATATATATATATATATATATATATATATATATATATATATATATATAGTCTCTGTCCGTGTTGAACAAACACAACTGTTCCTGAGCAAGAAGGACGTAATTTTACAAGATCAGAAGATTAATGCTAGATTTCTTCCTACTAGTTGAACAGAAGTGACGCACCTTAGATTTGAATGAAAATCAGACTTCAAATGTATCGTACAATATTTCCCAGTGTTTTAAGGATAAAACAAAGTGTAATTACTGGGAACAAACTTGAGGAAAGTCAAGGATGTGTATTCTCTCCATATTTTTTCAACTTCTCCTACAAGGATAATATAAGGGAGCTATCGGACATACCAAATTTTAGCTTAGATGGGCGTAAACCTGATAATATAACATGCGTATACTACTGATAGCAGACAAAGTGGGGATGTCAACATCAAATACAGAGATATTGAAATATCTGCAATGTGTCGTAACAGAGAACGGAAAACGCTGCATCGAAATCTAAAAGCTGTTTGATTAGCTAAAATTACATTCTACATTCTAAATGCATTACTGAATAGGAAATTGTCTTCAGAAAAAAGAAAATAGTGTGGAATTATTCTGTTATATTAGTTTGGCAGTAACTTCTAGACAATCAACGTAGGAGACTATGTGGTAACTGTAGAAAAAGAAATATGGTTCACTTAAAAATTCCATGAGAATTCCATGGGAGTGAGGAATTCTTACGAAAAATGGCTGCAAAAAGAAGAATTATACTCAGAACTAGAAGTTAACAGAGGTTTTTCAGCATAAAATAAGAAGGAAATGCTGAAAAATCTGAAACTCACATGATATATTGAGGGCACGAAATAAAGTAGAAGGCAACGGGCCACGTACCAAACGAAAATTTTGTGAATGGATAACGCAATAGCAGGCGGGAAGATTTATTTGTTCATCCCATAAGTTCTGTCCGAATTTTAACTCTTTGTTAAAATGAACGAAATTTAAAAAGTATTTTATAATGTCTAATGGAGCTGAGCATTATTTTTATGTTTAGATGCATTTAAATTTTGTTTGATTAAAACCCTGATAACATGGAAGTACCCAAGAATCATTTGAGGCACATAATACTTTATGAGTTCAAGAAAGGAAACTCAGCAGCCGAAGCGACTAGAATCATTCACTCAGTTTATGGAGAGGAATGTGTGAATGAAAGAACTTGCAGAAGATGGTTTGCAAAATTCAGAGGTGGAGATTTCACCCTTGAAGATGAAGATCGAACCGGACGTCCAGTTGAGTTTGATGAAAAGCCTCTTGAAGCAGCCCTTGAAGAAAATACTGCTTTATCAGTTGAGGAATTGGCAGTGGTTCTCCGTTCAAACCATACAACTGTTCATTGTCATCTTCAACAACTTGGAAAAGTTCCTAAACTTGGAAAATGGGTCCCTCATAAATTGTCTGAAAACAACCTCAAATGCCGATTTGAGATCTGGGTTCTCTCCATTCTCGCCAACTTGGTTCAGCTTTTTGGATAGACATGTGACTGGCGACTGAAAATGGATATTGTATCGAAATGTTAAGCGTCGTAGACCGTGGCTTGGTAAAGGGGAAGGACCCCAGCCACAGCCAAGAAGGGAACTTCATGGACAAAATGTTCTTCTTTCAATCTGGTGGGGTTGCCAAGGAATAATCCACTTTGAATTCTTACCACCTAATGGAACAATTAATCCTCAAATATACTGTCAGCAATTAGAGCGTTTGAACCAAGCTTTCAGGAAAGAAAGACCTGCTCTAGTGAATCGAAAACGGGTGATGTTTCATCAAGACAGTTCGCGACCACACACAGCAAGAATCACGTCACAAAAGATTGAAGAACTTGGTTGGGAGAAAATTCCTCATCCACCTTATTCTCCCGACCTTGCTCCTTCTGATTACCATTTGTTTCGTAGCTTACAGAATCATTTGGAAGAAACAGCTTTTGTAACACAAGAAGAAGTTAAAACTGACATTTGTGAGTTCTTTGAATCAAAGAATTTTACAGTACTGGAATTAGTAAGCTTGTTAATAGATGGAAGGAAGTCATAGATAATCAGGGAAAATATATTGTTGACTGAATCTGTAATTAAATGTAACATTTGGTCACTTGTTTTCTTTATTCAAAATTCGGACAGAACTTATGGGATGACCTGATACAAAGGGAGAATCGCTGCTAAGAGTAAAATGTGCGAGGAACCCGTGGAAGGCTATGATCGCCACCATCACAAAAGAGGAAAACACATGAAATAATAACTAGCAATAAAGTTTTGACTTTTAAGAAATAACTTATGACGCCTTTTCATATTTTTCTCATGAATCTGTGTAAATAAAGGTTTTGTTTGCGTTTCTGCGGATATCAAAAAGCGTATTTTCAACATGTTATATCTACTTTTAGGTGCTTTACAAAAGGTCCTAATGATCGTGGGGTCGGAATTATTTTTCGGAATATAGACTAATGCAAGTGTTGGAAGACTCAGTGTGTTAAAAGTGTGAATGAAAAACGCTTCCTGTAGTCGGAAAATTTCCTCAAATGTGAACAACATGTGATACCGAAAAGTGTACATGAATTTATGTGATAATTAAGTGTCTTTAACCCATGAATACCCCCATAAAAACCGGTATTACGTAAAAGACTTAGAAGAAAATTCCGATAATAAATATGCCAAATAACCATACTACACAGGCAGAAGAAATCAGTCAATATCTGGGACCAAATCACTCCTTACATCTGGCTATCTAACTGCTCCAACAGCAACCACTTGATTATCATGTGTGCGGGGCCGTTGAGCGAAATACCAAAAAAACTCCTTGTCACACCAAAGATGAATTGAAGGCAAGGATTTTGGCACCGCTCGCTACTATAAGCAATGAGACCGCCCAGAAGAGTTGCAAGAGATTCTCAAGTCGTTTGGCGACCGTTGTTAAAACCAGCGGCGATTTTATTAAAGAAATTTAATCTTTAGTCTTTCAAGATACTTTCTATAATTTTGGTAAACATATCTGTTAAAATGATATGTCAGTGTTATTTTTCTTTGAGAATAATTTAGACGATAATTTATCCATCGCACCATGTATATATTGAATATTCTTTGAGAAGGCCACGTGAGAATAATGTCACGTAGAATGAACAGAGCCGTCAAAATATATGACGTTTTATTGTTTAAAAGAATACGTGTTAATATTTTGTCTCTGTGAAATGTATTTTGCGTATAGCAGCTCGGGGCGATTGGGTAATATTTTCTTTTCTAAAAGAAAACATCTGACGTTAATAAGAATATCACGATAGACTATGTTCCTCTCCATGTGAGGATAAATTTACAAAGATCAGAATAGTCAAAAGAAATCGTGAGATATCTCAAAAAATCTTTATCTGTTTTGCAAGTCAAAATGGGGATTAAAAGAAGTAAAGAATTGGTGGTTTGTTCATCGACTAAAAATAATGTTTCCTAGCTACAACCAAAAATATGCGTTTCTATAAAAATGAATTTGTTTTATTTAAAGAAAAATAGGTCGTTCAGTTCACAGAAGACTTGGGAATTTAATCCATGTTAAATGACAATAGATGAGATTCACAGACGAAACTTTTAAGAAGAGAAATCATGGGAAACAGTTATGTCAGAGCGGATAATTCCGACCTGTGCATCATGTTCATTCAAAGTATCTTCACAGCACTGCAGAACTTATTCCGGATATTGCCTGAACCAACCGACAGTTAATGTTCCATTCAATGAGAGTCTGATGCTTTCATATTTACTTTAAAGATTTGCTTACTGCCAATATTGATTTAATTTCGTTTTCTTTTGGAAATCATTTCTCCAGAATTTTCGGAAAAGCAAATAAAATTTAAAAATATTATTTAAATCATTATTTAGAAATTTAATTCCCAACGATTTCTTTTAAAAATATATAATTTTCTATCGGTACGCTCATATATATATATATATATATATATGTACATACATACATATATACATATATATAGCGTGACGAATGCTTATATTCGTAAAACAGACTGTCGCCTCTGGACTTCATTGTCGACTATTATAATTGCATATATAATTTTCCTTCGGTACCCTTATATATATATATATATATATATATATATATATATATATATATATAAAAATATATATATATATATATATATATATATATATATATATATATATATATATATATATATATATAGCGTGACGAATGCTTATATTCGTGAAACAGGCTGTCGCCTCTGGGGATTGTCTTCATAGAGGATTTTTATATTTGAATACAAATGATATTCACTATAGCATATCTTAAAATTCTCTCTCTCTCTCTCTCTCTCTCTCTCTCTGTATATATATATATATATATATATATATATATATATATATATATATATATATATATATATATATATATATATATATATATACAAGTATAGGATTGGTGTATACGAAATAAATTCGAATAACCAACAAATACTATTCTTAAAAGAGTGCTCAATACAGAGTAGAGCAAATATAATTATTTATTCGAAAATTATAATATAAATATGTTATAAAATCACCACAAAAATAGCCATTTTGTTTTAACAATTCTGATGCCTTATCTTCAACACCATCACTTGATAAGACGCCAGAAGTTTTGAAACAAAATGGCTATCTTTGTAGTGATTTTATAACATATATATGTTATAATTTTCGAATAAATAATTATAAATTCCAACCCCAGATCGCTTCCCCAAGAAACTTACGCCCCTCACCAGCCGCTAACACAAACCCAGTCTTACTAACAAGGCATCTACCAGAGAAGGAGTGACATTGAAAATCAAACTAAAAAATGTTCCAAAACAGACACTTAAGGGCTGATGATAACCGCGTACTTCAAATAGACTACCCCATGTTCATGTAATTTTTGTATTTTGCAGTATATATATATATATATATATATATATATATATATATATATATATATATATATATATAACAATAAAGTTGACCAAATCATGCAATAAATGCCCATCCAATAAAATGTTTAATATCTAAAAACTACTAAACAAATCGATTTTTTTTACAGATTTTCAGATAAGACTTTTGAGTTATCCAGCTAGAAAGAGAACAGGTTAAAATTAGTTTTGTGACAGCCCCACTATGTCTTCCCAACTGAACAATAGTGAGACTAAAAAGATCATTCAGGCCTTCAGTACTGGTGCCAAAATTCATATTTTGGATTCCATCTTCAGAAA
Source organism: Acanthosepion esculentum (assembly GCA_964036315.1). Lineage (NCBI taxonomy): Eukaryota > Metazoa > Mollusca > Cephalopoda > Sepiida > Sepiidae > Acanthosepion > Acanthosepion esculentum. The sequence goes on along the minus strand of OZ038485.1, from coordinate 10,971,788 downwards.
AACCATCAAGAGAATATTGAGTAAGTTTTAAAAATAGGTAACAGTAGAGAAGAAACTGGATCAGGAAGAGGGATCATCCTTTCGACTTAAAACTAAACAGTCTTTTGGTTTAAAGTAGAGTCCAATAGTGTTATAAAAACCTCAAAGAATTCCAGTAAAATATCATAGTCATTTCTAAGATACAACGGTTCACGGCTTAATCTAACGGTTCAAATGATTTTTTTATTAGAAATCATTTTTTTATTAGAAATCATTTATTTCCATTTGAAGATATTTGATATGATCATTGAATATTTTGTTTTTTCTTTCGATGATATATATTGTGATAAGTTTTGATACGTCTTAGTGGCTTTATTTCCTTCCTTGTATGGGTTGAAATGAGTAAGTCTCTCTCGCTATATATATATATATATATATATATATATATATATATATATATATATATATATATATATATATATATATATAGATATATATATATATATGTATATATATATATATATATATATATATATATATATATATATATATATATATATGTGTGTGTGTGTAAGCAAATATGTGGATGTAGATCCGACGGTATGATGAAAAATATTGAAAAGACAAAACAAAATCCGAATATGCAAGTTTACTGTTTTAATGTTGTTTTACTGACAGTAAAACAACATTAAAACAGTAAACTTGCATATTCGGATTTTTTTTGTCTTTTCCATATTTTTCATCATATATATATATATATATATATATATATATATATATATATATATATATATATAAAGGGTACAGAAAATGATGTCTTACTAAGTAAAAAAATACTGTAGCTGAGGCAGTTTAGTCGAGTCATGATAAGAATGATGGCGGGCAAACGAGCTTGTTTTTTTGTAGTTTTTTTTTATCATTTCATTCCAAGCAAAAAGCTAAAGTCACTAAGCTCTCCTGACAAGAGAAAGAACTATAAAACGCCACAATTAAAAAAGAAACATGATAATCGATGTTCGATTTAATTTTGGGAAGAGCGTGATTGACAGGGAGGCAAGCATCCGGAATTTTTTTTTCACATTCCAGATGTTCTAAATAAGAAATTACTAGCATCGGAAATTCATACACACCTCGCAATTTTAAGAGTAAAATTCTAAAGACCTAGTTGCCAGTCTAGTAATGCAATTAAATTTGGGATAACTAGGCATTTAAGAGTACAGCTCATTATTACAACTAACCTGAAAATATTGATAGAAAATACAAAGCGGGGATACTTTGAGGCCGTAAGAAAGTGAATGAAGAGAGAATGCGAATAACATAGCATATTATTCTTTCGATTTTATCAAGAATCTCTAAATGTACAGCAGGGGAAGCAGACCAGAGGTTACAGCAATATTGAAAGTCGACTTATAAATATGCATAATATATTCTGGCGAGATAAATTGTTGAGAAGGACGCAGAAAAAAAACTTAACTAGCAACAGACATAGCAATTGATTCAATAGAATCTTTCCACTTCATGTCAGCAGATAAGATTAGTGCGAGATTTTGTTACATACAGACGTGCAACGTGTTTTAAGCCTTTCACCCCAAGCAAGGCAGGTGTAACACTAACTGGTAAGGAGTGAAAGCAAGAGTAAAGAGTCATGAAAGGCGAAATGATAAAGAGAAGGTCGAAAAACTAGATCAAGGCACCAGAAGATGTCAATTGACATTACATTTGAATATTTGAAGATCATAGCTATAAGGGAAGAAAGTAATAGAAAGGGAGTTCCACAGACGGGAAGTGCGAGACATGAAGATATTAAAGTGGGGGAGACGGCTACATTTAACCGTTTCGGCAGTTGAAGGAGGGGGGACTGAGATGCCGACCTAGAGGCACGTTTACACTCATGCAAATTTGGAACTAGTGAAAATAGCTCATCGGAGCAGTTACCGTGAAAGTATCTGTAGAAAAGACAGAGGGAGGCGACGGCACGTCTGTGAGAGAGCGACTGTAAATGAGATGCAAGATCAGGGCCAACTACATTGCATATGCGTCTCTGGATAGTGGACCCTATGACGAACAGCGGGGCTCCGGATCATATATGACAGCAATATTCCATGCAAGGGCGAATTGTTGATGTACAGATTTGAAGGATGGACAGAGGCTAGAAAAAGCGTGTCACAGAGAACCAAACTTTCCTTGTGGTAGATGAAGCTATTGATTCCATGTAATTATTCCATCTCAGGTCAGCGTACAGTGTGAGACCAAGTAGTCGCAAAGAAGTACTCTCGTGGAGTTGAGCATCAGATATTCTCATGTGAAGAAAGGAGGATTCACTGTCGTGGGTAATAGAAATCATTTTTTTTGAGGCATTAAAGTTAAGCCATTTCCAGCCCCAAACTACCGATTGGGGTCGTTTTCGAGACAACGACCAGGTTATTTTTTCAGCGATACCAGATTTACTATTGAGGCAAGAGTAAATAGTAGTGTCGTCTGCATAGATGCCTACTTGGGAACTGATGACATAATGATGATCGTTGATGAATATCAGAAACCGTGTAGGTCCCAGGATAGAGCCCTTGGTGAACACCAGTGTTTGTGTGAAAGGAACTGGATGAGAACTCGTTTAGGACGTCATTCATTCACGGTTTGACATGAATGATTTTATTAATTCAAATAATCGTTCTGTAATGCCGTATCCCTGAAGATTACGAAGAAGGCTGGGATGCCAAACCTTATCAAATGCTTTAGAGATATCATATGTAACGGCACGAGCTTATCTGTCATTATGAATTGTTTGGTATTTTTTTAATTATGATTTTCAATGTCAATGATTTTCGATAAATACTTGATTAACAAAAGTACTGAATATCTTTGAAAATTAAAAGAACAAAAATAATACAACCCTAAAAAATCATAATACCTTAGAGCGTGAAAAAAATGCTATTATGATCTAATATGCAGAAGAGTATACTCCACATTTTTCGTCATTATGATTCATGCTTCTCCGCTTCTGCCTTTCCTAATAGCGGTAAGGGTCTGCGAATTATATACTGGAATTATTCACTTAATCATTACGGTTTGCTAAACCGAAGATAATAGTAGAAAGATCGGAGAGTGTATCGACCAAAGGTATTCTGTTAAAAAAGAAACAGCTAGATAGCAACACAAAGAAGATTAAACATACTTATAAATCATTCCACTTCTCAGTATACTCTGATAATAATAAACACCTGATGAGATGTGATGATTATAATCGAAACATGAATGCATTTATGTAGCGGTTTATACATGGTTGAATATATTATATTTTTGTTGAAACTTGACTAATGCATGGAATAATAATGCAACACAAAATGTACTTAGAACAAAATGTATTGAAACAAGAAAGTGTACACAATATTTACATATAGTCTTTTCTATATTCCTGGGAAGACCGTTCCTGGAGAGTGTGTTGACTGAGTCGCAGTCGGGCAGAGTCTCTGGTTGAATCTCTTGATTCGACCCTCTCTTCCCGGTACCAACCATATTTATATGGTCGGTACTTCACTATGCAAATTAGGTAGATCCTACCACAACAATTTTAATAATAAAATATTAATTCAGTTGTAGCAGTGAGAACGTCAGCGGTAGATCGGGCAAAGCTGAAACCATATTGCCTGTCAGAGAGGAGATCATGGGATGTAAGATGCTTAACTACTTTGGTGTTAATTAAAGAAGACTTTACCGAAGAGTGGTAGGAGACTGAAAAGACGGTAGTTAGACGGGTTAGAATTGTCTCCAGACTTCTTAAAGACAACAGATAAGAACTTCTAACGGGCTGTAAAGCAAGACGCGGTGAGGCAGTAGTTATATATTATAATAATTAATTTGGAAGTTTTTTTCTTGGCGTGATTAAATATTCCTGACTCAATATTGAACACCTCAACGATTAAAGCTAGCAGTAATTTGCGTCCCCTTGGAAACTTAATTCATATCAATGGGACCGTGTGTTGCATGGATATACTAAAGAGGAAACAGTATCCAAAATCTAGTTATATTACCACTTCTCTTTTTTCTATATTCTATAATAATATTTTATTATTATAATATAATACATTCAACCATGTATAAATCGCTACATAAATGCATTCATGTTTCGATTATAATCATGACATCTCATCATGTGTTTATTATTATCAGAGTATACTGAGAAGTGGGATGATTTATAAGTATGTTTAATCTTCTTTGAGTTGCTATCTAGCTGTTTCTTTTTTAACAGAATACCTTTGGTCGATACACTCTCCGATCTTTCTACTATTATCTTCGGTTCATCAAACCGTAATGATTAAGTGAATAATTCCAGCATATAATTCGCAGACCCTTACCGCTATTAGGAAAGCCAGAAGCGGAGAAGCATGAATCATAATGACGAAAAAAGTGGAGTATACTCTTCCGCATTATTTTTGTTCTTTTAATTTTCAAAGATATTCAGTACTTTTGTTAAACAAGCATTTATCGAAAATCATTGCCATTGAAAATCATAATTTATGTGCATAATAGAGAAAGCGACCCTGGAATTGCAAGAAAAAATAAAATAAAATAATTTTTATGTCAGGATCTTTATCTGTCTTTTTTATATAGAATACACAACTTTACCTTTTTGATCATATATATATATATATATATATATATATATATATATATATATATATATATCTGTCACGTTTCATACCCGTTTTTATAAAAGCTAAATAGATTGAAGTACCGAGGCAGCAGGTCCCTTGTGCACATGATAAATTGTGATTAAATTATCGTATATGTGTTTGTATTTGTTGAATAATATGCCTTTAAAACCAACTAAGATTGTAATTTAGATAAGTAAATGACCCATAAAGACATACTCCCACACACACAAACACAAAGAGAGAGTACGGAAGTGAAGGAGAGAAAGAATGAAAAAGTGTAGAGATAAAGAGAAATTCCATCATTATATGCCTTGGTAAATGATGCAGTTTACGTCGACTTAAAGGATTAATTCATCCAAATTAAGTATCGTTGCCCTTAGGAATGAAAAAGAAAAGATTTTCATCTATATTTTTTATATTCACAATTTGACTGCTTATCAGTTCTCGCTAACATGCTAGAAAATATTTCAAGAATAAAGTCTTAGAACTAACGCAAAACGATGAATTGAACGGGAGAATGAAAAGGAGAAAAAACATTTAGGGTAAAATAATATAAGTATTAAAATAATATAAACTAACATAAGCATTAAAATAACATAAAATAACATAAACATTAAAATAACATAATATAAAAAACATTATAATAACATAAAATAACATAAGTATTTAAATAACATAAAATAACATAATACTAAAATAACATAACATAAGCATTAAGATAACATAAAATAACAAAATAACATAAAATCAAATAAACATTAAAATACCATAAAATAACATAAATAACATCAGCATTAAAATAACATAATATAACATAAACATTAAAATAACTTTGGTTTTAGCATGCCGGCCTCCTACGCAAGCTTCAGAGATACGGTATTTTAGAACGATTATTTGACTTAATACACTTATTCCTGTCAAACCGTGTAATGAATGTCGCCATTAACGGATTCTCCTCCAATTCCTTTCTCACGAACGCGGGTGTTGCCCAAGGCTCTATCCTGGCTCCTAGACTGTTCCTTATATTCATTAACGATCTTCCCGATGTCATCAGTTCCCACGTAGGCATCTATGCAGACGACACTACTATTTACTCCTGCCTAAATAACACATCTGGTATTGCTGACAAAACTAACCTGACCTTTGGTCTCGAAAAGGACCTCCAATCGACTCCAATTGACTGGGACAGAAAATGGATGGTTAACTTCAATATCTCAAAAACAAAACTGCTCCCTATTACCCACCAGAGAGAAACTTCCCTGCCTCCCATTGGAATGTCTGGTGCTCAACTCCACGGGAGCAGCTCTTTGCGACTGCTTGGTCTTACACTGTCCCTTGACCTGAGATGGAACAATTACATTGAATCAATAGCTTCATCTACCACAAGGAAAGATTGGTTCTCTATATCCCGCCAAAAAAGTTTTTCTCATCCGAGTCCATCCTTCAAATCTATAAATCAACAATTCGCTCTTGTATGGAATATTGCTGTCATATATAGTCTGGATCCCCCGTCATAGGGTCCTCGATAAAATCCAGAGACGGATAAGCAATGTAGTTTACCCTGATCTGGAATCTCGTTTACAGTCCCTCTCCCACAGACGTGCCGTTGCTTCTGTCTATCTTTTCTACAGAAAACTTTCACGGTAACTGCTCCGATGAGCTATTTTTGCTAGTTCCCAAACTGCATGACATCTCAGTCCCACCCTTTCACTGTTGAAACGGTTAAATGTAGCCGTCCCTTCTACTCCAATAGCATCCTGTCTCGCCCTTCCCATCTGTGGAACTCCCTTCCGCTTACTTGCTTCTAACATAGCTACAATATTCAACTGTTCAAATTTAAGATCCATCAACATCTTCAGATGCCTTCTCATCATCCTTTCCTCTTTTACAACTCTTGCTCCATCTCTCTGTTACACTTTGCGTGCGAGTGGCGCTCCCGCTTAACTTGGGGTGAAAAACTTTTAACAAATCATAAAATAAAATAAGCATTAAAAGAACATAAAATCACATGAGCATTAAAATAATATATAACATAAATAACAGGAGTATTAAATTAACATTGAATAACATAAGTATTAAAATAACATAAGCATTAAAATAACATAAGCATTAAAATAATATAAAATAGCATGAAGATTAAAATAACATAAACATTAAAATAATATAAAATAACATAAGCATTAAAATAACATAAGCATTAAAATAATATAAAATAACATAAGCATTAAAATAGCATAAGCGTTAAAAATAATATAAAATAACATAAGCATTAAAATAACATAAGCATTAAAATAACATAAGCATTAAAATAATATAAAATAACATAAGCATTAAAATAGCATAAGCGTTAAAAATAATATAAAATAACATAAGCATTAAAATAACATAAGCATTAAAATAATATAAAATAACATAAGCATTAAAATAGCATAAGCGTTAAAAATAATATAAAATAACATAAGCATTAAAATAACATAAGCATTAAAATAATATAAAATAACATAAGCATTAAAATAGCATAAGCGTTAAAAATAATATAAAATAACATAAGCATTAAAATAACATAAGCATTAAAATAACATAAGCATTAAAATAACAGAAGCATTAAAATAACATAAGCATTAAAATAATATAAAATAACATAAACATTAAAATAATATAAAATAACATAAGCATTAATATAACATAAGCATTAGAATAACATAAACATTAAGATAATATAAAATAATATAAGCATTAAAATAATGTAAACATTAAAATAATATAAAATAACATAAGCGTTAAAATAATATAAGCATTAAAATAATATAAAATAACATAAGCATTAAAATAACATAAGCATTCAAATAATATAAAATAACATAAGTATTAAAATAATATAAAATAACATAAGTATGAAAATAACATAATCATTAAAATAATATAAAATAACATAAGCATTAAAATGACATAAGCATTCAAATAATATAAAATAACATAAGTATTAAAATAATATAAAATAACATAAGTATGAAAATAACATAATCATTAAAATAATATAAAATAACATAAGCATTAAAATAACATAAGCATTCAAATAATATAAAATAACATAAGTATTAAAATAATATAAAATAACATAAGTATGAAAATAACATAATCATTAAAATAATATAAAATAACATAAACATTAAAATAACATAAGCATTCAAATAATATAAACATGGAAATAATATAAAATAACATAAGAATTAAAATAACATAAACATTAAAATAATATAAAATAACATAAGCATTAAAATAATATAAAATAACATAAGAATTAAAATAACATAAGCATTAAAATAATATAAAATAACATAAGCATTAAAATAACATAAGCATTAAAATAATATAAAATAACATAAGCATTAAAATAACATAATCATTAAAATAATATAAAATAACATGAGCGTTAAAATAACATAAACATTAAAACATTATGAAATAACAAGTATTAAAGCAACGTAAGCATTAAAATAACATAAGCATTAAAATAATATAAAATAGCATAAGTATAAAAATAATATAAAATAACATAAGAATGAAAGTAACATAATCATTAAAATAATATAAATAACATAAGCATTAAAATAACAAAAACATTAAAATAACACAAATATTAAAATAACATATGTATTAAAATAATATAAAATAACATAAAATGTTTACCCCATATCCTGAGAAGTCTTACAAAAAATAGAACGGTGTGAGACAAGGATGTGTCATCTCACCGGACTTATTCAATCTATAGAGTAAGGCGATTCTGAGAGAAGTTCTACCAGGATTCATTATTGGTGGGCACAATCTGAAAATTAATTATGCAGATGACACAGTGTTGTTAGCAGTCACAGAAAGAAAAGTACAGGAATTCCTATAGAACGTAATAAAGGAACGCGTGAAGAAAGGACTAACGATAAATTGTAAAGAATCGCAAATCTCGAAATCAAGCAAGTATGAAAATTCAAAGATACGCAAAATGTTCTAAAAAAGCATAAAAGCCATGTCAATGAAATACATGGGCAGAATTAAATAGTGAATGGTGCCTTCCAAAATCTAAGGAAAGAATTAACAAAATTAACATTTCGTTAGTAATAAAGAAACTAGTACTAAATTCAATACGCAATATCAACCCTCCTCTCTTAGAATCGGAAATAAACAGCTAAGAATTCCAGCAGTTGATGAAACTTGCCAAGATTGGAATTACATATTTGCTATACTAAACTTAAATAAATACGAACATTTAAATATCTGGGATGTATTTTAAAAGAGGACGAAAAAAATACGACACCGAAATCAGAAGGCGCACTGGGATAGGGAAAAATGCCGCCCAAAAGCTAAACAAAGTATCAAGGATCGGGAAAATTTAGTTTGAAACAAAGAAGAATAATAGTATTTTAAGTTCCTTTTAAGTCCCTGGGGAGATATAAGTTTGCGTAGACATTGTAGCCCGGCTATCTGCGTTCACTTTTGTACAAAGTACCTTGAATTGAGAATTATATTAATTTCTTTTCATATCGATTATGAGTTCAATAGCAAGGCTGCATGGCCCCTCCTGTCTTGATCGGTAAACAGATTCAGAGTTGTATATATGGAACACAGATGGCATAATTTTCACCTGCCACTTTCCTAGTGATTTATTTATCTCCAGATAACGTGATTCAGTGTGCTTTACCGTTCGGCCACACAGAATGTTAGAGAAAACATTTTTAAGGCTCCACTTCCTCTTCACCCAGATTATTCTCACAAGATTCATGAAACGATCGGTTCCGCTACAAAGGGTAATTTTGGTTTAATCTCTGACGGAAAAATCATTTTTCTTTACTAAGATTTCACCAATGGGATGTAGAGTTCAAATATTTAAAAAAATATATCGATTAATTCTTAAAATGCACACACACACGCATATATATATATATATATATATATATATATATATATATATATATATATATATATATATATGTATATATATATAACAGGAATTTTCCTACCGTATGTAATTTATACGCTCCGTTGTAATAAATACATTGAGCTCTTTTTGTGGATCTGTTATAATATTGTATATTATTAGCATTCACTTGGATTATATAGCAATAGATTATTGCTTATATATATATATATATATGTATGTATGTATGTTGCGGCATTCACCCTGGATCGGTTAAGCCGGCTCCTTCCAAGGAATTCACCGCGTCCGGAACGAAGGCCGACCAAGCACGGCGATCCGTCGCCAATGCTGAAACTAGCGACAGCCATTCCCGATTCCAACGGCGGCGAATTCCTGAAACGGAGTAACAAGGGAGTTTGAACTTCACACGCGGTCCCCACACCTCGCGATATATATATATATATATATATATATATATATATATATATATATATACACAGAAAGATTGCGTAACCATGAATATAAATTTTTATGTTGTTTTCTCGACTTCGAAGTTTCTTGTAGTTGTCCATTCTACAAGGGATTTCTTGCTTGAATATGCTTCGACCTAGCCATCAAACCCCGTGGTTGCGATTTTTGACTATATATATATATATATATATATATATATATATATATATATGTGTGTGTGTGTGTGTGTGTGTGTGTGTGTGTGTGTGTGTGTGTGTGTGTGTTTGAATATAACACAATTTTGTTAAAATCATATGATATTTTTCTTGTATCATTTTGGTCATAAATGCTATTTTTCATAAGTTCCAGGATTCGCCGATCCTCGAAAAGTATAGGTCATGCAGGTAGATCTTTTGCTCATATGTTGTTGGAAATAAGAAAATGTAGTTAGAACTCGTCACTGGCCAAGGTTTGTGCCACAGGTTTAGCCAAGCATCCTATTTCCCAAGTTTGACCACCACAATATCCACCCCAGATATCGATTCATAGAGAGTTTTTCGTCTACCAAAATCGAACTCCACTTGAAAAAAAAAGATTTTATGACGTGGAGCAATCCAGTTGAAAGCGACAAGGCAGCTGCTCTTTCTCCCAGAAAAGGAGTTGCAGAATGCTTCCAACAATGGAAACAATAGAGGATAAAGTGTGCGGCTTTAGAAGCCGATTATTTTGAAGGCAATTAAATATAGAATTGATATGTGTTGCAGTTTTCTTTTCATAGCACCAGACGCGATACGTTTTAATCACACCTCGTATATCTAACTCTAGTTTTGCTACATAAAATTCGTTAAGTGCTGTTAATTGTCGTCTTTTTACATAATTAAATTAGTTATTTTAAAGACATTATATTGTGTTTGATCATACGTCTTTTTTTTTCGATAATGTAATTAATATTTGTTGTTTTGCAATGTTGTCACATTAACCACATCGGAAAAGTGTAGCTTTTATCCATTCAAACTGTATAGCGTTCTTATTTGTGTTATTTTAGAGTAGGTGATGTGTATCAAAAGTCTGGACATAATCACGGAGAAACTGTGATATCTGAGTTCCCTAGATATATTTGTCGGCGATAGATTCGTTTTATACTCTGAAAAATCTTTAGGCATTAACTTATGGGAGAAAGATATACCATGAAAATTAACGTGGAGGATAAACCTACTGAAATCAGTATTTAAGTTTGTTTTCCAACCCAAGAACTATAATGAAGCCAACATGCGGTCGTATAGAGTAAATGTAATTACATTCCGTATTATTTGCGAGATACATCATCTCTCGTATCATGAAATAATAACGGGAAGAAAAACAACATGTGTAGGTCGGAGAAAAGTTACTCTCTAATACGTTGTTTGAAGCACATTCGCATATGGATTCATTTCTATCACTGTGCATATCAACAATGTCTCGTTCTCCTCGATCGCCACATTCACGAAACAATGTTTTAGTGTTGTTATAAAACTGATTAAGAAAGATGCCATAGTTTTGAATATTTCTTTATTTTACTCAGTAGATTCGATCTCATGTAAGATCATCTTCATGGGTGAGAAGACACAGTATTTTCTTCTTAAATTTCAGATTGAATATTTTAAAACATTAATAATAAAAAATATAAATTAAGATAACCTGCCTTACATGCTTTTAACATTCATTTTTAAATTGACAATAACAGAGCGTGTTTAGTGGGCTTTTACCAAAAACAAAATCACAACTATGAATTAAATTAATTTGCCAGATCAATTCTTCCCTGATGATGTACCTAGATGAGATTGAAACTACTTTGGATAAATAAAAGAGGTATCCAAAATTACGGTGTCTTCATTAATCAGTTTTGTAACAGCACTTGATCCTTGAATTTAAGAGGATTAACAAAAAATAAATAGCCATATGTCAAGATTATTCAACCACATATGCTTGAATGAAGATATGCCGCCTATATATATATACACACACACACACACACACACACACACACACACACAAATATATATATATATATATATATATATATATATATATATATATATATATATAGTCAAACCTAATGAGCTCACCCTGACGATCCGCCTAAATGAAACCTTGGTAGGTTTGTCTGGCTAATTAGGTTTGACTAGGTCTGCTCTACGTTTGTATCGAGCTCTTTAGTTAGTTGTTTACTCGTATCGGGGTTTTTTCTTTGGGCCTTGAACCTGTATCTGTGCGATTATTTTCGACAGACTTTCATGTTCCTGGCTCTTTCTTTTTTTAAAACCTTTTTTTGCCTTCGACATTGATTTGGCTATTGGTAAATCAAGAATTCGAAGGTTTTTCGACACGAGTATAGTTACCTATATATATATATATATATATATATATATATATATATATATATATATATATATATATATATATATATATATATATATATATATAAGAAATAGACAAAGTCCGACAATTATTTTAAGACATTTTTATGTTTATATGTTCCTTTTTATAGATAAAAATATTTAAAAAAGGTGCTGTTTACAATAAACAGTATTAACAACATGTATAAACAAAAAGTGTCTGAAAATAATTGTCGGACTTTGTCTATTTCATAATGTGTTGTGACGTCATTTGTTTACATTTGGATACGCATCGAGCAGATATGAATGTATGAAAGAAAATCACGTAGAACTGTGGTTTAAAAACAGTAATATCGACCTTGCTAACTGAAACACTCCCCTGTTTCTCAGTCGGTAAAAGCACATCAGGCTATATGCCGGCTCCGTACAGGTTCGATTCCTGACGCATGTTTTCCATTTAAATTTCTCGGACATTCAGGCCGGTAAATATTGTTAATACTGTTTATTATAAACAGAGCATTTACTGAAATATTTGTATCTATAAAAAGAACGTATAAAAATGTATTAATATACACACACACACACACACACACACACACACACACACACACATACGTATATATATATATATATATATATATATATATATATATATATATATATATATATATATATATATATATATATATAATAACGGATTTACTAATCAATTACTGGATTTCCACATTAAGCGTTTCTTGTCCAAGGTAACAAATAGCGAGAATAGAAACATAAACAATATTAATATTTTTCATAAAAATAAGATGAACGAAAATTTTAAACAGGATGAATGCAGAATTAATAACATTATAAAAAATGGATAATACCAGTTGCCAATAGCAAAAATATTAGATTAATTTTTTATTATAAAAAAATTAAAACTTCTAACCTTATAGTTAAAAATAATAATTAACCTCCTATAACAAAATTAAATAGAGCAAATATTATTTACGAATTCAAATGCCAATTAAGGAATAGTATTCCTCAAGAATCAACTTTCGTAAATAATTATATAGGCCACACTACAAATTGTTAACACGCAGACTATCTCTACACCTTTCTGACAATAGCTCAATTCGATCTCATTTAAATATTCATGGAGACCTACCGGACACTATTCGGAACATACTTGTCGACAACACTAATATAATAGCATCATCCACATGCAAAAAAAGGCTAAAAATAATGGAAGCCTTATTAATAAAAACAAACCAACACTTAATAATATTAACTTTGAACATGGACATAATATCTTGACCTTGTTTTGAAACAAAAAAATAAAACATTTTATAAAACATACATATAAAAACTATTTCTAATTCTAACAGTTGAAATATAATCCTTGAAAATGGCTAAATGTATAGCCGAAAGCGCTCGGCTAAAAAGAACATTCGGACAGTCTTTATATAATTTATCATCTGAAAAGAAAAACATTATTAGATCGCACGAGAAATTATATAAAAATCTAAATAAATGCACCTTGTGAGTCGTTTTTAATGACATTTGCATGAAAGAAGGATTGGTGCCTAAATACACAAATATATATATATATATATATATATATATATATATATATATATATATATATATATATGATAGAAATTGTAAGGAGCATTTGATAATTATAATTAAGTAATCCATTGAGTCTGAAAGTAACCTCAACAGAATGCAGGAAGCAGACTCAATGAATTACTTAATTATAATTATTAAATCCTCCTTACAATTTCTATCATATGTATATCATTGCTTGATCCGGCTTCTAATGCTTCAGTTTGAGCGGCTTGGTAATAGTAGTCGTGGCTCCGGGGGGCACAGTCCTATGGTTACAGAGAACTTCAGTTGAGTTCCACCACGGAATATGTGAACGAGCGGCGCTATATTGAGTCTGATTTGCTATCTCTTCGTCACCGAGACCCGTTGGAGCAGTTGGTATGGTGTTTGCTTGACAACCTTACTGTCAGCATGCGCACTGCTGATGAGTCCCAAATAAAGGACGAAACGGCCGTCCATTGCTTTCTGCATTCTGTTGAGGTTTCTTTCAGACTCAAGAAATTACTTAATTATATATATATATATATATATATATATATATATATATATATATATATATATATATCGCCTGACGATTGCACTAGCATGAAACAGACTGTCGCCTCTAAGTGCTGACTTCCATGTCCACTTTTATATTTACACACGCTCTATCTCTGATATTGAGCACTTTACCCCATACATATAGCACATTTTAAGACTATATTTCTGCATATATATATATATTTATATATATATATTGTAGGTATTGTTCGAGTGAGCTTGTCTCTAAGGTATCTAGTCTTTTTCATAATAAGCAGTAGCAGACTATGGTCGAGATTATGTCAATTTAGATCTAAGTTGGCTAATCGTAAATTTGTGTTAACAGTTTCCTCGCACTTCTCGCCTGGGCAACTCCCTGCCGGTCACCTTTAAACTACAAAAATATTAATGCAATATCAATCGCAATCTCGAGTGCTCGTGGTTATTCTTCTTTTTTCTCAATGCTTAGTAACATTTCTGCTATCTAATTCTTCCACACTCAGTAACCTCTCATGTCTTAGTGGCTTTACTGCCTTGCATCGGGTGAACTCGATTATAAATAAATATATCGATAGATATATAGATATAGATCTCAAAGAAGGAGAGAGAAACGTATCTTTGTTTCTCTCTTATTGTTTGTCCATATATGTGTAGAAAAGCATAAAAAACGCATACATTATTTTTATGTGACAAATTTTGTATTTGTATTATATATATATATATATATATATATATATATATATATATATATATAGTAATGGTACATTATGGTAATGCGTATGGAGTTTCCAGGAGGATATAGATCCAGGTAGATATTTATGTCAATAGACAGAGTAAAATTATTTTTAATTAAAGAATATCAAACCTAAAATCCCATAGGTAAATCATTTTTATTTCATGTGAACTCTAAAAAACAGCAGCTATCAATACTTAAGGCCGACAAACAAATCACAAGTTAAATGGAAGAAAATATTCCGGGTTAAAAACAAGAGACATTGCTATCTTCATTAGAGAGTGTGTGGGGGTGGGAGTGGAGACAGAGAGTGTTGACCTATTTTGACACACTGACCTCAGTATATCATTTGAGGATGGTGGAAGGGCTTAATGTATGAATCTGAAAAATTCCCGTCTCTTTCTGTCAACGGGATAAACATTCAATTCTGACATATTTCATTCAACAAATTATTTGTAAATAATATTAAAACAGGACATTTTTAAAGATTCCGAAATTAGCGAAAAAGTTTTCATAGGGTTTTTAATTAACTAAGAAATTTAAGTTAAAATACTTATATTTAGAGAAACATATTTATATCTAGAGTATCTTAGATTTATTTATTAATATTTAACAGGATATGAATGTACTTTAAACAAGGAAAAGTTAGTTCGGAGTTAATTCCCTGTATTTCATTCAACAAATTAAATAATATTAAAAAAGTGTCTCGTTTAGAACATTTTTTTATTTTTTTCGAAATTAGCGATGTTTTTTAAATTGAATGTAAATTAGTATAATCTTTTTGTATAATCAACCAATAAATTTAAGTTAAAACCGCGAAAAACCAAAAATCGATTTCAACACAAATTGATTTCAATACAAATTTTAAACTAAAAACTCCCTCAATTTTCAATCAAACTTCGCTTAATGGTAGCCAACAATAAGTTGATTGTTTAACAGTCATTTAACTTTATAATTGAGTCTTCCCATATAGTGAAAACACGCGTAAATACCGAAGAATGGCGATTTTTACTGGTTTCTTATTTTTTGTTGATCATTCCACCAATTTTTCATCAAACTTAACAATTGCTTTATAAATGTATCATCTTTTGCATCCCTGGTACTATATTGACGAATTGAATTTCAAAAACTCCCAAATAATTGTGGTCTAAAGTTGGTGTTGATTTTGCGTGTTTTAACCCTTCATATTCTCGGCTAACTTCGATTGAATAAATACAGACTATTTCTGTTATATCAGTAACTGCATTGATTCAAAATGTTTTCTACTCGAAAGTTCTTTAAAGTAATGGAAAAAGATAGACTCTGTTACATCTAAACATTATGCTGTTTTTGTTCCATTCTAATTGAACGCTTTTTCCTTTCGACTAACTGAGTATGGCTAAAGTTGTTTAGTTGCTCCGCCATCTTTTGTTTCTCCTTTAAAATTTTAAATATGGAATGGACTCCATCAATTCCATTTTGGACCAGCTATTTCGATAAAGCCAGAAGACGTGGAGTATCTATTTTGCTAAGAGAACATATACTACACTTTGATTTATCCTGATAGCCAGGAAGTGAAGAAAAGAGTAACTCGAATAGCACTTCCTGCTCGGCCAATGAATGTAGAATGTTTCCTTATAAGGAAACGGCTAATATTATCTTAACCATTATTATACGTGAATTTTCTTCAATGCCCAAACGTAGAAACGAACACCTGCATAAAGTATTAATTATATCAGTTAAGAATAATCATTCGTGTTATTTTATTATTATTCTGTCTAGTGTTTTTTTTTGTCTTGTATTCTGTAACACTCAGTAACATCTTGCACCTTAAGGGCTTTATTAAAATCATTCAGGTCTCTATTAAAAACTTTTTTTTATTCCTTCAAACTATGGTATTATACCCGACAAAATCTGCGTATATATCAATTGAAACACATCCACTAACTCAAAGCTACTATTTTCGAAGCTCTAAAGAAAATTAGGACGGGTGCTAATCTTTTTTCTTAAATTAGGATTCTATGTTAAGCTTTGTTTTTATTACTTTTCAGGCGCTCATTTCTTGTTTTAAAGGTTAAGTCGTTGAAACAGTGCTGATGGCTATCTTTTGCTTTAATAAACAGAACAAGAAAGTTTCTCAAAGGTTAACATTTGTGACTCTCTAGTAAACTTTTGTATTTTTAATTATCTTAATGCATGATTAGGTTAAACGTGTCCTGTTCTCTTCTGATGCAAGTGTTCGCTGCACTTATCTCCTTAACAACATAGTGTCAGCGGCAAATAGATACGAGGAACGTGTGACAAAGACAAGATTTCCTTCATAGATTGATTCGATTTCAAAACTAGCGTTCTATTAATGCTAACGGTAATCTTTTTGAGAATCAA
Organism: Acanthosepion esculentum; assembly: GCA_964036315.1. Lineage (NCBI taxonomy): Eukaryota > Metazoa > Mollusca > Cephalopoda > Sepiida > Sepiidae > Acanthosepion > Acanthosepion esculentum. The sequence continues at coordinate 10,954,217 of OZ038485.1, read as the reverse complement.
GTATCAACCCGTACAATGGAACGGGTTTCCGGGTGAGTAGGTATTTGTAAAGAAAGTGTTAAACTTTAAAAGAAAGATATCAGCAGTAGTTAATAAACTAATAACTTCAAAAGACTTAACTCAGAACAGACTACAAGTACCCAACCTTCAGATATCTATTTTTCTGAGAAAAAAAAAATTAATGAAAAGATTTTATAAATTTCAGTACTAAAATAGCACTGGCTTCACGATCAATGATTACCAAATGCTTCCTTATAAGGAAACGGTAAATATTATCATAATCCTTGGAGATTAAGAGAACATATACTACACTTTGATTTATCCTGATAGCCAGGAAGTGAAGAAAAGAGTCACTCGAATAGCACTTCTTGCTCGGCCAATGAATGTAGAATGTTTCCTTATAAGGAAACGGCTAATATTATCTTAACCATTATTATACGTGAATTTTCTTCAATGCCCAAACGTAGAAATGAACACCTGCATAAATTAGAGTGACTAGTTTCAATATTTTTATAATTCAGTTACTTTTTTAAAAAATTTCCGTTCAACCATACGCATGCGACAAAATTGCTTTTACTTCTAATAGAAATTACACGATGAACTATCTTTTAGAAATATAAGGAGAGAGGTAAAAGCGGGAAATGTCACTTTCTAATTAGTTTCTCCGCCATCTTTTGTTTCTCCTTTAAAATTTTAAATATGGAATGGACTCCATCAATTCCATTTTGGACCAGCTCTTTCGATAAAGCCAGAAGACGTGGATTATATGATTTACCATTTGCTACAGCATTTCTTTGATTATTTTTTTCGTGTTATCAGAGTCTAACCAAGTCAATCTCCGCATATTTATTTTTCTTTAAAATTTAAATCCTTTCTTATTGTTGCCTTCCCCGCCATTGCTCGCTTTCCCAAGCAAATCGATTTCACCAGTCCACATTCCTCGCCAAGTTAACTACAGCGTTTCCATCCCGATCACTTGTCAGAATATCGCAGTTTCTGCGTTCATTCTGTTAACGCAAGCAAACATTTGAGCCGGGAATTAAACAACGTAACCAGTCGATCATTTTTTTTTCTGTTTCTTTTTACTCTAGCGAACACTGACGCGTACTGTTACTTGTATAAGACGTGATAATGCAAGCACCGTCGTTACGTCTATCCATTCGCTCCCTCGACCTTTAATATCGTATTAAAACGTACTTATGCAAAAGAACGCGTGTATCTTCGCTTGACTAATGGCGCCGTGTGTTTCGTTCGCTCGGATTAGGCGCATTAGATTTTGTAAAATAAAAATAAAACCTAATCACTGTACAAGAATAAAAAAGAACAATGCCATCAAGAAGAGAATGGTATTTAAATGTATTAGTTTCGTGTTGATGTTCTTTAAAAGATTTCACTTGTCAAAATGCTTGATTCTTGGTCACTTTTTTAAGTTGTTTAACTTTTTAAGTTCACCATTTGATATACGTTGAGCCAAATGCAGGCATAATTCGTAATAGCGTTGAAGAATAAAATAAAGTAATAATTCGTAGACACCAAGAGAGAAACGTAATAACAAAAGTACGGAAGGGTAGTCTTTAAGAAAGCTTTATTCAACTGAGAATACAAGGTTCGCGTATAGTGTCAATTTAGTTTCCCAGTAAACAGATATAGCTCTCTCAATGAGGAGAGCAAGAAAACAAGGTGAGACCACTCTTGATTATTCATAACAAGAGATACGAATAAGCAACAATTAAAGTAGAAAAGTAAACGCATTTTATAGACAAATGGTATGATCTGTCTATATTTCTGAGATGAGGTATTATGTACACTATTTACATTATTCGGACTATTGTTCTCATCTTTGTTATCATAATTATCACAACGTTTAGGCCGTTGTACGCTCCGGCCTTCTTCAGGTGGTTGGAATGTCTAACTGAACCCTTTATTGCGCTCGCAGGAGTAGACAGTTCTAGTTCCACGTATCATGTCTAATGGATGTCACTTATCAGTTATACCCTGTTAATTCCCCTCTCCAAGTGCTGTACCCTCTTAACCAGGTAGTGTCCTCAAGGACACATGGCACAGTGGATAAAGGCACATAGAACTAGAACAGTCTACCTCAGTGAGCGAAATAAAAGCTTCAGTTTTACCTCCCAACCAACTAAAAAAGGATGGAGCGTACAACGGTCGAAACGTTGTGATAATTATAGCAAAAAAATATGAGGAGAATAGTTCAAAAAAAGGTAAACGCTAAGATATAATTGCAGGTATGAAAATTTTATTTTTCTAATAACATATCTGCAATTACACTTTGCATAAATATTTGAATGCATATTCGTTTGTATACATAGATATTATAAAAACCTAACTATATATGAAAAAATAGAAAAGGAAATGCTGTCTTCAACGAAGCGTTTGGCTTCTAGAGCTGGTTGGAATGTCGAACTGAACCCTTTATTTCGCTCACTGGGGTAGACTGTTCTAGTTCCACGTCCCATGATTAATGGATGTCAGTTATCTCCTGTTAATTCACATCGCAAAATTCGCCACTGTTTTAACCGGGTATTGAAATCACACACTTCGTGTCTTGTCACTGGATCAAAGCAACGCCTTTATACACTGTGCCATGTGACGTGGCCGAAACGTTGTAATAAATATGGCGACAAAGATGAGGACAACAGTCCGAATAATGTAAACAGTGTACATAATAACTCAACTCAGAAATATAGACAGATACTGAAAGGCCGAAACGTTGTAATAAATATGACGACAAAGCTAAGGACAATAGTCTGAATAATGTAAATAGTGTACATAATACCTCATCTCAGAAATATAGACAGATAATGAAGGGACGAAAAGATGTAATAAACATGGCGACAACGATGAGGACAATAGTCCGAATAATGTAAATAGTGTACATAAAACTTCATCTTAGGAATATAGACAGATACTGAAGGGCCGAAAACTTGTAATAAATATGACAAGATGAGGACAATAATCCGAATAATGTAAATGGTGTACATAATAACTTCATCTCAAAAATATAGACAAATACTTAAAGTCCGAAAGTTGAAATAAATATTGCGACAAAGATGAGGACAATAGACCGAATAATGTAAATAATGTATATAATACCTCATCTCACAAATAATGACAAATACTGAAAGTCCGAATTGTTGTAATGAATACGGCTACAAAGAGGAGGACAATAGTCCGAATAATGTAATTAATGTACATAATACCTTATCTGAGAAATATAGACGGATGATGTAAGGCCAAAACGTTGTGATAAATATGGTGACAAATATGAGGACATTAGTCCGAATAATGTAAATAGTGTACATAATACCTCATCTCAGAAATATAGACAGATACTGAAAGGCCGAAACGTTGTAATAAATATGGCGACAAAGATGAGGACAATAGTCCGAATAATGTAAATAGTGTACATAATACCTCATCTGAGAAATATAGACAAATACTGAAAGCCGAAACGTTGTAATAAATATGGCGACAAAGATGAGGACAATAGTCCGAATAATGTAAATAGTGTACATAATACCTCATCTCAGAAATATAGACAGATACTGAAAGGCCGAAACGTTGTAATAAATATGGCTACAAAGATGAGAACAATAGCCCGAATAATGTAAATAGTGTACATAATACCTCATCTGAGAAATATAGACAGATACTGAAAGGCCTAAACGTTGTAATAAATATGGCAACAAAGATGAGAACAATAGCCCGAATAATGTAAATAGTGTACATAATACCTCATCTAAGAAACATAGACAGATACTGAAGGGCCGAAACTTTGTGAAAATTATTACGTCAAAGATGAGGACACTAATTCGAATACTGAAAATAGTGTCGATAATATATCATCTCATAAATATAGACAAATATTGAAGGGCCAAAACCTTGTAATAAATATGGCCACAAAGATGAGGACAATAATCCAAATAATTTAAATATGTACATAATAACTCATAACAGAAATATAGATAGATACTGAAAGGCCGAAAGGTTGTAATATATATGGCAATTAGAATCGAGCTCTCCTAACCACTGATGTCTTTCGACGGTAGCTCGGTGGTAGAATCTCTAACTGATGCCAACTTGTCAGGGTTTCGATCACGGCTTGCAACAATTGCATATCTATCGACACTGATGAGCTGTGATCCAACGAAACAGTCTCCCTGTGTCCCTGTCGCGTTTCTTGTCATAAATCAAATCCGTATATCTGACACACTCCACTTCCTTATGTGTCATTCATCTGACCATAGTGCAATAAAAAATATTTATTAATCAATAATCTACAAGAACCACGAAGAAAAAAAATATAGTCGAGAATTCTATATAAGTGACATTATCAGAAAAATCTTGCGATTCGAGAGAGACTCAAAGAATTCTCACCTACCATCAGGTTTACATTATTTAATGATGGAATTGGAGAAAATTTGAAACATAACAATAGAAAGATGTTCACGTGAATTCCAGTTGCGCTTTTACGTGAGAGCTTGGAATGAACGGTCATATTTAAATATATATATATATATATATATATATATATATATATATATATATATATATATATATATATATATATATATATATATATATACATACATTTTATACATACATATATATACATTATATATATATATATATATATATATATATAAATATATATATAGTTTACGAAAAACTAGGTAATTCGTATGTGTAGACCCAAGGAGGATAAAATCCAGAGAGCTCAATGTAAATCAGTGCTAATAATTTAAATAAAAACAAATTACTTTAAGGTTCCATATAATAAATTATTTCACCACAGCCCTTTTAAAGGACAGTGGATCATCAGATTTATATATATATATATATATATATATATATATATATATATATATATATATATATATATATATATATATACAGGGGTTGGGCAAAATAATTGGAACAGTTGAAAATTACACTCCTATATTTCAAATACCTATTTTATTAAGAACTTTAACTAAAATTTCGTAATTGCAGTTTATATCTATTCTAAATACGTTTATTTATCTAGTTTACTGTCTTTGGCTTATTTATTTTTAGAATTTAGTAAAATTAAGCTAAATGCGTGACCTCTCTGAGGTCAAAAAAGGGCAAATTGTTGGAGCTCGCATGGCAGGAGCATCGATCACTTAGGTTCCTGAATTCCTTGGTTTTTCAAGAGCTACCATACTAAGAACTATGATGCAATTAGAGAAACAGGGTAAAACATCTAGCAACCGTAGCCATTTGTGCCGGACTTGCAAACTTACGGACAGAAACCGACGTGCATTGAAACACAATGTGGCAAAACATCATCGGACAAATGCGGCCAAAGTGGCTGCTGAGTTTAAATAATCATCGGAATAGTTCTGTTTCTACTAAAACCGTTCGCTGTGAGCTCCATAAGGCCGCATATCATGGAAGTGCCGCCGTGAGGAAACCTCTTCTCTCCACTCGCAACAGTCAAAAGTGGTGCACGTATCAAACTGCCTGGTCTGCAGACCAATGGAAGCAAGTCATATTCTCAAACAAGTCCAGTTTTTCTCTTTTCCCAACTTCAGGGCGAGATTATGTGTGGAGGCACCCCAAAGAAGCTTACAACCCTGACTGCCTTCTTCCAACAGTGTAACATTGAGGTAAATCAGTGGTAATTTGGGCCGCCATACCATGGAAATGTCTCAGTCTAATAGTTGTCCTGCATGGTAGAATCAACAGCAAAGATTACCTGAACATTTTGGGAGATCATGTTCATCCATTGGCCCAGACTTTATTCTCTGATGTTGACTGCATCTTCCGAGACGATAATGCTCCAATACATACCGCTTGAGTGGTTAAGAATTGGCATGAAGAGCATGAAAGTGAGCTAGAGCACATAGATTGGCCTCCCCAATCTCCAGATATCAATATTATTGAAAATTTGTGGTGCAATTTGGAGCGACAAGTTAGGAGCCGCTATCCTCCACCGTCGTGTCGTAAAGAGCTGGAGAAGGTGTTAATGGAAGAATGACTGAAAATTCAACTGGATGAAGTCAGGAAGCTGTATGATTCCGTTCCTAGACGTATGAAAGCTGTATGTGAGGCTAAAGGAGGACCAACACCATATTAAATAAATTTTCTTTGAATTTAACAAGTGTTTCAATTATTTTGTCCAACCCCTGTATATATATATATATATATATATATATATATATGTATAAAAGTGAACATGGAAGTCAGCACTTAGAGGCGACAGTCTGTTTCATGCTAGTGCAATCGTCAGAGTCGCCTGACGATTGCACTAGCATGAAACAGACTGTCGCCTCTAAGTGCTGACTTCCATGTCCAATTTTATATTTACACACGCTCTATCTCTGATATTGAGCACTTTATCCCATAAATATAGCACACTTAAGACTATATTTCTTCATATATATATATATATATATATATATATATATATATATATATATATATATATATATATATATGTATATGTATATATCTGTTTGCAAATGTATATATTTGTATACATATGTATATATATATATATATATATATATATATTAATATATAAATTTGCATATATATATATATATATATATATATATATATATATATACATATATATATATACAATTTATTCGAAAATTATAACATAAACATGTTATATAAAAAATAAAAATTATTCAACCCATCACTTGATAACACCAGAAATGTTGAAAAAAATGTCTTTTTTGTAGTGATTTTATAACATGTTTAGTTTATAATTTTCGAATCAGTTATATTTGCTTTACTCTGTATTGAGGTTTCTTTTTAAGAATATTAGTTTTGGTTATTGGAATTTAATGAAGCGACAATACTGTTTGCTGATAGAATGAAATAACATGCCGCAAGTTCGGTTTCAGAGATTATTGGCGGTTCTGTAAGAGCGTATTGAACAACAGCAAATCCTCAATCCATCCCTTATTCAATCAATTCGAAATCCCGACGTCTACTGCAGATAAGGTGGAATGCTTTGCTCGGAAATTCTTTTCCAACTCATCACTCACCTCGTCTATTTACCAACGACTGATTTCCCACCAAGAACTGAGACTATACTGAGAGATATTAACATAACCCCGTCACAAGTTTCGGGCATCATTTTTATATTAGACCCCCATAAGGCAAGTGCAAGTGACGGGACAGCAACCGGTGTCCTAAAGTAATATGGTGCCGAAGTTGTCCTAGTTCTATTTAAACTCTGCCCCGCTACCTCCTGTTCTCCAGCATGTTGCAAGTTCTCCCCTGTATTCCCTGGAAGACATTCTGACCTCCCTAACTATCGAAATATTAGTCTCCTGCCGATTTTCGGCAAAGTATTCGAGACTGTAATTAATGCCGAAGTGGTTGAGCATCTTACCTCCCACGACAAGTAATATAGATTCCTTTTTGCTCAGGTTACCGCTGACGTGTCTATGCTTATCACTGTATATGTATATCAATCTCTTGACAATAACGGCGAAGCTCGAATTGTGGCTCTAGATTTCTCAAATGCATTTGACAGGGTTTATTATTGTGCTCGTCTACGTAAGCTTCAGGGCTTTGTTATTACAGGACGATCGTTTGATTTAATCCAATCACTTCTGTGAAATGAAGGTAGTCCTGAACCTGCTCGCTTCCAGATCCTTTCACACGAACGTGGGTGTCCTCCAAGGCTTTATACTGGATTCTACGCTGTTTCTGAACTTCATCAATGATCACCCTGATGTCATCAGTTCCTTAGTAGGCATTCACGAAGATGATACTATCATTTACTCCTGTCTCAGTAGCACATCCGTCAGATCTGAAAAAGTTATCCTGGCCGATGCTGTTGAAAAGGACCACTAATCAGTGCTTAATTGAGGCAGGAAATGGCTCGTAAATTACAGCTACATTACTATACAGCCATAGAGAATCTTCACTGACCTCCATCAGTATGGCTGATGCTTAACTACAGGAGAGCGTCTCACTGCGCCTACTTGGCCGCACGTTTTCAACTGACTTAAAGTGGAACAACTACACTGAGTCAATAGGTACATATCTACTGCAATGCTAATTGGTTCATTGTGCCGTTCCAGAATGCTTTTTTCATTCGGAGTCCATCTTGCATATTTAGAAATTTACCGTTCGTCCGTGCGCTGAGTATTCTTGCTATATCTGGTCTAGTGCACCTGCTGTTCATCTCAAGTCTCTTGAAAAAATCCAAAGAAGAATCTGCAATGTAATCGATCTTGACTTGATACCTGACTTGGCATATCGGCTTCGGTCACTTTCCCACAGATACGTGATATCAATATATATTATCACAGGTATTTTACAATATAAGGAAACTATTTTAAATTGATTAAAACAAGGTAAAAAACTAGATTAAACCTAAGATTAAATTTATATATTATATAGATTAATTATAGATTAAAATATAAAGGATTAGATAGAATCATATATGTTAAAAATAATTATGGATTAAATTATAATAGATTAAACAGATTCAAATTAAATATAGATTACCTTAGAAATTAAAATAGATAAAAGCATAAAAGTCCTTTTACAAAAGGAAATTTCAATAAGAAATAACTAAAGACAACCAAGAAATACAAAAAACAGTCAGCCATTTAACAGGTACATAAAAGTAAAATTAACTCATCAATACACTGTAAAGCACCTAGTATATCAGATTGTAAAATTAAGTTCAATCAATGTTTTATCTTTTATTAACCTATTTAAATTAGTTTCCTTATATTATAAAATTTTCTCTTCGGCTTTTAGTTATATCTTTTATCTTATTAATTTTAATGTTCAGCTTTTTCTTGTTTATATACTGATAATGTCTTAATGTTTTTATTATATTAAATTCCTTTGTTTAATATTAAAATTAAAAAATAGTTTAATATTAAATCCTAAGTTTTCTTTTACCTACAATCTTTAAAACACTTCCTTTTTCTTAACTTTAATGATAGTATTTTATTATGTATTTTTTTCCAATTCTAATTCTTTCCTATTTGAACAAGGGTTAACATCTTAAATGTAGGTTATTGCTAACGTTCAACCGTTTTTAACTTCCGTCTAGACTTGTATATGTCTTGTCTTCCTGTTCCCACTCACGACTTAGATGTTTCTTTTTCTTTTTTTCTATTTCCCTCTTAAATGTTTTCCCTTATTTGTTGTTTGTTCCTCTGTTTTCTCCATATTTTCTTCATTATTTCCTTCCTTTTTTAATTTAGATTTCTTCTGTAAAAAATAAAACGGTTTGATTCATTTTTTTTATCAAACGTTTGGTATTGACAAGCTTTATCGGAAAGAGGTCGATATAGCGAAAGAGATAATGACAATTGTTCTCTGTAGAATCCTTCTTGTATGCAAACAAGAGTTAACAGCTTTTTCTTGTTTATATACTAATATAATTATTCAACCCATCACTTGATAAGACACCAGGCAACATCTTAAATTTAGAAAGAGAGATAAGTGAAAGAGAGAGAGTTGGTTGAATTATTTTTGCCTTTTCTGTAAAACTATTCATAAGAATTATTCTAATGAGCTTTTTTTTGGTACCTTGACCCATAAATCTAAGCGTAGATCAGGTTGAGGATCCTTTGTCCAAAATCCTTGTTACTAGAAGTGCTTCGGTTTTCTGATACTTTCCGATTTTGAAATACGGACTATTGATTAGTTAATTTGGGAAAGGAAGCCGAACATAAACACAACTCTTTACATTTCATAACAGAGCTTGTACATGTATTGTTTTTGATTTTGGTATTTCAGTTAAGGGATACTCAAACTGCATTAGATAGGCAGCTAGGTCTTTTCGTTTTACTGTTGAAATCGCTAGATATAATCTTCTTCCGCTTTTATCGTCTATGGAAGAAGCTTTCAACTTTGCTGAGAACTACGATTTGTCCAAAGTTCAAAAGAAACACCAATCATCATATTATGCTTTTCTGGATCCTGTTCTTTCACATGATTCTGCTAAAGTTTTCGCATTTTATTTCAAGCTAAGTAAAACCTCTTGCGTCATAGTAGCATTATCTCCTTCCTTGCGAGAAACGATATCGAAAACCAAACTTCAAACGTGTCTGAGTAAAAGATAAACACCCTTAACGACACCTATGCTCAATTTATGAGGTCACGTATTATTAGTTTTTCTCCAATATACTTCTTCATACACATCGATAAAAAATGTTAAATATATTTATCTGAATATAATTTAATTTGATACGTTTACAAGAAATATAATTATTCTGATGTTCTCGTTAAAAAAAAATGGTCACGTTTAATACAAATTTAATCATTTAAAATTAGATCGTTTGAACCTGTCATATTGGATCATCAGTGTAGTCAGTAAATTGTAATACTTTTTCTTTAACAGTTATAATAGAATAAATAAATCTTTGAAGGTAGAAGAATTTAGTAATTACTATTACTACTACTACTATTACTACTGCTAATAATAATAATAATAATAATAATAATAATAACTGCGTAATTTTATATTCTAAAAATCAATAAAGGTGTTCGGAAAATTATTTTAAAAGACTGTACTGAGTGAAAAGTAAACTATTATGTGTTTCTAGAATGAAGAAATATCTTTTTTTTAAATATTACAGCGGATAGTAATCATTCAAAACGTTTGCAAAGCGTTTTCGGCTTTACTTGATAGTAAAATCGAAAAAATAAGTTTCACTAATCGAAAGAACATGACTTTGCATAATAACGAGTTATTTTGAATGACGAAGAAGATTTAGAAATTCGTAATAAAATTTCCGGACGGAAGTGTTGCATAAAATTTACATGGTCGAATTAATAAATTTAAGTTTAAAAAAAAAAGACAAAACAAAAAGAAACAACACAGAAAATTTGGAAAAATCTAGTCTGAAGAATTATTTTTGTCTCAAAAATAAATTTGGATTTTATTTACCATAAAATCACTTGTCTTCGACATTTACTGGCGATTGTGCTAACCCTGCTTTTATCGCGCCTCTTAATGCCCAGTTCCTAAATTGTCCACCAAATTTTTAACAACGACAACAGTATTTAAAGAATTTTAAAATTTTAGTGTTATATTTTATGTATTTGCAGTATAACCTGTTCCCCATAAAATCTGACGTTATTGTAAAAGGTCTTCGTGTGTAGATATTTAATTTTTTTGACGGTGGATACGAATTATGGTCATCATTGTCCTAACATTACGACCATTGGAACGTCCGGCCTTTTTAAATCTTCACCATAATTGTCAACATCCTGAAAATTAAAAAAAAATTGTACCACTTATTCAATTCATTGAGGTATATTTCTGTGCCATTGTTTAGCGCAAGGGAAATAACTCGTGTTAGATAATTCAATGACGCTGAAAATGGCTTTGAGCAGGTGAATCTTGTGCGTTTTGGCAAAGACAATCCTTCTTTGAACATTGTTGACTGGCGCTACAGAATCACAAGCAAAAACACCGTACCAAACAACAGAAACCTCATCACTGGAGGACTAGCAAAAACCACAACAAATAAATTGCGTAGCAAATGTAACTCAGAGAGAAAATAATGACATAATCAAAATGTTCACATTCCTCACTACTTCAGATAAAAAGTTAGGAAGGAAAATCCAGTCAATACTTGAAAGAGCGATAACAGCTACTAGACTTGAGAAACCTATTTTGGTTAATTTGCAATATGGCTTGATAAATTTGATAAAATCTACCATTTTGGAGTTATCAACAGTGAAAGTTTGGATTCATTCGCGTCGCGGACAGCCATTACGGACGTTGTTTGCATACATTCGCCGCAGAATAGTTATCAGTGTAGGTATCATTGCGCAAACTGAACGTGTCTCCGTAAATAGTTCTCGTGTGCAGTAATTGCCACAAATTTAGACAGGAAAGATCAGTTTCGAGCTTAGCTTTCCGTAGTCTTCCGCGTTTAGCTCTCGGCAGCGAATGTATGCAAACAAGGCGAATACTGGCGGCCGCCAACGACGCGATTGAATCTCAAATTTCACTGTCGATAATTCCAAAACGGTAGATTTAATAAAATTTATCAAACCAGATTCGAATGGAGCATGTACAATTAGACATAAATGTAAGTATTTTGGGAATTTTTAATGCGAACTGAGTGCGGGTGTTACACTGCAAATTAACTCCTATTTTCTTAATTCCCAGTTTCATATTCAGGATGTTTATGTTTCACATTACCTGTTCGTCTCGAAAAGGACCTTCAGTCGGTTGTCAACTGGGGCAGGAATTGGCTGGTTAACTTTAACGCCTCCAAAACAAAACTGCTCTCCATTAATCACCACAGGGATCCTTCCCTGCATCCCATTAGAATGTCTGAAGCTCAACTTCTCGAGAGCTCCTCTCTGCGGCTGCTCGGTCTCACGCTGTCTACTGACCTGAGATGGAACAACTACATTGAGTCGATTGCTTCATCCACCGCAATGAAAGTTGCCTCCCTGTGCCGGGCCAGAAAATTCTTCTCCCCTGAATCGATCCTCCAAATTTACAAAGCAACCATCCGCCCTTGCATGGAGTATTGCTGCCATATATGGTCTGGAGCCCCTTCTGTTTGCCTCAAGGTTCTTGATAAGATCCAGAGACGGGTATGCAATGTAATTGGCCCTGATCTGGCTTCTCGTCTGCAGTCTCTCTCTCTTTCTCACAGACGCACCGTCGCCTCTCTCTGTCTCTTTTATAAATACTTTCATGGTAATTGCTCCGATGAGCTGCTATCGCTCGTTCCCAGGCACCATGAATTCAAGCGTCCTACGAGGCTGGCATCCCGTTCCCACCCTTTCACTGTTGAAACTGTTAAATATAGACGTCTCTTCTACTCCAATAGCTTCATATCTCGCACCTCACACCTGTGGAACTCCCTTCCTCATTCCTGTTTCCCTGATGACTATGATCTCTAACTATTCAAGTGTAACGTCTATCGACATCTCCAGTTGCCTTGATCTATCCTCTATCCTTCTCCACATCCTTTCCTCTAACACTCCTATTTGCTCTCGCTCCAAATCCTCTGTAACCCATTGCATGCTAGTGGTTTCCAGTGAAAAAAAAACAAAAAAAACTTAATGTAAACGTTTAGGAATGAATCTCTTATCAATACTGAAATTTGCGGTAACTCCAGAAACATATTTTCCTGAAAATATATTTTAAGAGTACCATTTTATAAATTTTAACTGGCAGCAATACTGTCTCCTCGGCCAATGAATGCCAAATGTTTCCTTCAAGGGAAACCGTCAACGTTAATTTTACTCTGTAATTCATACTTTATTTTTGGTTGGTGGCGGAATATACGAATTTTACTGGCAGATTCATGAACCCAAGCTTGGAACTGAACCTCCGACCCAACTGAACAGCCTTAGTTTATCTTTATCGTTGGGCGCTTTAACGAACAATCAACTGGTGAAGATTTTGAAAAAGAACATTTTACCAGGAAAATGTATTTGCCAGCAAGTGAGATTATCGATGGTTAATTATTTGAGTTTTTGTTGCATCCACAATTTCGTATTTACTGAATTCGTATTTTTGTGAAAAATAAGTTTGGATTTTAATTTAAAAAAACCACTCGACTAAATATTTATCGTCGAATTTTTAAAGTGCTTGTTCTCATATGTAAACGTTCATTTTCAAAGTTGGTCAACCCAATTTTTAACTTCTATTTCGTTCTAATTTGTTGTTTTTTCCACAGATTTCTCTGTTTTTCTCTTATGTACCGTATCCCTTCAGGACATAGGAAATCATCACTCTCCACAACTTCCTATCCTTTTTGGCTCAAAGCAATGTTTTTCCCCTGAATCTGCCCCGCAATTCTTTGCTCTGTCAGCCATTTACACATTAGGTATTCAACACGTGGTGTTCCCCTGCACACTTTTGTATTCATTATGTCCTGTGTGTGTTAACTTTGCCAAGTCTTCTTCCTCCTTATTTGTACAGATATTGAAACTGCCGATTTCTGAATCGAAGTAGAATTGTTCTTTTCGTTTTATTCTCACTATCACTCCGTAGAATTACATTTGTTATCTTGTTTGCCCTCCAACTGTGAAGAAATTTTGACGCATTCAATACCGTATAAATGATTGGATATTGCACAAAAATTCCGTCCGTCGGCTTTAAAATACACCGACTACACCTCTGCAGACAGGCAACCACCACCAATGTGGCTTCCTGGGTATGACGATAAACTACATCCGGAAGCGAGGTATCTAATCCGGAGGTTTTGAGAAGCGTGGAACCACCTCTTAATTGACACGGTGTGGTAGCACCTGTTAGAGTTCTAGCTATGGGCAAACAGTTAACTCTTATACTGGAGTTAAAACACTATGAAAGTTTTAAAATATTTCCCCCACATCGCTCCCCATGTTATGGGTTAATTATTAACATTTGTATCACTAAACAATTATTATCTGAAAATAATTTTCAATTAAAACTATATTCTGGCTTTAAATGACGCCTTCAGCGGTGGATGGGGCGTATTAAAAAAAATCGAAAATTGCTTTTTTCATTGCAAATTACTCATTATTTTAAATTCCAAGTATTCTACAAAAAAATTTAGAGTTGATTACACAATATTTCAATCTCAGTATAGGTTGATAATTCTTAACTATGGAATGATGTAAATTGATCTCCGGAATACAATGACAATATTCTTACCTAATTGTAATGAAATCATTAAGGTTTTTTGTCAAAAACATTTTATTTTTCGTCATATAATTATGTAAAATATTTCTTTTTACAGGCTTCATTTTATAAATAGATTAAGATCATTCTAAATTTCAGATTTTTGCCATTGTCCATCAATATGACTGGTAGAAAGCGATCTATAAACAATAATGGAAAAAGCGAGGTAATAAATCGTAAACGAAATAGCTACAGTTTGTGCAATTTAGGAAATTTAGCATTGCAGCCAAATTATTCTAAAACATTGCCAATAACAAAGGGGAAGACGAAAGATTACTAACAACAAATCGAATATAGCATCAAAATTAATATTATTTTTAATTATTTTTATGTAACTACATAATGGGTTCTCCAAATGATGGTCTGGTTTTTTTCTAAGCAGATTTGTTATATGTTCCATCCAGTTGTCTTTCAAGACGAACAGATAATGTTTCTGAACCAGACAGCAGGACAGGTTCAATCAATAATCGAAAGGTTTGATGTTTTAAGTGTGATGGAAGGTTCGAAAGCCAAATCATTTGTTAGACGTATCATATGCAATCTTCACAAAATTCTTAATACTTTGTTTCGTTTATGGAAGCATCATTCGCTATTCCAGTGTGCTTTTCTGTTTCGAGTTCACATCTTCCATCCATTGTTAAAATCTTTCCAGGTAGTTAAAATTATGTACTTTGATTCTTGACATCTTCTGTATTCATCTTTGTCTTTTATCTCAACCTTGCTGACAGCCATATATTCAGTTTTCTTACAATTTTACTTGAGTGGTTAGCAGCTGACTTTCAAATTATATCTATTTTTGTAGCCATCTCTCATTAACAAAACGAAAAAGACATTATATTTATACCTTTATAAGTGTTCTTTATCTGGCTTCCGAATTAGAAATCGGTTGAACGAATGTGATAAAAAAAAGATTCAGGCCCAGTGTTTCAATACTTGTGCTATGCAGACAAGTAAAGTAAAATGGCGAATAAATCATACGTCGCGTTTCAAATTAAACCAGACTTCTGTACACAAAATGCTTTCTAAATGAATGCCGTTGTTTTCTACATTATTGTTTGTCCATCTTCAAATGTTAGCCAGCACAATGTCTGTATTAGAATCGCTAGAAAACTCATTTTGGCGGGAAACAAGCTATGTAAATGGCGACGTAATAAGGGAAGACGAAGCGGCGTCGCAGAAGGGCAAAACGATATGGTAATTTCGTTTTCTCCATGCTGAGAACGTGACAATGCCCATTTGTCGACGTTATTCGGAGGGAGAGTCGTGATTTTGTGTATGATCGATGGGCAAGAACAAATTTTCAGGACTGTGCTGGGAAAGGCAATTTGCCAACTCGTATAATCTGCACTCAAAAATCCCTGGTCGGCAACTATATTTATTTTTGCAGGATTTTGGGGAAGCTTGGCAAGATTGCCAAAATATGGTTACGCTTCCACGCAGCTGTCATGCTATCTTACACTAAAAGGTTTGATGAGGAAGCACTTTCCATAATTCCGCATTAACATATATGCAAAAAGACCGGGCGCATACTGTCGAGCAAGGCGAATGAAACTTAAAAAAATAGACAATATCACTTTACGTTCGAACCTTATTGGGAACCACTCTTATTATAGACATTCTACTAAACTAACAGTTTCTTTTCTCTGACGAATTGCTTGTGGGACACCTATTTCGCTGTTCTCTCTCCTTAGAAAAGTTTCTGTATTGAACACTTCCACGCCCTGTAAGCATTGCGTCTCCTAGGCTTTACTGCATTAGGGTGAACTCGATTATACGCGCGCGCGCGCACACACACACACACACACACAAACTTCAAAGATCGCCTCCATCGACTCGTCATTTTCTGCTGGTGAGGAGCTTGGCTCTTGAAACCGTCTTTTTTGTATTTGGTCAATATGTTTTCTTTGCGTAAATTTTCGCTTTTTGTGTACATGACGTTCCTAGTCTGTTAATTATTGTATTTGGTTCCTCATAAGCAATATTGTTACTGAAATAGACCCATTCTTGTTTGAATGATCTCTCGAGTACTGTCGGTGTATACCGGTTTTTATTTATTTTTTCCTTCGTCCTCTGAATAAATTCATCCTTTTTCGCTTCTTTTCTTATTTCTCGCAAGGTCACAGGTAGTTCCTTTACTGCCTTGTATAATTCTTTACTGTTTTCATCTGTAGTAGCAAATGGCGCGTCTCGCTTCTTTTTACATACTGGTTGGACATTTTCTTTCAATTCACTTCTAGCTGCACCCTTACAAAACGAGCTGATAGGTGAATCCCATACGTCGAACTTTTGCATACAGTCTGTACCCACTAGATTTTCTGTGTCTTTCATTACGTATATCTTGAGTTTTTGTTTTCCCGTGAAAATTAACATTTACGATTATTTCTCCTTCGAATTTTATATGCTTTCCTGTCACCGACTTCGCAATTTTTGTGTCATAATTTTTTTTCGTCATAATTTGCCCTATTTGTTGTACTTTTCCCCCTATTATAGAAATTTTGTTTTCTTTCCGGGGAGGGCGAAGAATGTAAACTTTTGTTTAACTTACATATATGTGATACTCCTGACTCCTCAATGTTCTTCGAGTCTTTCTTTATACTGAGGAATTTTTGGCAATCTTCTGATAATCGTTGTAGTGTTAGTCCAGGTTCATTTTGTAGTTTTGAAAGCATTCTTTGCGCATTTCACTATCTTTTGCTGAGACTAACCCTTGAACAAAGATGAGACACTTGAAATTGTCCGGTGTTAATTCTGCCAACTTGAAGTCGTCGCAATGTTTATTCACGATTGCGGCAAACGTGGAATAGTCCTCATTTTCGCCTTTTACTAGGTTAAGACATTTCCTCCTCTTGTGAAAGAGTGACGTTTTTGGACTGAAAAGCTCTGTAAGACATGTTCGTCTTTTTTGGCAAAATGTAATCCACAAATTTTGTATATTCCTCAGTTCCTAATTTTCTGTGCAACAGACGTAGCTTCTTTGCTTCTGTCCAGTTTTGACAATCGATGTTGTAGATGTCTTCATAACGTCTGAAATAATCCCCGAAATTTTTATCCTCTTCTAGGGAGTAATTGAATGTTTCTATCGTATTCCACACTACGTCTTGGGAAATAGTCGCCTCTTTTTCGATATTTTGTTGTTTGTTACCCGCTACATTTAATATTCGTTCCTGCGTTTGTAGAAATTATCTTTGCCATTTTTCTTCCATTCTTTCCTGGAGTTGTAATTGTTGTTTTTTTTGTTTTGGTATTTTACAAGTTCTACTTAAATATTTTTAAAATCCTCCATGATAAAACTTTCACGAAAAACTCGCTTTTCCGTATTTTAGTCTTCGTAAATATTTTGTCGCCAAGTTGTTGTGGACACTGGCAAAAAACGGCTAAGGAGACGTTTATTATTTGTTTTTCTGTGTGAGTTCGAATATGTCGTCGTCAAATTGTTGTGGACAACGAGGGAGAATTTTGTTTCGATTTCCTTCCCGTGTGAGTTCGAATTCCTCGTCGGCAATTTGTTGTTGACGAGGGAGAAGTGTTTTTTTCTTCTTCCCGTGTGAGTTCGATATCCTCGTCGCCAATTTGCTATGGACAACGAGAAAGAAATGTTTTTTTTTCTTCTTCCCGTGTGAGTTGGAATTCCTCGTCGGCAATTTGTTGTGGATTCCGGGATAAATCCGGCATCAATTAATAACAAACGCCAGGAATGGATAAGGAAAATAAATGTATTAACGTAATAATACAAACTAGTAATACCGGTTAGTAGATCCGGGAACGCGGGTTAGTAATAATAATATATATGCAGTCTTGATATTGAAGGAACGTGGTATGACTCCTTACTGATTCTACGTGCTCGCTAACTGTGACTCTTGTGCTACCCTCCTCTATTACAGACTGTCCGGGTATTCACTGGTAGTAGTATATGTATACATCGGGTGAGTCCATTTGAGTAACAATGGGCGATCCCTCAATATATATATATATATATATATATATATATATATATATATATATATATATATATATATATATATCAGTGAATATACATAATATCTAAAGTCAATATCACGACTGGGAGTATCGACGTTGTGTATTATGTATACTCACTAATATATACTTAGAATTCTGTTTTACAACATTGAGTATTACAACAGCTGAAGAAGAAATATACGTAAGTCCAACTATATGTGTATGTCTGCAGATTTTTTTTATCTTATCCATTTCTCTCTCTCTCTCTCTTTAGATATATATATATAATATATATATATATATATATTGTTGATTGTTGTGTACGATGTGTAGTTTTATATTTACATACGCTCTATCCCTGATATTTAGCATTTTAACTCAAAATATATAATACCCTAACTTTTTTGCGTCTCGCTCCATTCTAAGTAAACTTTTGGTTTCCAGCGATCGTCGTGTCACACGGCACACAACTCGGAATAGTATATCACATAAAATGCCCTACACCGACCAAGCTACACACATACACATGTAGCATTTCTACAAAACACACGGAAATAGAACTCTTCCCAAAAGATTGCTTCTCACAATCTTTAATTGGAACTTCACACATTCGAATGTTAGATAAGAATATCTCTACTTACGCTTTCACCATTGTATTCTTTCTATTTATTTTGTACACCAATATCTGATGAAAATTATACATAATTATTCAACATATTATTCTTCTTATCTGCTTTGAGGAAGATTTAATATATACATTATCACCAAAATTCTATCCCACGACAGAATTTAAAGTCTGGTCATGGAAACTGGTTTCCGTCTTGCCTTCATTGCGTCATGTGAGTATCAAATTTTCTAAGCTCTTTTTCCTCATTAATTGCGCTGTTTCTTCCTAATGTTAAGTATAAGTTTTGTGTTCGTCTCCTTTTTTTCTAAACCTTTGTCTTTGCTCATATAATGGTATCGACTGCATCCTTCTGTAAAACCACATTTCTGATGCTTCAAGTCTCTTTTTAATCGGGTGAGGAGATATATACAAATCTACTTAGAAAATGACAGAACATCAGGTGGAGATACCATGCAACGCTTAACACAATCTACGGAGAACTGAGAACAATCTCAATTAGGCTCAAACAAAAACGATTAGTTTGCTGGCCACTGCCACCGAGCGGACAGGGAAATGGTCACAACCTTACTCCTATGGCATGCTTTTGGAAGTGTCTTCTCACGAAAATTGACTATCTCTGACGCCATAGCTCGGGTCTCAATGTTGGACATTGGGGATCTGGGGACAGAAATGCATGACCGAACAGTGTGGAAAAGGATTGTCAATGGAGTTTCGACCAACCATATGAAAGTTGAAAGATGATGACGATGCAGAGCTGAACCTATTTACAGTTTCTGAACGAGAGGAGATAACCTGGGGTGATCAATTATTAAACAAGTACGCGTCGATCAACTAAAATGGCTAGCACTTGTAAATCCTTAATAATCCGAGCGGACAGGGAAATCGTCTCATCCTTACCTCTATGGCATCCTTCTGGAAGTGTCTTCTCACGAAAATTGACTTTCCAAGACACCATAGTTCGGGACTCGGGGTTGGACATTGGGGATCTTGGGACAAAAATGCAGGACCGAACAGTGTGAAACGGAGTTGTCAATGGAGTGGAAGGGGATTGTCAATTGTCAATGAAGTTTCGACCATCCACAGGGAGGTTGAAAGATGTTGACGGCGCAAAACTGAGCTTATTTACACTTTCTGAACGAGAGGAGATAACCTGGTCTGATCAATTATTGAACAAGTACGTTTCGATCAACTAAAACGGCTAGCACGTGTATCTCCTTTATAATCCGAGCAGACAAGAAAATCGTATCATCCTTACTCCTATGACATACTTTTGGAAGTGTCTTCTCGCGAAAATTGACTTTCTCAGAGACAGCTCGGGGTTCAAAGTTGGACATTGGGGGCCTGGGGACAGCAATGAAGGACCACACAATGTGGAAAGAGATTTTCAATTATCAATAAAATTACGACCATCAACAGCGAGTTAGTAGGATGATGATGAGGAACAATTCAGTAATGTTTTCTTTGTTTCCTTGTAGCGTAGTTCCTTTTTTTCTTTCTTGATACTCTACTCATATTTTGGAGTGAATTTATGCCCATCCCAGGGAGCCTTCGGATTTCATGGTCGTACTTTTCCTTCTCTGTTAAAGCATTTAAGGGATACTATTTACATTATTCGGACAATTGTCCTCATTTTTATTGCCATATTTATTTCAACGTTTCGAACGTTGTACGCTCCGGCCTTCTTCAGGTGTTTGGAATCTCAAACGGAACACTTTATTTCGCTCACTGGGGTAGATTGTTCTAGTTACACGTGCAATGTTTAATAGATCTCAGTTGTCAGTTATCTCCTGTTAATTGCCCTCTGCAAGTTCTCCACTGCCTTAACCGGGTATTGAACTCACACACTTTGGGACCTGTCACTGGATCTAAGTAACGCATTTATCCACTGTGCCATGTGTCCCTGTAATAAATGTGGCGAGAAAGATGAGGACAATAGACCGAATAATGTAAATATTGTACAAATTACCTCATCTCAGAAATATAGACAGATACTGAAGGGCCGAAATGCTATAATAAATATGGCGACAAAGATGAGGACAATAGTCCGAATAATCTAAATCGTGTACATAATACCTTACCTTAGAAATATCGACAAATATAGAGAAAGCTGTAGCCAATATTCTTCGAGTTTGAGATAATACATTTTGGAGAGTACCTAAGGCATAAAAGCATTGAATAAACCTTATCAACTACGTTCGGATTGGAGATATAATGACACTATATCTATTTATTTATATGCTGGCAGTAGTGATAAGAAGATTAATTAAGTTCTTACATTCTCAGATGCAAAATATGTATTCCGGGAGTTCACCCCTGGCTATATCCACGTCTGAATATACTGTCTATGCAGTTTAAATGAAAAAAAAAAAAAATAATATGCCATCCTTTGAGTATCACATTCCTGACAATGCGAACGACATTGGGTTAATTTAAGTTAGGTTTGTGGATAAAAAAATATATCAACACAAGCAGGAGCATTGAATGCAGAAGTCAGTCCCAGCTTTTAATTTGAAGCTAATTTTCTTTCCGATTATACATCTACATATTTAAGTATTATATTTTTATTACGTGCAACATTACTTTAGTCGATACCCTTATTTGAAATAGACGCTTCGTTATATTTTAAAAAGTGTTGATAACACCTGATCAAACTTAGGTTTCTCCTACAAAGGGAGGAGGATTTTCGAATGCTGCCGGAAAGGATATTTTTCTTTTCGAATAGGCAAGCCGATAGACGTAATACAGACTTCGGAGTAGAAACAAATTCATTTATTCTTTCTATAATTCTTATATGAAGGTGATAAGGGGTCTCCCCTTTTCACACAGATGGAATCGCCCGAGGTATACATATACTACTATCAGTGAATACCTGGAGTCTGTATGAGAGTAGAGTTAGAGGAGGGTAGGCCAAGAGTCGCCGTCACGAGCACGTCGACTCAGTAAGGAGTCATACCGCAATACTTCAATACCAAGACTGTATATATATTATTGCTACTAACCCGCATTCCTGGATCTACTAACCCGTATTACCAGTTTGTATTATTACCTTAATTCATTTATTTTCCTTATCCATTCCTGGCGTTTGTTATTTATTGATATCGGATTCATCCGGGAATCGACAACAGAAGGAATAATGGTAATGTTAGATTTCGTACATCAATTAAGCTTAATAACATTCCCTAAATACGTATAATATCATTACAAAATATTAAATAATATTTCACAATATAATATACATAGTATATTTAATAGATGTAATAGTCATAGAATATATATATATATATATATATATATATATATATATATATATATATATATATATATGAGAAAAAGAACAAATGGAACTGTTCGTAGCTTTTAATTTTAAAAAAGTGCTCAATACAAAGTAGAGTAATATATATATATATACATACATATATATATATATATATATATATATATATATATATATATATATATATATATATATATATATATATATATTATCAGAGATTATAATAAAACATTTTTCAATAGCTCTACAAAAGTTTTCATGTTACAGTACTATGATTGTATATCGTCAGCCGATGGTAGGTAACTGGTGATAAGATGATTTTATAGGGAGATTTAAAAACAAATCGTTACCTCTTTTGCGAAAGATGGGCTACACAAGGACAGAACTAAAAATAGACTGGTGGGTATGTCTGGATTCACCAATTAAATGTCAGATCTGCGCTTAATAGGTAAAGAAGGTCAGTAGGTGAAGGTGAGTGAGTTATTTTTTCATGTCACGATAAACTATCACATTCGACCTGGAAGCATGGACGATTACGAAGAATATGGTAGCACAAATCTACCGTGATTGTGGACAAATATGACATGTATTGAAACATGGAAGCTTTTGTGTAGCGATTTAAAAATGTAATCTTTTATAATAAAAATATAATAATAATTATACATACATACATACATATATATATATATATATATATATATATATATATATATATATATATATATATATAGATTGATAATTTTAGTGGTAAATATACACATATATATGCAATCATATATCAAATATAAATATATATACATACATACATACATACATACACATACATATCTACATGTAAAAAAAAAAATTCCAAGAGGATAGAATCCAGGTAGAACTCAATGTCCAGGACAGAGTAAGGATATATTAAAAAGACACTATTCTTCTGTCGTCTGTTACCCCTCCCTTTGGTTTTCCTTCATTCTAACATTCACCCCACACTCTCATACATTCACTAAATTTTATTTTTTATTCCCGGAGATGTTTTTTTCTGTTTTCTTTTTTAATTTGTAGGTCTGATGAATTGGATCGCATTTACGATTACAATGGAACAAATTATGAGCATGGAATATTAGTGTTTTAGTCTTTTTATCATATATATATATATATATATATATATATATATATATATATATATATATATATATATATATATATATTAATGTATGCTGTATTTATGGTTAAAGTACTTAATTTCAGGGATAGTGCGTATGTAAATATAAAAGTGAACATTGAAGTCAACACTCAGAAGCGACAGACTTTTTCATGCGATGAGCAATCATCAGGCCTGAGTGTTGACTTCAATGTTCACTTACACACACACACACACACACACATATATATATATATATATATATATATATATATATATATATATATATATATATATATATATAACATAATATAATATGATATAATATAATATCAAAGGCTCAAACACTAATATTCCATGGTTATAATTTATTACATTGGAATCGTAATTACGATCCAATTCATCAGAAATACAATTTCATAAAGAAATCTGAAAATATTAGTGTTTGAGTCTTTTATATTATATTCTTACTCTATCCTGGACATTGAGTTCTACCTGGATTCTATCCTCTTTGGAATTTATATATATATATATATTGATCACTAATATGATATATATATATATATATATATATATATATATATATATATATATATATATATATATATATATATATATATATATATATATATATATATCGATTTCAGGTTAGTGTAAATGTTATCGGCGCGCAAGTAAAATTGCCTTGTAGAGTTCCAACTCCAATGAATTATGTTTCGTTTACTACGTGCTGATTTGTTTGGGAAAGGCCTGAATCCACATTCCTCTTTCTATGGGTCGATTATTCTATAGTCGAACTGTAAAAAAAAACAAAATAACTCTAAACTCTGAATTTGTCTGTTCGATGATTTCCAGGCACATTCTATACATTTTCTCAGTGCTTCCAAAAAGTGTGTCTGGTTCTACACAAATCTTCACACCTGAAATCTAGTGGGTTTCATTAAATATGTCTGATAAAGCACATCCATTAAGTTTTTTATTGAGTGTTTCTTGAGTGCGTAAAAGTGCTATCTTATCTGGACATAAAGTATGTAAAAACTGTTCAAATATTCTATATATCCTTGCGTTTTTGACTATTCTAATAACCATTGTCACCGAAATCTCATTTACGAGTGAAAGGAAATAAAATCAAAAGTTTAAGCGCAATGCTTTTTTCAGTTATATATCTATTTTAGCACTTTTTCATGGATACTCGTGTTTGTGTAGACGCTCCATTTTCTTATTTATTATTTTCTGTATATTTATTTTCGTCTGCCTGTCTGAATATTTATGTTGTGATACTGACTTTGAAAACATACGCGAACGTGATCAGCTAAAATTATTCTAAAATTAACCGTTGTTGTTAGGATGTTTTGAAAACAAGCGTACACGATCGTAGCCGAGTTGTTAAATTGCAGCATGTTAAAATTACAAACTTATGTTAAATGTTAATCAGTTCAAATGCATTTTAATACATTGCTACTATACTCAAAATAAATTTTATCCAGTGTTGGCTGCTTTTGATAAAGAGGAACTAGAGTATTTGAAGTTTTGTTTATTATTATCATGTTGTATTATATTGGTGTTTAGATGGACAGGGTTGAGTCTTTCTATGTCGTGCGATAGAACTTATATCCGACAACTGGAATGTAAGACGTCTTGATAATGTTTTGGATGTCAAGCCAACGTATGTCCTCGCTTTATTGTCAGATCTCCCAAAGGATATTTAAACTTAAATACGCAAAATGTTGCTTGTGGGTGAGCGGTGGCATAATCGATAGATCAATGAGACGTGTTCGAAATCTAGTCAAGTATGTTGCATTCACTTTAGAAAGATATGAGTCTGTTTCTTCTCCACACCCCCGCGAGCTATGTATAAATAGCAGGAAATACTAGTCTTTATAGGCTTGGAATAGTCTAGTTGAAATAAATTCTGAATTTAAAACAGCCTGGAGAGGGTTGGGTACTGTCAGGTTATCTTCCCTGATATCACCTTCACCATTCGACCGTAGTCGGGACCATCGAGCCAATGTGAACGATCCTTTATAGTATGTGCTACACCAGGGCTGCAAGGAATTTTGAATGCAGAATTAATTTCTCCTAGACTATAGAATCCAATCTGTCCTGCTATTTACCCATATACCTTTCCGAAGATTATTGGCACGCAAGTGAATGCAATGGAATTCGAACTCGACTCTCCGATTCCTCAATCAGATCCGCTATCCAAAGTGCCAACGTGCCTCCCAGAGATAAACCACTGCTACATATTTGACCCGTTACGACTCTAATGAATTACGAGACTCTTGATGCTGATTCTGATACTTTAGACAAAATAAACCCTGGGGCTATCCTGCTGTGTATGTCGGGCTATAAAATAGTCTCGTTTATGTTATATCCCCAAAACTGTTTTAATTTCTATCTTTCTATTAATGTTAACAACTTTTCTTAATTCGACTGTTAGGCGATTGCCCTAGTCTACAAACACATTCAAAGGTAATTATCTATTTCCATGTTTATCGAAAAGTACTTATCCCGTTTAATTAATCCAACTCTTGGATTTAAGTAAAGATTATTCATAATAGAAGCTTATATTTCGTGATTTTTTAATTTCTTCTTCTTTTGTGTTTCATCATCCTTCTGGACGTAAGCGTTCATGGCCCTCCAAAACGTCCTGTTCTTCGTAGCTATTAAAATATTTCTTATATTTATTTCTCCTCAGCCTTGTTGAGCCATTTCTTTACTCAAGCTCACGAAGTAGGTTAAATGCCTTGTTTTCCTCTTGCCTTCCCCCTGTCCTGTGAGTATCAGAGTTTCCAAGCCCTATTTTCTCATTATGGTCCGAATAGCTTAGCCAGTAGAACGCGGGCCAAAGTTGCCGATCTATATCGTCTCTTCTTATTAACATTATATCCAGGTAGCTGGTTACCTGGTTAGAAGGTCTGAGACGACCAGTTAAGTACCAACGTATGTCGGGGTATAAAATAGCCTCGTCTCTGTTATATCGATTTTCCAAGCGTAGCTTGGATGTTGCAAATGGCCGAAAGTAAGGGGCACCCAGTGAGGATTGAAGTCACTACTCAGTCGTTTTTCGATTGTTATGAGCTTGCCTTAGTCGACAAACTGGAAATAATCGCTGAACACATTCAACAGTAATTAATTATGTCCATGTTTCGAGAAACGGACTAATCTCGTTCAATTAATCCAGCTGGTGGATTAAAGTAAAAGTATTAAATGTTATTTATATTAAAAACTTATATTTTTTGTTTTTAAATTTCATTTTTTTTCACCTTTTTGTTAGTCGTAGCTCTAAAGGTGAAAAGAAGGATTTATATACTGGCCTTCGTGGGTATATTCCAGCCTTGTACATTTTATATATGATGCTATAAATAGGCCAAGCCTAACCGTATGAAACAGCCTAGTTTTAATAGCCCTGTTTTGTGTTGGATATTCCCTCTAGTCTCTTACGCAGGGTCTCATATAAATAATACGTATTTTCGATTAGTTTTTATTTTATTTAATAAGCCTTCTTAAAGGCAGTACGCAAAATATTTAATTTCCTTGTAATACTCTTTTGTGTGTGTGTGTGTGTGTTTTTTTTTTTTTACCAGATAACATACATTTTGCCCTTACATTTCTTTTTGAGCCCTTTAAAACAACTGCAGTGATTTTGAAATATAGGAATTATATTATATTTTTTAAATTTAAAAAGAAAATCTTCGATGTTGTTTTTTTTTTATCCATTATGGTTTGTGATATTTCGAAACGAATATAATAAATTTAAATCCTGTTTTGACGTTAGCTGCTAAAATTATATGTAAATCCTCTTGCAGCGTTAAGTAGACTTGGGTCTGTATTTTTTTTTTAATGATTCTATTCAATACATTAATTCCTAAGCTGAAAGATGGTTTATTTGCTTTTTTATGATTATGGCTTCAGGTGTTTGTAGATTTTTTGTACAATTTACGTTCTATTACATTTTCTGATGTCTGCAAGTCTCTGTAAATATTGGTGTATCGATTCACACCGCCATTTACCAAACAATAGTGACATCGTCTTGTTTTATGTCCAATGAAATTTCAGGACGCAGGCGAACATTGATCACCACAACTTCATGTCTTTTGTCGCTTTTAATAATTTTGTAGCTTTTGCCATCCTGTTTGGTCACTGTTTTGCCATTCTGTTATTCGAGATTAAAAAATATTCTATTTGCAATGTTTTGGGTTATTTTTTCACCCCAAACAAAGCTTACTAAGTCGCAAGGTCCTACTGAGTGTTAAAGAATAATAAAACAAATATTATTAAGCGAAAACAAGAATAATCAAGAAGCCAGAAGATGCTGAATGACACTATGTTTAAGTTTTATTTTTTAAAATCAAAGTTGGCTGAAAAGGAAAGAAGTGCAATGAAAGAGACTGTTAGTGAAGAACGTACGGTTACATCTAGCCATTTCAACAGTAACATGATGAGAACTTGTTGTCAATCTAAGTTTATAATGTCTACGTAACATTGCCAGGGATTGGTTCTCATTGCAACGCTTTTTATGTCCACATAAGCTTCATTTAATACCGATAAAATAATATATATTATGTAATTACATGTTTCTGTTAATTAATGAAAAGCGTTATGCTTAGGCAAATTTTGAAGTCAAATATCTAAAAAAATACAAACGGTGCATCTAGGAACTTTTTTAGGTGACGATTGATTCAAATAAACTTGTTAAATATGTGCTTTTTCTCCCCCCTCTCTCTCTCTCACACACACACATACACACACACTGCTTGCTTTCAATGATTGAAACCATTCTCGCAACACAATGATACTTTCAACGTGAAACACATCTTTTTACCTTCTATTCTTCGTCATTGATCACGGTCACCACCAGCGCGTTGTGTATTGGTTAACGATCAAAAGTAAACGTTGTTAACACAACGTTAAAAATCTGAGTCCCAGTTGGAAAAAAAAAAACATCGCAAGAGACTGATACGCATAGACAAAATTGGTGGCGCCAGGGGTGGCAGTACAGCCTTAGCCACCGAAACTGTGTTACCTCCCCTTGTTGGCAACTGACGAGAGCAGGGTATCGCACGTGCTTTCACACTGTCTTTGTTAAGACTATTTTTCGTCATTAGGTGTCCTAGACATTTCAATTGCTTCTTCTTTATTCTGGCTACAAGTGTCTCTTGGTACAATTTTTCTTAAAACTTCCGTCGGCATCCGTCTGTAGACTCACAACTTTGAGTTTTAAATCCTCTTTTTTAAGCATTTCCCCCCAAGCAAGCTGGGAGTGCCACTAGCATGCAAGGGGTTAAAGAGAATGAGAGCAAGAGTAAAGAGGGGGCGTTTGAGGAAAGGATATAGAGAAGGACGGGATCAGGATCAAGGCATCAGAAGATGTTGATTGACATTACATTTGAATATTTCAAGAGTATAGCTATCAGGGAAGCAAGTAGCATGAAGGGAGTTCCACAATCGGGAAGTGCGAGATAAGAAGCTGTTGTAGTAGAAGGCTATATGGTGGGGCCGAGATGCTAACCTTGTAGCACGCTTAAATTCATGCAGTTGGGGAACCAGTGAAAGTAGCTTGACAGAGGATTTGCCATGAAATATTTGTCGAAAAGACAGAGGAAGAGACACCACAGGTCTGTGAGAAAGTGACTGTAGAGAAGAAGCCAGGACCTCGAGATGAACACAAAGCTATATATGGCAGCAGTATTCAAGGCAAGGATGAATGGTTGATTTGTAGATTTGCTCACGAAATTTCAAATGTCTTTTTCTTATTGGAAATATATGCTTATTTGCTTTTTTTCTATTTTTGAAAGATTTTACTCGTTGTTCATATACCCCCCATAAATTGTCCATCTTATATTTTAACCCTCTACCACGAGTGGCTCTTGGGCCTTTTACAGATTGAAAATCATTGTAAAAAGCCTTTCTATGGTATAAATTAGCATTCATCTACTAATGCAAAATGGGCATTTCAAGCAGGCAGGCGAACCTTCGAGTGTTCCATTCACTTTTCAAAATGGTCTTTTAATACTTCTTTGGAGATCAGTGTCAGCTGTTCCTTCGCGTCCTGCTTAATGTCGCCCAAAGCGCTTCGCTATCTATTTTATTTTTAGCTAAAGCTGAGAGTGGATGTCAGCGAAATCGTAAGTAGTGCGGCCTGACAGACCTAAGTGAAGGGATGCTATTGTAAAAATGTTGTTTTAATATATCATTTCTTGTATGTATAAAACAAATATGCGCATTAGTCTGAAATTTACATTAATAAATTGTCTGTCATATATTCTTGTGTATAATATTAACGAAAATTAAAGTATTATACACAAGTACATATTTGTAGAAAAGGCAGAGGGAAGCCACCACGCGTCTGTGAGAAAGTGACTGTAGAGAAGAAGCCAGGACCTCGAGATGAATAGCGGGAGTTGCGTATTATACACAAGTACATATTTTTAAAATTGTTACTCAGCTTAAAAAGCTTCCCATTTGAAACAGCACAATCGTAAATACACTCAACCCAATGGATTGGACAGTAATACCCCAAATAGACAAGGGTTGATAATAGTTTGGAAAATGCTTTTGTTATGTAGGCAATCAGGCAGTTATATGGCATTGGTTATACACGCTTGAGCGATCATGTATCTTTCCATATATGACTGATGAGGCACGTGATTTCCTGCAGTAGGTTGCCATTTCTTTCTGCAGTGGACCAGTTGCTATCCAATAAGCCTGCTATTTACCGATAGCTGAGAGGAAGAAGAAGAAAATTCCTAACTTTCCCAAAGGTATTAGCACATAAGTGAATGTAATGGATTCGACTGGAAATCGAACTCGGCTCTCGGATTCCTCAATCCAAGCCGATATACTCCACTCCATTACTCAGCCGTACCTCCTCATGGAGACAATAGTAATGTTATAAAATCGATCTTTTTGGTGCTGGTATTAATACCTATAATTTCGTTAATAACAATTTGATATCGGTATTAGCAAAACTGTGCATTTTTCTCACGGATTCAAAGGTAAAAAGATGAAAGTGATCTAATTTATTGCTTAAAATTTTAGTCATATTTGTCATCTATAGGCATGAGTATCAATAACATAAAAATGGCTTAAGAAATCAATAATTATTTCAATCCGATAAACTATATGCTTAATGACAATAAAGCATTTTAAAACAAAAACAAATCGTACTATAGAAGAGATAATTTCAAAAAATAATAATTTTTTCAGTACATGACAACAGGGCTTTTAGCGAAAAACCTTATTTAAAAAATATATAATGCTAACAAAATATTAATTAATCTATATATACATATATATTCATTATTCAATATATCTGTGCATAAAAGTAAAGATTAAAAAAATAATACCTAATTAATACAAGAGAAATAAGAGAATCTTTTAGTGAGAACGAAACTAATCAGATTATTTTTCATTTTGAAATTCCGAGTTAAGTATGAAAAACTATTCAGTGAATTTCCAGAAAGATTTGATTTTAATTTCGTGACGTACAACCCTTCTGATGAAAACTTCATTTCAGATTCTACAGTAGTAGGCCTAATTGAAAGTAATACCTTATAGAGGTTGTATAGATTTTCTATTGTTTTCTAAGACACTTCAAAGCTTTTAAATTCGATGTTGATATCAAAAGTTGCCGATGGTTCTTTTCTCAGTGGAATTACCTCTCACTGTTGTATTCTTTGCAAATATTCTGCGAGCATCTGGTCATTTGCCATTTTCCCAACTTCTATTCCTGGTGTATCTTCAGAGCAGCCAGTTTCTTTCATTGGCATATACTTTTTTTCGTGCTGATCTAACTGTACACTATTTACCGGAGAAAAAAAAACTTTTAAAATTCTCTCTGCACTTTTCTTGAGAAAAACTTACAAGGAGGTGAAAAAGCTCATCAACCTGATTTTTCAAAGTTCTCAGGTCTTGAAGGTATTTAAGTAAACCTACAATCTGTCTGCGTGAGGAATGAAAATTACTGAGGCTTTCTTTTAATTAATTTGCTCGTGGGGTATTCTTCTCTGAATATTTCTTTATAATAATCTTGAAAGACACTTAGGCGGTCAGAAGTGCTGCATCTCTTGAACACAGGCTTTTAAGAGTTGTCTCAAAGGGACGAAGCATATTACTGATATCTTCCAAAATTTCCCAATCCTTTTGATGTGATTGTCTCACTGGAATGAATTTATCTCAATGCTTTGGGGATGCAATGTTTCTGCCATGCTTAAAAGACTATTTCATCCTCTTGCGGTCTAGGATTAGCTTGAGTTCTTTCCCGTTAAGCTGGTGCTTCTCGTTTCTTCCGAGAAATTCAACAGATTTTTCTCACTTTATATATTATAGCATAAAAGCTGCCTTTCAGCAATAGAACGCTGGGAGTTTTTCGCAGTTCTAGAAGCATGATATTAGAATAAGAACTTTTTAATTCTTCATCTACTTCCTCTTCATATTTTCATTGGATGCGATGGTAGATTTATCTTCTTCATCTCCCCCCCCCTTTCTGAACTATTCTGTCCTTTACTGATTCTTCAGATTCCTTATCGGTATCTTTCTTATACTGGTCAATTTGCAATCTCTTTAAGTACAAAACCGAAGAAATAGCTGAGATACAATGAGTGAGCTAAAAACTGTTGATGTTAAAATAAGATTTCTTTATCAAACTTGACCATGACTGAAGTTGTAAAATAATTATTAAAATCAAGGGCAACATCAATTAAATTCTTTTTATAATCTCGACGATTTGGGCACATTTAAAACGTCCAAGAATTTTAACCAAAACCAAAGACCCTGTCTTCGTGATGACCATTAATATTCATGTTTTTCACGTTTCAAGAGTGGTACAAAATCGGACCTCATCACTAATCAATCTTTCAAAATGATTTACCACTGAATACTTTTTCTTATAGAAAATGCTCACTGTTTTACGCAGACTGTCTCGACGTTGGTTGCTGCTTATCGTATTTGTTTTTAGCCAAACTTTCATGGATGAACTTGACGGAATTCTTCCTGGAAGCCAGTCAAATGAATAATGCCTAGTGTTTATAATACAGGAACAGGACGTTAATATACGCGCAGGCGCATCGCGCTGTTTTGAAGTTCTAATTTGTGCTAACAGTTTTTATTCATCTGCATCTTTGTTTTAAATTTCTGATGAAAGAAAACTTTGACATTAACTTTTTATATACACCTAATTATAACTTTATTGTTTAATATTTAACCTAGAGTCAACAACGAAATTATTAGTACACTCATCAATTTGTAATATTTTTATTCATTTCCCAGAATCTAATGCCCGGATGATGCAATCTAACCTAGCATCATATGTTACTAAACACGGCAAAATGAATATAGAACTCAATTTTCAGAACAATAGGTTAAATACAAAATATTTGACAAAATAGAAAAAGACAAAATTATTCGTACAGTAGAAAATATTGTTTTAAATTAATTGATTCTTGTAAGTAAAAGTAATTTACATACTTATTTTATCAGTGAAGCCTTCTAGACTATTTATTCAGTAGAATATTTGTGATAATTCCAGTAAAGAACATCATGTGTTGCATAGTGTCACCATTGTTATTCTTGCGTTAACGACAGGATGGGGAAAACAAAGGAGCTTTCTGTTGACTTGAGACAAAGAATTAACTTCCACAAGTCGGGAGATAATTACAGCGCTATTTCAAACCGGTTAGCTATCCCTAGATCTATGGTAGAATCCGTTATTGAAAGAGATTAAACAGTTTGGAACGACAGAGAATTTGCCTGGACGGGGTAGAATTTTATCAGTGAAGCCTTCTAGACTATTTATTTATTTATTACGTTAACAACATAATAGAGAAGACAAAGGACATTAGAGTTGACTTGAGACAGAGAATTATTTATTTTCACAAGTTCTGAAATAGTTACAGCGCTATTTTAAACCGTTTAGTTATACCAAGATCTACGGTACTGTCCGTTATAAATAATCAGTTTGGCAGGATAGCATTTACCTCGGCGTGGAAGAAAACCCAAATTGTCACCGAGAACTGGACAAACACTGTGTCGCGAGGTTAATATAAACCCAAGAGTTGTTTTGAAAGACATCGACAAATGTTTGGATACGATGGGTAACAGCGGAATATAACGTTGTTTTAATAGAAATGGTTTGTATAGAAACTGACCACGACGAACCCCTCTTCACATGGCATGTTACATTGTTGCTCGGTTTAATTTTGCCAAAATGTTCTTGGACAAAAAAAAAATTGCTTTTGGGAACAAGTACTATGGAAAACAAAAATTCAGCTGTTTGGACATAATGGTTATACAGAAAGTTTGGCACAAGAAAGATGAGGCTTTCCTCCCAAAGAACACAGTGGCAACATTAAAACATGGAGGCGGCTCGATGCTGTTTTGGGATTGTTTTAGCTCAAGGGGAGTGGACAATTAATTGCAATAAGAGGAATAATGAAATCTGCAGACTTTATCAAAGTTCTGGATGAAAATCTACAACTATGAGCCCAAAATATTCATTTAGGACGGCGATTTACATTCCAGCAAGATAAGGATCCCAAACCTACGTCAAAATAAGTGACTGCGTCGTCTCAGAAAAAGAAGATTACAGTTCTGACATGGCCCTCAATGAGTCCTGATTTGAATGCTATTTAAAATCTCTGGCAAGAATTGAAAGATCGAATAAATCTTTGGAATGTCTAAACATTGAAGAATGGAAAAAAATCCCAGAAAAAAACATCAAAATCTTTAGAAAACGATTGCAGCAAGGTA
The DNA here is from genome assembly GCA_964036315.1 of Acanthosepion esculentum. Classification (NCBI taxonomy): domain Eukaryota; kingdom Metazoa; phylum Mollusca; class Cephalopoda; order Sepiida; family Sepiidae; genus Acanthosepion; species Acanthosepion esculentum. The sequence goes on along the minus strand of OZ038485.1, from coordinate 10,919,803 downwards.
TAAAGATGGAAGTCCATGCTATATTATATTAATAGTGTGAATATTGTTCAATATTTTCTAGTTTTCAGGCCGTACGAACAATTTTGTCTCTTCCTATTTTGCATAATTCGCCTGTCAAATATGTTGTATTTAACATTTTGTTATTAGAACTGAGTTTTATATTCCTTTTCTGTTTATTAACATGTGAAAAACATCGTATCATACGGACTTTACATTCTGGGAAATGGATAAAAATATTCAAAATTGATGGGTGTACGAAAATTTTCATCGTTGACTGTATTTCTGCAATATTTACCCACACTCAAATATAAATACAAATATATATATATATATATATATATATATATATATATATATATATATATATATATATATATATATATGTTATTATATATGTTATTATATATGTGTGTGTGTAATATATAAGGACATATAAGCATATGGGCTCACTTCCAATACCGGTATTATGTCATCGGTAGTGATACCGATTTGTTATATTTGATAATACGTTGTTTCAATATGAGTATTTGTCTCTAGTAGGCAATATTTTTTTTGTTTCTGTATAAGGGTAATTCAACGTCATTTTTCTCAAAGACAGGAAATTTGCCAAAATTGAATAAAAAATTAATAAAGGGAATGCACAAGATCTGTTATGTGTTGATAATATTAATGTTACACTAAAAGCCTAACTATAACATAAATGAGGTACTTTTATGATGTTTTCGGCTTCAAAAATGAAGTGATCTCCATGTTGTGAGATTGCTGTTACATGTTCCTTCATTTCTTGAGACATGTTTACAATTAGAACAGTTTTGCTCAAAAGATAAAGTATGTTTTTATTTTGACTTTCTTGATTTTGTATAGAGTTTTCTCTCTTCATCCATAATGAAAGACAATATACAGGGTGTCCATAAAGTTCGTGTGCACTTTAAAAAATTTATAACTTTATTTGTATTTGTGATAGAAATAATCTGTAAAAAATGTTATAAAGTTTAATGTACCTAGTTTTAAGTATAGCTAAAATAACTAATGTGATTTCAGGCATTATTGTAAATCAGTTGGCAAATGTTTTCCGTGAACTGCAAAATCGTATTACCCTTTGTATTGCTAATGATGGAGGACATGTGGAAACTTAAATAAAATTTCAATTAAACCTGAAAAAATATAGATTTACTTCTTTCTAATCCTTTATAGAAATTATTTCTATCGCAAATACAAATAAAGTTATAATTTTTTTAAAGTGAACACGAAATTTATGGACACCATGTATTGTACGGTCATAAATCTAGAAATATGAAAAATCATAAGAATCTGCTGATTCTCTTTCAGACCGTGTCCTCGATTAAGTATATGAATACTGCCATAATGCTTGTCTTCAGTTCATCTTTAGTGTTACAAGGAGTTTTTTTGGTCTCTTGCTCAATTGCACCCCACAGTAATAATTAAGGGGGTTGCAGTCTGGGGAGTTAAGTGTAAGAGGTGATGTGGTCGGAGAAATTGTCTGATAGCCACGACTGTTTTATCCTGCTTGGGAAATGTTGCATAGACCTGTCGAAATATATAGGCTCTTCCAGCAGCTTCCATCTAGTCACAGGACAGCATTACCTCCTCAAGGCACTTGATTTAGGCATCCGTGTTGAGTCCGAGACATAACGACGCCATCATTAATGATAACTACAAGTCCCTTCGAAATCACTCATCTAACTCTCCCAATCCTCTGCACTTTCTTTCGGTTGACAATACAAAACAAAAATTGTTCGTATTGGGGCTTTCGGAGGGAATGTCAGGCAGTACAGCATGCTGTTTCCAAATTTCAAAAGGGGTGAATTGTAAAATGTTGAAACAGAGCTTTCTAAACTGTGTAATCGACCAAATAAAAAACAAACAACGCGTATGCGCGAAATTAAAAATATAAAATGGTAGCAATTCACGCATCGCATCCTGTATATATATATATATATATATATATATATATATATATGTATTTTAAGCGTATCACCCCAAGCAAGGCTGGAGGCCACTATCACGCATGGGGTTACAGAAGGGTTGGAGGAAGAGCAGATAGGAGTGGTAAAGGAGATGATGTGTAGAAAGAGAAGGACGGAGGGTCGATCAAGGCAAGGGGGTTACAGAAGATTTGGAGCGAGAGCAGAAGATAAAAATGAAAGATGAAAGGATGTGGAGAAGGGAAGTGTATAGATCAAGGCAACTGGATATATATATATATATATATATATATATATATATATATATATATATATATATATATATATATATATATGATAATGATATATATATATTTATAAATCAAGAAAAATTGTGCCGAGAAATGTATGACCGCGTGGAAAATTTTTCTTGTGGCGGGGTTCGTCCTTTAGGATTACATCAGACTAAATTTATTATGTTGGTGCGACGAACGAGGGATGCTGGGAATTAAAAAGAAATTATTTATATATATATATATATATATATATATATATATATATATATATATATATATATATATATATATATATATATATATAAATATTCGCTAATTTACATATACTTAGTACTGCCCGTCATAAATGTGTAAATTTCTTTTCATTTTTCTTTTCAAACTTTGGAAGTAAAATCTGATGATCCGCGGTCCTTTAAAAGGGGTGTGGTGAAATAATTTATTATATGGACCATTAAAGTGGTTGTTTTTATTTAAATTATTAGCTCTGATTTACATTGACCTCTCTGGATTTTATCCTCCTTGGGTCTGCCCATACGGATTACCTAGTTTTTCGTAAACTAAACATATATATATATATATATATATATATATATATATATATATATATATATATATATATATATATATATGTCGGACAGTTTTTGTCTTTATTTTCTCTTTAAACTAAACTTGGCGTAGCAGATCAGTATTCAAATATATGCTGTTAAATGTAACAGATATCTAATGTGTATTATGTTTGATCATGAGCCTTTCCAAGCGTCGTATAATGACTTTAGTATCAAGAGAAAATAAAAACAAAAACTGTCCGACATTTGGATATTTCTTTATTATATTATCGGCAATCTAAGCTTTCGACGTCATAGAACCGCATTATGAATTAACGACCTCCGCCTGATATTCCGCGACCTTTATCGTCGCATAGCCAACTTCTATATAAATAAAACAATTATGCCATCTCTGACGGTTCACCTCTCTGTTGTCATGCGCATATAAACACTCTGATGATCGCTCATATGAGCCGAAAGCTTAAATCCACGACGAATATAATAAAGAAATAATGTCGGACATTTCTGTCTTTATTTTCCCTTGAAACTAAAACAATTATACGACGCATGGAAAAACATTTTGTTGTCTGCTATATTTAACAATATATGTTTGATTATATATATATATATATATATATATATATATATATATATATATATATATATATATATATAAAGAAATATAGTCTTCAAGTGTGCTATATTTATGGGATAAAGTGCTCAATATCAGAGATAGAGAGTGTGTAAATATAAAAGTGAACATAGAAGTCAACACTTAGAGGCGACAGTCTGTTTCATGCTAGATGCAATCGTCAAGCAACTAGTGCTGTTATTTTTCTCGGCTATTTATATATACTGGTCATTTGTGCATTGTGGGTGGACTATTTTGGCGGTTATTTTTACCGGAAGTCGTTTATTTGTTTATTTATTTATTTGTGTCAAATTATTTTGCTTGTTTATATTTAATTTTATTTTTATTTTTATCTTATATATTTATTTATTTTATTTTGTTCGGTGTTTTTATTAACGTAGTAAAAATTTGTTTATATAGCTTATTGTGGATAGTCTATTATGGCCATTATTTTACCGGAAGTCGTTTATTTGCTTATTTATTTGGGTCAAATTGTTTTGCTTGTTTTTATTCATTTTAATTTTTATTTTTTTATCTTATATATTTATTTATTTATTATTATTTTTTTAATTTGGTCGGTGTTTTTATTAACGTAATAAATATTTGTTTATATAGCTTATTTAATAGATTTGTTTTTGTTTGGAAAGATAATTAAATATTTATATTTATATTTATATATATTTGTATTTGTATATATATATATATTTATATATATTTGTATTCGTATATATATATATATATATATATATATATATATATATATATACATATATATATATATATATATATATATATATATATATTGTGTCCTGGGTAAGACGATAAACTACATCTAACAGCAAGGCCGCTGATCAGAATGTTTTGAGAAGCGTGGAACTTCGTCCTAATTGCTGCTGTTCTCAGGTCCACCCTGACCTGGGGTGGTAGCAGCTGTTAGGACTCAGCTGTGGGCAAATATTTAACCTCCAAGCTGGGGTCAAAATCCTATGAAAGTGGAAAAATAGGTTTTAATACCTGCAATATATTTTTGTAAACAATTATTACCAGAATTACGTTATGACCGGCAAGATATTTTTAATTTTTATTATTTTATTTTGAAGGAAAAAAATATTACCAGCAATAAATTTTTGAAGTAAAAAAATATTGCCATAAATACATCTTTAAGAAAAAAATGCTACCAGCAATAAAAAATCATATCGGCATTAAATAACACATTGAGATTGATATGCCGTAAAACAAAATAAACCAAACCAATCTAAACCAAAGAATACATATTCTATTCATACGAATCTATCCTAAAAATGTTGTCGGTATTAAATAACCCATTGAGGTTGATATGCCGTAAAACAAAATAAACCAAACCAATCTAAACCAAAGAAACATATTCTATTCATACGAATCTATCCGAATAAAACCAACATTCTATTAAAGAGATCATCTGAAGTTTATTAGAAATTTTGAGATTCATTTAAGCTAGTTAATCAAACATAAATATACCAAGTTCTGAAAGGAATCACGAAGTTACTTCAAAGATGGCGAAAGTGGATGAAGAAATCTATATACAAATTCCTGAATATTGTCGTTGAACTCCTCTTGTAAGACGCTACGAACCTGTCTTTTGACTCCTAATAATCACACTGCCCCCCACACCTTAATGTGCCTCATTTTTACGAGTAGTCACTCAGGCTTTTCGTCATCTATCCAGCCCATCTGGATGAATATTGCGTTAGATTATGATAATTAAAAACAATTCTGAAATAGCTTTTCATGTATTATTACTCATTTCTTTGGATTTTCCTCATGGTTGTGTTTTAATGGAGACCTAGTAACCGGATTGATATGTTTTGCGATATAATTGAGAAACCCGACATATTTTGATTCTCGATACTTCATTGCTATCACAACATTTAAAAATTTGCATCGCTTGAAGAAACGGATTGTTTTCTAACAGATCTCTTGATACAAGACACAGATGGGCGTGATAAGGACTTCAATTACCAGATCTGCATCTGAATTGTCTAGAAACTTTAACGTATTTCTTCACTGTTCAATGTTAGCATCGAATCATTTAAAGAAATTCTAGTCCTGTTTTACAATTCTTTAAGATCCAAAATAAAGATTTCTATTCATCCGTCATATTTGCATTACGAGCCATTATAAAACTTCAAACTCCCAACGTGTCCGTTGATTAGAGAAATACAGGAGAGGTCATGCAAATGTCTATAGTTTGATTACATCTGCGCAAACAGAAACGGTTTTATCATAACTGCGCAATTCATTGTTGTCACCATCCTGTAAATCAGCTTTTATATGCCAGCATGTACTTGCTTTATGTTCCAATATAAAAATGAGGTGTTTTATCATCTGAAACAGAGTGCATGGAGACAGCCTTGCCGGAAGGTAGTATAGCAGAGGGAAATTGACATTCTTACCTGGTGATTGTCAGTCAGCAATCACACAAACAGGTTTGTCGACAGTGTGACAGCAGCGTTCATAATCATCGCGCGTGAGGATTTTTTTACGTTATTGCATCACTCGGTAATATCTGCTCTCATACGAAGGATGTTTTGCCTCCTTCGACCTCTGGCTATTTCTAAAGATCAAACTGATTAAGGCGCCCAATAATAGAAGTTTTTTTTCTTTTAATAGAGTCATGTATATTGGAGCGGGAAAAGTGTATAGCTTTTATGAAAGGAGACATTAGGAAGAATCCGGTACGCAGATTTAAATTTTGGGAAGACCCGATAATGACACTCTCAGTGTTTTGTCTAAGTGAGTTATTTTCTCTTTTTGGCATCATTAAGATCGAAATTGTAGTCGAACCTATTTCTTTGTATGACTAATCCTTTTGATAAATTGCTATGTATAAGATACTTTTTGTGTTCGTAGATACTTTTTTTATTATGTATTCCTCAATATTTTATTCCTTATTTTTATTGTTTTTATCATTTCACCTCAAGGAATGCGGAAATGTCCCCAATATTTTACAGAAAGTGAAAGTGGAAGAAAAGAATGATTACAGAGATGATTTCGGAGAGGACAAGGGACGAACGCGATTTACGAAGACAGAAAATGGCGGTTGACATTCTATTTACATTTTTGAAGATTGTCGTTATCACGGAAGCAACCCAACAGAAGGGAGTTTCACAGGCAGGAAGTGCGAGAAAAGAAAATTCTGGGGTAGATGTGGCGGTTGCATTTAGCTATTTCAAGAGTAATAGGCTGAGACCTAGATGACAATATAGTATCTCTTAAATTCATGTAGTCGGAGCACGAGGGAAAAAATTATCAGAGCAGTTGCAATGAAATTATTTGTTGGAAAAGACAGAGAGAAGCCATTCAACGCGAGTGAGAACCTGACTAAAGTCGAGATACCAAGTCAGGATCGATTAAATTACAGATCTTTCTTTGGATCTTGTCAAGGACCTAATGATGAATGCCAGAAGCGCCAGACCAGATATGATAGCAGTATTCTAATTCATAGACGAACGGTTGATTTGTAAACGTGCAAGATAGACTCTGCATTAGATGCAGCTATTGCAAAGAACATGTGTTTCAGCCTACTTTATTTATAAATTCCTCGGAATTATTATTGTTTTAGATATTTTTGGTTCCCACCACATCCATAATACTTTTGTGTTTGCTTGTATTGGGTTGGTGCATAATTATCAGACGTTTTTGTAGGCGAGTTATTTGTTAATAAAAATTGCTGTTTTGTTTATAATTTTAAATACTTTTTTTTCAGGTTATAAAAATGCGTGTTGATAATCATACTAATTTAAAAATGTTATTGTTGAATTGTTATGTTTCTTTTTCCTAATAAATTTTGTTTAAAAAACGCCTGATAATTATGCACCAACCCAATAATTACAGTGAATCTATATTAAGTAAATTGTTCTATAGAGCAGGTGTTAAGGATTTCGTCGCTAATATTATACGACTTTTTTTATCTAATTTATTTTCATTGCTATTTCTGTTGGTGCTATTGCTGTAATTATATATTAGGTTGGTGCAAAAATAATGTCGTTTTTTGACGCTCAACTTCATGTGAGAAAACGACATTATTATTGCACCAACCTAATATTTTGTAGTTCTAAATTGTTCATGATGTCCCTTAGTGCCGTGGATGAAACAATGAGGATTATTTATTTTGCCAACCTGATACATTGACAGTATCATTCTTGGCGATATGTTTATTTTCATCCTTATTAATTATTGTGGATGTGTGCACTTGCTGTAAATGCTGACCAACCTTAGTATAAAATCATAGCATATCTAAAGGGGAATATATTCCCATCCCACCAGAGACAGTGGCTTGGTCACCTGACAATTGAACGTCTAACGTATATGAAACTTACCGTTATGGGTATACCTACAAGATGTATGGTTTTATAAAGCAAGTCAATAATATTCAAGTATTCTGGTATTAGCGAACCGATGTTGTTAACATTTTCAGAAGTTGTTGATATGAATAGGAACAATGTAATTGGTTAAAATCTGTTGTCTTTAGAAATATTTAAAGCAATTTCTTCGTGATGTGAGATTTTATTGTAAACTCGAGAGTAAGGAATAAATACATATAACAGCCAGGATTTTGATCTTCCTTTCTTGACTTCAACTATATAAATACATATAGACATAACCTCAAAAGAGAAAAGATATTGGCAAGTTACTGGGTAAGGTTTGGTTTGGCATGTTTTGTTTTACGGCATATCAACCTCAATGGGTTATTTAATGCCGACAACATTTTTAGGATAGATTCGTATGAATAGAATATGTATTCTTTAGTTTAGATTGGTTTGGTTTATTTTGTTTTACGGCATATCAACCTCAATGGGTTATTTAATGCCGACAACATTTTTAGGATAAATTCGTATGAATAGAATATGTATTCTTTAGTTTAGATTGGTTTGGTTTATTTTGTTTTACGGCATATCAACCTCAATGGGTTATTTAATGCCGACAACATTTTTAGGATAGATGCGTATGAATAGAATATGTATTCTTTAGTTTAGATTGGTTTGGTTTATTTTGTTTTACGGCATATCAACCTCAATGGGTTATTTAATGCCGACAACATTTTTAGGATAGATTCGTATGAATAGAATATGTATTCTTTAGTTTAGATTGGTTTGGTTTATTTTGTTTTACGGCATATCAACCTCAATGGGTTATTTAATGCCGACAACATTTTTAGGATAGATTCGTATGAATAGAATATGTATTCTTTAGTTTAGATTGGTTTGGTTTATTTTGTTTTACAGCATATCAACCTCAATGGGTTATTTAATGCCGACAACATTTTTAGGATAAATTCGTATGAATAGAATATGTATTCTTTAGTTTAGATTGGTTTGGTTTATTTTGTTTTACGGCATATCAACCTCAATGGGTTATTTAATGCCGACAACATTTTTAGGATAAATTCGTATGAATAGAATATGTATTCTTTAGTTTAGATTGGTTTGGTTTATTTTGTTTTACGGCATATCAACCTCAATGGGTTATTTAATGCCGACAACATTTTTAGGATAAATTCGTATGAATAGAATATGTATTCTTTAGTTTAGATTGGTTTGGTTTATCTTGTTTTACGGCATATCAACCTCAATGGGTTATTTAATGCCGACAACATTTTTAGGATAGATTCGTATGAATAGAATATGCATTCTTTGGTTTAGATTGGTTTGGTTTATTTTGTTTTACGGCATATCAACCTCAATGGGTTATTTAATGCCGACAACATTTTTAGGATAAATTCGTATGAATAGAATATGTATTCTTTAGTTTAGATTGGTTTGGTTTATTTTGTTTTACGGCATATCAACCTCAATGGGTTATTTAATGCCGACAACATTTTTAGGATAGATTCGTATGAATAGAATATGTATTCTTTAGTTTAGATTGGTTTGGTTTATTTTGTTTTACGGCATATCAACCTCAATGGGTTATTTAATGCCGACAACATTTTTAGGATAAATTCGTATGAATAGAATATGTATTCTTTAGTTTAGATTGGTTTGGTGTATTTTGTTTTACGGCATATCAACCTCAATGGGTTATTTAATGCCGACAACATTTTTAGGATAGATTCGTATGAATAGAATATGTATTCTTTAGTTTAGATTGGTTTGGTGTATTTTGTTTTACGGCATATCAACCTCAATGGGTTATTTAATGCCGACAACATTTTTAGGATAGATTCGTATGAATAGAATATGTATTCTTTAGTTTAGATTGGTTTGGTGTATTTTGTTTTACGGCATATCAACCTCAATGGGTTATTTAATGCCGACAACATTTTTAGGATAGATTCGTATGAATAGAATATGTATTCTTTAGTTTAGATTGGTTTGGTTTATTTTGTTTTACGGCATATCAACCTCAATGGGTTATTTAATGCCGACAACATTTTTAGGATAAATTCGTATGAATAGAATATGTATTCTTTAGTTTAGATTGGTTTGGTGTATTTTGTTTTACGGCATATCAACCTCAATGGGTTATTTAATGCCGACAACATTTTTAGGATAGATTCGTATGAATAGAATATGTATTCTTTAGTTTAGATTGGTTTGGTTTATTTTGTTTTACGGCATATCAACCTCAATGGGTTATTTAATGCCGACAACATTTTTAGGATAAATTCGTATGAATAGAATATGTATTCTTTGGTTTAGATTGGTTTGGTTTATTTTGTTTTACAGCATATCAACCTCAATGGGTTATTTAATGCCGACAACATTTTTAGGATAGATTCGTATGAATAGAATATGTATTCTTTGGTTTAGATTGGTTTGGTTTATTTTGTTTTACAGCATATCAACCTCAATGGGTTATTTAATGCCGACAACATTTTTAGGATAGATTCGTATGAATAGAATATGTATTCTTTGGTTTAGATTGGTTTGGTTTATTTTGTTTTACAGCATATCAACCTCAATGGGTTATTTAATGCCGACAACATTTTTAGGATAGATTCGTATGAATAGAATATGTATTCTTTGGTTTAGATTGGTTTGGTTTATTTTGTTTTACAGCATATCAACCTCAATGGGTTATTTAATGCCGACAACATTTTTAGGATAGATTCGTATGAATAGAATATGTATTCTTTGGTTTAGATTGGTTTGGTTTATTTTGTTTTACAGCATATCAACCTCAATGGGTTATTTAATGCCGACAACATTTTTAGGATAGATTCGTATGAATAGAATATGTATTCTTTGGTTTAGATTGGTTTGGTTTATTTTGTTTTACAGCATATCAACCTCAATGGGTTATTTAATGCCGACAACATTTTTAGGATAGATTCGTATGAATAGAATATGTATTCTTTGGTTTAGATTGGTTTGGTTTATTTTGTTTTACAGCATATCAACCTCAATGGGTTATTTAATGCCGACAACATTTTTAGGATAGATTCGTATGAATAGAATATGTATTCTTTGGTTTAGATTGGTTTGGTTTATTTTGTTTTACAGCATATCAACCTCAATGGGTTATTTAATGCCGACAACATTTTTAGGATAGATTCGTATGAATAGAATATGTATTCTTTGGTTTAGATTGGTTTGGTTTATTTTGTTTTACAGCATATCAACCTCAATGGGTTATTTAATGCCGACAACATTTTTAGGATAGATTCGTATGAATAGAATATGTATTCTTTGGTTTAGATTGGTTTGGTTTATTTTGTTTTACAGCATATCAACCTCAATGGGTTATTTAATGCCGACAATATTTTTAGGATAGATTCGTATGAATAGAATATGTATTCTTTGGTTTAGATTGGTTTGGTTTATTTTGTTTTACAGCATATCAACCTCAATGGGTTATTTAATGCCGACAACATTTTTAGGATAGATTCGTATGAATAGAATATGTATTCTTTGGTTTAGATTGGTTTGGTTTATTTTGTTTTACAGCATATCAACCTCAATGGGTTATTTAATGCCGACAACATTTTTAGGATAGATTCGTATGAATAGAATATGTATTCTTTGGTTTAGATTGGTTTGGTTTATTTTGTTTTACAGCATATCAACCTCAATGGGTTATTTAATGCCGACAATATTTTTAGGATAGATTCGTATGAATAGAATATGTATTCTTTGGTTTAGATTGGTTTGGTTTATTTTGTTTTACAGCATATCAACCTCAATGGGTTATTTAATGCCGACAACATTTTTAGGATAGATTCGTATGAATAGAATATGTATTCTTTGGTTTAGATTGGTTTGGTTTATTTTGTTTTACAGCATATCAACCTCAATGGGTTATTTAATGCCGACAACATTTTTAGGATAGATTCGTATGAATAGAATATGTATTCTTTAGTTTAGATTGGTTTGGTTTATTTTGTTTTACGGTATATCAACCTCAATGGGTTATTTAATGATGACAACATTTTTATTGCTGGTAAGCTTTTTCTTCAAAAATCTATTTCTGGGAATATTTCCCCTTGAAGAAATCTATAGGTGGTCATATTTTTTCCAAAAAAATGTATAGCTGTTTGTATTGCTGTTTTTTTTTTAAGTACTGCTGATAATAATTTTTCCTTCTAAAATTATTGCTGGTAATAATTTTTTTTATTACAAAGAATTTCTGGTATTAAAACCTATTTTGACACGAGTTTGGCTGTTAACTATTTGCACATAGCTGGGACCCTAACGAGTGCTACAACCTCGGGTCAGGGTGGACCTGGGAACACCAACATGGTTCCACGCTCCTCAAAACGTTCTGATCAGAGGCCTTGCTGTTGGACGTACTTTATCGTCTTACCCAGGGCACGGATGTAGTTTATCGTCTTACCCAGGACGGACTGAGTAAGGATAACTTAATTCTGGAAAGAGCAACACACACACTCACACATAAACAAACATATAATTAGACAAAGGTTCTCGACTGAAGTTATTTTACACACAGACACACACACGCATATATATATATATATATATATATATATATATATATATATATATATATATATATATATATATATATATATAATTTGTCTATTGAATGTTGCTGTCCCATCTGGTTTTGTGTTTCTTGATAAAATCCAAAGAAGAACCTGCAATTTTATTGGGTCTGACATGGTATCTCGTCTTCAGTTAGCTTCTTCCTACTGTAACGTAGATTACTTCTTGTGCCTTTTCTATGAATAGTTTCATGCTAATTATTCTTATGGACTTTCCTCTTCGGTATCCCGACTAGTTTGACAAGTATGTTTCATCATTTCACATTTGAACTGGCTATATGGTACCGTAAGTTCTATGCTAACAATTTCTTCATTCACACTTCTTCATTTTTATCAACTGTCTTCTTAATTTCCTTTCGTTTATGGTTCTCTCTCCGTAATAATTTTTGAAAACACACACACACACATACATATATATATATATATATATATATATATATATATATATACTACAGATAAAAAGTTTGAGGGTTTTTTGGAAAATTTTGAAGTAGGATCCTAAATTATTATTTTTGACTTTAAATAAGAGGAAATTAATATACACGGTTAAAAACAGGGACATGTTTTTTTTTTTGTTAAAAATTTTATTATAACAATAAAAATGCATTTTAATATCAAATTCATTTCTTATTCACTCTTCTCTCAAGTTCATGCCATGCTAAATTTGGGGGTAGTCTGTTGCATATATATATTAGGTCATCCCATAAGTTCTTTCCGAATTGTAACTTTTTGTTAAATGAGCAAAATTTAAAGAGTATTTTATAATGTCTAATGGAGCTGAACATTATTTTTATGTTTAGATGCATTTAAATTGATCAAATTTTATTTCAGAGAACAATAAAATTAAATTTTGTTTGATTAAAACCATGCTAACATGGAAGTACCCAAGAATCATTTGAGGCACATAATGCTTTATGAGTTCAAGAAAGGAAACTCAGCAGCCGAAGCGGCTACAAACATTCAGTCAGTTCATGGAGAGGAATGTGTGAATGAAAGAACTTGCAAAAGATGGTTTGCAAAATTCATAGGTGGAGATTTCACCTTTGAAGATGAAGATCGAACCGGACGTTGGGTTGAGTTTGATGAAAAGCTTCTTGAAGCAGCCCTTGAAGAAAATCCTGCTTTATCAGTTGAGGAATTGGCAGTGGTTCTCAGTTCAAACCATACAACTGTTCATCGTCATCTTCAACAACTTGGAAAAGTTCCTAAACTTGGAAAATGTGTGCCTCATGAATTGTCTGAAAACAACCTCAAATCCCGAGTTGACATCTGCTCTTCTCTCCATTCTTGCCAACTTGTTTCACCTTTTTTGGATAGACTTGTGACTGGCGACGAAAAATGGATCTTTTATCGAAATGTTAAGCGTCGTATACAGAGGCTTGGTAAAGGGTAAGGATCCCAGCCACAGCCGAGAAGGGGACTTCATGGGCAAAAGGTTCTTCTTTCAATCTGGTGGGATTGCCAAGTAATAATCTACTTTGAATTCTTACCACCTAATGCAACAATTAATGCTCAAATATACTGTCAGCAATTAGAGCGTTTGAACCAAGCTTTGAGGAAAAAAGACCTGCTCTAGTGAATCGAAAATGGGTGATGTTTCATCAGGACAATGCACGACCACACACAGCAAGTATCACGTCATAAAAGATCGAAGAACTTGGTTGGGAGAAAATTCCTCATCCACCTTATTCTCCCGACCTTGCTCCTTCAGAGTACCATTTGTTTCGTAGCTTACAGAATCATTTGGAAGAAACAGCTTTTGTAACACAGGAAGACGTTAAAACTGACATTTGTGAGTTCTTCAAATCAAAGCCAAAAGAATTTTACAGTAATGGAATTATTAAGCTTGTTAATAGATGGAAGGAAGTCATAAATAATCACGGAAAATACATTGTTGATTAAATCTGTAATTAAATATAACATTT
>OZ038485.1:10882998-10900498 GCA_964036315.1 Acanthosepion esculentum | reverse complement strand
TTGTAGAATTACCGAGGAGAAAAAATATAAAAATATAAAAATAAAAATAAAAGATATATATGCTATTTAATTTGTATTTTCATTGAAAATTATGTTGAAAGGGATGTTCAGAACCCCAGACAGAAATGTATACACTTTAGTTTCATTTCAACATGTTAGTCGCCTCTCACGCGAAATCATTCGAACATACGCAGGTTAAGCGCTCAGACCTATTTAGATATATACACACACATACAAAATATCTACACCACAGGTACGCAAATGCACTTTCCTTACACATAGACATCAATACACACAGGCACATACATCTACATTCATTATGATCTAGACGGTCAGATGTCATAGCTAAAAGTGAAAATATTCGTGGCTTAATATGTTATTAAACGAATTTTAACTTGAAAAATAACTAATATATATAAATATATATATATATATACATTTTTAAATCATATAGTTTTCGACACATTACAATTATATATGGAGGTGGTTATTTACTTTTGTCTAGGTATGTCCAATATTTCGCTAAAAAGTGGTATACCTTGACGACAAAAGGTCCCCAAATTGATAAAACAATTTTTAACGTTTAAATATTTATGTTCTTATTAAAGAGGAAAGACCAAAGTATTTTCTGAATATTTTTTCAGATTTTGTAATCCTTCCTATAAATGTTAAAAATTTTATTAAAAATCTTGTTTTTTTTTTCGAGTCAAAAAATTTCGTAAAATCGAACTTATCGACATTTCTGTCGGAAAGATCATAGTTTGTTAGTTAAAAAATCATGAAAAATCAATTACACCTTTTTCTTTTGTTATCTTAGGAAATTTAGAATGATTAAAGTAATTTGAAAGAAACATTACTTACATTTTTAGCAGAAATTTTTTTAAGAGAGATATTTCCAACCGTAGTCGTTCCTTTTTTAAGGAATTGACAGGCGTTAATTGATGTACGTCAATATATTCACAACTTACTGCACGGAAATTTATTGGATGGTAGCGCTAAAGTGATATAATTCGTTCTAATTTTAAGTGAATCTGGTTAGTAGATTTTTTTTTTTAAATTCACTTTCAAATTTTTTTTTTCTTTTTTACCTTACGTTTGAGGAAGAATTCTGCACTGAAAATAACATTTAAATTATGAAAGAAAATCAAATTTTACAAGTAAAAATAAAACAGTAAAAAAAATACATTTTTTTAAATTGAGGTTTATTATTTCAGTCATGAAATATTTTTCTGAGAATATAAAAATTACATGAAACACCATTAATTGAAACGGGTTAACTTAATGAAATGAGATTTTATTTCTTTTTTATTAAGGCAGATTATTTTATTTATTAATAAAATTAACATGCTATGTTGGTTTTGTTTTGACTCAACAAGTATTTTTTAGTTTGAGTAGTAGCGAGCTAACTCCAGAAAATTTAAACTCCAAAAATCGTTTTAATTGATAATTTGTCGTGTGGATAATAATTCCAAAGTAATGTACAATGAATTTATGCATTCGATTTCAAACTTGAAAATTTGGGTGGACTTCCAAGGGCGTTTTTTTTTTTTTTTTGTAATTGTAAATAGTCGATATTTTCTTTTATCCCACTATTCGATTATATTTGAATAGAAAAAGAAAAAAATTGAAAATAATACGACGATATTCAGAAAACTTGACAAGCGTTGTTTTCTTGTTACAAAGCCATTTCTGAAGTAAAAAAAAAACTTGCTTCTATCAAAGGAAACTACTCATGTGACATTATTTCAACAATGTGCATCCGTACTTTCGTTGTAGACGATTTTAAATACAATTTTGGAATATTAAAAATTATTTTTAAAATAATTATGGTTGTCAGATTTTAATAAGCTTTCAAATTTATGATCTTTAAAAAGTAGAGAACATAATATATCATTTCCATAAGGTTGCAGAAAGAACTTAATGTATAAATATATAACAACCTTTTGTCATATTGTGTATTTAAAATTGAAAAAAAAAGAAAATTAATGTAAAAATTCATTGTTCATCAAAAATTTTTTTTCTTTCAGATAATAATTACCTTCGTATATATTATTCAGAAAAGCCATTAAAAACTTTCTTAATTAAATATTGTCTTAGTTTTATTGGGTTTTGTATTTTTACAATTGAGGTAAAAGTTTGGACAATTTCGGACATTTTTTTAACAAAAAACTCGATGATTTAGATTTTTCAGAGTTTTGTGCATTTAATTAAAAAAAAAAATTCAGGTTGCAAATAAATTTTTTTTTGTGTTTTCATAAAATTAAGTTCGAGGGGGGTAACAGATATAAAAAAAAAATATTTATACCATGACTTTCAAAGAGACAAACATTTCTAAAATAAGTTCATTCATTTCTGAATAAGTTCTGAAGTTTTCATTAAAATCCAACAAGTAGTTAATTTTTACAAGAATTTCGAAATTAATGTGTCTTTCAACTGACAAAAAAACAACTAAAAAAAAACGCTAAAAAGGTCAAAATTGGACATACCTACTTTTGTCTGACTATACTTTCTTGATATGTATATAATATATGGATAAAATAACTGAAAAAAAATTAGGTGTTTTTTTAATGAAAGTATTTATTTCTGTGTTTTTATATATATTTAATATTTCAGACCACCTCATTCTAACACATAACAATTTTAAATTCAACAACAAACACTATTTACAGATTAGTGGCACAGCA
Organism: Acanthosepion esculentum; assembly: GCA_964036315.1. Taxonomy (NCBI): domain Eukaryota; kingdom Metazoa; phylum Mollusca; class Cephalopoda; order Sepiida; family Sepiidae; genus Acanthosepion; species Acanthosepion esculentum. The sequence goes on along the minus strand of OZ038485.1, from coordinate 10,897,814 downwards.
ATGGGCACAAAAATGGCACCTAGCTATGCTAGTATCTTTATGCACATTCTAGAAAGGAAAATACTAGACAAATCCGAATTTAAACCATTACACTACTTTAGATATATTGATGACATTTTCTCATTATGGACTCATGGATCAGAAAAACTAAAAAAAATTTTCACTTTCTGCAACAACTTCCACGATACCATTAAATGGAGCATTCATACACATCCGTCTCTTTCTTAGACGTTATGATAAAATTAAACAAACACACACTTTCCACCAGTCTATACAACAAACCAACAAACCAGCATAAATTCCTTCACTTCAAAAGCTGTCATCCTTTTAAATTAAAAAAATCTATCGTATACAGCTCATTTCTAAGAATCAAACGCATATGCTCAGACCATCTAGATTTTCTACACAACATTAATAACTTAACAGAACAATTCCTAAAATGGAAATACTCAATAAATATAATAAAAGAAGCACTAAACAAAACTATCAATATAAATCGTAACACACTTCTCACATACCTGAAAAGTAAAAACAACAATCGGATTCCCATGGTTTTTAACCACAATCAGTATTCCCACACACTTACTCATAAATTAAAAAATGACTACAAGATCCTCCAATTAAACAAAAATATCAAACACATTTTCGCCAAACCACCCGTCAACGCAAAAAAACAAACACCTAACTTATCAACTATCCTCACCTCTACCAAATATCTAAATAATACAAACCAAACAGGAAATTATAAATGTAATAAAACTCGTTGTCTAATTTGCAAACACATAATAACAGACAGTGAAGTTTTTGGACTCCAAAATCATAATACATCCACCCCCGCCTCACCTCACAATATGTCCTAATAGTGGATATATTGGCGAATCTGGAACTAACTTTAGGCTTCGTTTCAATAACCACAAACAAGACATACGATCATACAATCCATATTCCCCCATAGCGGAACACTTTAATCAACCAGGACACTCGCTAGAAAATTGCAAATGTATATTGATAAACTCAGATTTTAGTACAACATACATACGAAGAAAAAAAGAGAAATACTGGATTTAAAAATTAAACACATATAAACTAGGGTTAAACAAAGACTTGGTTATTCTAAATCTGTATAAATATTTCAATAGTTATAAAATTTCTTTAGATATGGTAAAAAAAACTTTTTAAACAACAACTAAAATGCTATCGTCAGTTGTCCGTTAAAAATTAAAACACAGTTGCATTCGACATCACGTGACGTCCGAGTCTCGAAACAAACACACAAACACAGTAATTTTAGTACAACATACATACGAAGAAGAAAAGAGAAATACTGGATTCTAAAATTAGACACATATAAACTAGGGTTAAACAAACACGTGGATATTTTAAATCTATATAAACATTTCAACAGTTAAAAATATTTCTTTAGATATGGTCAAAAAAACTTTTAAAAAAAACATTTTAAATACTATCATCAGTCTTCCGCCAAAAATTCAAACACAGTCGCATTCCACATCACGTGACGTCCACGCTTCACAACAAAGGCTGTAAACAAACACACAAACACAGTATCTCATTTGATTTCTGAGGAAGGACCGAGGTGGTCTGAAATATTAAATATATATAAAAACACAGAAATAAATACTTTCATAAAAAAAACACCCAATTTTTTTTCAGTTATTTTTCCATATATATATATATATATATATATATATATATATATATATATATATATATATATATATATAGTCGCTTAAGTAAGGATCGTATTGGTTGATTATCTGAAGCTCTAGGTCGCTGCATATGGAATCATACGGTGTTAATCTGGCCACGTTCGTTTTGACGCACTGTTTGAAGGAAAAGTGTACAATTGGGGCCCTATATATTATGACGAAAAGGAGACGGAAAAATGTACGAAATGTAAAAACCATGATGTAATGAAGCCGCAAGCTCTTAAAAATATTACCCATTGATGCCGTAGTTTCTGTAGCAATGACGTTATTTATAGGATGAAATTGATACCCTCATGCCGAACCGGTTTTATACGCGGTTCTCGTTTACAATATCCGGCGTTCCAAATCGTTCCCCCACTAAATACTGACCTGGCTGGACACGGCTTAACTTGGGTGATCAAATGTTTTCGGTGAATTAATGCAATAATTATAATCTAAAAATATGATTGTATCTGTTAACACACACACTCACACACACACACACACACACACACTCTCTCTCTCTCTCTGTCCCTCTCTCTCTGTCTTTCTCTCTCACACACACATGTTTAAGCTTATAAAATCATTTAAAATAATCACGATAATCATAGGCATTCAATCAAGAACACACATCCACACACACGAATAACCGTATGAAGTCTTTAGAATTCTCCGTAACAAAGAAGAAAAATAAATATATCCGCTTCCAGCAGACATTATTGTTTAAATGAAAACATCTAATACAGTTTATTGTTTCAGAATTCAAAAAAATGTTCACAATCGAAATATCTTAACGTTTGTTTAATTGTTGCTTTTGTTTATTTGGATTATGAAAATGTCAAATTTTCGTTTCTACCATATTTTTTATCTTTGGTATAATCGCGACTAATTGCTTTGCATTCAGAACTACAAGCGTAAAAGCCTTCAAAATGAATTAACGCTCACAGCGGCCAAAAGTCCGTTTCTTGTTCGTCAACTCATATTAAATGAAAATTGTTAACAAGTATGTTCTTCGTTGTTACTTTAATCCCCTATTATGTCCCATAACATTTCATATAAAATACAGGATCTATCTATCTATCTATCTATCTATCTATCTATTCATTGATCTCTCTATCTAACTGTCTGTTCATACGTAGCTAACGAGTTAAAACATTTAATCTCTCTGTCCATCTTAGTCCGTTCATATCTACAGATTCTATCTATCTATCTATCTATCTATCTATCTATCTATCTATCTATCTATCTATCTATCTATGTAATCATTGATCTCTCTATCTATCTGTCTCTGTTCATACGTAGCTAACGAGCTAAAACATTTCATCTCTCTGTCCATCTTAGTCCGTTCATATCTACAGATTCTATCTATCTATCTATCTATCTATCTATCTATCTATCTATCTATCTATCTATCTATCTCAGTTTCTTCATATCTATATATTTATGTATCTAAATATTTTTATATCAATCTGTGTTCATTCATAGTTAAGGATGTAATTTCATATCTATCAATGTCGTTCGTTATCTATCTATCTATCTATCTATCTCAGTCTGTTCATATCTGTCTATCTATCTCAGTCTGTTCATATATATATATATATATATATATATATATATATATATATATATATATATATATATATATATATAGGTATATATATATATATATATATAATTATTTTCATATATATCTTTCTTTATTCATAGCTAATGCGGTAAAATATTGTAACTCTCTCTATTAATGCCGTTAACTATCTATCTATCTATCTATCTCTGTCTGTTCATATCTATCTATCTATCTATCTATCTATCTATCTCTGTCTGTTCATATCTATCTATCTATCTATCTATCTATCTATCTATCTATCTATCTATCTCTGTCTGTTCATATCTATCTATCTATCTCTGTCTGTTCATATCTATCTATCTATCTATCTATCTCTGTCTGTTCATATCTATCTATCTATCTATCTATCTATCTATCTCTGTCTGTTCATATCTATCTATCTATCTCTGTCTGTTCATATCTATCTATCTATCTCTGTCTGTTCATATCTATCTATCTATCTATCTATCTATCTATCTATCTCTGTTCATATCTATCTATCTATCTCTGTCTGTTCATATCTATCTATCTATCGATCTATCTCTGTTCATATCTGTCTATCTATCTATCTATCTATCTATCTATCTATCTATCTATCTCTGTCTGTTCATATCTATCTATCTATCTATGTCTGTTCATATCTATCTATCTATCTCTGTCTGTTCATATCTATCTATCTATCTATCTATCTATCTATCTATCTATCTATCTATCTATCTATCTATCTATCTATCTCTGTCTGTTCATATCTATCTATCTATCTATCTATCTATCTATCTATCTATCTATCTCTGTTCATATCTATCTATCTATCTCTGTCTGTTCATATCTATCTATCTATCTATCTCTGTCTGTTCATATCTATCTATCTATCTATCTATCTATCTATCTATCTCTGTCTGTTCATATCTATCTATCTATCTATGTCAGTCTGTTTATATCTATCTATCTATCTATCTATCTATATATGTGTGCGTGTGTGTGTGCATTGGTTTTTGTGTTTTACAAACCTCTTTTGTCGAATAATATCAACAATTTGTCGCTGTAGAATCATTTTTAATTTTACGAATTAGTTGTTTTCGCTAAGAAAATTTGGCAAAATTCATTTTTTCCCTGAGCCCTGGGTATAGCTATAAAATACATCCGATAGCAAGGCCTCTGATCGGGATATTGGAGATTTTGAGGAGCGTGGAACCACCTCTTAATTGCCGTTGTTCCCAGGTCCACCCTGATCAAAGACCTATTCGCATCCCAGCCATGGGCAACTAATGAAGTATCCCGAAGCAAAAGCAACTTTTTCCCTTTTAAAGACGGAAATGACAGACAAGACAACATTTATTGAAAAGTTACCCACAATACATTTTAGAAATAAATTTAGGAACAATATATTTTTAATATAATTTTCAACAATACATTTTTTAGCAGAATACATTTTATCTGTAGCTGAAAGCAAACAATTGACTATATTTAAATATTAGTCTAAAAGATTATATTTAATGTTACTGGAGCCAGAGTTTACTAATATTTGTTAAACTTGTTATAAATTAATATCAACTATCTGTCAAAATTGGAGACTTTCTATTGAAAGAAATTTTGTCTAAATTGTTATCATGTCAAGGACACTCTTCTCATTTACCCCTATTTTTGTTAAAATCTAAACCAAGGGACATAATCTGTTGTATCTATAATAACAGCAAGCTAAAAAAAATTTAAATGAAGAAAAATAATTCTTAACATCATGGTTGTCACTTAACAGTGCTTAACAAGAATGTGTTCCCACTTATTATTCCATCATTTTTTCTTTATTATTATTCAGAAAAGCGACCAAGAGTGATTGATATTTATTTCTTTAGAAGTTAAAGCGGACCCTTCTCATAATAGAAAACTGAATAAATTCTCAGTTTTTAGAGTTTGTATTCATTATTGTATAATGAACCTTTTACTGTTTGTTTAAAAGCTAAAAAGCTTTTAAATGTAAAAGGTGTTGAGGATAATAAGTTAATTACATTCAATAAAGCAACAAATCATATGTGTATTGTTTTAATTTTTTTTCTGGTCAATTTTAGAAGAGTGGGTCAGTAAGATATGAAATTATTTGCTGGTTTTAAATCAGAGATTTTTTTATTATATAAAAGTTCAATCTATACGATTTACTATTCAGCAATTGACAAAATTGCGTTCAGAATATTTAGATTCTGCCATTACATAATCCATAGAGATGATAATATACTGCTAAACATTATCAACCAAACCAAATCGAGCAGACATTACTTCTTTCGAGTAGTTTTGGATGTTGATCCATTCGTTTTCAAGGATTACAATTTTTGTGTGTTAATATAACTGTTTATGTAACATAAGCTCACAATAGTTCAGTAAATATCTGAATCTCTTTGTTATATTCTATCATTAGAAAAGCCATATCTGACCAGAAAGAAAGTTTGTCTCTCATATCTAGGTTGAAGATACCCAGTCCTCACTTACTTCGCTTCAAAAGTGTTTATGTGGTCTGTTAACAGATTATTTATTTTCCACCCTACACAGACGAAACGTTACAAGCGTCGCGCTATTCCGTCGCTAGTTAAATGGCAAGTGTTTTGACAAACTTCATTTTTTGGTTCCACCAGTCCTGACTTTTGCAGATGGAACCAAACAGGCCTCGTACACAGAGATGAATCATCAACATTTAATTCCGATAACGTTAATAATGTATGATACACTCGGAGAGCGTCATCGAAAGCACTGCTGCTTTGTGATATTTTCCCGATCACTACAATATTAATCTCTTCAAGTCAACTGCTAAACTTTATCATTTCTACATAAATTCAAGAACTCGACTTCTTGCCTTTTCTTATGCTCATCCCAAAACACAGAGTAACCCTCTGCATTGAGTGACTTTTGGACTTTGTATGTGGGAAACAATAGTTCAGACGATATATATATATATATATATATATATATATATATATATATATATATATATATATATATATAAAAGCACTGATGATGAGTCCCAAATATATGACGAAACGGCCGTCCAGTGCTTTCTGCATTCTGTTGAGGTTTCTTTCAGACTCGATGAATTACTCAATTATAATTATCAAATCCTCCTTACAATTTCTATCATGTGTATATCATTGCTTGGTCCGGCTTCTAATCCTTCAGTTTGAGCGGCTTGGTGATAGTAGTCGTGGCTCCGGGGGGCACAGTCCTATGGTTACAGAGAACTTCAGTTGAGTTCCACCACGGAATATGTGAGCGAGCAGCGCTATATTGAGTCTGATTTGCTATCTCTTCGTCACCGAGGACCGTTGGAACAGTTGGTATGGCGTTTGCTTGACAACCTAACTGTCAGGGTTTCTATTCCCGGTAGTGGATGCGCACTGCTGATGAGTCCCAAATATAGGACGAAACGGCCGTTCAGTGCTTTCTGCATTCTGTTGAGGTTTCTTTCAGACTCAATGAATTACTTAATTATAATTATCAAATCCTACTTACAATTTCTATCATATATATATATATATATATATATATATATATATATATGTATACATACACGTAAAATGAGGACAAATGGAATATAATTCCACTGTACGCAATATTTAATTTAAAAGTGGTCTCAATACATAATAGATCTAAATATGATTTATTTTAGGATAGTAAAATATGTTAAAAATCACTACATAATGGCAATTTTGTTTCGAAACCTTAAATGTGTCTCTTCAAGCAATGTTAGACTACTGGCGAGTGCAATAATAATTTAATTTCAAAATTAGAATACTATTTTAAAATAATCGGCTGAGCGCCGTATTTCAACCATACAAACTCCACAAATCTCTCCACAATCAAATCTACTACTTTTGTATCGACTTGAATTACTGTTAACACAGTGATAACATAACGGATTTTGACCTCATTCCGCGTTACTCTGGCTTCAGACCTCTCATATCACCTTCCTCACCATCACAAACAGTACTGAAAAGAGGGCGCATCCCTTAGCAGTTCTCCTCTGCAGTTCCGCATACATTGTAGTGTATTTCATCGTTGAAAAAGTCAGCATGAACGAATTGAAATAACACCCAAAACGCGCGCGCACGCGCGCACACACACACACACACGCGCATACACACACATACACACACGCAGATATATATATATATATATATGTAGTGGACATTGAAGTCAACACTCAAACACGTTAATAAAACATCAAAAACTGAAAAGAATAAATAATACAAAATGAAAATCAAGTAAAATAAATTAACCCAAACAAATAATTAAACGAACAAACAACTTCCGAAAAAAATAGCAGCCAGAATAGATTAACCATAATGCACCACTGACCCGTATATATAAATAGTCGAGGAAAAATCCATTATTTGCGGCCTGACGATTGCGTCTAACATGAAACAGCTTGACGCCTCTGAGTGTTTACTTGAATGTTCACCTTTATATTTACATGCGCTCTCTCTCTAATATTGAGCACTTTATCCCATAAATATAGCAACCTTAAAACTATATTTCTTATATATATATATATATATATATATATATATATATATATATATATATATATATATATATAATAGCAAATCTGGTGATAGGGATTATTCAAAGTAGCTCATTGTAATAGAAAAATATTAAAATTTCAATCCAGGATGAGAGCTCAATTTATAAATTTATAGAGAGAGCAATATAAATAATTAATGAGGAAAAACTTAAATATTCATCATATAAAATCGGTTATGATGATAATGTTTAAATCAATAAAGACATGGATTTCATTCCCGTAAATTTTATTCGATAATGTTTGTCGTTTAAATTTTATCCATAAAATATTCCCCTACCTTCCCTTACTCTAAGATACAAACATATTTTTCTACCACTTCTCCCTCTTCAATAGTGTAAGCTCCCCACCAATTTTTTGAGGTTAATTTAATTTTGTTACTTCGTTTATTATTATTATTATTATTATTATTATTATTATTATTATTATTATTATTATTATTATTATTTCCTTTGATATCTGCCGTTTACACATTTCTTTCCTGGTCCCGCCCAGGGACCTAAGGTTAGAAATGGTATCATGACACTTTCCACTGCAAAAAAAAATATTATTACATGGATAAAGCCCTTCGTAAAGTGTGTGCTGTACTTGTCAGAATACTTTTTTGTATCTCATTGAGGCATGGACTTCCAAGGATCCCTTCAATTAGTCTACTGGAATCTTTTCCAACCAATCCTAAGGCTCCAACTACAAAAGGTATTGTTGATATTCACGTGTGCCACATTTTTTAGATTATTATTATTATTATTATTATTATTATTATTATTATTATTATTTATTTATTTATTTATTTATTTATTTATTTTACATGTCTGGTTTATTATCAGATTGTTCTTGCTGAATTTATGTGATTTCAAAAAATGTAGTAGGTCTGATGAGACAGGCATATAATGATATCAGTTGAAATAAATTAATAACCGATTAAATTATGAATATTTAAGTCTTTTCGTATTAGTTATATATATATATATATATATATATATATATATATATATATATATATATAACACAACATAATGATTAGCCTTAGTATGATAGATGAAACTGAAAGTATCGACATAAGGAGAGTGTCACGTATTTAAGTGGTTTTATGAATACATATAATTTTCCAGCAATCAACGAATGTGTCCAGTGTTATGACTGCTATTAACATAGTGTTTACATATGTTTCAAAGGATTTTCTAACTACTGCATCTCTCACGTAGAGTACAAGTATTTAAAAATATACAAATCCAAAATATATGTCCGCAATTTAGATGATATTTTATTTCGGCTGAAAAGAAATAATGAAATTGATAATCTCAAAGCCAAATTTGAAAAAAAAAAATTCTGTGTCCTTATCTTTATACTCAAAAATAAACTCAAATTTTTAGACGCTCTCATAGCATTCAGTAGTAACGCATTCACTAATTCGTTATACAAACCTACTTTAGTAGAAATTATTTCCACTTTCATTTCATGATTGAATGCCAATATGAAACAAACACTAGTATCCGAACTACATAATCGTGCACCATATTAGACTATTTCTTTCTAAAATGACTAATAGCATTATTGAACATTGTTGCGGTGTCCGTTTTCTAAAGAATATATGTTGGACTCTTCCGCCTACTATAAGATTAGTAGGAGAGAAGGGCTTGGGGGAACAGTCGAATATATCGAACGCTGAGTCAACCGACACACACTCACTAGTCTTGTAATAATCTTCTGTTGTACTTACTGTTTAATATATGATATATCTGCAAAACTTGTTTTGTTAATTCTTAAACCATTTACTTGTTCACAACTAACATACCAATAAAAACAATAACATTAAAATTTCCTATAAAGGCAAAATACACGTTAAATAAAAGCAAGAAGATATTTTTTTAAAAACAGCATTAACAAATACTCAATCCCGCTCAACTAGAACAAGAAAGGTAAAGATCAAATTTGCTAAAAAGAAAACAATATTAAATAGGAATGCATCTGCACCTGAATTAGCTACGTTACTGATCAAACCAAACTCATAAATGATTATGTTGAATATATCACTGCATGCCTATTGGGAAGACTCACGTGACGGCCTTCTGATTATCGCAGAATTAGGATCGATTTAAACACACACGGAATTCTACCAAACTCCATGTGCAAGACACGTGTATAAAGTATAACAGCCACAGCTTCATATGAAAAGACAAAAACTTTTGGAAGTTCTGATAATAAAAACGAAGAAGCCAACACTCAAGTGTCATCATTAAACACATCCACAATAGCCTGACTTTGTCTTGAAAATAAAACATTTCTATAACTACAAGGTAACCAAAAAGGTTCTGTACGATTTTGATTAGTTATTGAATGAAGTTGAAATATATACGAAATGCGTGTAGCAATTGTTTTCAAATTCGGACAGCCGGAAATAGGAACATCAGACGTTATAAAAAACACTCGCACCGTGCCCGGCCATCAGTTTTAATCCGGACAGCTATGAGAAGGACGGAAGTGTCTAGAGATCTCGTTCGCGGCTGTTTGATTTACGACTTTAAAGTGGGCTTATCAGTAGATGCATCAAGTCGCCGCATATGTCAAGCGTTTGTGGATAGTGCTGTGAATGACAGTACTGCGAGGCGTTGGTTTCGAAAATTCAAGTCGAGAGATTTGTCTCTCCATGATGAGCCTCGAAGTGGACGACCACAGGTTTTGAATGACGGAGTCCCGAAGGCGGCCATTGAAGAGGACAGTAGTCTAATTTGTGGTGAACTTGCAAAACAGTTCAACGTTTCCGATTAAACAGTTAGACTTCACCTGCACCGCCTAGGTAAGACATACAAACTGACCAAGTGGGTTCCGCAAACGCTGTTGGAGGTCCACAAGGGACAACGAGTGGCAGCCTGCGTATCGCTGCTTTCTCGCCACCGTACCGCATCCTTATTCAATCGAGTGCTTACCAGTGATGAAAAGTGGGTTCTGTACGAAACACCCAAGCGTTACAGATATTGGTTGTCTCCTCAGGATGCTGTCTCTCACACCGCAAGACCGCCTATGCACACACGCAAGATTATGCTTTGTTTCTGGTGGACAGGTCGTCAAGTGGTTCATTATGAACTGATGACAACGGGTCAAACGGTCACTGGAGACCGATACTCGCAGCAATTGAAACGTGTGCAACAGACATTGCGCCAGAAGGAGCCAGCACAGGTGAATCGCAAAGCTGTGCTTTTCCTCCATGACAACGTCAGGCCGCAAGTCGCGCGAATGATCAGGGATACCATACAGCAACTTGGGTGGGAGACTTTGTGCCATCCACCTTATTCACCTGACCTTGCGCCATCCGATTACCACCTCTTCCACTACCTGGATAATCATCTTCGTGGGAAATCCTTCACCAATGAAGCAGACTTGCGCAAAGCCCTCACGGACATTGCGTAAAAAAAACCCGAGTTCTACCGCAAGGGCATTGAACAGCTGGGGAGACGTTGGCAGAAGGTGCTGGATGCCGATGGCGATTACTTCGAAGACGAAATATCAGTTACACATACAGTGAAGCGTTTTCTTTTTTTCCTTTTAAAACAGACAGGACGTTTTTGGTTAACGTGTATAAAAAATCCAGACATTCAGTTAAAAATGTGGTCGTATATGCATTACGTTTCGACAATTTTCACACGCGTAATGTACAGAAAAGAAAACACTTATACGAATACAAAAACATGAAGAAAAAGGTTAATCGCTGTACCGCATCAGTCGTCTTTAATGAAACTTTTATTAAGAGTCATCACTACCCCATATATATATATATATATATATATATATATATATATATATATATATATATATATATATATATATATATGCCGAATGTAACAGCAGAATTGTCCAATTGTTACATTAACATTTAAAACATTGTATCTCAGAAATGATTAAAGATATCTTACTGGAATTTTCTGAGGTTTTTATAACACTATTTGACTCAGCATTGTGCAATAAAAATGCATAATTCTCTTCAATCTTAACAGAAGAATCGTGATGAAATCTATTATAAACGAAAATGACATGTTCATCATTAATTAATCATAGCTAAGGCTGACAAGCTCATGAATTATTGAAATAAGTCTCAAATATATATATATATATATATATATATATATATATATATATATATATATATATATATATATAATTATTTTAATATAAATAAATTTTAAATAAAAATTAACTCTTAGGCCTCTTAAATGGTCGCCCCAGCCGTTTCCATATTAATTAATTCTGCGAATGAACATGCTTATAAAGATGCGTAAATTTCAAGATTGGTTATTCCTAAATTTTCGCTTGAGGATGAACCAGGCCTTGATACTTTAAATCAATTAAAAGTTTAATACTTGTATTGATGGTTTCGGCTCTCGTTTTTGAAACATGAGAACTCTTAAGTAGCGAAGGAATCATATTTTTTTAAAATAATTATAATTTATGCTCTACTTCTGTATGGAGCACTTTAAAAAAAAAAAAAAAAAAAAATACTAAAGAAATCCGGATTATTTACCTAACGTGTTCTTTCCTATTATTCTACATATCTGCACACACACACACACACACACACACACACACACACATATATATATATATATATATATATATATATATATATATATATATATAATTCCAGGTTTTTTCCACCTTATTCAATATGATCTTCACCCACTGTAACCGTTTAACTTTTTGTCCTGAATTAACAAGGTGCTTCATATATTGCACGTATGATGTCAATTTCAAGTCTTTTTTCACGGCTCTTTGGACTGTCACACCTGAAACGTCATATGAACTGAAATGGATCTTTTCTGATCTGCTTATCTCTAAGTTGAAATAATGATGGCTCTTGATGTTGTGACTTCCTCATCCAGTTTACCTCTCGACTGTCCCCTCTTTTGTAAATGTTATGGTCCAAGATTAGGACCAAGGAAGAACAACACGAACACCAGAGTACAAATAACAAAGATATATTACACAGAATAATAATACAAGATGTGAAAGGTGTTAGTATGACTGTCAGTCTGGTTTGGAGTGAACTATTATTGGCTCGACTCGATTCCGTCTCGTCCCTCTCCCTTGAGAGACGCAGTATTCATAGTGTCAGGAAGAGTCCATTCTGTCGTTATAGGTAAGGTCCCATAAACACCCCCCTCCCAAGCTTTTACCTCGCAGGGGTCTTTAATATTTTTCCCTCTTTGGATTAATCATCAAAGGCTCTGTACATTTTCTTTTTCTGCTTGATTTCCGCGGTTCTGAAATTGCTTGAGGCCTTGAATGTGTCAAATATTGTGTCCATTCGGACCCTGAATTATGTAAATCACGTTCCCGATTATTTTCTCTTTTGTACCTGGCTCCCAATACGATGTATTGTTTTTGAACATTTAAAAAAATACTTTCTCCCTTTGGTTAAATTTTCTTTTTGGCAAAAACGACGTTGGTGATTGCTTTGTCGGTTTTGGCAGTAATTTGTCGAATACCGATCTAATTTTTCGGGTGAACATTACTTCCGCCGGTGATAATGCCGATGGCGTAGTACTGTTCGGTGTAATTCAATACACTTGCAAGAATTGTTGTAAAGCCTTTTCTGTTGGTACGTCATAAGCTTTCCTTAGTGCTCTTTTTAATGTATCTACAAACCTCTCCGATTGCCCGTTTGATTTTGAGTGATATGGGCGGGGATTTGATTTGTTTCACCTGCAAAGTATCACAAAATTCTTGAAAATCCGCAGATGTAAGTTGTGTCCCATTATCGGTGACTAAACAATCAACCACACTGAAACGAGCAAACAGCCCGTGAAGGCAATTTATTGAAGTCTCAGAAGTAGGTTTTCTACAACGAAATGCTTCTGGCCATTTGCTGTAACTGTCTACTACAATCAAGTAGTAAAAAACATCTAATTGACCTACGACATCTGCATGGATTCTTGACCACGGTCGATTTCGAGTTATCGGAGGTGACATGGCTGTTAAGGAACAGCCCTTGCATTTTTCCACCATATGTATAATATCTTGATCCATGTTTGGCCAGTACACGTAACTTCGCATTAAAGATTTGATCATGTTCTTTCGTGGGTGGCCCATTTGAAAATCCTTGGGGATTCGACTTTGTAGCGTTTTCGGGATTACTACTCTTTCATTATATAGCAGAACATTATCACATAACGAAAAACTGTCTGATATATGCTTATCTTTTCCTGCGATATTTGTTTTCGTTTCCTTGATAAATTCGTCATTCACTGCTTCGTTTCTTATTTCTTGCAATGTGACGGGGAGGTTTCGAATTGTACTACATAATGTTGTTCTAATATCTTTCTTATATCGTAGAGCTGCAATTACGGAATCTTCTAATGGCTCCGTTTTCATTGGCATTAGTCTCGAAAGACCATCTGCATGCCCGATTTTGTTTGATGGAATATACTCCAATTTAAAGTTATAGTTTAATAAAATTGTCCTCCATCATAGCAATCTATTAGCAGTGTAGACAGGTAGACCTTTCTTTGATCCAAATATTGTCAATAACGGCTTTAGGTCCGTCTGTAAGGTGAAAAATATACCGTAAATATATCTGTGGAATCTCGTAACTGCAAAAATATTCCCCAGCGCTTCTTTTTCGATTTGCGAGAAATTTTGTTCCGCTGGTAGCAACGATCTTGACGCATGCGTGATGGGTTTTAGTGTCCCATCCGGCATTTTATGAAGTATACATGCCCCAACACCATAGGCACTCGCGACTATTATTTCCAATTTTGGGTCATAATGCGCTAAAAATAAATCTGCTTTTAGAGTCTTAATGATTTTGTCGAAAGTTTTCTGACATTCATATGACCATTCCCAAACTTTTTTCTTCTTCAACATTTCGTTTAGTGGGGCGCGTAATTTGTTCATGTTAGGAATAAATTCTTGATAATAATTTACTAAGCCCAAGAACCTTTGTAAC
>OZ038485.1:10825498-10877998 GCA_964036315.1 Acanthosepion esculentum | reverse complement strand
CAATGATCTTTTATGTATCGTTACTCTTCAGTACGCGTTTGATTCTGGCTCTGGAGAAATGCATTTGCCTTTCACTCTATAACAACACACTTCGTTCCAACTGTGCAATGCATTCACCTATACGTTTCATTTACAGATATTCAAAATCATTTCCTCACAGTCTACTTCTAGCTCTCATTCCTTCACTATAGCCATTCAGTATATCATTTCCCGAGCCTCCTTTTTGTTAGGTGTTTCTTTTTTTTAAAGTATAGTGACCCTTCAATATGATGGCGATCATCATTCTCCTCAACTTCCTGCTTCTTGTTGCCGGAAGTAAAATCCGGCAATTTAACATAACTCTTTCTGACCATGTTTTGCCAACGATTCACCTCCAACAGATTACATGCACTTTCTCCCTAACTTTTCGTCCTTCAATATTTCCTGTCTGTATACATAGATGAGTAGACAGAAAATTCTATCGTTAAACCACCAGATCAATAACATAATCCTTTAATAAGTGAAAAACCATGAAAAGTAAACGTGGTTTCGTTTATCAATCGGGAACATCGGAGGAAATATTTTTTTTACATTAAATAGTGACAGTTTTAATCTCACTCATTACAAATTAATACATTTTTTCTTGTTGAAAATGAATTTCAGTATATAACCGATTCCTTTAATCAAAACAATAATTTAATTAAGTCTGCTTTGGAAAGACGAAAGGGAAATAACCCAAAGAAAAAAATAGACATTTAATTAAATAAAAGAACTGTTTAAAGTGCTCTTTATTAATAAGCTATACATGTGTATGTAACAGTGAGTACGTTGTCAGATTCAAATTCATTGCCTATGCAAGACAAAACTATAAAACTTTATATTTAATTTCTTTTTGGAAAATATCATATCCCAACAGGTATGCGATGATCATGCCTCTCCATAACATCTACGAATTGCCTTGCTTTCTTGAGAAACACACCGGAGTTGTTTTGCTGCGTTGACTTCTGCATAGTTTGAAATTCAGAAATCTCTCTGTTAGACGGGCTACCACTCGAAGCTAGAAAGGCCTATCTGCGCTGATTTTTTTTCCTGGAGCAGTAGGAGTTTGGAAAGAGATTTATTCCTACCTTTCTCAAATTTATTTGTAGGAAAGTGATCGCTAAATGACTAGCCCGGAATTCGAATTCGACTCCCGGATTCGACTCGAATTCCCTTCGAATTCCACACCACGCGTCGATCTCTCTTACACTCTGATATTTAGTTAGCCTACATTAAATGACAGAGTATCTCAAATGTAACACACGGCGTGCCAAAAGTAAAACCACGGCCTGAACACGACGTGCGATTGTTTGCTTCCTCTATGTAATTCCTTTTGATCAAATGACCGCTAGTAAATGTACGAACAATGTATGGAATATTGAATATGGGAAAAGTATTAACACTATTTACATTGTTCGGATTGTTGTCTTCATTTTTACTGCCATTTTCACAACATTTCGGCCGTTGTACTCTCCTGCCTTTCTTCAGGTGATATACGTTGGAATTTCGAACCCAAACCATTATTTAGTCCACGGACACAACCCTTTATTTAGTCCTGATTTTACTTGTCATGAATATTTTGGATATCCCAATTCCAGTTAGTTTTTTCCCCTATGCCGTGTATTGAACACACAACTCTTTGTGCTAAGTCATCTTTTTGGATTACCCAACCTAGTAGATAAAAACGTTGTTTGAGTAATCCAAAAAGCGATTTTATCTGGGCCATTTTTTTTTCTTATGTTCAAGACTTTTGATAAATCTTGAGACTTCCCGGTCTGTAATAAAAAATACTACTGAGATTTGACTCGACAACACGGGAAGGTGTTGACTTATGTCATCTAACGCTGACTTAGTAGCAAAGATCGAGACATACAAAACAAGCCATGGCACGTGGAATTAGAATAAATCTGCCTCCTTAGATTTCTTAAGTTAATCTTTTCGATATGTAGCATTTAATGTCTTGGTCATTTCCCCCCAAAGCAGTTTATTCTTTATTCAATTTCCTTTCCTGCTTATAGTAAATTTGTTGTAACTGATTCATACAACAAAGTATTTTAACTCTATAGAATTTGATTCAGTTAAACGTGCCGCACCGGCTTTCATCTCAAATCTAGATCATAATTTACTGAATCAGACGACTTAGAATAATTTAAAGAAATTTCTTTTGTTCAAGATTATTTTTATCTTAGCTATTAACACTTATATCATCGCCATACATCCCTTAATCATCAATATAGTGGCCTTGGAAGGAAAAGCAAGAAGGTTCTTTTCTATTCGGCGCTTCATTTGGGACATGGTATGGGATACTTAAAGGAGTTCATCTATTGGCATGTATTCTTATAAATACGCATGGCATTGTCTAAAAGTGGATTAACTAGACTGGGGACACTTATTTTCTCCCAGCAGTTCTCTGGATAATCTTTGAGTTTTCCCAAAACATATATATATATATATTTAAGCTTATCACCCCAAGCAAGGCTAGAAGCCACTAGCACGCAAGGGGTTACAGAAGGTTTGGAGGAAGAGCAGATAGGAGTGGTAAAGGAGAGGATGTAGAGAAAGATAATGGATCGATCAAGGCAAGGGGGGTACAGAAGATTTGGAGCGAGAGCAGATAGGAATGAATGGTGAAAGGATGTGGAGAAGGGAAGTGGATAGATCAAGGCAACTGGAGATGTCGATTGACGTTACACTTAAATAGTTGGAGATTGTATTTGTCAGGGAAACAGGAATAAGGAAGGGAGTTTCACAGGCGAGATGTGCGAGACATGAAGCTATTGGAGTAGAAGCGACGTCTACATCTAACAGTTTCAACGGTGAAGGGGTGGGAGCGGGATGCCAACCTCGTAGGCCGTTTAAATTCATGAGGCCTAGGAACCAGCGAAAGCAGCTCCTCGGAGCAATTACCGTGAAAGTATTTGTAGAAAAGACAGAGCGAGGCAACGTCGCGTCTGTGAGAGAGCGACTGATTATTTTCTCTATTAGATCACGATATTCATTGGAATGTGAGTTTGCAAAACGGTTTCTGATAGTATTTATATTATTCGGACTATTGTCCTCATCTTTGTCGCCATACTTATTACAACGTTTCAGCCGTTGTACGCTCTAGCCTTCTTCAGGTGGTTGGAATGTCGGACTGAAACCTTTACTTTGCTCACTGTTCTAGTTCCACGTACCATGTTTTAATGCATGTCAGTTATCAGTTATCTCCTGTTAATTTCCCTCTGAATGATCTCCACTGCCTTGGCCGCGTATTGAACTCACACTCTTTGCTCTTGAAGACACATGGCACAGCGGATGAAGGCGTTAGTTAGATCCAGTGACAGACCCCAAAGATTGTGTGTTCAATATCCAGTTAAGGCAGTGGAGAACTTTCAGGGGGAAATTAAGAGGAGATAATTGATAACTGACAACCATTAGACATGACACGTTGAACTAGAACAGTCTACCCCAGTGAGCTAAATAAAGCGTTCAGTTCAACATTAGAGCCACCTGAAAAAGGCCGGAGCGCACAACGGCCGAAACGTTGTAATAAATATGGCGACAACGATGTGGACAATAGTCCGAATAATGTAAATAATGTACATAATACCTCATCTCGGAAATATAGACAGGTTTCTGATATCTATTGATACGGTGACATGCTTCTGAGAGATCAACATAGCAAGTATACAGTTTTCTATTTCATAGGGTGAGATAGTTCAAGATATATGCGCCATCATTATACTGCTTATCAGGACGAATAGTGAAAGTGTAGGTAATAAAATATTCCTTCATACCTTCATCATTATAGATCCTATTGAGATACATTTCTAAATTCAATTATTTGTTTGTTGAAGAAAAAATAATCAAATTGATGTTAGGTTTTATACTTTAAAGCAGAGGTGGCCAACATTTTGATTCCATGAGCCAATATTTTGTACGATTAATTTAAATGCGCCACACAAACATTCACTTCCTTTCAGTACGTACTGTAATATGGACATATTTTAAAGTTATAACAAAAAGAAATGGGACAAACACAAATCAAACTTTTAGCACTTTCGCAAAGGACGTGCAATAAATATTAAATCACTGAAATGAATGAGTAGAAGTGGCTTAGTTTCTTTTCATCAAAAGGATGCAATGCGCCACTTGTAAGCATCCAATGCGCCACTTATGGCGCATGCGCCACAGGTTGGCCATCCTTCCTTTAAAGTACCGTCCCTATTAACGTATAATAAAAGGGCATAATGCTGCATCAGTATTTAAAAATATAAACTCATTCAAGTTATCTCCAGCATTAAAACAATTCTTACGTCACAATTTCTAATTTCAATCGATATACATGCAGGAGAATGGTAGCCTAGTAAATGCACCACTGGTCCTTATCTTTCTATTTCTTTCTTTTTCGCCTAACACACTAGTTATATATGAGCGTAATGGTATTCCTGCCGTCCACAAGAGAGGCACTGCCATGAGTCCAGTGAACTAATACTCTAGCCACTGGTAGACAGTGGACTTGTTTCTGCTAACCGAAAAATAAGAGATACTTGATAAAATGCAGAGAAGAATATGCAAAATAATTGTTCCTGGCCGATATGTAATTTCCCTGTACGTTTTCTACAAATAATTTCAGGACAATTGTACGAATAAACTTCCGCCTGTATAACATGGGCGCAATGAATTTAAGCACAATGCAAAATTGGCGACAAAATCTCATTTTACAACCTAAGCATATTACGTCTTTTCTTTTTCCATAAATATATTCATGTCAGTTGTTCCCTTTAAGGTTTCCATCTTGGAACTTCGAACGCTTTAACTCAACTCTTTGAGTCCTACGTTACTGAAAAATGTAATCCTGCTGCTTGAGTACCTGAGTCAAAATTCTCAAATAATTGCTATGTAATGTTTCACGGTAAATATAAAAAAAAGTTTAAAATGTAAATGTAAGTATTATACTTAGCAGAGGGAATGTATGGTTGCATGCCTTCACTTTATCGCCAGAATTCTTTCTTTGTGAACCAGTCTTTCCAAAATTCGACAATCAATAGCAAAACACGACGCATGTGTTTATCCAGTGGTTGGGCATTCAGTGATTTTTCTCTACCATTGGTAAAGCGGTGGTTGGGCATTCAGTGATTTTTCTCTACCACTGGTAAAGCAGTGGTTGGGCATTTAGTTATTATTCTCTACAACTGTTAAAGCCGTGGTTGGGCATTCAGTCATTTTTCTCTACCTCTGGTAAAGCGGTAGTTGGGCATTCAGTCATTTTTCTCTACCACTGGTAAAGCGGTGGTTGGGCATTCAGTCATTTTTCTCTACCACTAGTAAAGCGGTGCTTGTGCATTCAGTCATTTTTCTCTACCACTGGTAAAGCGGTGGTTGTGCATTCAGTCATTTTTCTCTACCACTAGTAAAGCGGTGCTTGTGCATTCAGTCATTTTTCTCTACCACTGGTAAAGCGGTGGTTGGGCATTCAGTCATTTTTCTCTACCACTGGTAAAGAGGTGGTCAGTGCTCAAATTGTTAAGCTTGTGTGCAAGACTGGCAACTAGGTTTCATCGTTTTACTTTCGAACTAGCTACAACAATAAGTACTATACTAACATTTTAATTTCTCATACTACTTGCCTGTGTAAATTCTTTCCTTCTTCTGGCTGCCCAGTCAAATTTGACTTTCAAAAATTCAAATGCGTTGTCAATCGTTATCTTCTGTCTTCTTAATTTCTGTCCTTGTATTATTCTTGCTCCTTAACAATGTTTTGTCTTTTTTCCTATATTGCGTTGCACTCATTAATCCCCCTGTGTTTCAGTGGCTTTATTGCCTTTCTCGGGGTGAAATGACTAAAGAATTAGTTTAAGTCGTTTGTAATAATAATGTCTGATGACACCAGCTATAAGACTGAATACAGGACGATAAACTTGACCAATATAAGGGAAAATTCATTCATCACTGTAAATGTTCGCATGAGATTAGGGTCAGTATGACTAGCGATGTGATAGAGACCACAAAGTATGTTTTGCGTATTCTCAAGAGAGATATCTATGACAGCATGGCAGAAAAAGATATGAACAGAATTCGATCTATGTGTTGATTATTTCAGTCTCTTTTCCATAAACGCATTTGTTTAAAGCACGCCTGACACAAATGAATATAACATTAGCAAGGCGTGGTTCATCTGCGGACCCTGACATTATGCGCCACGACGCAAATCTAATATTATTCATCGCCCTCAAACCTTGAGAACATGAACGAAAAATTTTAATTCGTTGCTTCTTTCTTGTAACGGTATTTTTTGCTAAATTGATAGTGACACGTCTCCGGAGCAATGCGTGGCTACTTGTAATGTATGTCCCGCAGGATTGAGATTGTCATCGGTCACATGATCTCCCGGAATCATTGCGTGACGCTACGGTGTCAGGTCAAATAAGAGTTACTTTCCTCGATCAATAGCCTACAGTCTTGATGTCACATGATTTATAGTGTATGACTTGCAGCATATTGATGTTCCTGTGGATGGACCCATCTGATATGTAATGGATATAAAAGCAGAAAAAAACCTTCTTAGAAATATTCGCTCATACTAAATATCCTTTTCAATACTGATGTCTAGCAAAAGTTAAAGAATACGCTGTCCAAAACAATACGCCAAGTTCTTAGAAATAAACTTATTAATATTTCTTCCATTAGCTTGAGAAATATTCATCTTTGTTGTTTATTAAAAAGTAAGCAACGTTTCTTTTTTATTATAGCACACCCAATTCGAAGTCCAGTAGCCGATGAAAGTTAATTAATGATGTTTGTAATATGAACGTAAAAGTACTACTGCCATGTATTAACTAGAGTTGCACAATCGTCACTTTCCAGCCTAGACAGAATCCCAAATTGCTTGCACGGTATTGTGGGTGATGACATCTTTTGGACCCTACACTGCCTATCACAGAGACGAAGAGCCGGAAGCCTCTCGCAATAGATATGTCAACTGACCGGTTCACAATCCTCTAAGGTCTTTTGAACATGACTAGAGGTTTATCCTTTCTTTCCTGAATAGAATTGCGTCCTTCAAAATTATTCACTTTCTCTTTCCGTCCCAGTAGCAACTTGAGTCTTAGTGGCATCCACATCTTTCTTTGGGTGAATTGTTTAAAGCAAATGTCTAGACGAACTCCATTCTCTGATAAAAGTAGCTCAAACCATTAGGGCCAAGACCAGACCTGCTACATCCACAGCCGCTGAAGTTAGTTAATGAACGACGTTTGTAATATGAATGTAAGAGGAATTTGAAGATTACGAGGATAAGGTGGATAGATAATATTTGACTCTGAAAGTGATGTGGTTATGTTTTTAGCGTTCGTTGAAGTATCCACGCAGGAGTTTTTTCAACAAAGCAGTGGTTCTAGGATCTAAGAGTTGAACGTGGTTCTAAGGTCTAGGAGTTGAACATTTTTTAACAAACGTATACGTAAGGAATGAGGCTGATTCAAATATGTGGATGTACCAAAGTGTGTCTTGGCCCTGATGGTCTGGGCTACTGTTATTAGAAAGTGGTGCTCGTCTGGATATTTCGTTTAAAACAATCCACCCCCAAACAAAGTGTGGATGCCAGTAAGTCTCAAGTGGCAACTGGGACGGAAAGAGAAAGAGAATTTTGAAGGACCCAGAAACAAAATTCTATACAGGAAAAAAAGGATAAACCTCTAGTCCTGTTCAAAAGACCGGAGAAGTTTGTGAACCGGTCAATCGGCCGACCTATTACCAAGTGGCGAGATGCTGGTGGCTCTTCGTTTTTGTGATAGGGTTGAAAAGATATTATTACCCACAATACAGTGCAAGCGATTTGGGGTTCTGTTTAGGCTTGAAAGTGAGGATAGTGCAGATAATATATGGCAGAAATACTCCGTTCTTGGTCTGATCTGTGTGTTGTAAATGTAAAGAAAGGCAAAAGGAATATATTCTGGAATAGTGAAATGAAGGAATCCTTTTTACAAATTCTTTAAGAATGGATTGTATATATGTATTCCAATTGAGATCAGAAAATATTATGTTGTCTAAAGATGACTTATTCGAAATATTCCAAATTTATTTAATTCCAATAATTATTTAAAGGTTTCCACGACGTGGTCGAACATGGCTCTTGAGAACTTCCTTTCTTTTGCTTCCCTTAGTAATTTTGGCCATTTACTATCAAACTTCAGTTCTTTCTAAATTCTATTTAGTTGGCCGAAGTTAAGCAGTGTTAAGTCCGGATAGATGGGGTGCCGCTTGTAAACAAAGACTACTGTGAGCAACTTCCTACAATCTTTTAAATAACCTACAAAAGGTTGATAAACCGTAAAAAAAATCAAATTTCCCTTCTTCCAATCATCGGAAAACTAACTTAATGTTCAGTTAACATTACATTTGTTTGTTTACTGCTGAATTATTTTCTTGTTTTACTTACTTTTCTGTGTGTGTGCGTGAATGTGTGATGTATTCTCTGGTCTTAAGAAACCGAATTTGTTTTGTATTTCTGCCTGCATATAGAGTACGTTTGAACAGGTTCACAGAAATGGGACTCAATATTCTATACCCACAAGCGAAAGGTCACATTTTATCATAGACATATTTATTATATCTTGTCTAAACAAGGCTTCAGAGTAATCCAATGTAAAATGTTGCAATCAAAATCATAATTTTGAATGGGGTGTGCGATATGAACACAAGAGAAGGGTGTTGGTAGATTATAATGATACGGATGGAGAGATAATCATCGACTCCTGACTTAAACTGCCAAAGTTTAAAGTATGTAAGAGAGCACACACGCTGAAGTCTGTTCAATAACCTGGCATTATTTTGAAAGAGGAATGTCTGATTATAATTTCATCTTGCATTTCAGGAATAGAGGGTGATTCCCAGCTGAAAAGTTGGAAGTGGACGTAAAGAATTGAATTCATCTTTACAGTGTATAGCCATGTTGTAACATAGTGTGTGCTTCTATTTAGAAATCTATCATTGGCCATTCTCTATTAATTTGAATTCCCTCTCAAAGTTTCATGTGGTCGTTCATTTATACGTGAACTCATTCTCTTCTCTTTGTTGGAATATTAAGTACTTGTTATTTGCATCTGATTATAAACGTTTTCGTTACGATATTCGTTGCCGAAACAGCAAAACATATTTGTATTTCTTTTGAGAAATTCTTTGCATTTCCGTTTGTCGTGTGCCCTTTAACTGTTCATAGAATATGTGAAAACTTTTTCAAGGAAACATATTTTCAAATTTGAAACATATTTTCTATGGATATTCAAATAGGCATATTTGCTGTAGATCTACGTAGAAAATAATTTCTTTGATGGAATATAAAACGAAGCGCCTGTTTAATTTTATGAAAACTAAATAAATAAATCCCTAAAGCATAATTTCTGGTAATCAATATTCGCTAAATGAAGATAGCATTTTACCTAACTCTGATAGCACTATGAAGGGTACCGAATTTATTCCGTCTATTTATATAATTTCACAGCGAATAGAAATAAACAAACAAGCGGAAACAGAAAAAAGATTAACATGAGCGAATAATCATAGTGTTGAGGGGTCTCCCCTTTTTACATAAATGGACTCACCTAGGGTATACATATACTACTACCAGTGAATACCCGAACAGTCAAGTGGTAGGTAGTAGTGGAACGTTGAGTCGGTCGAGTAGATATACAGAGTCACACACAGGAGGGTAGCACAAGGGTCACAATAACGAGCACTTAGACTCAGTAAGAAGTCATACAGCGATATGTCGATACCAAAGACTATCTATATATTTGTCTACTAACCCGCATTCCTGGAACTACTAACCTGTATTACCAGTTTGTATTATTACGTTAATACATTTATTTCCTATATTCATTCTTGGCTTTTGTTATTATTTGATACCGGATTTCATCCCGGAATCCACAACGCATAGAAATGCATATAGGAAGAGCAACACCACGATAATATATCTCTTAACCGATTAGCATTGAAAGGGCACCGCATGTATTGCTTCCTTATCACTAGGGGTGAGTTTAGGCGAAGAGACTCCGACGGAGCCCATTCTTCTTCATTTTTCTTTTATTTCAGAGTCGTCCTTTTCTTAGACTGTTTGCCAAACATGGCAAATGAAAATGAAAATTCTATAAAAACAAATCAAATCGATTGGATCCCAAACAAGGCTAAACGACGCAGTGTACTCTACCAATTAAACCACAGCTGGGAAAGAAACCATCTTCAAAAGTCGAAACTGCCTACCCACACAAATAGACAAGGCATACGATGTGTGACTGATGCATCACTTATCGGCATCGAAAGGTGATTCGGCGTACCGAGCTGCAAATACCACCTGTTCGATTGCCTTCATTTCCTTCTGTTCTTCTAGTCCCCCCATCTAGGGATTAAATAATAAGTTAGACGATGAAATATGACAGAGAAAACTGGAAGCTGCATCGAAGTAATAAGATACAGGAACACGTTTCTAGAAACAAATCAAATTTTACTTAACTGCTGTGTAATACAAATCCTCTTATCTGATAGCGAACGCTAGACATTCTCCTCACAGATAATCGATAGGCTAAATAAAGGGTTCGGTTCGAAGTAAAGGCGTACATCACCTGAAGAAGAGAGTAGAGTACAATAGCCGAAACGTCGTGAATATGGCCAAATTGAGGACAAGAACCCGAACGATGTAAATAGTGTAAACAAGTTATTTAGCTTTTCATATACAGATCCAGAGTTTTGTTTTCTAAAAGCAGACAAGACTGTAGTGAAAGAAATAATCAGTTACCTCGGAAAAAAGTTGGTGTTTTGTGTGCGATCTGCCGAAGAAAAATTACCAAAAACTAGTTATCAAAAATCTACTTCAATGACTAGAATCTATGACAATTTTCTTCTCTCCTCTGAATTGCGCGACCAATCCGAAAAAAATCTCTTGGTGAACAGAAGCCGTTGTTTTTCGCTGATAAAAGCAGAATATTTTCTGAGCTAAAGGGAGGAACACGCGTTTTAGCTAGTGAGAAATGAAGGTTGGACGTGTAACCCAATTTTGTCGTTTCTACTTTTCTTGTTGGACTGTTACGACAAACTATCTTTTGAACTGTGATTTGGCTACAAGTGTTGCGGTCGAGAGACAGAAGAAATCTGAATGCAGACGTTTGTTGCTGCTTTAAGTCGACAGTTTTATTTTATTTTCTCTCACTACTACATAAGAAATTCTTTATTTATAAGCATTTTCATGACTGATAAAATTATCCAGGATGTCTATAAACTTTCTTTACAATTTAAAAAAAAAATTATTACAGAAGCAAATATGTGTAAATTGTTACAAAATAAGAAGTAGATATTGAAGTTTTTTAACTAATTTAATTCACTTCTATATAAATGCCATTAGTTGCGGAAAACACATCAAGACGGTACTCGATTTACACGATCGATTTTTTCCTCAGATGTTCTTGGTCGTTCGCTCCTCCCTTTATCCAACACTATCCCTGCCTCCATAAATGTCTTGTGCCATGCAGAAATTGACAGAAGGTGGATCTCGTCCTTAATTAGTTCTGTATTCGCGCTCAGTTTTCCTATCCGATTTTTTTTTCAATAAACCATGAGACATATTTGGCTTTTCTTGATGTCAAGTCTTTTTAGCGGTTGATTTAGTAGTACCTCTTTCATCAACAAATTATTCCTTCATAAATAATATCAATATGTCTGATTTAATATTAGTAAGCAGGAAGGAATGAAATCCACAGACGCAATGAGATTAAAACCTTTGATAAGTAATCGGTACATAAAACAACATCTGATTAAGATATCTCATCAACTGCATTTGTTATATATATTTATTATAATTGTAAAGAGACGATATGGACATATTTATTTTATATTTATATAGCGATTTTCTAAGATTGGCTTAGATGTGTCACAAACTCGAAAGTATGGTACACCCAGTGAGGATCGAACTCACTATTCAGTCGTAATTGTTCTAGCGAGACAAGCTTGCTAACAATTATACCACGACGTAGTGCCCATTCCCATATGTATATATAGGCATATGATATATGACGTTTTTTTTAAACTAATGTTCAAACTTCAAAGGCCCGAGATACACTCAAGGTAGACATTTACTCTAAGGAGATAAGAATGATAGGCGTAAGTGGTAGGAAGATTTGATTAATGATAATATGCCGGAAAGATAACCTTTGACCTGAAGAGTTTAATATTGTAGTGATCGGGAATGTTTTGTCTTTGGAGTTGGTTCCTGGGAAGGCGGTTTCGAGTGGAATTTTCTTCTTAATAACGGAAAAATAAGGGAATGGGGAGGGGGATGTTTTACCATAGCAGGCGATTCTCAACGTTTTCACCTCGCTCCCAAACTCACTTTTTAATTAATTAAACGTTGGAAATATTCTCCGAACATTGATAAAAATAAAAAATTTAAAAAAATACAGTGTAACCCGGATATAAGAGACCCGGGTATAAGAAAAACCCGGATATAAGATAGATTTTCTCTGGTCCCAAATTAAAGCAATACTTACCTAACCAAAATAGACCAAACCCGGATATGATAAAAACCCGGATATAAGAGACTTCTTTTCCGGTCCCGACAACTCTCTTATATCCGGGTTACACTGTCGGTACAGTGTAACCCGGATATAAGAGAGTTGTCGGGACCGGATAATACAGTCTCTTATATCCGGGTTTCTCTTATGTCCGGGTTTGGTCTATTATATATACATTAACACAGGCTCTAATTTGGGACCAGATAAAATCTCTCTTATATCCGTTTTTTTTATATCCGGGTCTCTTATATCCGGGTTACACTGATACTATTTGTGGACGCGTTTCCGAAATCCAAGATGACCGCTGTCCGGTAGCTGGTCTCTTAACTAAACTAGTTCTATTAAGTCAATGGTGATATAACCGGATTCAAACTACTATCTTTTCAAAGCTTGACCAGAAGGTTTCATTCTCAATGACGATACAGCTTTTAAACAGCTATCACGTATGAAGTCAACAGTTGATCTTTCAATCATTGCCAAAAATACCGGAAAAATAATTCATGGCTCCTTCTACCGTTCCAGGATGCGCCTGTTTCATCTGCCATTGCTTTATCTTAACAAGACATTTATTGGACCAAATATACTCAAAATTCCGGTCAAAACTAATGCGTTAACTCTGTAGTGAATATCTTGGAAAGGCACTAATAGATACTTTCTCCTTCAGTTTGAGTAAAATATTAGAGAATCCTGTAATATCTACCTTTATACAGAAACATGTCTAGAAGGGAAAATTGAAATTAACATTCTATCATCTTTCCGAATAATAATCTGGTTGATATTACAGAAAAAAAAAAAAAAAGATATTGAAGCAAAAAGGATTTGATTCGTCGTTTTAATGAAGTTATTTTTTAAGCATTTGCCAATGCGTTTCTATCTTCTGATGTATTTGTCTTCATGTTTACATTTGTTTCTTAATATTAAATCAGGCATATTGAAATTATTTTGAAGGAATAATTAACAAGATCCTGATAGCATTCTCTTGTGGAAGTGTATGTTCTTATTAAAAGAGTTACAATTTTCATCATGTTTTCCGGAAGAATTATTCAAAGTAATTTGGCGAAAATTAACAGAAATTGCAAATTATGTTATTAATAAATAAATCCCCAGCATTAACCCCAATGAATCTCTTTCTAAATTACATTTTTGGACCTGGAACATTTATATATCAGTGCGTAACATCTATAAACTACCAGTGAGATGTAAGGAAGCATATTTTACAGAGACTAGTTGCTCAAAGGAAGGAATATGTAACACTAGTGAGAAGTGAAAATGTACATGAAAGTAAATATCAGGTTACCGAGAGCAGTAATTTTTCTGCGTGAAGGAATCAGGAATGCAGTGGATTCAATATGGAATTAAAATTGGTAAAATTGTTCCAATGAAACTGGAAGAAGTATTAAAGCATATACTTAAAAATCAACAGTTCTAGTTTTTTTTTTTTATCTAGGACTAGTAAAAGGAAAACCCCTTGTATGAATAACTTCGAGCTGCAGTAAAGGTCCATTCTTTAATAGGGACCTTGATTAATGAATTTATCTGATAGCACAAATCGGAGTATTGGTTAATAAAGAATTTACCCTTCCTAACATTCTCATCCCAGTTTATCTAGGCGCGAGAGACATGGCTCACTAAGAGCAGCATTTACAACATACCTTACGTATTTGGTTAGGAACATAAGGGTGAAATCAGACTCGATGAGTTTAAGTATAAATTAAATTGAAGCTGAAGTTTAAAAATCTATTCCGATGGACCAAATCTAGAGGGAGACGTATAAGATAGACACCGGATAAATTTCAGACCACATCTTTGGAAAGTGAGTTCCAAGTTTTATTTGGGAAACTCGCAAATAGGGAATTTCTCTTCATCATGCAATTTCCTTAAAGAATTAAACGCAACGTTACATAATATGTAGCAAATTTTTAAAACGTGAAGTCAAAAATTACCTTCTCGTTGAAAATGAAGGTTATTACATATGGTATGAATAATATATGTAAATATATCTAACTCACATTTATTTTTATATTCTTTCAGGTAAAACGTAATTGCTGAAAAGAGTAATAATATTTAATATCCGAAGAAGGGTCTGTAATGTTATAGATCCTGATTTTGCAAATCTACTTTAGACACCCTCCTTAATCTTTTCTATAAATCTTTTCATGACAAATTGTTCTAATGACCTCTCCACTTTGTGACACCGACAACATTATCTTAAGTGTTATACAACCTTGGCAAGTAGGCCTCATCGTTTTACTTTGGAAATAGCTCGATTTAACCGTAAGTTCTATTCTAATGTTTTCTTTTCTCGCACTTCTCTCCTGTAGAATTACGTTCCAGTTTAATGTTTCTGTGTTACTTGCGATATTCAAAATTTTAAATGCAACGACAATCGTCATCTTATCTCCTTCTGAAACTGTTCTTTTATTGTACTGTAAATTGTAGTTTTTCACTACCAGTAACCCCTTGCGTGCTAGTGACATTATCGCTTTGTTTGGGGTGAAATGATTAAAAAAATATATATTTATTTTACATTTGCATTTAAATTACATTGATACATTTTCTGGTCAAACCTAATTGCTTTCGAAGCAACTTAAAACAAAATAGACAGCCGAGCATCAAAAAAAAAAGTTGTACAACTTAAAGGTGTTCCTCTAGGAATATAACAACACGTTTCAGCTTTCCGTCGCGTTCTGATGAATTTTCTTTTAGCAAATGAATTCAGCGGCTTCACTTTTGAGGATGTCGTAATAAAAAAAAATTGATATACAAATATTTCGTGGAATGGGAAATGAAACGAAAATATATTTCAAAGGCGCCTGTCTCTTCCCATTCGACTCGCTTGGTACGATTTAACCTGAACTCTATAAAAGATAGCAGCCTCAACTTAAGAGTTGCTAAAGATAGTGTCTATTGTAAAACGATGCTCTTTGTTTGTCAAGAAAGGCTTGTGTACGAAAAATATCTTAACTTTTACAATAATTTTTTTTTCTGTAATGAAGCTTGAGGACCTAAAAGATGTCTATGTTAATTGGCTGGCTTTATTGTGAGAACCCTTACGTCAATGTTATACTTGAGTAGAGGAAACGGTTTTCTTGTTGCTATGCTGCAGTTTAAGTTATTGGCAAGTTTGAACAAATAGCGTTTCCGTACAGAGAAGGAAAGGAAAAAGTATCCATTGTTTAAAGAAATTCACGAAGTCCAGGACAATAGTATTTATAAAGATATTAAGACGAGGTATATTTACATTATCGGCAGTGTAAAAATGACAAGTACATCTGAGATTGTAACTGCAGTATATAAATAAAGTAAACAATCCGTATGTGTATAAATACACAAAAGTATTTATTTGGTATCACCAGCTAAATTCTTGTCGAAAAATATTCATTAAAATATAAAATCTAAGTTCATACGATTTTTCTTATTTTCTCGAAGAAAACAATGCATAAATTTACATTTTGAAAAGGCAAAAATCCCTTTTAACTTATTAAAGTTGATTTAAATTGCGATGAAGAACAAAAACTCCTCTTAAATCAGCAAAAACCACAGTAGCTGAGAAAACTGAATATTGTAAACAAGCAAAATAAAGAAATATCTCTTAAAAATAATCGTAACATAAAGTCAATTTTATAAAAATAGTTATTTTAAACTTTACTCGATATAAATGCGCCCCAAAATCTCTAATTTTATTTAGAAAGAATTAAGTATTTTCATAACACGGTGACTCTCATAGGTCAGTAAGAGTCAAAGTTCAATTCGGCTGACCGACAGAGACACAAATTCCTATAGAAATCTGTGACTGAATTGCAACCGTTTATTCCTATGATGCTCCGTAATAAAATATTCTATTTTTTGTAAACCAATTTTTTTTGCTGTTGAACATCAAGATCCTCTTCAATAGAACATTTTTTTTATTTCTAAAATGTTATTTCTGGAAGATATTCTGCCGTATAAAACTTTGATAAAAAAAAAAAAACGAATATATTTACTGTTTTTGATTTCATATAAAAATAGTTTTATGAAAACAGTGGTGATCCAGACATTATCTTCACTGTTACAGATTTGTGAGGCAAACAATTCAATTTCTCAAATAAAAAAAAGTAATATAGATTACAAACACCTTTGTGTAAATTAATTAAAAGAACCGCTTTACTTTACTTTCTTTCAACCTACCGTCTGTTTAAGACCCACGGGAGAGGCAGAGTGTAATGGATTTTCATTTCTCCTCAGATTAGGTAATTTGCAGTGTTATGAATTTATTTTCGGTATGTGTGATGAAATTTGTTTGGCCTTGAAAAATATTGCGTCATCCGTGATTGCATCAGATGTTTATCACGCCCAGACACTATTGTCTCGACTGCCGATTAGTTGTCCTACGACCATTGTCTGCGATGGACGTTACTCCAAGAAATCGTACGAAAATTGTAACGCTGCACGAACACACTGACAAGCCTTACAAGTGCGCAAATCATAGTACTAAGCTGGCCTGGAAACTCTCCTGATTCAAATCTAATCAAGCTTTTATGGTCAATCAGACTTCGTGTAATGGACATATGAAGTACTAACATGTGTTCTGAGTCAGGATTCAATGGGAAACTAAGAAAAGTAAATAATAACGGAATTATTTGTTTTGTTTCAATTAATTTTCACAAGGGTGTATAATTGAAGAACAATCAGAAGAGATATGGAAGACAATTGCAAATAACTTCAGTTATTATCATAGAGGCATGAGATACCAATGCCCTACTATACTAGTTTAATTACAAAAATATAAATCCATATTTAAATAATCTAGACCTAGGTCATATTTTGAAATTGTTAAATCCTCATCATGATCATCATCTGCAAAATAAATAATTTTGCAATCATTATGAGTAACAATTTAAGATTAAATCCTTAAAGTGCACATTATAAAAACTATCTCACTTGTTGGCTACTGCGGCATGTGGGTGCAGCCTTAATTTGCTCGATTCAGCAGTAGCAGCAACGGAAGTAATCAGTATGAAACCACCGGAAGTCCAGAAGCCATAAAATCACTGGCGAATCCTATTCAGCCTCTTTTCCATTTTTCCTTTTCATCGGCCGCTACCTTCAAGGACCAGCTCGAAAGCATACTCTAAATGACACGAGGCATTTCTTGGTAGCTTGACTTCAGATTTTCTTATTCTTTCAAAGGAAAAAAACCTGTCCACAACACTCTCTACTGAAGAATCGTACCAGTCCTAGGAGTTTCACACTCAGATTTATGTGGGAACAAGCGGAGAATTCAATCTCTAGAAGATACCTCTTCCAGGAAAAAAAACAAACTTTGTTAATTGGGAAGCCCTAATTTATTCCCCGCAAGAGACCCACTATTTTGCACTCAACCACAAAATAAAAGCAATTAAACAGTTATTTCGAACCTTGGGTTTGCTTATCCAACACACACACACACACACACGCATACACACACACATTTACACACACACATTTACACACACATTTATACACGCATACACACACACTCTCACACACATATACACATACACACGCATACACACACACATTTACACACACACACGCATACACACATATACACACACACTCTCTCACACATACACACACACGCATACACACACATACATTTAGACACACACGCGCATACACACATACACACATACACACATACACACTCTCACACACATACACACACACACTCACCCCCCACACACACACTCACTCACACACACGCACACACACACACAAAGAAACACAGGAACAACCTGGAAAAATCCTATAACATTGCAATTACCAAAATTACATTGATGATATACAGGCTTACAGAAACGGCACATAAAATTAGCCATAAATAAATATATCGCCATTACTGCCTTTAACAAATAGAAATAG
The DNA here is from genome assembly GCA_964036315.1 of Acanthosepion esculentum. Classification (NCBI taxonomy): domain Eukaryota; kingdom Metazoa; phylum Mollusca; class Cephalopoda; order Sepiida; family Sepiidae; genus Acanthosepion; species Acanthosepion esculentum. The sequence goes on along the minus strand of OZ038485.1, from coordinate 10,859,555 downwards.
CTTTTCTTACGAATAAGAATCAAACATCTATGACGAAAAATCAAGGACCATTAAATAATTTTTGAGACAAAAAATTAAACAAATCAATTAGAATCTGATTAATAACGAACAGAAACAATAATCAAAATATATTAAATAAAATTGTTTAAAAAAGACAAATTTTATGGATAACCGACCTCTAATATCTGGGATGGTAAAATCTACAGCATATATTTTGACTTCAGTTCATGAAACAATTCACCCTACATATTAAGATATCGGACAACATTCTTTCTCTGATTACGATCATGGCTCCCCACAACGTCCTCGCCCATCCAGCACTTAGTATAGTTTCTCCTCTCACCATCAATCTCATTCCATAGATAGTTATATGTCTCAATTTCCCACAGTCTCACTTGCATTCAATATGTCCTGGAAGTATTAAATTCTCCAATTACACTTTCCTAATGATGTGGATTAGTTGGCTAGGAAAAAAAAGCAATGAAAGTTAGAGATGTGAGACAATTGCTTCTTTAGGTAATCAATTCACCCCGACCATTGCGATAATGCTAATAAAACACAAGGATCTTCTGAGAGTGAAATGTGAATGAGAGATCTTTAGAAAGAACCGAAAACCCAATCCTAAACAGGAAAGAAGGAATAAGGGATGCAATTATACTCCTGTTAAAAACATTGGGGAGGGGTTTGAACAGGACGATAGGTTAACTCATCTACTCCTTATGTGGAAAACATACATAGAATTTCAGAGTTTATGTGAAGATGTTAGAAGTGTAGAGCTGAAGTACAATTTAGAATGAACCGGAAACCCAGTGCTAAACAAAGAACAAGGAATAGCAAGGAATAGCATTCTACTCTTGTGTAAATCACTAGGGACGTGTATGAACCGTTCTGTTGAACATCAGATGAAGAATTTCATCTTTAGAAAATGAAGATTCATGTGTTATCATGGATACGGATACCTGCAAAGAAAAATAAAGCTTTTATTCAATGATAAAAAAATAGAAAAACGTAAAGTATTTTCCGAAAGAGAAACATTCAGCAAATCGTTTAGAAAATTATTTAATTAATTTCGAATTTATCGGAAATAAAAGCGAAAATAACCATAGTTTATTGCCTGCCAAAACACTCAAAGATCACTCTACGATTCGAATTATCATATTTTGTGATGAAAATACAATTTATAAACAATCGAAATTATAGCGAAATGTTGATCGACCTCATTGGAACAATAAGACATTCACATATTAATATTTGCCAAAGTTTTTTTTCTGAAAACTAAAGTAGATAAATATAAATAATAAATGCAAGGTTAACTTAGTTTTTAATTAATTATAAGACATCCGTTAAAAATAATTGTATCTCCTAAAGAAACATGAAGTAATATAAAAGCCTTACCAGTCACTATCGATATATAAAAGATTAAGCAGATTACCAACAGTGGCAATTTCACTTTCCATAATAATATTTACAAGATTTAACCCGGTGAATATATCACGGTTTTCCTGTTTGAACTGTCTGATGAATCGTAATTATTCAGTTAATGATTGCATAAGCAAATGGTGAGTAATATCCGTAGAAATACCTCTGTATGAGATTTGAACAACTTTAACAAAATATTGCAAAAACCGATAAATACGAAGGCTTGTCATTAAGTCAGAAAGTACAAATGAGCAGATTTCAAATTGATAACGTTTTCGTTTCACTTTTAAAAAAGACGTTAAATACTTCTGTCATCCTAATTTGTTTTCTTTTTCTCATTGAAAACAAGTAGCTTCTGTGAGATTTTTTTCTGTTTACCCACGCGATTTAAACAGAATATTCAATTATCTATGATGTATTCTTTTTTGTAATCAATTCACCCCAACCAACGAGCTAATGCCACTAAAACAAAAGGGGCTTCTGAGAGTGAAATGTGAATGAGAAAACTTTAGAAGCAACCGAAAACCCAATCCTAAACAGGAAACAAGGAAAAAGGGATAAAATTATACTCCTGTTAAAAAAGACCGGGAAGGAGTTTGACGCAGTGTGCAACAGTCATGCTTAATAATTCGCCGTACCTTTTTGTCTATTATTTCATTTTAGGACTGAAACCAAGTAGCATCATTGATATGTATTTTCTCATCTCACGTGATCAGAACGGAAGAGTCCATTATTTATGTGGTTTTATCAGGAGACGTTAAAAATTTCTATAATTCTTCTATTTACTTTTTTTTCAATGAAATTTCGGAGAGTTTCTGATATGTATCGTACTTCCACGCGAATTAGTCCATTATGTATGAGGTACTGACACGACGTAACGGTCGTGCTAACTAAGGGAGATACAAACACAACTGTAAGAAGATAGGCAGAAACTCTAATTGCCGACTGACTCGCCACTTGGCAGCGTTCCAGCTCCTCTTTTCTTAGAGTTTCTTGCTCCCGACAATTTCCGAAATATTTTACCTAAACCACCAACACATTGTTGTTGCTCTATTAACCATCATCATCATCATCATCATCATCATCATCATCATCATCATCATCATCCCCTTGACTTTTGTAATCGTAGGGCGGATCCGAATGCAGAAGCCACACTGACTCTTTTCCCCAACGGTCTATCAACGACAGTTGTCGATAATTCTGGTACAGTCATGCCTGTCCATTGTTTGGCATTGTTCAAATAGAGATTTTCTTCTCCATATTCTTGACCGATTTTGCGTTGGCGTCCTCTCCTACGTCCACATTCAACGGTGCCTTGCATGATGGTCTTGCACAGGCTGTCGTGTCTCGTAACGTGTCTAAACCACGCCCTTTTTTACTCTGTTTGACTGTAGCGAGGAGAGCTTCCTAGTGTCCCACAAAACGTTCAACACTTTTCCTTATAAGTCATTGTTTTTTTTTTGTTCGCAATAGAAAATGCCAAGGAGTTTTCTCATGCATTTGTTCCCAAACGCTTGGATCCTTCTCTCTGTATCTGCCAACACTGTCCACGTTTCGCATCCATATAGAATGGCACCTTCCAGCGAATTGTAAAGTCTCTACTTTGTTTGAAAGCTGATTTTGTTCTTCCATATTCTTGTCAATTTGAAATCGCTGCGGGTAGACATTTCAGACGAGACTGCTCTATTAACATAGCACCTCAAAATAATATTTACTTGTAGATATTAAAAATGAACAAAACAAAATCATTGTTTTTTATTGTAGCGATACATTGTTTTTTTTATTTTAGGGATACATTGTTTTTTTATTGTAGTGATACATTCTTTTTTTATTGTAGCGATACATTGTTTTTTCATTGTAGCGATACATTGTTTTTTTCATTGTAGCGATACATTGTTTTTTTTATTTTTGCGATACATTGTTTTTTTATTTTAGCGATACATTGTTTTTTTATTTTAGCGATACATTGTTTTTTATTGTAGCGATACATTGATTTTTTTGTAGCAATACATTGTTTTTTATTGTAACGATGCATTGTTTTTTTATTGTAGCGATACATTGTTTTTTTATTCTAGAGATACATTGTTTTTTATTGTAGCGATGCATTGTTTTTTTATTGTAGCAATACTTCGTTTTTTATTGTAGCGATACATTGTTTTTTATTGTAGCGATACATTGTTTTTTCATTATAGCGATACACTGTTTTTTTCATTATAGCGATACATTGTTTTTTTTTATTGTAGCGATACATTGTTTTTGCTAAATTAATGTTGAATCGTCCTGAGACCAATTAAGAACTAAAGGTCCGTGGAAAATCAAACAATATATCGGATATATTTTTCTATTCAAATTCCAACAAAATAAAATCCGAAATAATTATGTTTCTGCGCTAGAGCGCACGTTTTATAGCCGTCGATATGTACATATTGGAGAAAAATACATTGGAAATACTATTAAATTCAGTATCCTGATAATTTCATATATTACTGTAAAGAGGAAATCTTACAGCATCTACATGAAAAAAATAAGATAAAACAATAAACAACATTGATGAAACTTCACAGACAATGCTGCCTAACAACGCAATAACGAATACACCTGAAAAGAGTTTATCTAAATTTACTGTAACAGCAGTTTCAAAAACAATAGCAATTAATTATCACCAAAGAAAATAACAACGACATTAAACCTGAAGCAGACATTTACAAAACAGAATGCAAAAAATTCCCCTAAAATACATCGTTGAAACTTTTATGAATTAAGATAAATGATTATATGAACACAAAAGGTATATTTTGAAAAACAATACACTAAGTGCATTCGACATTTATACATCATAAGTCTGACCATATTATAGATTATAGATTTAATTAGAAGAGATTGTAATTTATAGACGGAAAACTGTCTTGAAAGAACATTAATTTCGCAACTTCCGACTGTAAATTTGAGCGCTTGGGTTTATAACACATCTTACCTAAAAAAAAAAGATCATACAATTAGATATGGCGTCACACATTACGAAATGGACAAAGTCCGACAATTATCTTAAGACATTTTTATGTTTATACATTCTTTTTTATCGATACAAATATTTAAGTAAATGCTCTGTTTTATAATAAATAATATTAAACAACATTTATCGGCCTGAATGTCCGAGAAATTGTAATAGAAAATCATGGAAAATTGTATTTTAAAAAACAGTAAAATCGACCTTGCTAACCGAACGCGCCTCTGTGGCGAAATTGGTAAAAGCACGTCAGGCTGTATGACGGTTCTGTATAGGATACAGGTTCGAATCTTGTCGGGGGACGCACATTTTCTGTGACAATTTCTCGGACATTCAGGCTGGTAAATGTTGTTAATACTGTTTATTATAAACAGAGCATTTACTTAAATATTTGTATCTATAAAAAAAAGAATGTATAAACATAAAAATGTCTTAAAATAATTGTCGGACTTTGTCCATTTCATAATGTGTGACATCATTTGTTTAAATTTGGATATGCATCGAGCAGATATGAATGTACGTGAGAAAATCATGGAAAATTGTAGTTTAAAAGCAGTAAAATCGATCTTGCTAGCCGAACGCTCTTCTGTGGCGAAATCGGTAAAAACACGTCAGGCTATATGACGGTTCTGTAGTGGATACAGGTTCGATTCCTGTCGGAGGACGCATATTTTCTATGACAATTTCTCGGACATTCAGGCCGGTAAATGTTGTTAATACTGTTTATTATAAACAGAGCATTTACTTAAATATTTGTATCTATAAAAAAGAATGTATAAACATAAAAATGTCTTAAAATAATTGTCGGACTTTGTCCATTTCATAATGTGTGACATCATTTGTTTAAATTTGGATATGCATCGAGCAGATATGAATGTACGTGAGAAAATCATGGAAAATTGTAGTTTAAAAGCAGTAAAATCGATCTTGCTAGCCGAACGCTCTTCTGTGGCGAAATCGGTAAAAACACGTCAGGCTATATGACGGTTCTGTAGTGGATACAGGTTCGATTCCTGTCGGAGGACGCATATTTTCTATGACAATTTCTCGGACATTCAGGCCGGTAAATGTTGTTAATACTGTTTATTATAAACAGAGCATTTACTTAAATATTTGTATCTATAAAAAAGAATGTATAAACATAAAAATGTCTTAAAACATTTAGATATGTAAATACAGTGTATGATAAATAAAAGCAATGACAATACAAGCAAAAACTTCAGCTCTAAAAAGCTTAATAAACTTGATACGTTAAACATTTAAATACATTTGTTTTTAAATTACTATTTAAATTTGAGCGTCCCTATATTTTTAACAATTTCTATATTAAGTGTACAGATCTATTGATTGTTGATATAAAAATCAACACTACATTGTTGATCGCATGTTCATGCCTTAAGCGATCGTCACGTGGTCTGAAAAATATGTAAGGCGTGGAAATTCTGCATTGGTTTCTATGCCAATACTGTCTATATTCACAAATTTTCTATTTCTGATACCGACATTCCTTCCTTCATAAATACACCGGATTTTAACTACGATATTTAAATACATATAATACTCATGGCAAATCTTCTTCATAAAAATATAAACAACTTACTAGCTACAAGTTTGGTCAATTTGGGAACTTCAGGCTGGTTTGATTATTTTTCAGGCAAACTAAATCCCGAAGAAAGAAACTATACCTTTTCAACTTCAGAATGATAATAATCAACTTCAAAATGGACTTAGTTTCAAGTAAAAAAATAATCAACTTCAAAATGGATTAATCAACTTCAAAATGGATTAATCAACTCCAAAATGGATTAATCAACTTCAAATTGGATCAATCAACTTCAAACTGGAACAATCAACTTCAAATTGAGAAAATGTCAAAAAACCTAAAAACAATCAACTTCAAAATAAGAATGAAGAACTACATCTATATAATGAAGACAAACAGTCAATTTCCTTACTCATAGGGTAAATTAATTGAAAAAATAAATTTCAATTTACCAAAATAAATATCTTAATTTGAAGTTGTTTATTCCAATTTGAAGTTGTTTATTCTTATTTTGAAGTTGATTGTTTTTAGGTTTTTGACATTTTCTCAATTTGAAGTTGATTAATCCATTTTGAAGTTGATTGATCCATTTTGGAGTTGTTGTTTTTTTACTTGAAAATAAGTCCATTTTGAAGTTTATTACTATCATTTTGAAGTTGAAAAGGTATAGAATTATGATACACAATCACACAAGAATGGCACAAATAAATAAGTACAAAAACAAACAAATACCTATATTTTCTTTTCTCCGCTATAATTTTCTGACGACGATTAAATAATGAGTATTAATTATACAAATATGGTATACTAGACATTAATTATAATTATTATTAATCATGTCAAAATAAATCAGAGTTATATATTCGCAGTATTTCAATTGAATTCAAATAAAAAGAATGATTCATGAGTTGTATTTACAGACGAAATTATGTCTTGGTATTATATGCCTTACTTATCTTGTTTTTTATACAAAATACGGCCGTTACTTTTCAGACTTCTTCTGATTCTGTACGCGTAGAGTCGAATTAAAATCCTACATTTCAATCCGGGTTGACTGTCCCCATTCAGTTTAATTTGGTTATATTTCATATCATTTACTATTATAAAGATTCTTTTTAATTCTAAAGAAGAATCTGTTTAATTATATCAAACCAAGTAAGGCAATATAGTCACTAAGACGCAAGAGTTTACTGAGTTTAAGAGAATAGTAGAAAAATAATAAATCATTAAGAAGAGAGTATATTAAAAGAACAGGAATTAAGATCAAAATTGACAGTAAAATAAGAAACTGAAAGAGATTTCCACAAGCAAGACATCGAAGAGAAGAAACTGTTAGCATAGAACTTACGGTTACACCTTGCCAAGTGTAAAATTATAAGAACTTGCCGCCAATCTGGTACTGGGCTTAAATTCATAAAGTCTAGTCACCCAAGAAGAAAGCGCATCAGAGTAAATTGCCATGAAAACATTTATAGAAAGGGTACTGGAAAGCTACGTTAGAGTTGTGGAAAAATAACTGAAACCAAGAAGCCAGGCCAGGTCCCAAAAGATTGCAGATACTTCTTTGTATTTGTTTTGCTCAAATCTTTAAATGCATATGGCAGAAGAACCAGACCGTACGTGATAGCAATATCTAATGAATTTTCGATGATAAATTCACATATTGTTGTGGTAGGATCCACCTAATCTGCATAGCGGAGTACCGACGATATAAATATGGTCGGTACCGGAAGACAGGGAGGCTAATCACGAGATCCAACTAGAGACTCTGCCCGACTGCGACTTAGTCAACACATTCTCCAGGAACGGTCTTCCCAGAAATATACAGAAATACTATATGTAAATATTGTGTACACTTTCTTGTTATAATACATTCTTGTTCTAAGTACATTTTGTGTTGCATTATTATTCCATGCATTAGTCAAGACTCATCACATATGTGTCACTTACTGTGGGTAAGTGAATGAAAGCGTTATTTATGTTATAGATGCTTATCTGGCAGGTGTGAGTTCAATCCTTGTTCTGTTAGTTTTGAGGATTTCAGTTAGAAAAATGAAAAGAAAAAAAAGGAGAATTAGGCACGTCTGTCGTTGCCGTAAAATAACTTTTGGGAGACCTAGCTTTTCTTTATATTACTTAAAAATAATGTGCTATTTGCGTCTTTTGTCAATCACTATACCTGTTTTCACGGAATATGTGTGGGACATGATGATGTACTGAATTAACACTTGAGTATTTCAGTTAGATAAAGGAATAGTCAATGAAGAATTAAGTGCGTATGTCGTTACCTTAAAATTATTTTGGGAGATCTAGCTTGCCTTTATATTAAATAGAAATACTGTGCTATTTGCATCTATTGTCAGTCCCGTTCAAATAACATTCATACAACAGAAAGAACGCGTGCTGTTCAAGCAAAGGTAGATCCGTCGATATTATGCTTGTCCGGATTAAAATACAATGATTGTTTAACAGGATCATTGGCAGGTGCTATCACTATATCTGCCTTCACTGAATATGTGTAGGACATGATAATGTACTGAATTAATACTTGCAAGTTACAGGAAATAGTATTTCTGTAATCATATCACTCCAAGTAAGGTGATAAAGTCGCTAGGTGATCTTAAGAGTAAAAAACAAAAAAAAATCGAGAAAACGTCACCAAAGAGAAAGGTCAATGAAGAAACTAAAACAACATCATCAGGTTCAGTATTTTTATGCAAAGCTTGAGAAAAGTTTAAAGTGGTAACCATTTTATACGTTGGCGGTTGACCTAGAGAAACGAATGCCATATTGTCTGCCTGAAAGAAACCACTGCGAGATGAGATGCTTAACCATCTTGGAATTAGTTTGGATTAGAGCTTCAAACACTTTGCTAAAGAGACCTAGGAGACTAAAAGGTCGACAGTTCGGCTTATATATATATATATATATATATATATATATATATATATTCAGTTACTATCTTCCAGCACAGTTTAGGTAATGTCTCTCTTCAGGGGATCAGCAATGATGGTTCTCCATAACTTCCTCTTTGCAATTCTAATAAAGGTTTCCCATTAAAGGTAACTTTATCTTTATTACTTAATATTGTATTCACTCCACTATTTCCTCATTTACTCTCAGCCTGTCTGTAGGCTAAGGCCACCGTCGTCTCCCACCCCACTTCACACACGCGGACCATACATACTCCGTTTCCTGAGTGTGATGGAGTACCCTTATCAATTTGCGGCATTGTTTTTACGATCAACATTCCCCCGACTGTAACATGAATTGCCAGTGTGAAATCATGTATAACCTTGTTCAAATTAATTGAAACAACTGCTTTAGCTTCCTTTCTTTCAACATACAGTCAGTTTATATCCACTAGAGTGTCAGGGTGAATCGATTTCTATTTTTTATTCAGATTAGGTCATTTGCTGTGGTCTTTCGGAATATGAATCTATTTTCGGGGTAAATGATGACATTTTTTGGCCTTGAAAAATATTACGAAATTAGACTTTCATCACACTCAGATACTGTTGTCCCGACTATCGATTAGTTGTCCTACGGCCATTGTCTGCGATAGACGTTACTCCAAGGAAGCGTACAAAATTTGTAGCGCTGCACGAACACACTGACAAGCCTTATCATTGAGGAAATCAAAGTGCTGTTGACTGGCCCTAAAACTCTCCTGATTTAAATCCAATCGAGAATCCGGGGTCAATCTGCAAGGAACGACGCCGTGGAATAGACATGCGAAGTACTAAAATGTGCACTGGGCCATATTTTATTTGAAAAATGCGAAAAAAGTAAATAATAACGGAATTATTCATTTTGATTCAATTAATTTGCACAATTTGCATTCGGTGGTTTGGACAGACCCCAGTGCAACTATGTAACTAGTTTTTGTTGATTGTCGGTTGTAAAATCCGCGTGCAATAACTATTTAGGGTTTATGATATTAGTGTGATGTTGTCTAGATGTTCGAACAAACTGGTTCAAAATTCTGAATTAGTAAAATACGATGTCTTATTTAAATGAATTATGAGTGGATACACTTACTTCTTAAAAAAAGCGAATTCAGATTTTGTGACTTGATTGTAAGTAGAAGTGGACGCTCATTTTTATGCGAATGTGTGAAAAGAATCTGTACACGCTTTTTTTCGTTTTGCTTTTATGCGAAAGTTTACAGGTTCACGGAGCCATACGCTGATTTTTGATTCCAGGAAAGGCAATAAAAAGATAAAGTTTTGGTTTTGAATTCTGGGATCGGAAAGGTTTATTTAAGCCGTTCTCATTCGCTTCATTTGACTGGTAGGAAAAGGAATTTTTATTCGTTTGCTGACAAAGAGTAAAAGATATATAATTACCTATCTAGACATATATAGATAATTTATTTTATATATATTTCTGATTATCTTAAAAGAATTGAAGCGCTTTTATTAATATGAAAGATTACATATCTTTCCAATAGTGTTAGCTAATTAAGTTATCATGAGCTGCTGTGAAAGGATCGACTTACTGTTGTAAATATAGAATTTCATTGTTTGCAAGGTTAGAAAAATTTTCGATTTCCTCCGGCCAAAGAATGCGTCAGTTATTAACTTGCTATAAATTATGGACGCCTTCAATGGCCCAAGAGAACCAAGTTACCCGGAATAAATTGATAGCTTTTCAACCGGATGCGCGTCGGCATAGGTAAACAAAAGCATTATTTATGTTATTATATATACGAGAATTGTTTTACAACAAAAATAGTTACAGTGATATCTTACTCACACACAAGGGTGAGTTTCCGAGCCAAGAAAAAGTGAAGACATTTCGTGCGTTTTTTAAAGTAACTGAATTATTTTCATTTATAATATAGTGTTAACACAGTTTTCCTCGCTAATGCATTTCAGTACTTATATATATATATATATATATATATAACAACTGAAGAGTTGCAAATTAAAACAAATTGAATGTTTTTTTTGTGAAAGTATTTATATATATATATATATATATATATATATATATATATATATATATATATATTTGATATTTCAAATCTGCCCCGATCTTTCGTCAGACAAAAGATCGGGGCAGATCTGAAATATCAAATATATATATATATATAAAAATATAAATACTTTCACAAAAATAATTGAATTTTTTTTAATTTGCAACTTTTCAGTTGTTTTCTCCATATTATATACATATAAAGAAAGTATACGTGGCTTCTCATTATGCTATATATATATATATATATATATATATATATATATATATATATGCAAGTTTCATTAAAAACGACAGACAAGCTACTACGGTTAAGTTTTTTATTTAATTTTTCTTGTGTACGAACAAGAGTTCTCTTTGCTGGACAAAGGGTGTGTAAGAACTGTCCAAAAGTTTTATTTTTCTGAGCGCTTTTGGCTATATCTTTAGCCATTTGATAATAACCTTACGTGATAATACCCTTGGGAAAGGTGTGAATCCTCTTCTTCTCCCTCTAACTATGGGTAAATAGCAGGACAGACTGGGTTCTATAGCCTTGAATGGCAACTGGTCTAGGAGAAGGACAACTCTGAATTCAAAACATGCGGAGGGCCGTTTGGGGACCTTGTGGCACTCACTGCACCAGGTCCCCGTATTCGTCCCACCCTAAAGTGTGGATGGCCCTGCACAAAGCCTTCATCACTATAATCAAATCTCATATGTCGGGGTCGAGCTCTCAGTTTCTAGGAACTGATCTGGCTGACCCTCATACGTCGAATTTGACGGGAGAGTCGATCATATATATATATATATATATATATATATATATATATATATATAGATAGATAGATAGATAGATAGCAAGAAAACAAAGAAAGGAATGCAAGAAAGGAGAGCAAGTAAAAGGGATATGTTTCAGGTTCAATCTGTCAAATGTTGCTTATCTTCGCAATAAGTCATTCCTAATGGTAAGAATTGCATTAAACAGTTTCCATTATACGTTGTCCTTGTACCAGATGAATCATATTGATACTAAAAGGAAGCGTTTCTTTTCACACACTATTTGTCTTCTGTAATATATGCAACAATTTATGCAGTAGTGATATAAAGTGGCAGATAAGAGTTGACAAGCAAAGTGACGGTGCAATAAAAGGAGTAAAAGTACATTTAAAATGCAAACAGTTTGTGTCAGGGTTAGGGTTAGATTTATGCGCCAAGTTCTTTTACCATCTGTGGTGAAAGAGGCGCCTTCCATCGAACTAAGGCTAATATTCCGTCTCTGACCTCAAATGCAATGAGTATATTCCGTGCCATCAACGAAAGATGTCGTAAAATGGTCGGTTCTTTGTCCCGCCCCAGAAAATACCAGACTCCCGCCTCCATGCACTATCTTTACAAGAGCAAGAATGGATTTATTGCTGTCATATCTCGACTTTACTTCCAAATGTCCTCAATGTCCAACCTTGACAGCGTCCAAACGTGACTACGTGGATGCTGGATTATTATTCCACCGACAGTTGTCATCGCATAGATGAAACAAATTACAATGCCAGATGTTCGGACGAGTTACGTTCATTAGATTTACCACCTCGGACCTTCACAGATAGAGGTCTGTATACCATGTTCATGGTGGCAACTCATCCCCATTCCTTTTCTGTTTCTTTCATATGAATTTCCATTCAGCTTGCTTTCTGTGAAATAAACTGTTGGCCTCTTCAATTCAAAGTTCTGTTTTGGCATCGCGGTGAAAGGTCACAGGCGTGGGGATGATTTTATGAGAGATCAACGGATGCCCTTGCCCCACGTCTCCCCATTCCACTCGATCGGTGTTGTCCAAGGCAGTGGTCAGTACAGCTTGGCAAGAGCGTCGTCTCAGGAATTGCCAGAACAAAATTCGGACTGCCTTGGTGATTCGGGCCCATGATTTGTCTACAGCTTTGACCCCCCGAAGCGTTTCCCATTGTTGGTATTGGCATCAAGGTAGTGGATGTTTAAAATCAGTGATTTCCTTCTTTCAGATGAAGAACCATCCTGTCAGACGAGTTCCATCTACCCGCACATTAATATATATATATATATATATATATATATATATATATACACGTATATATATATATACATATATATACACGTATATATATATATACACATACACGTATATATATATATATATACGTATATATATATATATCTATATACACACACACACATATATATATATATATATATATATATATATATATATATATATATATATATACACGCATATATATATACACGTATATATATATATAGGCGTATATATATATACACGTATATATATTGTTACGCTCACGTGCGATAAGATAGACAATATGTTTCGCACACGTGGTGGTAACAAAAAAATATAAAAACCTGAAGTGTGATTATTGGTAATGAGACAATTTATTTACATTAACAACATAAAAATTAACAGTTAACAAACATGAATACAAAAGCTAACATAATGGATTTTAGGAAACTACTATCTTTTGCCTAAGGCAGGAACCGAGAAGGTCAAATACGGGGTCAGGTAAGGAGTTCACGAGGAAGAAGGAAGGTAGTTACCTTTTTGGAATGGACAACCGCTAAGTTTTAAACAGACCACTCAATTTTTACAAGAATTCAAAGACAATATTAAAATAACATTCTTTGGTCAATGAAAAGTTCAAAATATCTATTTACCACTGGTCCCAGGAGGGTTTCATGCAGACGTTCCGTGGCTGGAGAAATTGTAGAAGGATTCTTACGGTTGGACTTTGAATCCGTGAATCTACCGGAGTTAGCTTGGCGACAGCAACTTACAAACTGTCTGGGTGTCTTTGAAAAACCTATTTATAGGGGACCGAAACAACTAGGTAGAATTTTCTGGGACCTTCTAAAGCGTTCTCGATTTTTCTAGAATGTTCCAAAAGCTATTTACTGATCGAAGCTATTTAGTGAATTAAAACTTTTTGGATTTTATTACTGGGACAATCTAGAGTGGCCTATTGTACATTTAAACTATTTTAATTACTTTAAATAACACTTTTTATAGAAATGCTTCCTCGTAACACCTCCCCCCTTTAGAGTAAAGTTTTGAAATGACAATGAAAAACTTTCAAGAGAAAATCAGTCAAGTTATTCATTTTTTTTTTTTTTTTGTTGCAATGAATATTCTTTTCTCACTATAAAATCATAATTTTATATCCTCGATAAAGCGTCTGCAATGACATTGTTCTTTCCTTTAATATGTACTACAATGATATCATATTCTTGTAGGAGAAGACTCCATCTTGTCGGTCTTTGATTTTTATTCGCCATTTTTTGAAGGAAAGTTAGTGGATTGTGGTCGGTATAGACCAGAACAGGAGAAACAGTAACATTAAGATAAAAGTCAAAATGTTGTAGAGTTGATAACACCGCCAAGCATTCTTTTTCAATGGTAGAATAATTCTTCTGGCAGGTGTTTAACTTTTTTGAAAAATATCCAATGGCTCTATCAATACCTTCATCGTCTTCTTGAATTAAAACACCACCCATTCCGACATCACTGGCATCAATTTGCAGTTTGAACTGTTTTGAAAAAACAGGAGTTGCAAGAGCCGGGCCACCAATGAGGGTTGACTTGATTTTGTTGAAAGCCCCATCACAGGCTTCACTCCATTTGTATTTTACGTTCTTCTTCAGGAGGTCGGTGAGAGGACTTGCTATAGATGAGAAATTTTTACAAAATTTTCGGTAGAATCCTGCCATACCGAGAAATCTCATTAATTGTTTTTTATTTGTTGGAATAGGGTACTTCAAGATGGCATCCACTTTTGCTGTGATAGGCTTAACCTGTCCTTGTCAAACAGTGTGACCTAAATAGTTTACTTTTGCACAACAGAATTCACTCTTGCTTAGGTTCACACATAGGTTTGCTTCTTCAAGCTTCTGAAAAAATTTTCTGATGATGTGTAAATGTTCATCCCAGGTCATGCTGTAAACAATTACATCATCTATATAAACTTCACATCCCTGAATATTATGCAGAAGGGAATGCATCATCCTTTGAAAGGTTGCCGGTGCATTTTTCATCCCGAACGCCATAACTTTATATTGGTATAAACCATCCGGAGTCACAAAGGCTGAAATTTCTTTGGCATTGTCAGTTAAGGGTACTTGCCAGTAACCTTTCATCAGATCAAATTTACTGACATATTTTGCCTTTCCAAGATTGTCGATGCAGTCATCAATTCTAGGAATTGGAAAAGAATCACTTTTAGTTACTGCATTTACTTTCCGGAAGTCGGTCACGAATCTGTAAGTACCATCCGGTTTTGGTACCAGAATACAAGGAGAACTCCACTGACTTTGGCTTGGTTCGATGATGTCATTATCCAGCATATATTTCACTTCTGCTCTCAACTGCTGCAGCTTGATTGAATTTACCCGGTAAAAATGTTGTTTGATGGGTTTTTCCTCTCCAACTAAAACATCGTGTACAGCAACTGTCGTTTTTTCAGGAACATCAGGAAAAAGATTTTTGAAATCACTGACCAAATCATGAATTTCTTGTCTTTTTTCATTTGATAAATGTTCAAATTTTACATTTAAATTAGAAAGGATTTCCGAGTTTTTTAAATGGCTATCTTGACCCATGTCCTTCTCCCTAAAAACTACATCTTCCTCTTTGTCTATATCATTTTCAGATTGATTTGTAATATTAATGTTTGTTAAGGTTGAGACTGGCTTAATATTACTAAGATCATTTCTGTCAATATAACTTTTTAACATATTAATGTGGCAAATTCTTTTCTTTTTTCTTGTGTTATTTTCCTTCTGAGGAGGATTATTATTATGTGATATAAATGTTTTATTTAATTGTAACAGACCATCTGTTGCTAAGTCATCACTTTCTGAAATTTGTTTCTTGGCTCTCGCCCTAGTAATCGCACAATCAGGGTATAAGTCTCTGTCTTCTTCAATCAACGATTCTTTACTTTTTTCTATCTTATCGCAGACAATTGGTTCTGCTATTACCCTGTCACCTGCTAAATCGTTGCCTAACAGTAAGGAGACACCTTTAACTGGTAGGGTTGGTCGTACACCGACTATGACAGGACCATTCACCAATTCTGATTTTATATAAATTTTGTGAAGGGGGACCTTAATTACTCCTAACTCCACGCCTTGTAACAAAACAAAATCGCCGGTGAAGGTCGATTCCGATAATTTAAGTACCCTTTCTAACAGTAAGGTTTGAGACGCCCCGGTGTCTCGCAAGATTTTGACAGGCTTAGCTTCATCGGGGTTGCTGCTGTAAACGAAGCCTTGGGATAAAAAGGGTCTATAATTTTTTATACAGGCGTTTTCGGTGTTTTCGTCATCACCTACTTTTGAGAAAAGCTGAGGAGAGGAATGATTTTTAATTTGCTGAGTAAAAGCATGAGGTTGAAAAGAGTTATTTTCTTCTCGTTTTCTTTTTAAGATTCTGCAGTCGGATATGATATGGTTATCCTTCTTGCAGTATGCACAGAAGATTTTCGATTCCGTTGGGACAAAACTCTTTTGTGTATCTCTTATTTTCTTTTGTGTATATTTTCTATGATATACATTAGGGTGGGATTCAGACAAGGTTTGTTGTGTAAAACCTGACTGGTTTTCGGTTATATGAATTTTTTCAAAACTCCTATGCGTTAGCCTATGCGTATCAGCCATTACTGCGGCTTCGTTAATAGTGTTTATATTTTTATCCTCGAGATACATTCGAGTCTCGTTTGGAACACATTGCTTAAATTCTTCAATAAGAATAAGCTGTCGTAATTTTTCATAGTCATCTATTTTCTTCGCCCTAACCCATCTATCAAAAAGGTCCTCTTTTTCCCTAGCGAACTCGACATAAGTCTGCCGTTCGAATTTCTTATATTTTCTGAATTTCTGCCTATATGCCTCCGGTACTAATTCATATGCGTTTAGTATCGCATTTTTTATTTTTTCATAATCTGAGGCATCTTCAATACTGAGTGCCGAGTAAATATCGGCAGCTCTGCCGACCAAAACCGTCTGTAAAAGTGTTGCCCAGATCTCATAAGGCCATCCTAAATTTACAGCAATTTTTTCAAAATGAGGAAAATACTTTTCCACTGTTTTTTCGAAAAATGTAGGCACTAGTTTTATATATCTACCTATATCAAACGTCTTTAAGGAAAAATTATCAGAATTCTGATTCCGATTTTCTCGTATTTTTAATTTTTCTAACTCTATTTTTTCTTTTTCTAGTTCTATTCTTTCTTTTTCTAGCTCCAATTTTTTCATTTCTAATTTGAGATGTAGACTACTTTGGTCATCTCTAACAATATTACCCGAGTCTAAAAACTCTTTTTCAATTAATTCTGTAGCTACAATATTTTTTATTTCCGCTTTTTTCATGGTTAGGTTTGTATTTAAACCGAAATATTCAGCAATTTGTACTAATTCCGATTTTCGTAAATTTTTAAATACTTCGCCCAGATCGGCTAAACTTAAAAAATTTTCCACTGAAAAAGGCATGTTACTTCACTTCACTTATTTTATTTTGAAAATAACTTAATGAATGCTATCTTTTAATTCAATTTATTTATTTATTTTATTGTTAACGAGTTAAGCTATTTTATACTTTTGTCAACAATTCTATCACGTTAGACGAGCCCCCAATTTGTTACGCTCACGTGCGATAAGATAGACAATATGTTTCGCACACGTGGTGGTAACAAAAAAATATAAAAACCTGAAGTGTGATTATTGGTAATGAGACAATTTATTTACATTAACAACATAAAAATTAACAGTTAACAAACATGAATACAAAAGCTAACATAATGGATTTTAGGAAACTACTATCTTTTGCCTAAGGCAGGAACCGAGAAGGTCAAATACGGGGTCAGGTAAGGAGTTCACGAGGAAGAAGGAAGGTAGTTACCTTTTTGGAATGGACAACCGCTAAGTTTTAAACAGACCACTCAATTTTTACAAGAATTCAAAGACAATATTAAAATAACATTCTTTGGTCAATGAAAAGTTCAAAATATCTATTTACCACTGGTCCCAGGAGGGTTTCATGCAGACGTTCCGTGGCTGGAGAAATTGTAGAAGGATTCTTACGGTTGGACTTTGAATCCGTGAATCTACCGGAGTTAGCTTGGCGACAGCAACTTACAAACTGTCTGGGTGTCTTTGAAAAACCTATTTATAGGGGACCGAAACAACTAGGTAGAATTTTCTGGGACCTTCTAAAGCGTTCTCGATTTTTCTAGAATGTTCCAAAAGCTATTTACTGATCGAAGCTATTTAGTGAATTAAAACTTTTTGGATTTTATTACTGGGACAATCTAGAGTGGCCTATTGTACATTTAAACTATTTTAATTACTTTAAATAACACTTTTTATAGAAATGCTTCCTCGTAACAATATATACACGTATATATATATATATGTACTCGTATATATATATATATACTCGTATATATATATATATACTCGTATATATATATATATGTATATATATACAAACGTATATACATATATATATATATATATATATATACACGTATATATATATATATATATACACGTATATATATACACGTATATATATACACATATATACACACACGTATATATACATATACAAATATATACATATATATATAGACATATACATATATATATATATATGTATATACATATATCTAGACATATACATATATGCATATATATATATAGACATATACATATATATGCATATAGATATATATACACACATATATATATACATATATATGTATACATACATATATATACATATTTATATACATACATATATATGCATACATATGTATACATACATATATATGCACATATATATACATATATATATATACATACATATATATATATATATTTATACATATATATACATATATATATTTATACATATACATTCATATATATACATACATATATTTATATATATACATACATATACACACATATATATATTGTGTGTATTTAGGCAGCATTTTTTCATTAATACATGTTTCATTAAATAATATATAAAATATATAGACAACACTTATCTATATTATTTAATGAAATATGTATTAACATATATATATATATATATATACATAGTTATGCATATATATATATACATATATATATATATATGTATATATATATATATAGAGAGAGAGATTGATAGATATGTTTAATAACTAAAAACCACTAAACTAATCGATTTTCTTTTATTTCTAGGTCTTCAGATAACACATTTAGTCATCTGGATGCCATTTGTCTTAAAGATCACTGAAAAACACTTTGAGTTATTTACCTGGAAAGTGAACAGGTTAAAACGCTTTGTATCGCCCCCCCCCCACACACACACACTGTCTACATAATTGACTAATGGTGAGAGGAAAAAAGATCCTTTAGGCTTTCAGTAGTGGTACCAACATTCATAATCTGGTTTCCCTTTCCAATGTCCATTCAAGGACCATCAAGAGAACACGGTGAATAAGTTATAGAAAAAAAAAGGGGGAACAGTAGAGTTGTAAATTAGATCATCTTGAATAAGTTCGAAAATGATATTGCAAGTTGAACTTTATTTCAATCTTTCATGAGCTTCCGATATGTAGCTATGATTAAGACATGAAGAACCTGGTAATTTCGTTCATGATCGATTTCATCACGATTCTTCCTTTAAGCTTGGGGTGTAATTATATGTTCTTATTGCTCAACGTAAGATTCCTGTAAGATATATTTAATGATTTGTAAGATGCATCGGTTCAAAGCTAAATCTTAGAAATGGACAATTTTTCTATTACACCCAGTACATTTATACACTGCATTTCCGATCAAACAGTTCGTAATTAAATATACCCTTTATTATAATGAATGATTGTGTGTTCATTCAGTATTTCGTTTAAATATTAGTTTAATTTAATTTTCTGCCATTTTTTATTTAAAAAATATGGTTGAATTGCGTAGGCTTCACGCCTGTAAATAGAAACTTGTCAAACTGATTTTGTTTTTTCCTTTTAGCAATGCATATAAAATAAATAAGATATTTATTTATAATAATTTTCAGAATCGTCATTTATTGAACTAAGAAAATAGAATATTCTGCAATGTACCCATTAATAACTTTTGATTTAACGATAATTGAATAAGGTCGGGTTTCAATTGGAAAAACCAAAAATATCGACGTATTTTTGCTCCGTTTTTAATGTGTTTCGACTTAAAAATATATTCGCAGATATAAGGATTACAGAAATAAATTGTTTATAAAACCTTTCCTTCCAACCTGCTAACAATATATATGTTTTTAAAGGTTTACGGACACACAGATGGATGCTCTTTTTCGTTCATTATACATGGAAAAACCGTTACAAGTAGTAAATATTTCATGACCTTCATTGAACTCAGATGAATGTTTCAACATAAAACTTCTCCCCGAAAATTTCAGATGTTTTCTGCTGTATCGATTTATGATTCATAGTAACAATTAGTGTTTGCAACCGTTCTGTTTAAAAATATAATTTCTTATTTGGTATTACAGTCCGAATAGAAAGTTTATATTTACGCAAAATATATATTCTACTTTTCGTACTAATTTTCCTTCAATGTTTCTCCGGTTAAATGGAAGGAATTTTATTTTTATTTTAATTTTGCTCAGTAAATAAAAAACCCATCGATATTCTTAACGCAATGTGAATTCTAAAGCATGTTCACCTTCTCCATCTACGTACCGTGTCGCTTCAGGACGTGCGTAGCAAGAGCTCTCCACAACTTTCTATCATTTTTATCTGTAAATTTCACGTGTCACTTACTGTTCTGTCATTCCTTTACAGAAGGTTGCTAAGTAGATTATTCGCTGCCTTTTCGGTTGCCTTCAACCTCTCTCGTGAGTGTGATATTTTCCAAACCCTCTCTTCTCAGTATGAGTTCTAGAGATTTCAACCTTATTTTCCTGATTCTAAAGCCAATCAAGCATTGTGTTTCCATTTTCGTTAGAATTACCTCATTACTCATACGCTCAGTCGATTGTATGATTTCTGTAGCATAACATTTTTGTTACCTCAAGTTTCTTCATTTGTGAGAAGAATGTCTAGCCTTGACTACTATATCGGGTGATTTGCATTTCATAACACTTCCTCACAATTTGCTTTGTTTTTAACGAAATTTTCCTGTTTCTTAATACTTTGATGAACATTAGGAAGCCATGGTTAGCTATTACACTGCACACCTGTCAAGTTTTCGTTACCCCTACTGTAGTCGGCTATTGAACTCACAAATCTTTTGATCAAGGCACTTTTGGCCACATGGCCTAGTTGATAAAAGCGTTGGTTTAGTGTTCCAAAAGTAAATTACACAAAGACTTCAATACCTGGCCGCAGCAGAGGGAAGAATAAATTGGAGAGTTGAATTACCAAAGGGAATTAACTGAAACTGAGATATCGAAAAGGCATGGCATGTGGAACTAGAAAAGTCTAAATAAAGTGTTCAAGTTTAGAAATTCCAAGAAGTATCACTTGACGATGGCCGGATTGTACAATGGCCGAAACGTTGTGAATATGGCAATACAGATGAAGACACCGGTCCTAACAAAATAAATAGTTGTGTAATTTCTTTCTTTACAATTTTTGTTGTTCAAACCGAGAGAAACCATATCAATTTTTAAAGGTAGTATTATGTCTTTATTTTAATGATTGGTATTCTCCTCGGGAGGTACGGTGCCGTAATAGATAGCAGCTCGGGTTAAGGAGTCGGAGAGCCGAGTTTGAATTTCAGTCGACTCCATTACATTCACATACGTGCTAATACCCTTGGGAAAAGTATGAATCCTCTTCTTCTCCTCTCAGCTATGGGTAAAAGCAAGACAGACCGGGTTCTATAGCCTTGGACAGCAACTGCTCTACTGCAGAAAGAAATGGCAACCTACTGCGGGAGAAAATCTGCCTCGTCATCATGTATCGAAAGATACATGATTGCCTAAGCGTGTATCACGCATGGCACATACCTGATTGAATTCTCCTCGGCTTGATACTGGTTCGTACAAAGCTTAGTAGAAATCACTATAAAAATCTCCTAACTTAGCCATCAAAGGACTGTTAGTATCAACAGGGATGATAACAGGGCAGGGGGTGATTACAGCTCTCTACAATTCTTGTTGGTGCAGGTAACCTTTGAATGTTTACTATTGTTTATTTTTATCGTTATCATTCGCTCAAATACTTTATATTTCGTCTCTCCCACCTACCCTTGCTTTTAATGTGTGCTCTACGTGGTCAATGCTCTGGGCTTATTACATCATTATGAGTCACAGAATCTTTGGCTGTTTTTTTAGGGGGTTTCTGATTACCTATTGCGGCACTTTTCTCGTATTTTTTCTTAAAACTTCCGCATTTCTCATATGTTCTGTTCATGGTATTTCCAGCTTTCGACAACAGAACCACATGACTGTCAGTTCAATTCTCTGTCAGGAGATTGTCCAATGTTAACTGTCATACAGCTTTTTGCGTACATTCTCTTAACTCTTAATAACTACATTCGCGTCATTAGTAATACGATAAACTACGTCCGACAGGAAGGAATTTGATCAGGAGGTTTTGAGGAGCACCTGTTAGGGTCCCAATTATGGACAAATTGCTAACCCTCCAAAAGTGGACAAAACACTATGAAAGTATAAAAATAGGTTTTAATATCATCAATAATTTTGGAAGAAATATTACTAGCATATTTTTTTAAAAGAAAATAAATTACCAGAAATACATTTTTGGAAAAAAAATATTACCAGCAATAAATTAAAAAAAAAAAAAAATTACCAGCAATACATTTTTTTGAAAAAAATATTACCAGGAATACAGCTTTGGAAAAAATATTACCAGCAATTTATTTTTGAAGAAAAATTATTACCAATAATACAGTTTTTGAAAAAAAATATTACCAGCAATAAATTTTTTGAAAAAAATATAATATTACCAGGAATACATTTTTTTGAAAAAAAATATTACCAGGAATACAACTTTGGAAAAAATATTACCAGCAATATATTTTTGAAGAAAAAAATATTATCAGGAATAAATTTTTTGAAAAAAAATATTACCAGCAATAAATTTTTTGAAAAAAAATATTACCTGCAATACATTTTTTTGAAAAAGAATATTACCAGGAATACAGTTTTTGAAAAAATATTACCAGCTATATATTTTTGAAGGAAAAAATATTACCAGGAATACAGATTTGTAAAAAATATTACCAGCAATAAATTTTTTGAAAAAAAAATTTATTACCAGCCATACATTTTTTTCAAAAAAATATTACCAGGAACACAGCTTCGAAAAAAATATTAGCAGCAATATATTTTTGAAGAAACGAATATTACCAGGAATAAGAATCTTGTCGGCATTATATAACCCATTGCGTAAAGCCAAACAAACCAAACCTTAACTTATGATACTTAATTTCTGCGACTACACTAACCAGGCAGTTTTTTGACGTCCCCAAGACGTAGCTCACGCCTCGGGCTTGCCTTTTGTGCTAACAAGCATAGATTCTGCTTTCTTACAGTTAATAGATAGTCTTTTCTTGGGGGCCTTCATTAAGAAATGTTTTCATGCTTACTTTACTTTCCTTTCTGAGTCTACAATCTTTCACTGTGTCGGACCAAACTATTATTCTCAACAGAATCAATTTTTGCACATGTATAAATGTATTCTTTGCCGCACATAAAATATTTCTGCTACATTTGATCTAATGTTGCTGCTAGATATCTCAACATTTTCGACAAAATCCAAAGAAGAGTCCGTCATATTATCGGTTCTGATCTGGCATCTTGACTTCAGTTACTTTCCTATCACATTGACGTGGCTCACCACTGTCTTTTCTATAAATAGTTTCATTGCAGTTATAATAATGAGCTCTCCTTGTACTTCGACTGAATTCATTTAAACGTGATACTTTATTTCAGCTAGGTCTCACTACTAGATTGTTGTAATATCTTGATGTAACTATAAGTTCTATTCTAATAGTTTCTTTTCTCGCACTACTCACCTGTGGAAATCTATTTCTGTTTCTTGTTTTCTTATAAACTACGATCATCATCGCCATCCACTGTCTTCCTTAATTTTTTTTATTGACCTTTCTAATCATTTTGAGTAAGCCTTGCGTATTAGTGGCATTATTACCTTCTTTGGGGTGAAATGATTAAAAACAATACAGTACCATCTGCGTATCTTACATTGTTATGGTTACATCTTCTAAAAAAAGTATTACAGGGCGTCTACTTCTCTAACGATCATCTTGCTGTAAAGGATAAACGATTTATTCCCAACACAATTATGAAATGCTCAAATGTTATTTTTCTTATAAACATGGAATGTTCGAATATTATTATTCGTATAAATCAAGTAGTCAATAGCGAAGAGACATTATGTTACAATGATGTTCAATCTGTACAAGCCCCAAGAGCCACTCTAAGTAGAGTGTAGCAGAATAGGATATGAGGCACAGTTTAAGAGGATATTTGGGGACGATATTATTTAACCCTAGACATGAACAGGTTAATTGTGTAGTCATCCAGGAAGCATCATCTTGGGAGTCGGTTCCACATAGTAGTGGCTTTTGGGAAGAAGTTTTTTCGAATGGAACATACTTCTCCCGAATGGAATATGAAGCGAATGAGAGTCGTTCGCTACAATATGTGTGGCATGCGAAAACACAGCGAAACGGTCAACGAAAACGCAGCGAATAACCTACTTAGCAACCTTCTGTAAAGGAACGACAGAGCAGTAAGTGACACGTGGAATTTACTAACAGATAAGTATGATTGCAAGTTGTGGAGAGCTCTTCCTACCCACGTCCTGAAGCGACACGGTACATAGATGAAGAAGGTGAACATGCTTTAGAATTCACATTGCGTTCAAAATATCGATAGTGTTATTTACAGAGCAAAATTAATATAAAAATAAAATTCCTTTATTTAACCGGAGAAATCTTCAAGGAAAATGAGTACGAAAAGTAGAAATATATGTTTCACGTAGAAATATTTTTTCTGTTCGGAAAGTAATACCAAATAAGAAATTATATTTTTAAACAGAACGGTTGCAAACACTAATTGTTACTGGGTTTTAGACGTGAAGCTTAGAAAGGATGGAACTATAGAATGTAGTTCGTCTGTTGTCTTTCCATTTTGATATATAACACTTAATCACCCACCATGCCACATAGAAACTATTGGATTCTATCGAAATTTCCAGAGGAAGCCGGAGATGCTCCTGCCTATATATGGCAATAATACTCCATTTTCGACTTGATCTGTCTCTTGAAAAGGTAGAGATTAACAGGAGGAGTCAGGCATTTACTGTATCGGTACAGGAAATTGACTTTTTTTTCAACCTCATTCTTCATTTCAATATCGAATAACTTCGTTTATACTATACCCCATTGTGTTAGGTGGCCCTTCAAGAAGATCCATACTACGTTTTTAAGTTCTTGATTTTAATCCTGCGGGGTATTTAGTCTTCATCGTCATCAGAAAGAAAAAAAAAACTGATGAGGAAGCAATTTAGATACAGAAAGGCCGAAACGTTGTAATAAATATGACGACAAAGGTCAGGACAATTTTCCGAATAATGTAAATAGTGTACATAATACCTCACCTCAGAAATATAGACAGGTACTGAAAGGCCGAAACGTTATAATACATATGGCGACAAAGATGAGGACAATTTTCCGAACAATGTAAATAGTGTACATATTACCTCATCTAAGAAATATAGACAGATACTAAAATGCATATTTATACCTCTTTGTTTTTTAAATCCACGAATTATAAACGTCTGTGAGTAACTTGGCTTTTATGATTTTCAATTGCGTATACGGCCCGTTTTGCAAATGAACGCTATTAAACAAAAAGTTCTATGTCATACTTCATTCATTTACAGAATAAATTATAAACTTTGTTGTGATATTTTGTTTAACAAAAATGTTTAAAAAATGTTTTGCATGTTTTGCTTGTTCTACGGGATATGTTACTAACAGGGAAAAAAGTATCGACATTTTCTTTTCCTCTTGGAAAATCCGACCTCAAAGAAAAATGGATAAAATTCGTTAATCGTATTGATTCGTTTTCTACGAAAACTTCAGTTCCCTGCCTGGAATATTTTGAAGAGAAAATTATGTTGAAAGGAAATAAAACGTCCGCTGCAAGGTAAGTTGTCTCCCTATGCCGCGCCAGGAATTTTTTTCTCGCCAGTGTGGATACTACAAATCAGCCATTCGCCCTTGCATAGAGTATTGCTGCCATATATGGTTTGGATCCCCTTCTAATTGTCTCAAGGTGCTTGATAAAATCCAAAGATGGATATGCAATGTTATTGGCCCTGATCTGGCATCTCGTCTGCAGCCGCTCTCTCACAGATGTGCCGTTGCACCGCTCTCTTTTTCACAAATTCTTTCACGGTAACTGCTCTGATGAGCTGCTTTCGCTGGTTCCCAGGCTTCATGAATTTAAGCTCTCAACAAGGCTGGCATCTCGCTCTCACCATTTCACTGTCGAAACAGTTAAATGTCGCCGTCTCTTTTACTCCAATAGCTTCGTGACTCGCACTTCTCGCCTGTGGAACTCCCTCCCCATTTCTTGTTTTCCTGATAGCTATAATCTCCAACTATTCAAATGTAATGTCAATCGACGTCTCCAGATGCCCTGATCTATCCCCTAACCGTCTCTTCATCCTTTCCTCTATCACTCCTATTTGTTCTCGCTCCAACTCTCTGTAAGCCCTTGGGTGCTAGTGGCTTCCCGCCTTGCTTGGGGTTGAATGCTTAAAAATAAAAAAAACAAAAAAAACAAAAAACTGAATTGGGATTTACATCCAATACAGTCAGAAAAAATAAAAAAAGTGTTTCTTTTGCCGAATACAAGGGAATTCAGAAAACCTCGAAAACAACAACTGGTCCAATGTTTTGAATTAGACGATTTTATTTCAGCTGATATGATAGAGAATTTTATTCAGTTGGAAGAAGCGTTGTCCTAACGGTTTCGAATTTTAAAAAAATAAAAGATTATATCCTAATTTACAGAATAGTCTTGATCCTGAAACACATAATCACATATATAAAAGAATGTTTTGACATTGACAAAATCCATCACGTTCAGTTCCAGTGCGATAAAACCCCTATGCCGTTACCACGATGGTTTATACATGGCTATAATGCTACAATCACAAGATTTACAAGGTCAGAAAATTTTTAAAACTACATGCAAAACGTGGTGGAAGAATAACTATATTCAATTCTAAAATAATTACAAAAATAAACCACATTACCAACCAAGAAATTGTCCTTCATTTTCTGCAGAACTAATACGTTATGTCTTATGCTATACGTCTCAACAAGCTTACATATTATTTTTGGATAAATTTCCATTCTCATCTTTTCTTTATTATAGATAATTAAAAAAACTCAAAGTTTTCAATGTGAAATATGTTCCCTGGTCATGGTAAGTAATGATAGCACTTATGCTGCAGAGAAGCAGTATTTTGACTTACTTTCTTGAGGGGTACAGTTCCATCCAGCCAAATGACAGAGTTCGTTTGTCCTTGTTTTGCTGTAATTGACTATGCAGATAAATTTATTGTAAAGCATAATGAATCCACGACAAATGAGTCTGCTTAATGGATTTTGGAGACTTCTTCTCCAAAATATGTTTTTTACTTTTGAACTACATACTGAAAAAGGAATTCACTTTACATCAGAAATTGCTGTGAACATATTTTACAAGAACAAAAGTTTTCAGCGGATGAAATTTGAATAAATATTGTAGAATGTATTAATAAAGGCTAAAAGAAAATTGATTTATTGAGAAAATTTTGCTAAATTTTTATTTCTTGTATGTGTTTTCTATTACTGCTTGATTCTTTAATAACTTTTTTTACGGTTTACAATCTTTCATTATTACTTTTCTGTTTCAAAAGAGGAAAAAAAAACGTTTGTGTCTTTTTTGACGGTTTTAACATGTTTTAGATAAAACAGACATAAATTGACTTTAAACCAAATAGGCTTTTTAGAAATTACCTTGAAATGTGACATGTGGGATCGTATTTAATAGAAGGCCGTGTTACAGCATAAAACATTTTATGACTATAAATAACCTGCAAAGGGTTGATAAACTGTAAAAAAACAATGAATTTCTCTTTCATTCCAAGAGTATCATGCATGTGTTTTTTTTTCCCCAAGAAAACATTCTTTTTTTAATCAATGTCTTTTGCTTTCTTATTTTATCTATTTGTTCTTTGATCCATGGCTTTCGGCAAATTTGTTTTTCCATTACAATAAGTAAGTATTGCACTTTTTTTTTTTTTTACTAATATCCACCCTATAAAAGTCCCGAGAACAACTCTAGGTAGAGTGTTACTGAAGGAATTTGGTGTGTGAGCAGGTGTAAGAGGTTAAAAGAACGCTGAACATGAACAGGTTAAGATTGTCGTGGTCGGGGAAGCATCCTCTTGGGAGTTGTTTCCACAAAGCAACGCTTTGTGTGAAAAGGCTGTTCGTGCGGATCTTGCTTCTCACTAATGGAATACAAATGGGTAGAAAGTCTGTGGCAAACGTTTACTTGCAAATCATAAATGTAGCTTGTTGGAAATAACAATAGAGAAGAGAGTTTCTTTTAACGTTTCGTCAGTGGGAAAGGTTTTGTACGGTGGCAAATAAGCCATCACCCACATGGTCGCGTAGTTGCTTCTGTTGAATGCTTACGAAGAATTTAAATTTCGGATTACGTGCAAGAATTCTTTTGTCTGTAATATTTAAACTGACAACTCAGTGATGCTATCTGATTAAACAATAAAAGTATAAACTGAGATCTGAATATACAGTAGCCTATTCAGATGCGTTCGAAAATAGCCATCTTTTTTTTCAAGATGAAACTTTTAGCTTGCTGTAAAACAGTCATTCTACGAATGCCAGTAAAATCCATAAACAGTGATAATATGCGTGCGTAATATAACAGTTACAGGAACATAAATTTTAATCGGTGTGGTAAGTTAAAATTCCAACCTAGTATTTTCCCTTAATTACACACTAATGGACACGGGAAAGGTATAAATACATCTCTTCTTCTTTAACGGTTATGGGATAAATAACAGAATAAACTGGGATTTCTAGTTTTATGCGGCAGCTTTTCTACTCTAAATTGAAAAGCGTGGAGAAGGCAACGGGAAATAACTTCATTATCTTATCCAAGAAATAATGGCAATTTATAGATAAAGCAAGAAGAGAAATCAAGGAAGAGGTATTATCGCCCACGTCTTGAATGGGACATAACATTAAAATCGTAGATGTATCAGATTTCTAAATGTTCTAGACGAGACACCTTCAAACATTTCTTTTATATTTTGACTTCATTTCAGAGGTGACTGTACGCCTCATTAGATTCAACATCTCAACAAATTTTCTTATCACTTTCTTTTATCAGATTCATGAACATTAACAAACACATCTATGAAGTAGTTAAAAAGCACCGCTGTCTGGAGAAAACGGAAAAACATATCGATTGAAACCAAATAATAAAAGACCTCAAAGATGAAAATATTTTATAGAATAACAGCAATTATTCATCAACTCCAGACACTACTAATAACATCGGTGTAAGTACCCAGAACAGGCCAGAATATATGCCCTTCGTTATCATTGGCGCGCTTGTTTTATAACCGGGGTAAAACCTTGGATAGTTCAGTTTACACATTGGATATAAGCTTGTATATGCCCTTCATATAATATATATATATATATATATATATATATATATATATATATATATATATATATATTAATACATTTCATTAAATAATATAGACAAGTTTTGTCTATTTTATGCAAATTCCTTTCATATTAACTGATAAGCTTAATAACATTATCATTGAAAGACGAAAGAAAATCACCATATTGATACAAGTTTCATACATACATACATATATATATATATATATATATATATATATATATATATATATATATATATAAATTAATTGATTTAAAATATGGTTTTTTCGCTACACAGTGATACCATGTTTCAGAAATTGAAGCTAAAGCCCCTGAATTTAATTTTGTTATTAAACCAAAGACATTAGTTCCATTTCCTCGTCAAGGGAATTTTGGAGTAACTTATTTTTTAAAAATTTACGGTTGTTAAAGGCACGGCAAAGATTCATAATTGAGGGTTTCCAAGGATACCAAGAAATCCATTCATATAGACAAGGGGTGGTAGGGGGTTCAAATTTTATATCTTACTGTTCTTTCTTTTTATATATATATATATATATATATATATATATATATATATATATATATATATATATATATATATAATTGGCTTATTACTTTAAATCCGCCATAATGTAGCTACTTTTTGACTTTTATATATAATGTTATGGTAATTGTTCTGATAAACATTCCTCTATGATATCTAGAATTTACAAATTTACGTGCAATACCAGAATGGCGACAATATCTCATCATTATATACTAGAAATTGCTAGAAGTAGCCGTAAGTTCTAGGCTAACTATTTCTTCTATCGCACAACCTCCTTTGCAAACTTTTTTCCGGCTTCTTAACTCACAGTCAACTTAGATCTTCAAAACTTTACATGCAATGTCAAAAATAAAAATAAAAATGTTACTAAAAATACATTTCTGAAGAAAAAGAATTACCAAAAATAGTTTTTTAAGGAAAAAAATATTACCAGCAATTCATTTATGAAGAAAACTATGTCTAACAATAACAATTTTCGGCATTAAATAACCCATTGTGCTTGATATGCTATCAAACATTGCGAACCAAACGAAAACTTTCTAAGATCATTTTTTTAAGAATCTATTCCTTTTTTATATGTTCTGTCAATAATTTTCTTATGAACCTTCTGTAGAACCACGTCACTGTTTCCTCAAGTTTCTTTGTCATCTGTAAGGAAATTTTCCAGTATTTAAGGCTATATAAAAGGATAGATAGGACATTGCAATTCAACAGACTTTTACTCCATTTCTAACGAAATTTTCGAACGTATTTTAAAAACATAGGTGTGGAAACTATTCCTATTTCTATTTCTAGGTTTTATGGATTGATTGATTTGGATTTTTTACAGTCATTTTTTTATCAATCATTTGCAGGTTATTTAATTTCCCAAAATTTCTTTAAATTGTAAGAATATCTTGATTGATGTAAGTCCTACTAATTAACGCATAGCTGAGACAAGGATATGTGGTTTCATGCTTTTCTCAATGTTGAGTGTGAGGGAGTATTACGAACCCGACTGGAATTGGTCCTCGGTTCCCCATTTTCAAATTCCGCGCCGCCTTACATTTCACTACTCGAACAGCCAAGGTTTCAGCACCTGGTATTGCCAAGCAGTCACCCATATAGGTACGGATCAGGCTCGAGATTGCTTAACGATGGTGATCGTATGCGAACCGGTATTTCAACTCGATATGGTCATTGGTTAATTAAAATATTTCAAGGAGACACCGAAAATAAAAAGTAATTTTTTATTTTAATCTTCCATAATCGGTAAGATCATGTAGATCTGATCAACGAATATTACTTTATTATGTAGAAATTCACTCAGAGAAGAATATAAAACCTGATGCTGATAACGATGAGGAATTGTCACAAAATGCTCAACCAATCAGAGACCGTCACTCCGTTACGTTAATTTCGCGAGAGGTATCCGTTTCCGCAAAGACGCTGCAGAAATCTTGGGTGTTCAGATAAAATAGATAAATAAATAAACTTATATTCTGGGAACAATTTCCTCTTGTTATAGAAACACAGAAAAATACACGAAGAAGAATAATAAAAGAAGCATGTATTCTTGATTTATTGCAATGATGAAAATGGTCTTGTACTGGAATGCGATATTGATCACAATGCGCTAGGATAGGAATTATTTATAGATTCATTTATATTAGCCCTCCCCCCAAAATATTTATAATGCTCACAAACACACACACACACATATATATATATATATGTTATGTATATATATATATATATATATATATATATATATATATATATATATATATAGAGAGAGAGAGAGAGAGAGAGAGAGAGAGAGAGTCAGAGACAGAAAGAGAGATAGATGTATACGTGTGTGTGTTGCTGCGTTTTGCATTTTAAAAAAATAGCAGAATTTGCCAAACGTTCTTTTTAAAATCGACTAGAATCTACAATGTTTTCTTATGCATGAAGACCTTACATTTTTGGAGATGCCATTTTGTCAGTTGTAAGGGCAGGCAATTTCCTTGTTTTCTCTCTGCAATGGGAACTGTCCCCAGGATTAACATTGAGTTAAGAAATGAATCACTAGATAGAAGATATCGACAGTTTAATAGCAAAAACATCGTCAAAATTAGCATGAAAATATTCAGCCTCCATTTTATGTACACCAAATGAATTTCTGAAATGCATCAGAACACGGCCATGTTGTAAATTCCGCTTTCTTGAGACATTGTCTAGATAAATCACTCGATGCCGAGCAGTAGACGAAGTTGTACGTGTTCATACTGCTGGTGAAAATAAATAAAAATAATTAAGAATAGTTTTTTTTTTGAGAAGATTGCTAAAGTTGCTAGTGAAAGATGAGCGGTGATAAAAAAGGCCTATGGTGTGTGCACTATATAAAATTCCTGTTCTTCTTAGAGGTGCAGATATTGGCAACCAATAATCAAAGAACACGTGCAAATTGAGGACATGGTTTGAAGCTGCAAATGGCCGTGGAGTAATTGAACACAGATAGGGAAACAGAGTAATAAATAAAATTTCGTCAAAGACGGCGCAAAGAGTTTTGACTGAGCAACAAAAACATGTAGAGTTTGAACTACTTTTTTTTCTAAAAATTATTGATAGTGTCGATATCGGTGTTGAAAGATTTTTTTTATTATTATTACAATTTACTGAAAGTCCGGTAGTGTAACAACACTTAATTACATGACTGAATAAATATCTTCTGGCAAACAAGTTCCAAGAATGTTTCCAGAAATTATGCAATTATTTCACAAAGAATATGTTTTCAGTAGTAGAATAATTTGATGATGAAACCAGCCTGTAGTAACCAGGTAAAAATATTTGCTTTCACAGGTATATTCTAGAAATTGTTTATGCCGGTATCTGTAATAATCTTTTCTTGGTTTGTGTGAAATTACATTGAAAGAAGGCATTCTTAGTGGATCAGATTTTAAAAAAACAGTTCCTAATACAGAATTTGACGGCACAATGAACAACCTTGCACTGCAGGTTTTGGTATTAATCAAAATAACTCCTCTGACTTTCTGTAATAATACAGATAAAAATTACAAACAAATTTTGAGAAATATGTTAATCAACATTAAGTACGTTACTACATACATTTCAAAAGTCACTTCTGGGTTCGTATTTGGTTTTTGTTTCAAAAACCTTGGAGACATGAGGGAAACATTTTTAATTGTGTATCAAATAAAGTTAAAAGACGGTACACGGGTTGATGTCCTCTGACTATCATGATTTAGTACCTGTGAAATATTTCAGTCACACGATAAACAAAAAGGCTTTAGACGAAGTCCCACCACGTGAAAAATCATAGGAAGGAAGAGAGAGGGCATAAAAGCCCGAAAACTTAAATATAAATATGAAAATATAGCAGTTATCAATAACTAGATAGGCTACTCAGAGATGAAACGCTAGGGACGTTAAGCGAGAATAAGCGGACTTGAAATTTATTGGGCCGTGCTTTTGTTAAATTCTAACAAAATGATCAAACATTATGAATTTTAGAAAGGGCTTCATGGTCAGACTGAGAATTTTTACACACTCATAGATAGATAGATAGATAGATAGATAGACAGACAGACAGTTTAATGACAAAGGTACGCAGGTGTGTAGGTCTTAAGAAAGTTTTATACAACTGAAAATACAAGGTTCACGAATTTTATAGTCCCAGTAATCAGTATGAAAAAAGTTGCCTGGCGATTGCACTAGCATGAAACAGACTGTCGCCTCTAAGTGTTCACTTTTATATTTATACACGATCTATCTCTGATATTGAGCACTTTATCCCATAAATATAGCACACTTT
>OZ038485.1:10770498-10817998 GCA_964036315.1 Acanthosepion esculentum | reverse complement strand
AATCCTACTCTAATGTGGCTACTTGCGACATTTATAAGTAGGAGCAGTCCATTGTCATAGTAGTAAGGAAGAGCATGAATTACGCCGAGTACAACTCTATAAATATAAATATTAGCATGAATATATTTTTGGAAAAATATTACTAGAAATACTTTTGGGAAAATAATATTACCAGCAATAAAAATCTTGTTGGCATTAAATAACCCATTGACATTGATATGCCGTAAGACAACCAAATCAAACCAAACCTCCAGTCATTTTTCCTACTCTTGGTTCTGATAACACTCCGTCTGGTTTTATGGTAGACACAACAGAAGTATATGTTACACTGGGGTTCGAATGGCAGTGTCGTCGACAGGAGCGTGTTTTCCTTGCAATCTCTCCATTAGCTGTTTTTTCTCTTGTGCAGACTATCTTGATTTTGAACGAAAAATATAACGCGGCCAATTCGTTAAAATATCACATCTTACACTCCTTCACGACTGTTTCCATGTTTGGTATTATATTTTTATTTTCACACCTCATTTAGGCCACAATTTAGAGAATACGGTTCTTATTTTTCTTGAAAAATTGCCGGGGGATATCTTCGACGTATTGTTAGGATTTGGTATCTGTTTGTACAAACATAGAAAATGCTGTAAAATTTCTTCTTCTGTCTCCACATTATACGCCTTTCTTAATGCTCATTTGAAAGTGTCGACGAAGCTTACTCTTTGTCCGTGGATCTAGGATGACAATTTGGAGTTACATATTTTATCGCATACATCCTGCCGAATTTTTGAAATTCTCTGGACGTAAATTGAGTATCATTGTTTGATATTATAGTGTTGGTATTCCATATCTAGAGAAGTGTTCTCTCAGAACTTGTATTGGTCGTCGTAGCAATTTACACTGCGAAATCTCAGGGTATTTCGTATAACTGTATAACACAACATGGTAATATAATCCTTCTATTGTTACTATATAATCCAGGTGTAATCTTCACCATGGTTTTTTTTTCTGGCCAAGTTTCAGATTTTATGAGCGGGAATTTTGCTGCTGGTTCACCGTTACGACATGTTTTAACCGTATTTCCAATGTATTGGTCCATATCCTTAAAATAAACACAACTTCGCATTGGGGATTTTATTCTAGAAATTCTGGATATCCATTGCAGAATTGGTTTAATATCCTTTTTCTGTAATGATTTAGGAATTGCTACATTGTCTGCGTACATTATTACATGATCACGAATAGAAAAAAATGTTTTTTGCACCACTTACCGAGACTGTATTACTCATCATATTTTTCTGTCTTCGATTTCGCTAAACCTGACAGGTAATTCTCTAACTGCGTTGCATAAGATATTTTTTGAATGCCTCGAATTTCGTTACAGCAGTCAGTATATCCACTCGATGTGTTTTGAATGTTGGTATTAGTCTCGACAAAATACATGCATATATTTTTTTTTATGGTACAAATTACATTTTGAAATTATAATTTAATAAAATGGTACCCAACGTTGTCTTCACCTGGAGGTGTTCACTGGCATTCCTTTTCTTTTTTACCCGAAAATGGTTGCAAGTGGACGATGGTCTGTATGTAGCACACAACTTCTGCCGTGAATGAATTTATGGAATTTTTCATAGCAAAAATAATTGCTAATGTCTCCTTTTCTATTTGACTATAGCTTTTTTATCGTGTGTAAAATTTGAGCACCGATAACGTAGTCACTAACATCATTTTTAAAATAATCTGTTTAATGGTCTACGCAATTCCTGTATGTAGAATTGGAATTTTATACGTCTTACGTTCAATTTTACTTAAAAGTAAAATGAACATAAGACGTGTGCAGAATCACAATTCGTCTATATTTTCAGTTAAATACCGGCTACTCTTGTGTTGTCAGAATAACCATAATATCATTATTTTTATTATTTTTAAATGGTCATTTGTCTTCGCACCCGTGATATGGGTCAGGTATTTCGCCTTTTCATTTTTCATTGTTTTTTTTTTCTCGTTTAACTGTCTGGACGTCTAAGTCTTTGCCCTTAATTTTGTCGGTACCATACTTTAGATTTAATTTCCGTTGGCATTCTTCCGCAACGATTTGTAACGTTAATGTTTGGTCTTGTTCTAACTTTGAAAGAATACGCGAAGAAGTCAAGCCTTTAAAAAAAAATTTAAACATTTACACCGGTCAGGTTCGGTTCGGTTTGGTTTGTTTTACGGCTTATCAACCTCAAAGGGTTATTTAATGCCGACAAAATTTTTATTACTGCTAATATTTTGTTTTGTCAAATATCTATTTCTAGTAATATCCCCCCCCCCCACCAAAAAAAATATCTATTTCTGGTCATATTTTTTTCCTTCAAAAATGTTTTGCTGGTAATATTTTTTTTCAAAAATGTATTGCTAGCAATATTCTTTTTTAAAAATATTGTTGGTACAGTGTAACCCGGATATAAGAGAGTTGTCGGGACCGGAGAAGAAGTCTCTTATATCCGGATTTCTCTTATATCCGGGTTTGATCTACAGTGTAACCCGGATATAAGAGAGATTTTCTCTGGTCCCAAATTCGAGCCATACTCACCTAAACAAAATAGACCAAACCCGGATATAAGAGAAACCCGGATATAAGATAATTCGTCTCCGGTCCCGACAACTCTCTTATATCCGAGTTACACTGTATTTTGTTTAGGTAAGTATGGCTCTAATTTGGGACCAGATAAAATCTCTCTTATATCAGGGTTTCTCTTATATCCGGGTTACACTGTAATATGTTTTTTCTTTTTTCGAAAATGCATTGCTGAGAATAATTTTTATCTTCAAAAAATTATCGCTGGTAATAATTTTCAACGAAGTATTTCTGGTATCAAGACCTATTTTTACACTTTCATAGTGTTTTTACCCCAGTTTCGGGTTTAAATATTTGCACATAGCTGGGACCCTAACAGGTGCTACCGCCCGGGGTCAGGATGGACCTGGGGACGCCAGCAATTAAGAGTTGGTTGCACGCTCCTCAAAACCACCGGATCAGAGGCCTTGCTGCTGGACGTAGTTTATCGTCTTACCCAGGAGGCGGATGTAGTTTATCGTTATACCCAGGACGGTACACCGGTCAGGGGATATTTCTTGTAATTTACATTTTTCTCATCCCCTGTTTAATACTCCTGTCTATGTAACGAAATCATCCGCGTCCTTTTTTGCTAAATTTAAACACTGCCAACCTGTATAGAAAATGAATATTTCTCTACAAAATGTTTAGAAGGCATCGTTGTTGCTGCAGGATTGCTGTCTTGAAATCTTCCATTTTGGTGTGAATTCGAAGACTTCGTCTCCACTGTTATAATGTTGAGTGAGTACCGAAGGAACAGAAGACTAGGTAGAGGTAAACAAAGAACATGAGGTTTATTAAATACTCATGCATAGGAGTTCAAAATAGCCGAGAATAAGGAAGGACGTATTTAGAGAGAGTATCCAAGGAACAAAATACTTGGTAGAGGAAAACAAAGAATAAAAAGAGGTTTATTAAATACTCATACACAGGAGTTCAAAATAGCCGAGAATCAGGAAGGACGTAGTTAGAGAGAGTATCGAAGGAACAGAAGGATAGGTAGAGTATAAAAAAGAGTTTTAGTAAATACTCATACAGAGAACAGAAGACCTTGATTAAATCAACTACTGAGATATACTTCTGTTAAATACAGAAAATGTGACAGAAGGCCAAAAGTGGGAATATGGAAGAATGGTTTTCAACTGTCAATATTTAATCTGTCATAGTTTAATTTTCCTTACACCAAAACAACACGTTCAAGCAAACCATTCTTACGATAGTCACTATAAGGTACAATTAGTCTGGGAAGGGCGGGCGTATATAACAAACTAAGTAATAAAAGCCTTCTCCCCAAGTCTATCATTTAACAGGGTGCATTTAATGCGGGACTATAAAAAAAATGAACCAATCATTCTAACCAAACTCTTACTCAATCACGCACTCAGCCAGACAAAGTAACAAATATGATATACATACGTTAAAATTGAAACACGCCCCGCATCCACTAGAAAACTGGTCTCTGTCACCTATGGGGAAAAGGAGCAAATAAACTAAAGAAACAAGGGATAAAAATTAAAGAGGCCGATTGACAAACCTAAATTGACTATTAAAAAAATAAATGAAAAACATACTAATCTATCTTATTTTCGAGTGGGTTGACTGATATTCAGTCTAGAAGATCCAATTCCTTACGCGTAACCAACTTCCAAATACTATTCCTTGTCAGCTTCTTTCTATCGGCACAGACGCGAAAGACTCACCCACCTTGCATCAAATTCCGATTGGATAGGTTGTCGCCTTTCTGTCCTAATCTTGATCTTATATTGATGTCTAATAGAAAAGATCAGATGAGAAGCGGTAGAATTCTCGTCCCTATGGACTTCCTTCTGTCGCGTTGTCTTCTCCCCGACTCGCAGAACACAGTGTTCAACCTTCGTTAACGGCGGTACCACCTTAAGAGGACAGAATTGGCCTCGCGGGCGAAGAACATTTCACGCAGCATGGTTAATCATGAAGTCCTTAATTAACCTGAATAATTGGCGTACGACACGGCAGTTGAAGAAGGAATATTCGATGGTCTTCTTCGCCTCACAAAAGCGAACGCACTCTGACGAAGCTGCCATTCCTGCAGCCTTAGCCAGGTGAACGATGCCTCATTAGTGAGACATTTCAACACGTGTGATATTTCTTCTTAGTTAAACATAGGACGTGTATCAGTTTATCTCCAGTGTCTAACCTAACAAGCACCTAATACAATGCCTTCCGCGACAACTGTCGGATATAGGACGGCCAGCCGTCATACGTAAGAAACACTTTTCGACATCCACAATAGAAGGAGCGCAAATCTTGAGATGAATAACGAGTCTCCTCCTCACGAGTGCACAATTGTAAGAGATCGGAAGTTCTAACGGGTGTCTTACTTGCAAAATTCGTCGTCACCATCCGGGTGCACACACATTCGGTCTTGGCACAACATGCAAAGTGTGTGCCAACGAATAGTCATACAGAGACGGCCTTCAGACTGGTAGAGGAAACAGATCTCGCGATGTACCAGAGAGGACTTGACTCCACACAAGAGGGGGTAGAATACTCCTAGTAACTTACGTAGTATGTAAGACGGGAGTGGAAGCACGGAGAATCGGTAAAAGAGAATCGGATGTACAAACTTCTGCCCATTATCTTTGAGAAAAGATCGCTCCGGGACCCCACACACGAACTCAGTCGCCATCTCCATCGCCTCGAAGGAGCCTCGTTCTGCGACATTCCGACATTCCCGGCCATTCACACTAAAAAGAGTGCCATTGTCAGTTTGATTACAGGTGACTTCCTGGACGGAACATAGCCGGGGTAAGGACACCGATGACCGTTCCCAATTATCTTTGGTCCATCTCAACTTGATGGTGCTTTCAAAAGACCGGTCGCCAATGTCACCGGGAAGCGTTAATTTTAAGGCTCTATACAAGGAGAGGTGAACAACAACGAGGAGCCTCACTGAACAAAATTGTTTTAAATTCGTCATTTGCTCATCGTACATGTAAGCCGTTGGGAGCAATAATTTCAGAGCAGCATTGACCTGCTTGCCCATACCCCAAATCTGCCGCGAACTGGTCCCGATAAGACAATTGTGAGAAACCTTTTACTTGTTGGAAACTTTTGGGAAATCTCAATGTCTTTCCCATTTATATTCTTAAAGTTACATGAACATTTTCTGTTTTTTGGATTGCACGTTTAATAAAATATGAGGAAGAAAACTCTCAACAATTCGGGAAAGAACGACATCAGCTACTAGACTTCAAAATCTTATTTCCCAGAAACTTTGTTTTATGAGAAATATTCTCTAAATTTCAACCGAGATTTGGGCTGGCTGTTCAGTCTATGAATTTCAAATGTTTCCTCGTAAGGAAATGAGTAATATTACAATTACTGTTATCATAGCAGAATGTTATTATCAGCCTACCATCGAGCGATTGTTTGTCAGCTCCTCTTGCTGACATATGCTATAATAGTCTTATTTGTCAATACTTGTGTAATGTCTTTATTTTGACAATCTTTAGAAGGTTTATACTAATGTTTCCCCAGTCATCACTGATCATCAAAACAAATATATTTCACGTATTAATTTTCGAACAGTTATTTAAAAATTTATTTACCTTGATCCCAATTATCAGCGTGGTACTCGTAATATGGAACAGACGCATCATATTTAAGAATGATCTGCAACTTAGCTTGTTAACCATTTCGTCATGGCAAGGGTTTTATTGGTGTTTTTGTTGATTGTCATGTCTTTTCAGGTATTTTTGCTTTGTTATCAATGACTTACCTTGCATCCTTAGGAAAGATAGTGAAGTAGTTTATTGTTACATTCTTCATGGTTTTCCTTTCACTGTGGAATTCCCATTCAGTGATATAGAGCCCACTCTACCTTGCTATTAACCCATCACTCTAATAAAAAGGAACTGACGCGTATCTAAGTGTTGATAACCCGTAAAAAATCAAATCAATCAGTGAGCTATGTCGAGAAGTAAGAGAATCTGATCCATTACCAAACCACAGATTTAATTCAGTAGAGTACTGTCATGAGATTCATATACTTGGTTTGATTGTTATCAGCTAATTGCTATGATTTTGTGGGATAGATAGTGGAGTGGCTTCCTGTAAACTTCTCCACGGCGTTGAGTTCAGAGTCGCGTTGCCATCCAAGTTCTGAGTAGCCACATCAGCTTGAGAAAAAAACGATCCGTGTCTTTCTCAAGGGCATCTGTGTGAAAGTGAATGCATCCCACTAGGCTGAAATTTAAAATGAGCTCGCCGATTTAAATTTCTACACATTAAACACTACACTACACTGAGTCCCATAAAAAGCTTCTCTCATATCTAAAAGTATTAAACCGTTAATATTATAGAAGCCAGTTGAGATTCCCACAAGTAGCCCTCAAGATATTTCTCTCTATACACGTTCAGTATTTCATTAAAATCATTTCCGAAC
Source organism: Acanthosepion esculentum (assembly GCA_964036315.1). NCBI lineage: Eukaryota > Metazoa > Mollusca > Cephalopoda > Sepiida > Sepiidae > Acanthosepion > Acanthosepion esculentum. The sequence continues at coordinate 10,810,976 of OZ038485.1, read as the reverse complement.
GTCCCTAATTCCTGGGTGAATTTAAAGATATTGTTTTTTTTCTTCTCTGTGACATTTGTTCCTCTATCCATTAGCTGCAACTTTTAAAGTAAATTACTAGCTACCTTCCTTTGGTTCTCACGGGTTATGTGCGTATTAAATGCGTGCTAAATTTTCCAAACATTCTTTCCTCATTCTGTGTCAAAGGCGATTTTAAGTCTCTTTCTGAGTAGATTCCCTATCATGGTCTCACTATGTCTCACTCAATATTAATTAGTAGAACCACATCTAACTTCTTATCTGAAGTCCTTTGTTTTTTATTTGAGACGAAATTGTACAGTTTTTCGTACCACCTAAGCGGATAGACATTACATAGCAGTCTAGAATATTTGTCACGTTTCTAATATTCAATTTCGATCTATCAGTAATTTACTCAGTTGCTTGGGATACCAGATGCTGTAATCATGGATTAATGGATTGTCTAACGGATAATGGCTCGGTATTGTTAATCGAAGAGCCGGGTTCTAATTCCAGTTGGGTTCGTTATATTCACTTACGCACAAATACCTTCTGGAAAGTTATAAATTAACTTCTTATTCCTCCAAGCTATGGATTAATTAGTAAGACTTGTAGCTCTAAATCATTATGATCTCCCAAAATATATTCTCCAAATCTAAAAACGCTTTCTGGCTTTAAATAACCTGCAAGCCGTAACAAACAAATCAATCAATTTAGCGAGTCTCTGAAAGGTTGTATTTTAACATTTTCACCTAAAACTTGTAGGAGGGGTTTATTCGTTGATGGTTTTCATTCCTTGTTTTTCATCCCTCTGACTGATCACCAACCAAGGGAAAAAAGGCTGTTTCCCCGTAATTGTGGGTGACGAAAAGCAGTGTTTACGGCTTGTCTGTAGGCGTTTGTTCGAACTGATTCGGGTGGATCTTGAAGGGCATTCAGATTCCAGTGCTGATAGCCATTAGTCTACCTGCGTCTCTTCAACAAGCAGCCGACACTCCTTTTATTAAGCGATTCATTAGGAACATTGTTTGTTTTTGATTGAGGGTAAATAGTTTAATATTTGTTTTTGATTGAGGGTAAATAGTTTAGTATTTGTTTTTGATTGAGGGTAAATAGTTTAGTATTTGTTTTTGATTGAGGGTAAATAGTTTAGTATTTCTGATAGAAAAAGTATATGTGCTGTCAACCAATATAAGCCAAAAGGTCCCTCCACCAAATTGACGGAGCAGAGAATTCGATCCACTTGGGATGGGATTTTGTTATGGCTTTTGGCACGAAAGAAATAATCCTGTTTAATATCTTCCTCAAAGAACCGAATCAAAAAGTACAAAGATGTTCATATTCTTAGAGTGTCCATGTGTGCGTGTGTGTGTGTGCGTGTATGTGTGTGTGTGTGTGTGCGTGCGCTCCTGCGAGAGAGAGAGAGACAGCGTGTGTGCGAGAGAGAAAGAGAGATAGCGTGTTTGCGAGAGTGAAACAGAGATAGCGTGTGTGCGAGAGAGAAAGAGAGAGATAGCGTTTGTACGAGAGAGAGTATGTGTGCGGGAGACAAAGAAAGAGACAGAATGTTTGTGTGTGCGAGTGAGAAAAAGAGAGAGGTAGCATGTGTGTGCCAAAGAGAAAGAAGGTGTGAGAGAGACAGAGAGACAGAGAGAGTACGTGTGCATGCGAGAAAGAAAGAGAGAGAGAGAGAAAGCGAAATAGCGAAATAAAAGACGCTCCATAAATTTAAGTTACATTTTACTAGCCTCAGAATTTATTGGGTAATTTTTTTCATAATTTTGAAATATCTATTTTCAGGAGAGAAAATAATTTTAACATTTCCTGGAGTGCTCCTACAAATTTCGTAGCAGACGATAACAATAGTCGTTTGGTTTTTCAAAGCATTCACTGCGGTTCCAATAACGTCGCTGATTGGTTAATATATGCGAATCTAGAAATTCAACCCCAGCCGATTTATTCACAAAAATGAATCAATTTCTGTCTTAGGCTCTGTTAGTAAAGAATTGTTGTTCTTCGCGATATGGCTTAAATCTATAGTATGTTTCTACCATTATGTAACGGAGTTCCACATATATATCTATTAAATTGGGGCAAATGGCAAGTAGGTGACTTACACCAGTATCGACAAGGGTTTCACTAACATTTCCAACAGTTTGAACATCGAGGGCTAAAATCTGCCGGTCAATGTATCTAGCAGAAAGGCACCCAGAGAAAAAAAACAGCCATTGATTTCGATTTTTTATGCGTCTTGACAATCACCTATAATTCTGAATTTCAGTCACCCTCTCTTGGGGGTTTAGATTTTATGACACAAAGAAATGGCCTCTAAGTTGGATGCGACATCAGTAAAAAAAAACAAAAAACAAAAAACAAAAAAAAAACATGGAAATAATGCCATTCTGAGCAAGAAAAAGAAATATTGCTCTTGCGAATAGATTAACATAGACACAGCCCTTCAAGACATAGGGGATCATGGCTCTCCACAGATTCCTTTATCATTTGTAAATTGTCATGCGTTCTTGGGAAAGATATAATTGTGTGGTTTTACCTTCTCCATAGTTTGCCTGAAGCATTCTTCATAGTTTGGATGTCGGAATTCTTTTCGTCTCAGAGAATATTATTTGAGTATTCGTATTTTATTCACCCAAGAGTCTGGATAATGAAGTGGATAATTATATTGTTACAAAATGCAAAAGCTAGGGCTAGAATGGTGAACAATCAGGACTGTGGGACTCACACTTGCAAGGAGGTTTCCAACTAGCGTCCAGCTGGCTGACAAAATTGGAATTTGTCAGTGTTGAGAACGATTGCGTTCTTAGCACAGGGAAGCAAAAACTCGAAGGCATAGCAAAATGCTTCTATGATGTTGGAGTCGTATAAAATTGTGTAGACCACGATAACGATTTTACGTGGAATATCCTTATTTATCTCGTCGTATCTGCGAGTGTATGCGTCTCCAGATACAAAATAGTCTTGACGCATTCTGAGGTACATAAATCTTCCACATTCCGCGATGAAAGTGAGTAGCAGCAGCCAAATCGCCAAAAGAAACTTACCTTTCTAGCAACAGAGTAAATTGTGTACATAATACCTCATCTCAGAAATATAGACAGATACTGAAAGGCATAAACGTTGTAATAAATATGGCGACAAAGATGAGGACAATAGTCCGAATAATGTAAATAGTGTACATAATACCTCATCTCAGAAATATAGACAGATACTGAAAGACCGAAACGTTGTAATAAATATGGCACTAAAGATGAGGACAATAGTCCGAATAATGTAAATAGTGTACATAATACTTCATCTCAGAAATATAGACAGATACCATTTTTTAACTTGATTGAGACTGCAGGAAAGGTACTAACATGCCTCCGAAGTTTTTGTATTATTATAACCGCGAATACAGATCTGAATAACTAAAATAATTTAATACATTCCTAACTAGAAATAATGTTAAATGTCTCGATATTGCACGTGTGTAATCATTTTATTCAGCGTTTGGCATTTGTATATTTCTAAATATCCAAAGCCACAACGTCTATGAGAATTCAAGATGGACATATTCCACATGAGCGTCTCTTGTTCATTTTCGGCTTTTGATAAGTAAATGTTAAATGTTCGTACCATTTTTATTCTTACTCGACGCCATACTTTCAGTATCGCCCCCCATGTCTTCTGAGGGCCAATTTTTCATGGCGCCTGTACATTTCTGTTCCAGCTGAGTGTAATCACTAAAAATGTGTTGCACACTTTCAATAGATTCCTTACACAAGGTTCAATCAGCTGTTTTAGCAATGGCGCACTTGATGGAATTTGTTCTTAAAGCCTGTTCTTGCGCTGTACAAATCATTCTTTGGATTTTTATCTTCAAGATCCACTTGCTAAATCATCTGAATGATTACAGATTTAATTATGTGTCAGTTGATTGATCGACTTATTTCTTACGGTTCATCAACATTTTGTAGGTCATCTAAAGCCGAAAAAGGTTTTAGAATGTACGAATAATTCCTTGTTTTTCTACGAGTAAATATTGCATTAAAACTTCATTAAGTCTAACAATGATTTTTCCAGATACTATTTAACCGATAGATGCGGAGAGAAGTCAGATTCTGCCTTCTCCAGATGTGTGCCTAAGTGAATGTAAAGAGCCCAACTGAAATTTGAACTCGGCTCTGAGATTTCTCATCCGAGCCGATACCCACTACACCACGAGGACATCGTCACGTGACTAAAACCTTTCACATTTCACTTATTAAAGATGCGCGTGGTGTCTTATAATGGGATTCATTGTTCGCATTAGTTTTTACATTTCTTCTTTCATACATTGTCTAATTCTGAAAAATAATGAGATAATTAACGTATACCTATGACACTCTAAAATGAACTCGTTGTGATTTGAACAGGAATGATAACATTAAATTAATATCAAAATTACGTTCAACGGCAGGATTATGGTTAATTATTATTTAAGATAATTCAAAAGCTGGAAAACAGAAGATATTGAAAAATAGTCACATCATTCTACTAAGATAAAAGGGACCAATAGAAATTAGTTATTTGGAAAAAAATACAATTATTATGAAAAACGTGTACCCCTTCTACTTTTCCTTCTTCTTTTAGGTGATTTTCTAAGCGTAGCTTATGTGTGGCACAAGGGCGAAAGTATGGGCAACCCAGTGAGGTACGAACTCACTATTCAGTAGTAATTGTTCTACCGAGACACGATTGCAAACCACATGGAAGTACACAGATGGTGGTTTTCTAAGCGTATCTTCTTCTTCTTCTTCTTCTTCTTCTTCTTCTTCTTCTTCTTCTTCTTCTTCTTCTTCTTCTTCTTCTTTATTGGGCCGTATCCTTTTTTCCTCAGCATCCTTCTGTAGAATCACATTTCTGTTGCTTCAAGTTTTTCTTCTTCCTCTGTGTGGAGGTTGTCCAGCGTTCATTGCGATATAGAAGAACTAATATTACATAACAGCAGAGTACTTTTAACTTTCTTTCTAATGTTATCTTTTATCTTTGTTAATGCTTAGCGTTTGGAAAGCATCTTTCGCCATGCCAAATCCTCTTCTCATTTCGGTGTCGCACTTTCATTTGTCTATTAAAAGACTTTTCCATATATTTAAATTCTTTCACTTGTTTGATTTTTGCATCCCCATTTTGTCATGTACATGTTGAACTGCCCCTTCTGCTAACAACAATGTATTCCGTCTTATAGCAATTGGTGTTTACTCCTTTCTTCTCGCTTTCCTTCACTACATTCCGTAGGAGTAGTTACAGTTATCTTTCTGTGTTTGCTATCAACACTGTGTCATCTGAGTATCCTATACGGTTAATTTTGTGGTTTCCAATAATAAATCCTTATAGGACCCATTCTGTCATAATGGCCTCACTGTATATGTTGAATAAGTCAGGCGTGAAAACACATCCTTGTCTTAATCTGTTTCTGTTTTTGTATATCTTTTTTTAAGCTTTTCACCCCAAGCAAGTCTGGAAGCCATTAGAACGCAAGGGGTTACAGAAGGTTTGGAGGAAGAGCAGATAGGAGTGGTAGAGAGGATATGGAGAAAGATAGTGGATCGATCAAGGCAAGGGGTTACAGAAGATTTGGAGCGAGAGCAGATAGGAATGAAAGGGGAAAGGATGTGGAGAAGGGAAGTGGATAGATCAAGGCACCTGGAGATGTCGATTGACGTTACACTTAAATAGTTGATTATATTTGTCAAGGAAACAGGAATAAGGAAGGAAGTTCCACAGGCGATATGTGCGAGACATGAAGCTATTGGAGTAGAAGAGACGTCTACATCTAACAGTTTCAACGGTGAAGGGATTGGGAACGGCATGCCAACTTCGTAGGACGTTTAAATTCATGAGGCCTGGGAACCAGCGAAAGCAGCTCATCGGAGCAATCACCGTGAAAGTATTTGTAAAAAGACAGAGCGAGGCAACGGCTCGTCTGTGAGAGAGCGACTGCAGACGAGATGATAGATCAGGGCCAATTACATTGCATATCCGTCTCTGGATCTTATCATGAACCCTGAGGCAAACAGCAGGGGCTCCAGACCATATATGGCAGCAATACTCTATGCAAGGGCAAATGGTTGATTTATATATTTGGAGGATCGATTCCGGGGAGAAAAATTTTGTGGCCCTGCACATGGAGCCAACTTTAAGCGGTTTGCTTCTAGTATAGGTTGTCGTTTATTCTAATATCTTACCCAAATTTATCAAGAATACGTCGCAGTTCCATCAATTCTTTGTGACTTACATTATCTAAGGATTTTGCATAATCTATAAAACGTAGGCACACATCAAGAAATTAAAAAAAAATATATTCAATGTAGATAATTAATTACAAATTATAAAGTGATACTATGTATAATTTCGGATACATCGCTTTGTATAGGTCCCTTTTCACCCGATAATCAAAACAAAGTCTTGTTGAGCATGGTCAGTATAGAGACGGGGGTCTGTTTGGAAATACCAGGTGACTCATTAATTTGGAAGCGTAGTCTCTATAAAAAAAACCCTGAAACATCTTATTGCAAATCCGCGTTGCCTTGCTGCAAAAGATGCTGCTCTTCATCCACAGTGAATAAATCTGTTTTGAAGAAGGTTACTCTTTGATAAAAAAAAAACAATATTGAGAGTGAATAAATTCCACATTCATATCCGTTACGGCCACACGCACCTTAAGGGTGGAGAAAAGACTTTTCTATAAACCTGCTTGTGTATGAATATTTCCAACTCTGATGTTGCTGTAAGTCACCTACTTTCAATTTGCCTTAATTTAACCCGGGAATGTATGTAAAAATGTCCATAACGGGAGAAAAGAAAATGGGGGAATAATTCTTCTTTCTTCCCAGTGCTCGCTAGAAAAGCTGATAAAAACCAACATGACAATTTAAAACCGAACATTTCCAGACGAGAATGATGAACCACCTGACCCCAGCCATATTATCAGGTGATCAATCCAGCAGCCTAGGAATGTTGCTCCAACGGCGCTTCAGGCGATCATTGTAGTGTTTTAACCGAAACTAGCCGAATTACGCGCGCCTTGCTGCGTGTCACACATTTTTGTAAGAAAATGATGATTGATTGTAATTCATTGTTATGATTTTTGGAGAAAAATGATGCATTTCAATATTACAAAATGAACTTGCCAATGTGACCACCATCTTCTGGCTTTCTCCTTCTATATGTTGTATAGGACTCATTTCCTTATTCCAATTTAAATTTAATTTATATCAAAGGAAAACAAAATCAGTGAGTGGGTAGCAAATACAGATTGATCTGACCCCTTGATATGTATTGATGCAATACTTGATTGAATGAATTGATGAGCAGATTTCAACATTGATATGACAGTTGAATTGTTGCAACAAATATGTATTTTATAGGTACGATCCACAGATTGGTGTTTTCTTAATCAACTTGATGCCAATATTGTCTCATGTTGATCTTGCCGATGTGACCTCTATCTTCTGGATTTCTCTATCTATGTTTTGGATAGGAGTCATTCGCATTTTCAAACTTAAATTTATATCAAATCGGAAGAAATTATTTGCCTCCGCGGAACCCCCTTTGATCAAAATGAAATATACTTGTCCAAATACTCTGGATAATGTGGTTTCAGAATATATGTGTTTATTGGGGTATATGTCGAAAAGGCTAGGAGGTTTTATGATAACGAACAAGTCGACAGACTGAAGCTACAAATTTCTATATATAGAAGACAAAAAAAGACGTTCACTTGAAAGAAAATTATCTCATGTTTGCGTCCAATCGACTGCGGCCAGAGATTGTGAAAAGATGATGATGGTGATTTATTTAGATATTCCATATGAGTTTAAACTTCGTGCCAAAAATAACTCTGCTTTTGCACGTAATCCACAATCTCTGAGGGATCGACTTCAATAATAATCTTTTTTGTTTTGCTTCCATTATAATTCGTTTTCGTACTTCTCTAATTTTATACAGTTATATAACTTTAGTTATCAAAATTCGAACCAGATATTCAAAAGGGTATAGATTTTATAAGCGATTTCACAACTGTTCAATATGAGCACTACCTGTGACACGGAACACGTCAAGGTACTAGTCCAGCTCATGCCAAACGTGCTGTAGCATGTCTTTGGTAACATTATTCAGCTCGTCTGATTAAATTCCAGTAAGGCTTGTTGGAATCGTAGGGGATATAGACTTGTCCTTTCACATAATTCCGTAGTAAAAAAAAATCACTCGGTGTCAAGTCAGGTGTATGTGTTGGCTATTTCAAGATCCTATTGTCATTAACACTGACACGCTATGCCAAATATGCTATAGCATGTCTTTGATAACATTATCCAGCTCGTCTGATTAAATTCCTTTAGGCTTGTTGGAAGCGTAGGGGATATAGACTTGTCCTTTCACATAACTCCGTAGTAAAAAAAAATGCCTCGGTGTCAATTCAGGTGTAGGTGTTGGCTATTTCAAGATCCTATTGTCATTAACACTGACACGCTATGCCAAATATGCTATAGCATGTCTTTGATAACATTATCCAGCTCGTCTGATTAAATTCCTTTAGGCTTGTTGGAAGCGTAGGGGATATAGACTTGTCCTTTCACATAACTCCGTAGTAAAAAAAAATCCCTCGGTGTCAAGTCAGGTGTAGGTGTTGGCTATTTCAAGATCATATTGTCATTAACACTGACACGCTCGATCCATCCTCATGGTAGATTCTCATTGAATTAATTTCGCAATTATGCGATAGAGAACTTTTACGCAAGACCTGACGTCTGTCGCGTCACAGGTGGTGTAGAGACTGAACGTTTCAGAAGCTTTGTGAAATCGCTTATTAGATTTCCATCTCCATTTTGTTAAATAAATCTCTTATTGTCCAACATGACGCCTATTTAATTTGCTTTTCCTGAGACATGAAATTAATCAGATATTCACATTTTAAATTATCTCAATTTGGGGTGGGAGGGACTCTGTATATATCCGCATTTTATTTTGTTACATATCACCAAGAAGATTTGATTAGACGATGAACGTCAATTGATATTCTGTACGAGAGATTCGCTTGTCTGCGAATTTTGATCTCACGAGTTTTCCATCTAAAGAAAATCAAAAACAGAAACACGAAACGTATCGTCGTCAATTTGTAAATGATGTTTATATGAAATGAGTTGCGGCTTTAGTTAGAATCAATAATATTTGAATTTCATATGAAATCAAGTTAGTGACTCAATACGACCTTTTCAATATCATGTTTATTTTAATTAAACTGATTTCAAAAGTTATAATAGTCAAACGAATACGACGAATAAACATTTATGCATTCAGAACTGTCTCATTTAATATTGGCAATTTTCTGGTCGACGTAATTCAGTCATCCCGATCCGTCTTTTCTTCAGAATTCTGAAGGACTATCAGACTTTGCTTTTGACATGACCTAAACCATGATTACATACAAATACTTTTAAGACATTTTTTATGTTTCTACGTTCTTTTTATAGATACAAATATTTAAGTAAATGCTCTGTTTATAATAAACAGTATTAACGACATTTACCGGCCTAAACGTGCGAGAAATTTTCATAGAAAATATTCGTCCTCCGACAGGAATCGAACCTGTATCCTATACAGAACCGTCATATAGCCGGACGTGCTTTTACCAATTGACGCATATTTTCTATGAACATTTCTCGAACATTCAGGCCGGTAAATGTCGTTAATACGGTTTATTATAAACAGAGCATTTGCTTAAATATTTGTATCTATAAAAAGAAGGTATAAACATAAAAAAATGTCTTAAAATAATTGTCGGCCGTTGTCCATTTCGTACAAATCCTTGTAATGAAACAAATTCAATAAATTCATCCCGAAATTTAAAAAAACAACCCTCTTATAATGAATGCATGGACAATAATACCGGGTGACCCCCCAAAAAAGGGAACTTTTTAACAATCCAATAAAACCAAGAGTGATGGAAGAAAAATATTTAATTCACAGTAATTGAAACCTTAAAACATGCCATTTAAGAAACAATGGTGGAATTTTCATTTTAAAAAAATTACGTCCTGTAGATGGCGTCCTCCTGTACGAATGCATTCTTGAAATCTGCTGTTGAGATTCCTCATTGACTGCTGCAACATCTCAGCTGGGATACTGTGAATTTCATTCTCGTTACTAAAATGACGAAATGTTTACTTGCTCAAGGTCACTGTCTCGCAGTGTTGCCACTTGCTCATGTCTGGCAATACGCACTTCAAAAATTCCCGTTTTCTTGGGTCACCCTTTTTTGCAGTAATGCAAGTTCATGTTAGATATTAAAATATATAATTTTGTATCTAATTAACGAAAATGAGAAAATTTATTTTATAATTTTACAATAATTTACAGAAAATCTTTGAAAGAATTTAGTCTATAATATATAATAATATTTGGTTGTTGATGTTTTTATATAATTTAATGAATAATAAATTATTTGAAAAAGTAAATGTATTAAGATTGTTCAATGCTTTCACTGAAAATCACTTATCGGGTTTTCGATAATCCTACAACGCATTTCTGTTGATTATCTATACCACATTCTTTGTTCTTATATGCCGTGTTCTTTCCAGTCGACAGCTATTATGACTCTCGACAACATCCTCTCTCTCTCTCTCTCTCACTCTCTCTCTCTCTGTTAGTAGCTCTAAGCAACGTTCGTCTTTTTACTATCTCTCCCAGTCTTTAATCTGCCATCCATTTACGAACGCCCGTTAGATAGATAATTCGATGTCTACTGCATTTAAAACGTCCTGTGAGTGTCAATTTCTCTAAGCCTTTCTTCCTCTTTATCTTCATTAGAAATTTCATTTGTCTCTTTGTGATTTTAAGTATAATTGTATTATTATTTTCTGTTCTTTTCCTCATAAGTTCCTCGTTTAACAGGTGTTCTGTCCAGGGCATTCTCAATATCCCTCTGTAGTAACACATACCTATCACTTCGAGTTTCTTTTCTTTTCTGAGCAAATTGTCCAGCATTCGCTTCCATATTGATATTACATAAGATTCCACCACTCTTGTCTCTAACGAAATTTTTCAGTTTTTTAATACTTTTTTTTTAGCTTTTGGGGTCAGCTTAGGCTATACCGATTTGTTTGGATATCTGTGTCACGTATTCTGTCGTCTCTTAAAACATTTTCAAAAATGGTTAAAATTTTGCAGTTGCTTGATTTTTTATATTTCTATTTCATACCTCCCCACTTTCTGCTGTCAGTCTTGCTTGTAACAATGCTCTTTGTCTTATGACAGTTTATATTTAACCCTTGTTTTTTTCGTTTGAGGAAATAAGGGAAATAATTAATAATTAGGCCGAGAAACATGGTTTCTGCTGTCTGGTGTTGCAGCAAAAATGGGCTGTATGTGGGGACTTGAAAGTCATTGGGTTGTTTATTGATTAACAATATAGTTATACCAAATATTCTTTATTATTATTATGAGGCTGCGAGCAAGCCTGACTTCATGTCATAGAAGAGTACAACCCTGAACGAGCTACTTAGACACCGCCATGTTCCTCGCAGCTGCTTGAGCTATGACGGATGTGTGTGTGCAATGCACCCGCATTAGTCAAAATCAACGTCTCCAACCCTACGCTTTCCCGGTACGTGACGCACTCATTTGCTTATCAGTGAGCAGTTTTTCCCCACACGACGTAAAAAAACAGCTAGGCTTTTTTTATTAAATTATACCTCATTTCGAAAGTATTTGTATATTTTACATTGGAAGCAGTTGTCATTCTGCAAATAATGGTTCTTATCAATTAAAATTCTGAGTGAGTTATTTTCTTTTTTTATAAGTATAGAATTTTTAAATAAGGAAAATTCTAGAGAGTGCCGTCATAGAACAATACCGAAATATTAATCTACGCCCAGGCCTTTTGCCTATTTCACCTTTTCTAATAAAATTACTGCTCTCACAAACAAATTTACACAAAAAAATGTTAAAATCAAAAGAAAATGGTTGAATCCATCAACACAGATTAATGATAATATTCTCCACGCGTGACAATAACTGACGCTATTTCAGTTAACAATATGAAAATAGCGTCCCCTACATTCCAGTTGCTAAGAACACTCTGTTTTTTGTTTTTATTAATTTTCTTTGTTTAATTAAATTCATTTCGTTTCTTGCTTTGAAAAAGTCCACATTGAACGAAACGCGTCAGCAATTACTGTTTTCCTATTGTCATTTATATATATATATATATATATATATATATATATATATATATATATATATATATATGTATATATATATATATATATATATATATATATACATATATATACCTCCCTTTTATTTGCTGTCAAGAAATCACCGTTTGCATGAGCGTGTTGTCATGTGTTTACCGTGCCTATGTCTACCTTTTTGCCTCTAATTCCGCTTTCCTATTTTTATAAAACTGTCAGAATTCAGCATTGCACCTGATAACGGTTGATACTTCGTTAACCAAGCCAAAGCGATGTCCATTGAGCTTTGCGTCTCATAGCGTTTGAAAGAGCCAACCTAACTTCTGTTGCAGTTATTTCTATCCTGGTCAGTGGCACCATAATTGTAGACTTACAATAGAAAATGTCCCAATTGGTAAGTAAGTTATCACCACATATTCTACATTCTAAGAGTGCGTTTAAAAATCAATTGAAGGAATTCATTGATCTTCGGTCGTGCAGGGCGTCGGTGAATAGGTAAGTGTCATTTTCTATCAAAAGAATCAAGTAATGAAAGCGTGATGAGTTTTATAACGAAGCAGAAGAATCGATGACACTACACGAATGTAACTTCCAAAAAGAGAAAATGGCTGATTCCGTTATTTTTTTTACTCAACCTCTTAATAAACATTTCCCGCAAATCTAACGAAGCAGAAGCAGAAAAAGAATCCCATGTGCTTCTGTTGAAACAGGCTTTTGATATTTCTGAAGAATTTATTTATATTTTTTTCAGTCCGAATGTCTTTAAATAAGGCACCATTAATAAGTTCTGAGATATTTTTTGGCATTTCGGTTCTCCTTACATGCCATAAACTATATTGACATTTAATGATCTCACACTTGTCTTACACAATGACAACGTCTGTAATATTTGGCAAGGATCAAACCCGCGGCTCTCTCCTAGAGATTTTGTTGGACCATGTTTATTTTATAGATCTTTATATCTGTTCATTACTAATAGTTCGATAACTCTCGTTTCACTGATAGCTAGACGATTGAATTTCAAATTTAAGTTGTTTGTGCATATAAAATTTATTAAACAAAATATATTCACTTTCACATAGAGAAGAAACATAAAATTAACTTCAAAGTGATGGTTTATAATCGCTACTCAGAGGTTATTTAAAGACAAAAATTGAAATTATCCTTCCCGACACAGATGGTTGTTTCAATTTAATTGAAATTATAAATAGACGTTTTCATGTGCACATGTATGTTTTATTCAATTGCAGAAAAATAAGTAGATCTCCAATATTAAAAAAAGACATTGAATATAACAATGTTATAAAATAAATTCCGTTATTCAACATCTCATAATTATACGATTTTATAGAATTAAAAGAAATTAAAATTTTACTTCATAATTTTATCGCTAATTTCAGAGTAGGGGTTGTCCAGACTGAAGGGTAGTTAAAATTTCTAGGACATAGCATGAGGAAAGAGGGCTTAGAAATGTTGACACTCACAGGAGTTATTGAATGCAAGAGGAAAATGGGAAAGCCGCACAAAATCTACCTAACGAGCTTTTGTAAATAGTTGGCAGAATAGGGATTAGGAGAGGTAGAAAAAAGACAAACTTTACTACGAGTTACAAAGGACAGGAAAGTGTGGAGAGCCATGATCGTTCACGTTCTGAAGGGACACGTCGCATAGAAGAAAAAATAATTAAAATCTAAATGCAGACAAGTGTTTGAGTATGAAACGTATAATTTCATCAAATATTTCTCAGGTGAAATTCGCCCTTTCCGTTCAGATTCTCAAAGTACACATCAAGTGGTATCGACTTACAACAAATTGGTAAAAATAACAATTTTCTGTCTTCTCTGACTGAGCTTCTCTGACTGAGCTTTTGCGGCCCTGATAAGTCCCCTCAAAATACTGCGCTGTACCTTTTGAAGGCGACTACATGATGAACGATCTGAAAGATGCTTTGAATTTTCCCGAGATTTTTAATACAAGATGCTTCTTAATTCTCTTTGCTCTTGTCTTGTCCACCTCTAAAATCTTCACCTTGGTTTCTTTTCACCGTGCTTTCAAGCAGTGAATATTAAAAAGCAAGTAATATTCAATGTCAAAATGTAAAAAGCTATATGTAGATAAAATTGCTAATATATTTATATTAGTTTGTAGGAAATTCGACATACTCGGGAAGGATATTGGAATGATAAATAATCTTTTCTAGCAAAAAAACCGACTGCAAACGGATGTAAATCGGCTTCAGCAGATATATAGAATGGGGTGTAAAGTAAGAATGTTTCTTCTCACGGGACTTATTTAGCGAGACGAATCTAGGAGAATTTGAAGCCCAAACCGGATTCATTATTGGCGGCCACAATCATAGCAACAAAAGATGTGCAGATGGCATAGTGTTGATGGTAGACACGGAAAGAAAACTCTTACAATAATTAATGGAGGAAAGCGAGAAAATGGGACTAAACATCAACTGTAAGAAGACAGAATGCATAGTTTGTAACAAAAGGTTGAATTCAAAATTAAAATTTAGGATACCAAAATAAAACAATTAAAAAATTTAATATCTGGGAATGTTCTAACAGAGGACGCAAAGGGAAATGAAATGAGAAGGCGTATTGGGATACCCACATATATTTTTCAAAAGCTAAGCATGGTTCTAAGAATCAGTAAAAATCATTAGAAACAAAGAAAAGACTACTGAATTGCTATGTGATATCTATCCTCATATATGTCAGTGAATGCTGGACAATTTCTTCAAAGATTAAAAAGTGTCTTGAAGCAACAGAAGGGTGCTGAGATTGCCATGGATGGAATATGGGAGCAACATTGAAGTTGTAAGTAAAATGGACACAAAAAGAAAAAATTATACTTAACATTAGAAAGAGACCACTGAAATGATGGAAGAGGGCTTGGAAAATTTGATACTCACAGGACAGGCTGAAGTCAAAACGGGCAGAGGAAACCAAGGCATAAATATACTTCGTGAGCTTGACTAAATGGTTGACGAAATAGG
The DNA here is from genome assembly GCA_964036315.1 of Acanthosepion esculentum. Classification (NCBI taxonomy): domain Eukaryota; kingdom Metazoa; phylum Mollusca; class Cephalopoda; order Sepiida; family Sepiidae; genus Acanthosepion; species Acanthosepion esculentum. The sequence goes on along the minus strand of OZ038485.1, from coordinate 10,795,745 downwards.
GTTTGGGAGAAATAACAAAAAAACAAAATTTATTAAGAGCTACAAAGAGCAGGAAATTGTGGAGAGCCATGATTGCCCACGTATTATGAGGACACAGCATGTGGAAAAGCAGGACGAGACGTTCATTTTGGGTTGAACATCTGATGCTATCAAAATGTGGTTAAACCAGTAGAAGACAAGTTCACAAGAAAGTTAACAGAAAAAATAAATTAAAAATAATTTGGAATTCGTTCAGATGGTGAATTACTGTCATTGCCCAGGTTAATTACTTTTTATTTAACGTTATTGATATTTGACATCTTTTTACGACAAATATATGGTTGTTATTGCAGACAAATAAGTTACAGCATGTCCAGAAATAAACCTCGGCATTTTTCAGCATTTCTTCCTCACTGAGATTTTTTCATGCAGCCGGTTTGCCATCTTCAGGCATCCTATTGAGACGCTAGCAGTATAACCCGTCTTCGACCGGGTCTTTTATTACTGGAACTTTCTGCCGTTCAATTGGAGCAGTTTAAGTTCAAAGTCATCCCACCCGAAAAACAATATTAATAACAAAAATGGGGTGCAACTGAAGCACATCCCCAAATAGGTGTGGGGTTAACAATTTGAATGAGGCTGGCCCTGAAAAGGGCCGTTTTTGCGTTGTCAATCTTGTTTCAGCCTTACACGCAGCAGCAGGCTGAAGAGGCGTTTCTCTTCAGCCGTTGAGTCTTTTGATCATCATTTTCAGCCTTGCGCGCAGATGCGTTCGGATGAAAACTGTGGAAACTCATAAACAACATCCGATCACACACACACACATATATATATATACATACACAAAAACACATTTTGAGAATTATAGATTTGGATAATATTGTAATAATTTAAACTATTTTTATTAAAGTTTTTATGAAAGACATATATCCAAGAATAGATAGTATATAGTAAAACGTTGCTGAGAGTTATAATGGACAGGAAGTAGTGGATAGCCATTGTCACCAACAATTTGGACTCAAAACCGGCACTGAAGAATTTGGATAAAACTGGGGAAACGCATAAAAAACATCCGGACACACACACACACACACACACACACACACACACACACACATATATATATATATATATATATATATATATATATATATATATATATATATATATATATATATGTAATAAAAAGGATTAAACACTAATATTCCATGGTTATAATTTATTATATTGGAATCGTAATCACGATCCAATTCATCAGACCTACAAATTCAAAAAGAAATCAGAGAAAATAACTCCGGGAATAAAAAACAAAATTTGGTGAGAGTGTATGTCTGTGAGTGGGGGGCGAATCTGAGAGGTAAAAGAAAGTTCTAGAGAGGGGGGTAACAGACGAGAGAAGAACAGGAAGGCCTAAAAGTGAAGGTGGGGATTAAAATTTAACAGTGAGAAGTTTTAAAGAGAAGAGTTTAAATGACGGTTTAAATGAGTGAGATACAGATAAATATGAATTATTTTCCGATGCATTATTCATTACTGAATCGCTGACCTAAATTAAATTAAAAACCAATACCGGAAATGGGTGTATACATTTGTTGTGACACTACGCATAATAAAAGGCGATATAATCTAAACTTAAAAATCAGAAGATGAGAGAGAAAGAGAGAGAGAGATAAAATAAAAAGAGTGGAAATTGGGGGAGGGGCAACTAAAATTCTTACTCTGTCCTGGACATTGAGTTCTACTTGTATTCTATCCTCTTTGAAATTTTTACATATATTTGTATGTATGTATGTGTATATATATATATATATATATATATATATATATATATATATATATATATATATATATATATACACACACATATATGTATATATACATACATATACATATATATATACATATATATATATATAAATATATATACATATACATATATATATAAATATATATACATATACATATATATATAAATATATATACATATATATACATATATAAATATATATACATATACATATATATATAAATATATATACATATATATATACATATATATATAAATATATATACATATACATATATATATAAATATATATACATATACATATATATATATATAAATACATATACATATATATAAATACATATACATATATATACATATATAAATATATATACATATACATATATAAATATATATACATATACATATATATATAAATATATATACATATATATATACATATATATATAAATATATATACATATACATATATATATATATATAAATACATATACATATATACATATATATAAATATATATACATATACACACATATATATACATATACATACATATATACATATATATAAATATATATACATATACACACATATATATACATATACATACATATATATAAATATATATACATATATAAACCACTAATATTATATATATATATATATATATATATATATATATATATATATATATATATATATATATATATATATATGCACATTTTGAGAATTACAAATATAGATAAATATGTCAACTAACCGATGTATGAAGGTATGTGCGTATTCTAAGAATACAAAATATCTTTAGACATCATAGGAATTCTGGAGAAGAGATAATCAGAAAAATTAGTTATGAAAAAATCTATTTTGAATGGTTTATTCAAAGAATATTACTAATTAACCTAAGAACTCCAAGCAACGTTTATATAGAGAGTGTTTGCGTTTATATATCTAAATATTTTACTTACTAACCTTATGTCATTCGTATGACATTAAACGCTCTGAATGAACTAACTTGACTGATATTAGAAGAGAAATTGATTCTAATTTCTTCAGAGAGAAAGAAAAATAACTTGGCATCTCTGCAAATCTAATTAGGTACGTATTGACTTCTATAGATGGCAAATTTGTTAATCTTGCAATAAATATATGCCACAGGATAATGGTATCATTATTTGTCCAGGAGAGATATTTTATTCGTTAGAAAACTTGAATACGTTTTCAGTCTCCGGGTTTTTCTCTTTCTACTGTAACATTTGGTGCTCTGAAATAGACGTTCGTAACAAAATTTCTTCTTTTTTATATCATTCATCAAAAAGCTCGATGGCTCCAGTGGTAAGTCCATAATCTGAGGCTTTTTTTATTTGGTAGAAAGCAAATGAGATACGTTAATCTTTAGGGATTGAGAGCTAAGATAAATTTTCCTTGTGCAAAAATATAATCGATGACCCATCTATAATCCATGGTGTTAAGATTGCTTGAGTAGTAACACAGTTACACATCATGGGTGTCCAATGAATAATGACTCAGAATAAGAAATTGGAGAGCCAAGTTCGAATTGCAGTCGTTTTCGTAACAGTCACTTACGCATAGATACCCTTGTGAAAGGTACGAATCCATCTCACTCGATATGGGTTAAATAGTAAAACTTCTCTTTGGAAAAAATGATTTTTATTCTCTCTCTCAAAAAAAAAAGAAGCAATATTCCTCCCCTAAAATATTATTCTTATAATCCAAAATATATTTCGGCTTTAAATAACCTGTAAAGCCGCAAAAAATCAATTTTGGTCAGTGATCTTCAACAATAAAAATATAAGCAAAATCATGATTAAATCTATCGGTCTAGGACTTGTAAAATCTAAATTAGCCACGGAATATAAAGATTAATACAGTTTTCTTTTTTCTGTTCTTTTTAAAGATCTTCCCTGAGCGACTCCGATTGTTCTACCCCCTTCTTTCTTCCTCAACTTACCTCCTATCTCTCTCTCCCTCTTCTACCCCCTATCTGCCCCCCTTGCATCCTATCACTCTTACTCTCTCTTTCGCATTTTGCCTCATATCTCCCCCACCTTCCTATCTGTTCCCTTCGTTTTCGACGGTGCAATGGATAGCGACTCAGAATGACAACTTGGAAAGCCAAGTTCGAATTGTAATCGGGTTCGTTACAGTCACTGACGCATAGATATCCTTGGGAAAGGTATGAATCCATCTCCTTCGATATGGGTTAAATAGTAGGACTTCTCTTTGGAAAAAATAATTTTTATTCTCTCAAAAAAAAAAAGAAGAAGCAATATTCCTCCCACCCCAAAAAAAATATTATTCTTATAATCCAAAATATATTTCGCCTTTAAATAACCTGTAAAGTCGAAAACAATAATTTTCCTTATCATTTCTAATTGCCGGCATATTGGATATTTTGATGCATTTAACATCTTTGTTAATTATCAAGCACTGTGTTGTGGATTGTTTTTCACTAATGTCTTTAGAGATTCATAATATTACGTGTCACCAAAGCACTTTCAATCACATCATGATTGGAGTTAAGGAATATATTCATAGTAGCTTTTTTACACTGATATTGACATGCAAAATCTAAGCTATGTTAATGTCTTCCAATATTAATCATAAGTGAGACGTATGATTAGTAACTAAAAGAATCCATTCGTCATTAAATTTGCTTCCCAAAAACCGAAATTCTTCAATAGCATATGGTCTTAGGGCTTTATCACCTTTGTGGGATAACACAGGATTTCCACCTACATTTTACGCGCGTGCGAGTTTTTTCATCCCTTCCTTTCACTTTCTGCTAGTAATAGCAGTAAACGGCTGTTCTGTAGCCGACGCGAGGAAGGCAGCTGCTGCTGATGTTTTTGCCCGCGCTTTTTTCTCTGACGTCAAGGACAAAACTGCTTTCGAATTTAGTCGCTGCCAGGTCACTGAACTGGATAGTTGACTCATTTATCCCTCGTCTGTCAACCCATATATCAGACAGGGATATCTTACCAGCAAATTATGTTTAGTCCCTTTTGGCTCGTCGCGTGTAACCTTAGCGCTTACGACACTGTCATCACATTACCTTTTTCGATGACGTATTTTTCGTCCTGATGCGAACATCTTGTTCGAGCCTGCCTTCGACCATGAACGGGGAACTTTGAAACCGTCAACAACACCAGAACGAGAACGTCTCATATTCTTTGAACTCTAACCATTACGAACCAGTACCTTAAAAACATAACATTACACACACATTACAAAAATCTCGCAGTGAGTATTTTCTTTGTTGTGTATGCATAATCTTCCGTATAAATTGACTGTTCGGGAACTTTCTTCCTGGAGAAACTTTTTCCCGCCTTAGCCATTTTGAATTTCGTTTTGGCGTGGACACTAACATACCTTTAGTGACTACTTGTCACAACCTCTTCATTAATTGCAAAGATCCAGTAACTTTACTGAATGTCTCCACTGTCGAGACAAATTACTTGTTAAACAAAAAAATAAAATAAAATTGGTAACCCCGACGTTTGTACAGTGAAAGAACACGTTTTTTATTTTCTCCTTTTTTTTTACTTTGTTAGTGGATCCGGTAGTCGTGTGTAGTGTCTGGCACAAGGCCACCTTTTCGTAGGCCAGCTCTGCATCGCTATCGGGTCCGCAACACGTTGAAACACTGGTTGTTGTCCGATAACGGAAGTTAATAAGAGTCTAGTTAATACCTATATGGGCGATGGCTTCGGAATACCAGATACAGTAAGGTTGGATGTTCGCGTGGTATAGTGGATAACGGTCCGGAATTGGACGTCGGAAATCCGAGTTCAATTTCGTTTCGGGGTCTTTATATCCACTTATCCGCAAATATCATTGGGAAAGATACGAATCCGCCTTTCTTCCACCATGATATAACTTAATTAGTAGGACTTGCATCCGTAAATTATTTCCAAAACATTCTTAGAATCTAAAAATATGTTCTAGATTTAAATAACGTGCAAAATGAAATAATCGGTTGGTGCAAGGTCATGTGAATATGGGGAGAGTTAGAAATGACGACCCGAGTTCCAAAATGCGCTCTTTTGCCATTCTCGTTATATAGAGCCTCGCACTCTCACGGAGAAAATTTTTCTTTTAATCCGCTGTGTACGTTGCCAAATACTGGGCAAAAAGTAAGGTATTCTAATTTATACTTACCTGCCATGTATGATAAGTAGTTATGATGATACATGCTTTATTATAATTGGCTTCTTAAACAGAAATTAACTAAAACTAACTAAATTACTTACATTATTCGGACTGTTATCCTCATCTTCATTGCCATATTCACAACGTTTCGGCTGTTGTAGGCTCCGGCCTTATGCAAATGATTGAACCGAAACTTTTTAATCCAATCATCTGAAGAAGGCCGGAGCGTACGATAGCCGAAACATTGCGAATATGCCAATGAAGATGAAGATAACAACCCGAATAATGTAAATAATGTAAGTTATCATAATACCTCATCTCAGAGATATAGAGGCCGAAACGTTGTGAATATGGCAATGAAGTTGAGGATAACAATCCGAATAATGTAAATAATGCAAGTAATCAGAATACCTAATCTCAGTGATATAGAGGCCGAAACATTGTGAATATGGTAATGAAGATGAGGATAACAAAACGAATAATGTAAATATTGTAAGTAATCATAATTCCTCATCTCAGAGATATAGAGGCCGAAACGTTGTGAATATGGCAATGAAGATGCGGCTAACAGTCCGAATAATATAATGTAAGTGTTGTGGATTCCGGGATGAATCCGATATCAATGAATAACAAACGCCAGGAATGGATAAGGAAAATAAATGTATTAACGTAATAATACAAACTGGTAATACGGGTTAGTAGATCCAGGAATGCGGGTTAGTAGCAATAATATATATATGCAGTCTTGGTATTGAAGTATCGCAGTATGACTCCTTACTGAGTCTACGTGCTCGCTAAATGTGACTCTTGTGCTACCCTCCTCTATTACAGAGTGTCCTGGTATTCACTGATAGTAGTATATGTATACCTCGGGCGAGTCCATTTGTGTAAAATGTATCAAAGATATAGAGGCCGAAACGTTGTGAATATGGCAATGAAGATGCGGTTAACAGTCCGAATAATATAATGTAAGTAATCATAATACTTCATCTCAGATATATAGACAGAAACTAACTACATATATTATCAACCATCATAGGGTTTACTAAAAAAACTGAATGCTCCTTTGTTTTTGCCACTAATATAAAGATAATAACGATATGCGAATTTAAATTCAAATTGTTAAAAATGCTGATTTTGATTCATGCTTGTCTAGCTTATCTTCTTGTAAATTGATGATCGATAAAAAAAATAATGACGTAATTAACAATGACGTTCATATTTCTAATTGTTCCAGTAATCTGAAATGTAAAATTGGAGGGAGATATTGAGTGATGAAGAAAGTGATAATGAAAAGTTACAACGCTATATAAATCTTAGCATTAAGTTGACATAAAAACAATTAATACGAAAGAAAAAAACATATATCATGTTTTTAAGTATAAACCATATTTTCTTCAAAATAAAGCTTTTGCAACCAAAGAGATTATGTAATTTGAAGAGATAATACGAGAAAACGTCGTGAAAGTTTCAGATGAGAAGTTATTAAGCCTTGCTTTATCTTGGCTTTCATACTGGCAATATTTCGACCCTTATTCTCTAACTTTCTTCAGTTTTAATACTATTACTACAGAGTGATTGAAACGTACCTCCCTGTTTAATGGAGGAGTGCCCAGCTAGGAGTCCTAATCCCGTGACTTTTTATTTTAGGGCTGTTTAAAGAAAAAGTCTACTATATCAATCAGAGATTTGGAAGAACTTGAAGGGCGAATAGAAGAAGTTATGGCTTCCATACCACAAGAGTTCCGAGTAAAATCAGTTGGCGCGATTCCTGGTCCGCTCGAATAGCTGTTAGCAAAATCTGGCGCCCATATAATTTTGCAAATAAAACGCCATGCTAAACAATTTCATCTCATATACATTTCTTGTAAAAATTATAGTTAATAAATTATAAGTATTTTAAAATGGGGAATTACTTTAAATCCCCCGGTATATTGCAAAAATAAATAGTATCAATGAAATTGTCTTTCTGACGACATTTGTAACCATTTTATGGACGCAAATAATACAATGGCGTTATCAGTTCTAAAATAGCAATGTCTCGTCTATTCTGTATGTAATGATTAGTTTTACAGAGAATGAAAGTCGATCTAATCAAATACAATTTTATAGAAGAGACAAGATAAAAGAGGAACGATCAAATATTAAGCCTTTATTGAAAAATAGAAAAATAAGTTTCACCATTATCCCCACGAGACTTGAACTTAATTGTCAAAGGATTGATTGGATCTGTTTCCTCAACAATACGAGCTAAAAAAATCCGACAGTTTTCGATATAATTAGCAATTGAATGTTATCGCCTACAAAACTGAATTACGGATCATTGCCAAATGTGTCTCTTGCTAGATCAATTACGACAGTAAAAATTATAGTTAATAAATATATTATAAGTATTTCAAAATGGGGACTTAGTTTAGATAAAATTTTATGAATTTTGAACTGAAACATTTATTTAATTCACCCAAGTAAATTATTTCTTGTTCCCCTTGCTATTTTAACTATATTTCATATCAGTTAATATTCCGTTTCGTATGACCTGTCCAAAGGAAAACTAACCAGGAAGATAAAAGCGTTTGGGTTAAAAATTTGTTTCTCTGGCAGTTGCGAGAATAAAGTCTGAGGCTGGTAGTGGTAAAAAAAAACCCCAACAATTCCTGTATCCTAGTTCAGTAGAAGAAAATCGTTAACATCGGTGAAAATGATACGATATGTCAATTAATACGAAAAGTGAAACTCTAACAATCTATCGCTTGGATTAAATAACGGTTTAGGTTCAAATATTTAAGAATGTTACCGAGTACGGCACAAGGCAATAAGGAGGAGGAAGAGTTAAACATAAAGACAAATGTGTATAGCTAATAAACATATTGGATATACTGGCCCGAATAGCAAGGTATCTGATAACGGAGAAAAATTAATTCAATAACAATCTATACTAGGTATGGACACCTTTTTTTTCACTGACACAAAATTTTTCCACCTGGATTTTGGAGAATATAATAAAATAGCTTAGAGCAGGGTTTTTTTGAAACCTCAAGACTATCAGCAACTAACTTGAACTGGGCCTGCTTGAAATAATGTTCATGAAATTATCAACCTTTTTTTAGTCTTGCTCAGTTCACGAGAAATTCATTCTCTTTTTTCCTCTTCAGTTATATTGCTTAAGTTTAATATCTTCTTCATTTGAACGACATCCCTTCTTAGCTAATGATGGTGACATTCCGCCCAATCTGTAAAGGGAAGAAAATGAAAATACATAAGACAATGATATACATGAAAGAGGAGAAAGAATAAAAGAGAATCTAATGCACAAGTTTCGCGTGCCATAAACAAGTCATCGGCGTGCCATGTTTGCCACACATGCCAAGGGTTGCCGACAACTGATCTATACTGTAAGAGTATTGCTGATTCTTTCCCGCATTAAGTTTCTGGGAGAGGATTTTTCATGCGCATATATAATGTATATACGTATGTCTGTGGTAAGCATGAGTGAGCTACAAGCGCAGGTACACACAATATTTTAATGAGTTTGAAATAAGATATTTTCCTCCGACTCAGTCCGACAGCACCTAATCTGGACTGAGCAAGGAGACAAGAAATTTCGTTATTTTTTGACATTCTAATAAATGATATGATTTTAACATTTTATTGAAATAAGATTTTGGTGTCCTCTTTGGCACCAGATTGTCTCTGAAAATGATGACAGTGCATGATTTGCTAAAATACGTGTTTGCTTTTTATAAATATATTAATTCATATTATAGAAAATTATTATTTGCGAAATGATTCTATTTTTGCTTTAGGCATAAACTACAATTACCATTTAATATCCAAGAAAGATAATTCTTTCAATTCATAAACTGAGTCCCGGGTAATCATCCAAATTGTTATTCATTAAGAGCTTCATTCGCTCATGTGAAAGACCTTTAATTGAAAATGAACACAATGAGCCTGTTTATTAATCCTTTCTACAAGAATATTCCTTCCTTCGGGAAGAATAATTACGTGTAGAATAAGCTTATTTTGAAGGTATCTATCACCGAACTACCCTCATTTAAAGTATCGATATTATGGTCACGCGATAAAACGAGCTAAATATCGCTAATGTGAAGAGAGACTGTTTCAAATGGGCGTTAAGTATATAACCATGCGATCTGTCACTTGAATTTAGCATTGATATACTAAGAAGCAGAGAGCGTTCGTCGAAAGTTTTCGCAATAAGAACAAATGCTTAATGAGAATTGACTCCGTTATATGTTTCAATTTCTGCAAATATTATATCAACAAAAAACGGCGTTTAAATCCGCGAAGAATTAAACACTATATTAGGAAAATTAATATTTTTCTTGTTTTGTTTTTCAAGTAAATATAAAAAAATAAAAAAAGATTTACCATAACGTTGGCGCCTGAGAAGTAAAAGTGGAAAGTGCGCGCATGTCGCGCCTTTGCTTTTATGCCTGTAGACAGCAGACAAGCAAATTCTGATTGGCTAATGCAAGTCTCATTACCATTATAAAAGTAATATCTACCTCCTGTTTATTAATACATTTTTTGTTTTTAAAATCCCTCCGTGGAGCGAATTATGGGGAGAAGCGGCCTGTTAAACGGATCTGATGTTGCAATACCCAAAATCCGTAATGGAGCCAGAGTAAAATCTACTGTAGCATTTTATAAATGTATTTTAAGACTAATGTCCATTCTTATATAAACTAACCCTAGTTGTATGATTGGGTATGGCCCGAAGCTCTTTTGTTACGAAATTAATTTATACATTTTAATGAAACGTTATGGTAAGAAGACTAATTTGCAACTATTTACACTGGACACATAACTATTTACTTAGCATGACACCTAACCTGACATTTCTCAAATCACAGCTCCATCCTCACATATTAAAACCATCGCGGAAACGTACAAACTTCGGGAAGCAACATGGATTCCTGAAACAGAAAAATGATACCTTCATCTTAAAATTGTGTGTAAAAGTAATGGAAGACTTTATCATAAAAATTCCTTAACAGCATCAAATAGGAATACTGCCACAATGTATTCACTGTTTCTGTCTATATTTCTGAGATGAGGTACACTATTTACATTGTTCGGATTACCATCCTCATCTTTCTTGCCATATTCATCACAATGTTACGGCCGTTGTACGCCCGGGCATTTTCAGGTGGTTGGAATGGCGAACTGAACCCTTTATTTCGCTCGCAGGGGTAGACTGTTCTAGTTTCACGTGTCAGGTCTAATGGATCTGTTATAAGTTATCTCCTGTTAATTCCCCTCTGCAAGTTCTCCAACGCCTCAACTAGGTATTGAAATCACACTCCTTGTGTCCTGTCACTGTGCCATGTGTCCTTGAGGACATCTGTGTATGAATTTCTGGGTATTATAAACCGAATGTCTTCAACAAACATTTTTTTTTACCAGTGATCATATTGCAATTTTTGATGTTATCATTGCATGTTTTTTACCAGAGTACATATTGCAATTTTCTTACGTATTATTGCTTTTCGCTGCCATAGTACAACGACCAAACCTTTGTGATAAATATGTGTTAATTGTCTCGTATCCTCGCACTACGGTTATGATCCAAGGTTAGGACCAAGGAAGAACAACACGAACACAAGAGTAGAAAATAACAAAGATATATTACAACAGAAATATAATAGAAGAAGTTGAAGGTGTTAGTATTAACTGTCAGTCTGGTTTAGAGTGAACTAATATTGTCTCGACTCGTTCCGCCTCCTCTCTCTCTCTCTCTCTCTCTCTCTCTCTCTCAGAGAGGCGCAGTATTTATAAAGTCAGAAAGAGTCCATTATCGTTATAGGTAAGTTCCCATAACAATACGTCAACAAAGTTTAGGATGATAGTCAGATCAATGTAGATAGTGTATTCGCTGTTTTAGAGAATTAAAAACATCTCTACGTTTAAAAGTCTTTGAATCTGTTTATAATGACTCTTCTACACCATTTAAAATACCAACATTATTGAAAATGGTTAATAGATGAACTGAAAGAGTTCAGAATAATAATAATAAAAAAAAAACATCTGGGGAATTTCTGTATTGACTAAATCCGAAGAAGGAAGCGCTAGTTCGCATACAAGAAAATAAAATAAAAAAGCTTAGCATAAATTAGTTGTTTTTAATGAAACACGTTGCTTGAAGAACTAATACACGAACAAATACATACAGGGTGCGAAGAATAAATTGTCGTCTAAATTACTCAAATACGAAAATAACATTGGCATCTCATTTTAACAGATATATTTCACAAAAATATCTTTAAATAGGAAAGAGTAGATTTATGAAATAAAATCGCCATTGGCTTCAACTACGGACTCCAGACGACTTTGGAATCGGCGGCAACTTTTCTGGACGGTCTCTCTGTTTTTTTGGTGAATACTGCTATAATTCTTAGACTCAGTTCATCTTTGTTGTTACAAGGAGATTTATTAGTCTTTCTCTCAACTGCGCCCCACACATAATAATCAAGTGGTTGCAGACAGGCTGTTAGGTGGCCAGATGAAAGGGGTGATATAGTCATAGAAATTGTCTGACAGCCATGATGTGTGGCATGGCGCAATGTCCTATTGCCAGACATAGGCAGCAATACCTCCTCAAGAAACCTGATGTCCGACCCCGTGTTCAGTTGGGGCCTTCATCAACAAATTCTGGAGCTTTTTTGTTATCAAAAGGATCAGATTGCGTTTTCCAAGCTGTGGTACCTTCTTAATCACCATTAGACTAATTCAACTCTTCCTGAATCCTCTACACTGCCTTCATTTTACAAAAAAACACTCTGAAATATTTGTATTGGAACTTCCGGTGCGAATGCCAAGCAGTACAGCATACCGTTTCCAAGTTTCTGTCGGAGTGAACTGAATATCGGTGCTCTTTTTCGCACAGACGGTACCCAACGATACTCTGCATTGAAAATAAGCAACGCGCATTCGCAAAAATGAAAAATATAAAATGGCGACAATTTACCATTCGTACCCTGTATATATATGTATGGATGTATGTGCGTGAGGTGGGTCTGTGTTTATGTGATAAAATATATTTTAATTTATTCACTAATTAATTGTAAATATAAGTCTGGTCATTGATGTCAATACTGTCTGGTGCCAAATTGTTGCAAGCTTAAACGCAATCGTCAGGTCCGAAGCTTGTGTTCCAGCTTTAAATCAAGAATCATATATATATATATATATATATATATATATATATATATATATATATATATATATATATTCCAATTGATGCATATAAGACACACTATATATGTGTGTGTGTGTATATATATATATATATATATATATATATATATATATATATATATTTATATATATAGGTATGAATTGTTGTAAGCAGGTGTGCTTATAAAGAATTAATGGTTTTATTTTTAATGCGAATTTTTCATTAAGTTATTACAATGGATAGTTCATATCTAAAATAGACGTCTCACGTATATATATATATATATATATATATATATAAGATGTATTCAAATAGCACAAAGTTACTTTGTTTCCCACTAAAAGAAATTCATGAACAATTAGGTTGTACATACCCATAACATGTTTAGAATCTCTGATAGTATGCAGCAAACCACTATCAAACATATATATATATATATATATACATATATATACCCGTTGTCTTGTAATGCAGAAAGTATATCGCGCTGTTTTTAGTTTGTCTTATGAATATGCAATGAAATTCTACTTAAATATCCGAATATATCGTGGAACAACTGTCGTATGGATGGCCAAAAATAACAAAACCTAAATCTATACTCCCAACATGAAAACACTGTCATATATCGGGTCACACCAAAGGATTATGATATTTTATACATTTTTTATTCACATTCGAAATCTATTTTTTTACGTCTCTATTCTCTTATATCAAATTTTCATTTACTGCTCTGACGATCAAATCTTCAATGCTGATTAAAAGAATCAAAGGTTATTTCCAGAATTTTAATTTTTAAAATTCAAGTTATGATTTTCTTTTTACAATATGTGTCTCCCGTGTTAGCTCAACCAAATATATTTTATTTTATTTTCTGAAAATCTCCTCGGATATTTAATGTTATAGACGTTTTCAATATGGCGACTATTTTCAAATAGGATAGGATTTAATAAATACATAATCAAAAAAAATAATTAATCCTTTATTGGGGTTTTAAACAATATAATGATTGCCAGAGGAATATTGAATTTTCTAGTTGGCTCTAGTCTGCTGCTCCTGTTATATATATCAAGAACCAAAGAGAGTTTATAAAGTTATCAGTTCTGACCAGGTGACTAGGCTTCTGTCACTTTCCCACCGATTTTGTGTGGCTTCCATGTGTCTTTTCTATAAATATGCCCATGCCAATTCTTCAGTATTCATTGTAAATATTCATTGGGGTGTCATTTTTAAATGGTGTTATTTTTATTCCCACCACCACCACCACCACCACCACCACAGACAAATAGTACATATGAGAACTACTTAGGACTACATAGAGACTATGTGGTATTATAGTGGCTTAGTAAGAATGGTAATTAATAATATTAAATAAGAATGTGTTATTTTGATGTAAGGAATACTGTGGTATGTTTGGGTCAGTAATAGTAGCTAGTTTAAGTTTAAGATAAGACAGATTGAAAACAAGCCTTCCTCCATTACCCCTTTTGGCCTTGTGCCACATTTTTATATTATATCAAAATAAATATTGCTTTCCAGTTCCACGCCAGGAATTTAAACTTAGTACTACTTTGGCAACTAGATCTCATCATTTTAAAATCTAAAAAGCTAGATGTAATCGTAAGTTCGATTCTAATATTTTCTTTCACGCCTTTGGAGATCTCTTCATGTTTTTTCTTCTCCTATTAATATCGATCATCAGAATTTCAAATGCAACATAAATCACGTCTGTATTTCTGAATTCTGTGATTCCATACTTCTAACGCCCCCACTAAAGGTTTCACATTTTATTTTACTCTAAGTAATTTCACTTGCGACTTAGTGACCTCATCGACTTGCTTGGTGTGAAATGATAAAAACAAAACAAACTTAATTTTCCATCGTATGTTATGGCCGGTTGCTTAGCAGAAAAAGGAAAACACAAAGAAAAGATGAAGGAAACAATGGAAATATAATATGTATAATAAGGAAAATAACTCCTATTTTATTCACAGACCATATTATGCCTTCCAGAAGAAATATTTTAAAAGCCCGCTCTACATTGCACCGAGTTTTTGTTTTAACCTTTTGTCACTTTATTAAACAATAAAAATATGGAAGACTTAAAATGATATAAAGGCTGCGACAGAAATATCTCCTATATATACCTCCCAGAAATACATCCCACATAATGGTAAGTCATTAGTTGAAAATGTGTTTCATCTAGCTGATCTCTTTCCATTATGTAGGAAGTATTTCTGCGAGGTATACGTGGGAGGTGTTGCTACAATAAGTGAAATATTTATGAGGGAAGAAATAACGGTAATTAATATCAAATGAACATATTATGCCTACCAGAGGAACGAACTTAAAGGCCGCCCTACGATGTGGCGGGTTTTAGTTTTAATTATTCGTTACTTTCTTAGAAAAGAATCAAAATAAGAAATAAAAAGCGAAAATATCACAAGAAGAATATGGATGATAATGAAAATACCTCACTTCAGGATCTTGAACGTATTTCTGTGAATAATCCCTGTACTACCTTGCAGCCATTATTACAGATTTCATATAGCTTTCCAATTGAATTAGAAAATGAATCTTACTTATATTATTGTTATGAATAGTCAAGAGTGGTTTCCTCTTGTTTCGTTACTCTCCTCTTTGAGAGAGCTATTTCTATTTACTGGGACTATAAAAGGACACTATAAGCGAACCTTGTATTCTCAGTTAAATAAAGCTTTCTTAAAGCCTACACCTGCGTACTATTGTCATTACAGTCTCAGATGTCTTCTTCTGATTTGAAAAAAAAGCGTATTAATTTATATGAAAGATATCGCTTGATTTTTTGATTGAATTATTATTTATGCAGTGTATACCTATTGTCAAAAAAGGTTATCTCTGTTATGAATAATCAAGAGTGGTCGCCCCTTGGTTCTTTACTTTTCTCTTCGAGAGAGCTATTTCTATTTACTGGGACTATAAAAGGACACTATAAGCGAACCTTGTATTCTCAGTTAAATAAAGCTTTCTTAAAGCCTACACCTGCGTACTATTGTCATTACAGTCTCAGATGTCTTCTTCTGATTTGAAAAAAAAGCGTATTAATTTATATGAAAGATATCGCTTGATTTTTTGATTGAATTATTATTTATGCAGTGTATACCTATTGTCAAAAAAGGTTATCTCTGTTATGAATAATCAAGAGTGGTCGCCCCTTGGTTCTTTACTTTTCTCTTCGAGAGAGCTATTTCTATTTACTGGGACTATAAAAGGACACTATAAGCGAACCTTGTATTCTCAGTTAAATAAAGCTTTCTTAAAGCCTACACCTGCGTACTATTGTCATTACAGTCTCAGATGTCTTCTTCTGATTTGAAAAAAAAGCGTATTAATTTATATGAAAGATATCGCTTGATTTTTTGATCGAATTATTATTTATGCAGTGTATACCTATTGTCAAAAAAGGTTATCTCTGTTATGAATAATCAAGAGTGGTCGCCCCTTGGTTCTTTACTTTTCTCTTCGAGAGAGCTATTTCTATTTACTGGGACTATAAAAGGACACTATAAGCGAACCTTGTATTCTCAGTTAAATAAAGCTTTCTTAAAGCCTACACCTGCGTACTATTGTCATTACAGTCTCAGATGTCTTCTTCTGATTTGAAAAAAAAGCGTATTAATTTATATGAAAGATATCGCTTGATTTTTTGATCGAATTATTATTTATGCAGTGTATACCTATTGTCAAAAAAGGTTATCTCTGTTATGAATAATCAAGAGTGGTCGCCCCTTGGTTCTTTACTTTTCTCTTCGAGAGAGCTATTTCTATTTACTGGGACTATAAAAGGACACTATAAGCGAACCTTGTATTCTCAGTTAAATAAAGCTTTCTTAAAGCCTACACCTGCGTACTATTGTCATTACAGTCTCAGATGTCTTCTTCTGATTTGAAAAAAAAGCGTATTAATTTATATGAAAGATATCGCTTGATTTTTTGATCGAATTATTATTTATGCAGTGTATACCTATTTTCAAAAAAGGTTATCTCTGTTATGAATAATCAAGAGTGGTCTCCCCTTGGTTTTTTACTCTTCTCTTCGAGAGAGCTATTTCTGTTTACTGGGACTATAAAAGGACACTACTTGCGAACCTTGTATTCTCAGTTGAATAAGGCTTTCTTAATGTCTACACCTACCTTCATTTTCCATTACAACTATCATGTTTTGATATCTTCTTGATATTTTCTTTTCCCATGTATTCTGGAGAATGATTACTAAAACATTTCCCCATATTCTTGTAGGCGAAGTAAATTTGCTTCCTGGATTTGGAAAAATGATTATTTCTGCTTCCGATTACTAGCTTCCTGATTACACATAATCTTTCTTATACAAAAAAAAAGATTTTAAACAGACTGACAATTTATCATTTCTCTCTTAAGCCTTTGAGCTCTACGTTCCTGAATAATTTTGAACCTTCTGCCTGAGCTCCTGATTCAAAATTCGCAAATAATTGTTATGTAATGTTTCACACTAGAAATAAAATAAAGTTACAAGTGTTTACCCACATTTCAACCGGGAGCTGGGCATTACACACATTTTTCTCTACCCCCGAGGTAAAGCGCTGGTTAGGTCCCAAAGCTTTAAACTGTTATTATTCTCATGCGTAAAAATCTTAGCTTTCTTAGTCTTTGATTTATAAACTCATTTACATATTCTAATATAAGCCTTTTCTTATTACAAAATATAAGATCATTAGTGATATAACCGTTTTTTTATGATTTTGCAACACTTCTAATCTGATTCTAATCTGGACCTGAAAGGATAAATCTTTAAAATTATTAAATTTATACGGCAAGCTGCTGAAAAGAACTCTGCCTCAGTCATTTACTAAAAATTGACAAAATATCTCAGGCTTTTATGTCGAATCCATTCTTTCAGTTGTTGAGAAATGTTCCGAATTCTTACTTAAAACCCACTGGGAACAACTATATAAAACTATTTCAAGATTGTGATGTAAAATAATTCCAAAATCTCGTTTTAAAAAAAAAGTTCCTAATTTATTATTAGTTTATTATTTCCAAATATGTTAGTAATTTAATATGATGAATATACCGTAATTACCCATGTATAATAAGCCTTCATACATAACACGCACCCTTAAATTGTGCTGAAAGTGTGGGAAAATATTTCTTCTCACGTATAATACGCACCCCTTGTTTGGCAATCAAACGCTATAAACTCTACCTCCCCAATTTCATTACGTCCAGCGATTCCTACTTTTATTTTTTTTTTAAATGGTTTTAAACATAAAATAATATTAGTCTAATTTAATTTTATGATAATTTTTATTCTATTTTATAGCAATTTTTTACGGATTTTCTGTAGCTGTGCATAATACACTCCCCTGATTTTGCTTATTTTTTTTTTAGAAAAAGTGCGTATTATACAAGGGGAATTACGGTAAATGGTTTCATTGAAAATGAATACGGAGACATAAATCGAACTCATAATTATTTATTTACACTGTTTATATTTGGATTAGTGTCATCATTTCTTAGGTGTTATCAAAAACATTTCGGCCGTTGTGCTCTCCGGTTTTCTTCAAATATATATCAAGATAACCTTGAGCGAATTCTAAAAATAACCCTTTTTTAATTTACAAGGTAGTCTGATCTCGTTTCACTGCTCATATCTAGGTATATCGTCTAGTAAGGCTAGATGACCATCTAAAAGCTGAGTGTGAAATGAGATAATGAAATCGGGCATGGCTGATCATGTATGGAGGGAAAAGGGTAGTTATTAGCCGCTGGAGAATAAAGTGAAAATCTAAGACAAAAAAGAACTCTGGAGAGTTAACGTATGAAATAATCAATGCATATGCTAGGGTATGAGGATCTCCTCAGTAGGCCTAGCATAGAAATAAATACAATATGGGAAACGTTAATAAAGAAAAAAAAATGACTGCAAGTTCTCAACCGCAGCAACAGCAGTCAAAACGTGACAGCCAGCAACCTAATCAGCAGAGAATGCTAAGTTTACTACAGTATGCATACGAAGTTTACTACGGGAAAATTTTCCTAGAGGATGAAAGTGTTTATTTGTGAATTTGGTGGCATAATAATTGTGAGTTCAATCTCTGGGTAGGGCAGTGTGTATAAAAAAAAGAATATTACTAAATAACTTACCAGACGATATCTCTAGACATGAGCAATGGAAAGAGAACAATGTACTCCTAAGAAATAGAGAAGTAAAGGGATGACAAAAAAGAAAACAAAAAAAAGAAACATGTTTTATTATAATTTTACTGATTTGATCAGCAGTTAAAAAACACATAAAAGACTTACTGGCAAGAAGTTAGAAACAATTCAAATTCAGTTAGAAGTTACTGGGATTTGTTGATTAATTTACATGTCAGATCAGCGAATTTTAATAAACGGACAGCATTGAAGCAGGTTTCGGCAACAACTGATTTAGTCAAGCAATGAATATAAATAGAATGAAAATTTACAACTTGTAAGGTCATCCAACAACATAAAATAGTCCAACACGCGTAAATAAAGTGTTAAATAATAGTTTAGCAGATTATTATTATTATTAGGGGGAATGCTAGCTCTTTTCGCACTACCTGCGGTTGACGTTTGGGGTCAGATGGAAGACAAAACAAGGAAGTCGATTTGGATTGGCTGAACAAGCATGAGAACGATAGATAGAGAAAGGGTTTTTCGTGAATTGTTTCTGAAGCGTTGAGCGGTAAAGTGAAGCAGCGAAACCACTGGATGATTAGAGATGTATACGCCGAGGTTTATGAAAGTTAAAATTCCCTTTGTTAAAGTACTTCCCATCTTGAATCAAAGCAAGTAACTATCACCGGGAGAGAGAAGAATGCGACTTTATTATCAAATTAAAGACGTCGACCAAGACCCTCTCCCCAGCACAAGTGAAAATATATACACGAAAAGTGTTCAATTCGAAATTCCCTATACGTTATCTACATCGATATACACATGAAGAAGGTCGGAGTGTACAACGGCCTAAATGTTGTGGTAGCAACAAATTAAGATGGGGATAATTGTCTGAGTATAAATACGGTGAAATGGATAATTACTCTTCTCTGAATTTCAGACAAAATGTATAAATATTGATGTTAAAAGGGGAGAATTATTTCGTTCTATAATCGCATTATCGTTGTGAATAAATAAGAAGTAATAACTGGAGACAATCTGTTTTGTAATTGGTTTCAACTGAGCAGCTGTATCATCAAACGAATATTTGAAATTACCCATGATCAGATACGGAGGAATAGTAATAATACCTTGTCAAATAACAAACAGACAAAGATATAAAATCCAGTATGTATTTATACATGGACATCTCTGAAAGTTCCCTGATCGATGAGCAGGAAATTCGCCTGACTCACCTACCTCCAGTTTTCAAAACACACATTACTAAAGTTGGAAAAATTGAAAAACAAAACCTTATTGCTCCGTCGCAGATCTATCTGATATCTCTCCAAGAGATTACAGATCTTCTGAACATCTACTCTATTCTATCTCAGGCAGAAATTTTTCAATCAAAATTAAATTAATCACGCTTCGGCGAATTTATCTGGACGTTCGATGAAGAAGGGAACTGATTAGGCGCACTAAAGCGGAAAGAAATATGTCCAGGCCAAACGGAATATTACGACTGAATAAACATTTCTTATGAGTTTATTGCACTTTATTTTTGTTTGTACAAATACAGCAGCCTGGTAGCTCAGGGTAGGAAAGGAACTCCTGTTGCAAGTATTACAGCGAAAATAGTAGATGGGTAGAAGCTAGTTTTCCAAGAAATGACACCCTGTCGTGCTTCATTAGACAAGTACGATCAATAAAATTGGTAATGTGTGCATCAGTGGTCAAACTTGTGCGTTTCATTCCATGAAATTAAAGAAACTTGTGAGAACGATACATGACTGGCAAAAAAGAATAATACTAAAAAATATGATCACAAGAATTACGTAAAATATAAAAAAATAGGAAAAATACACAAAATATAGATACAATTAAGATACGACTCATATATATGTACACACACACACACACACACACACACACACACACACACATATATATATATATATATATATATATATATATATATATATATATATATATAGAATGTTTTAGGTCCATTGCAGGAATGAGATATTCACTAAGATCTATCAGGCGTGAAGATTAATGGGCTTTACCTTGTCTAACACACTGGCCTGTGACGTGTTTGAAAGGTGTGGTGAATTAGATCAGTCGACCAACATTGGGTGACCTAACAAGGTTAAAGAACACAGTTTGCTTTACAATTTTGCCGCAGGAAAATATAAACCATATATTCGCGATTCTCCCAAGAGCATTAGAGTAAAAGAAATGCAAAAAAGACGCCTGAAAAATTGTACTCCATATTTAACGTATATATATATATATATATATATATATATATATATATATATTTTAAACATGTGTTGAATGTTAAAGACAACATCGTCCTGCATATTTTCTTGTGAATTTTCTCATATTTTCTAATGAGACTTTTTATTTGAAAATGATATCGAAATAAAAATTGTCCGTACGATAACCTAGTAGATTCGAACATCATTGTTCATCTTCAGGGTCAAAATGTTTTTAGTCAAATTTGTTTAAAAACATTTGCCAATTGTCTTTTAGCGTAATCATGTTGTTACATTTTTACAAACTAAATAAACGTTAAAATCCTTTTAATTTCAAAAGACGCCATGACGTTATCACGTGCATGGCGTAGATTTTTATCATGTGACAGAGTGAAAAAGATTTTTATTATACAAGCCAAAAGATCGAAGAATACGTTATAAAATTTAAATATATTATAAACATTGTAGGATGTTTCCAGAAATATTGTAATCTATACGATTAATAAGAGGTCTTTTGCTTTTAATATGTAATGCTTCTGAAGATGAACAATGATGTTCGAAACTACTAGGTTATCGTACGGACAATTTTTATTTGGGATATCATTTTCAAATAAAAAGTCTTATTAGAAAATATGAGAAAATTCACAAGAAAATATGCAGGACGATGTTGTCTTTAACATTCAACACAACATGTTTAAAAGAAAAGTTGCTGCCAAATTACACACACACACACACACACACACACACACACACACACACACACACATATATATAGTAATTTCTGATAACACTAGTCATTTTCAGATACGTTTATCTTTTGTATTGGCAAAGTTTATTTTTATTTAAATATCGCGTTTTGCGTGTGGCTTTGATCGTTTTTAGCGTCTTCTCGTGCAAGATTTTGGTTCTGTTGACTTCAATGGTCATTTTTATTGTACTTACGCTCTATCCCTGTTATTGAGCACTTTATCCCATAAAACAATATGTCTGAGTGCGTGTATATATATATATATATATATATATATATATATATATATATGCGTGGGCGACCCCGTAAAACTGAGCGTATATTACCATTACGCATACGCTCTGTCCCTGTTATTGACCAGATTATCCCATAAATGTAGCTCATATTAAAACTATATTTCCTAATATATATATATATATATATATATATATATATATGTATATGTATATATATATATAACACTAGCACTATGCGCGATATTTTATAATTGTGTATATATATATATATATATATGTGTGTGTGTGTGTATAAATATATATATCCATATATATATGTATATGTATATATATATATATATTTATATATATATTACTATTATATATTGCTACACTTTGTATTAAGCATTTCTTTGTAAAGTCAATTCTACAAACAGTGTTTCTAACATTTGTGTATAAACATATATATAACACTAGCACTAGCGCTATGCGCAATATTTTATAATTGTGTATATATATATATATATATACATATATATATATATATTATATTTATATATATATGTGTGTGTGTGTCTGTGTGTGTCTGTATATATATATATATATATATATATATATATATATATATATATATGCACATACATACATACATGCACGCACACACACGCATATATATATATTACTATTGTATATTGCTATACTTTGTATTAAGTATTTCTTTGTAAAATAAATGCTACAAACAGTGAGTTTTTACTCCATCAGTTCTTTCTAACATTTGTATATATATATATATATATATATATATATATATATATATATATATATATATATATATATATATATATATAAGCAACTCTCCGTATATATAACCAAGGCAATTATAACCTCTCTATAATTTCTCAATTATATATATATATATATATATATATATATATATATATATATATATATATATATATATATATATTTCTAGAAGAATTAATTAATTTATTTTAATCCCACATTAGTATTATTTCAATCGTTATATTTAATATATTCCCGTTTTTGAAATAGACGTTACTTTAATTTTAGGAATTTTTTAAAATTTATTTTACTTGAAATGCCTGAATTTATAAACGCTTCACTTTATGAAATTTTAGATGAAAAATAATTAAATTAATCCTTTCGAAATTACAATATTTAACTTTCGAATTCGAAATCCAGCTTTCTGCGGCTAAACGAGGTAACGCTAGATTCTCCTACAATATTTAAACCATGCCAGAGAAGACATTTTCTATACGAAGTTCCGTTTTGATTTAGATTTTGAATGTCGTGCTAGAAGGTTTTTTCTCGCCTGAGTCCACCCTTCAAATCTACAAATCTAACATTCGTCCTTTCATTGAATACTGTTGCCATATATAGTCTGGTGCCTCTGCTGTTCATCTCGAAACTATTAAGACGAAACTATTAAAACGAAGAAAATCTGAAATAAGCTTATTAGGGAAAGAAGACAATAAATGAATAGGATTCAAGTAAAATAAAAATACAGGTCTTAAGTTTCTTTGTAATCCACTGGCCTCCTGAGGTAGAACAACTACATTGAATCAATAGCTTCATCTACAGCAAGGAAAGTTGGTTCTCTGCGTCACGCCAGAATGTTTTTTTCTCGCCTGAGTCCATCCATTAAATCTACAAATCAAGCATTCGACCTTTCATTGAATACTACTGCCATATATGGTCTGGTGCCGCCGCTGTTAGTCTCGAAGTCCTAGACAAAAATCCAGAGAGGGATATGCAATGTGATAGGTTCTGATCTGGCATCTCGCCTATAGTCATTCTCTCACATACATGCTGAGGCTTCCCTCTGTCTTTTCTACAAATACTTTCATGGCTACTGCTCTGATGTGCTACGTTGACTCGTACCCTAACTGCATGTATTTAAGCGTGCTACTAGGTTGGTATCTCGGTCACACCCTTTCACTGTCGAATGGGTAAAATGTAGCCGTTTCTTCTACTCCAAAAGCTTCTTATCTCGCACTTCCCGTCAGTGGCACTTCCTCCCTCTTACTTGCTTCCCTGATAGCTATATAACCTTGAAATATTTAAATGTAATGTCAATCGATATGTTCGGATGCCTTGGTCCTGATCGCCGTACTTCTCTGTGTCGTTCCCTCTAACACCTTTACACCGGCTCTCACTTTCTGTAACCCCTTGCGTTCTATTGGTATTCCGATTTGCCTGTGGTGATATGTTTAAAAAAATGTAATACATTTGAAAGGATGATTGAAACTCCTGCTGATGGAATATGTACATTCCTACTTTCCTCAAATATCGATCTTCAGAGTTTATTGTACGGGTGTCTATGCTATGTGATCGTTTCGGTATAATATAGTTAAATCTTTAGAAAGCTATTGAATGAACGGTTCTTTGCTAAATGCATTAGAAACTCTTGGAAATTAAAAACTATTGTTGGAAATGCTGTTGCAAATGGTCAGTTAAAGCGTGTCATTTGCTAAGTAGCAGCTGCATAGCAAAAGGACAAATCGGAAGAGATTTGGAGCACTTTTGTGTTAATTCGAATGGTTGGATACCATGGTATGCAAGAGTGTCTTGATGGTACCTATCAAGTCCGGTAGTATCATTCCCATAGAGTAGAAATATAGTGAAATGAAATTATCTATCGTCAATTCCTTTTTTTTTTGTTTCTACTGAATATTCCATTTGGCATTTAGATGTGGCACTCAATTTC
>OZ038485.1:10735498-10767998 GCA_964036315.1 Acanthosepion esculentum | reverse complement strand
ACAATATTTATAATATATTTCATCATAATTAGATACACCACATAATCATTTCGTTCGAACTTTTTAAA
Source organism: Acanthosepion esculentum (assembly GCA_964036315.1). Classification (NCBI taxonomy): domain Eukaryota; kingdom Metazoa; phylum Mollusca; class Cephalopoda; order Sepiida; family Sepiidae; genus Acanthosepion; species Acanthosepion esculentum. Next base: position 10,767,930 of record OZ038485.1, on the reverse strand, counting down.
TTTTATAACGTATTCTTTGATCTTTTGTCTTGTATAATAAGAATCTTTTTCACGCCTTCAGATGATTAAAAATCTTCGCCATGCACGTGATAACAACATCGCGTCTTTTGAATTTAAAATGATTTTGTAACGTTTATTTAATTTGTAAAAAAATAAAATGTAGCAACATGATTCCGCTACAAGACAATTTGCAAATGTTTTAATAAAATTGACTCTACATATATATAAGACATTGTTAAAAATTTTGACCCTGAAGATGAACAATGATGTTCGAAAGTACTCGGTTATCTTTTTCACTCTGTCACATGATAAAAATCTTCGCCATGCACGTGATAACGTCATGGCGTCTTTTGAAATTAAAAGGATTTTAACGTTTATTTAGTTTGTAAAAATGTAACAACATGATTACGCTAAAAGACAATTGGCAAATGTTTTTAAACAAATTTGACTAAAAACATTTTGACCCTGAACATGAACAATGATGTTCGAATCTACTAGGTTATCGTACGGACAATTTTTATTTCGATATAATTTTCAAATAAAAAGTCTCATTAGAAAATATGAGAAAATTCAAAATAGAATATGCAGGACTATGTTGTCTTTGACATTCAACACAACATGTTTAATATATATATATATAAGTATATTGTGGGATTATTAAAGACACTGGAATAATGAATGCCATATTTATGTTCAGAATGATATCAGCAAAGAGTAATACAATTGCCAAAATGATATATACCTATGTTTTAAAAATTAGGCAAAAGCAGTTGATAAAATACGTCTCAAAAAGCTGTTGGAACTTTTAGGTAACTTTGACATAAATGGGCAGGATATTAGAATGACCCAGAACCAAACCTGGCAGTAAACGGACTGCGTAGGTATAGACAATGAGTACAGTTAATATTTTAAAAAAGTAAAAAAGAGTGTAAGACAAGAATACGCCTTTTCACCAGACCTTTGCAACCTATCCAGGGAAGCCATTCTAAGAGAATTTGAATTCCTACCAGGAATTGAGGCACAGTGGAGTAATGAATAGCGGCTCGGATTGAGGAATCGGAGAGCCGAGTTCGAAATCGAGTCAAATCCATTACATTCACTTACGTGCTAATACCTTTGGGAAAAGTAGGAATTTTGTTCTCTCTACCAAAGGTATGGGTAAATAGCGGGACAGACCGGGAGGGCAACTGGTCTACCGCAAAAAGAAATGGCAACCTACTGCGGGAAATAATCTGCCTCGTTAGTCATGTATCGAAAGATACATGATCGCCTAAGCGTGTATCACGCAAGACACATAACTGACTGACTAGGATTCATTATTGGTGGCCATAATCTTAACATAAGTTAGGCAGATGACAGTATTAGTAGATAGAAAAAGCAAACTACAAGAACTACAGACGGTGACGGAGGAAATCGGGAATAAATGGCTAAACATTAATCGCAAGATGAGTAAATGCACGGTTCTCAGCAAGACGAATAGTACGATATGCAAATTACGGATTAGAGATACTGAAGTTAAATAGATGCAATAATTTACATATCTGCGAAGCGTATGAACAGAGGACGGAACGTGCGAAACCGAAATTTAAAGGCGCATTGCGAGGGCGAAAGTTGCCTTACAAAACCTGAGCAAAGTATTAAGAAATAGAAAAATATTGTTAGTAAAAAAAACAAAAGATTACTGAAATGTCATCTAGTACTGGACCTCCTATATGGCAGTTAATGTTGGAAAATCTCCTCACAGAGAAAGAAGAGGCTTCAAGCAACAGAAATGTGGTTCCATAGAATTATACTGAGAATACCATGGACCGAAAATGTGTGCAGCAAGGAAGTCCTAGAAAAAATGAAGATGAATAGACTGAAGGTAAGAGTGACCGAGGAAAAAACATCTCAACCTACTTGGAGAGTTTGAGTGAATGGATGATGGATCAGGGTTTGGGAGAGATTGTAAAAAAAAACAAAATTATTAAGAGCTAAAAGGAGAGGAAATTGTGAAGAGACATGATCACAAATGAAGGTTTTGCTTAGTCTGCCTTGTTTTGCGAACTTATTGACTTATTTTATGTCGAAATATAATTTTCTTGATAATAATTTATTTAAAAATGTATTCCTGGTATTTTTCTTTTGATACAGAAATGTATTTCTGGTATTTTTCTTTACTTACAGAATGTATTTCTGGTATTTTCCTTTTGTTATAGTATTGTATTTCTGGTATTTTTTTCTTGTGTTCCAGAAATGTATTTCTGGTATTATTCTTTAGTTACAGAAATGTATTTCTGGTATTTTCCTTTTGTTACAGAAATGTATTTCTGATATTTTACTTTTGTTACAGAAAAGAAATGTATTGCTGATATTTTTGTTCTTTTGTTACAGAAATGCATTGCTTGTACTTTTTCTTTCAGAAACAATGTATGGTTATATTTTTCTTTCTTTCACAAAAATGTATACTGCTAATATATATATATATATATATATATATATATATATATATATATATATATATATAGTGTTAGAAAAAACTCATTGCTGATATTTCCTTTTCCTTACAGAAATGTATTTTTGAAATTTTATTGTGATTTTAGTTTTAATTTCATAGTGTTTTGAACCCATGTTTGGCATTTAACTATTTGCCCATAGTTGGGGGCCCTAACAGGTACTACCACCCCATTTCAGGTTAAAGCAAGAACAACAATAATTAAGAGTTGATCCACCCTATTCAAAACCTCCAATCACACGATCAGAGGTCTTGCTGCCGGATGTAGTTCATCATCATACCCAGGCCGAATATCATGAAGGCACACGGCACATAGAAGAATCTGTGTATGTATTCGTGTATATTCATATATATATATATATATATATATGGGTGTGTGTGTGTCTGTCTGTCTGTCTGTGTGTGCATGTATGTATATATATATATATATATATATATATCTGCATGTATATATATATATGTGTGTGTGTATGTGTGTATTTGCGTGTGTGCACGTGCTCGCATGCGTGTGTGTGCGTGCTTGCACATGAGTGCGTTTGTGAAATTTTATAGCTACCGATCTAAGTGTGTTTCTGTGTTAGAGAGGTGGAGAGAAGCTGAATTTATTTATTACCGAACCCAGAAGCTTAATTGCCTCTAGCAAACGAGATCTAAATTTCTAAAATTTTGCCTTAGTCTGAATTTGTATTTAGAACTGCCGTTGGCGCCACATACATAGATAGATAGATAGATAGATAGATAGATAGATAGATAGATAGATAGATAGATAGATAGATAGATGTGTACTTGCGTGTTTGCATAAGTGTATATGTAAATATGATTTCGGGCGTTGATTTAGGTATAATTCACGAAGCAGACGTGTATGCATACGCGTGAATAATTTAATGCAGTAACTTTCAGATATAATAAAAATGAACATGTTCCGACTTTAATACTTGCGGCTTAGTTCGAGACTAAACCACGTTAAATACAAATTTCTCGAACTTTGATGTCAGGCATTTTTCCTCAAGTCTTTATACAAAATTTCTACATGCATCGGCTTCTTTACGGTTGTAATTCTAATGCATTACTTGGTGAATGCAGCACTAGCATACGTAAGTATTTCGTATTATATCCAAAATTAAATCAGGATTTCAAAATTACAATGAAGTCTCTACTTTGAATTATAACGCAAAACAAAACATTGAAAACTTAATGTAGAAAGATTATGCGTGTAAATGACACATTTTTTTTTTTAGTAAATTACAACGCGAAGATAAAATATTAGTAAAGCTTGATCTACGCTGAAAGGATGTACAAATAAGTATCATTTTGGAAATAAACGGCTGTTATTACAATAGACAAAATACTGCGTATATTGAACCAGAAAACGGGTTGCAGCACGAGTGCTTTTCTCACATGATTTATATCGTTTGATTTGGTTCGTTTTACGGCAAAACAACCCAATGTCGAAAGATTTACATAACAGGTACTGTAAGATGATGCTGAAAACGAATTAGAGAACCTCTTTATTTTTGGCAACGTCGCCGTTAGATATGACCTAAAACTGAAATAACTATTATTAAATTTGGAAAAATAAAACGAACTATTTATTTTAAGAAGAAACAATGCTGGTGGTAAGCACAATGGGCATATCATCATTTGAATTACACAACGAGGATGTCAGTGCAGACGTTCTGGCAATGGCTATAACAGATGGCGCATAGTAGGACAGCCAAGTAGGAATAGATACTTTTCGGAAGCAGTATACTAATAAAAAGATCGAAAAGTAATATTAAATAACAAGGAAAAGATGCTGCTATGCAATGTGTCGCTTTTTTGTTGTTGGTATATTTCAGTTATATCACTTAGATATTTCTACTCTTCTGTCATTTTTCTCTTGTTCGTTTCTTTTAGTTTGTTTTTCTCTTATTTATTTACCTCTCCTTTTCTTCCTCTCTTTAAGCTTTAAATATTTAGTCTTACATTTCAATTTGTTCTTTTGATCTTTTTTATATTTTTTCTCTCTTTGCTTTACTTAATCTATCACTTTTGTTACCTCTCTTGATTTATTTTTCTGTTGCATAATTATCTCCCCTGATACCTTTACTCGTCTCGGTTTTCTTCTCTCTTCCAGCCTTTCTTTCTCTTCTCTCTATCCCTATTTCTTTGTTTACGTCTTTCTTTTATTGCCGGTATTATTTCCCCCTCCCTCAATGTACTTTCCTTCTTTACACCCTAAACGAAACGCGTCGTTACATTGGATAGGATATACAGTATTTCTCATATTATGTGAAGTATAGCAAGATGACGGAACATCGAATCTACAAGTGGTCCGGAGAAACAAAGTGAGATGTTGAGTTATTATTTTTAATCATTTTTATCTTTTACATCTTGTAAGGGAATGAAGCCACTAAGACGCGTGTGTTTGAAAGTATATGTAAAAAATGAAGAAAATACGAATAACGATATAGAAAAAGAAAAGAACAGGATTTAAGAAGACAGAAGATAAATATTGGTAAATGTTTTATATTTTTGAAGATCAAAGTTGACTGGAAAGTAAGAAGCTGGAAGAGTGTTACACAATAAAGTGCGAAAGAAAAAACTGTTTGCATAGAATATCTGTTATAACCCCCGTCAGATTATCTGTACTGACATCCTCGTTGTGTAATTCAAATGATGATGTACCCATTGTGATTACCACACGCATTAGATCGTCCATTATGTTTTTCCACATCTAGTAATAATTATTTTAAGTTTTAGTTTTCAACTGCTCACCAGAATAATGAACATGTAAATATTTATCGAAAAGACACAGGTGTGAAAGTGACTGAAATCAAGATGTCTTGTCAGGCCTGATAACATTGTACATTCTTCTTTGGATCTGAGCAAGAATCCTTAAGGCAAGATGTCTGGTCAGATCTGATAACATTGTACATTCTTCTTTGGATCTGAGCAAGAATCCTTAAGTCAAGATGTCTGGTCAGGTCTGATAACATTGTACATTCTTCTTGGATCTGAGCAAGAATCCTTAAGTCAAGATGTCTTGTCAGGTCTGATAACATTGTACATTCTTCTTTGGATCTGAGCAAGAATCCTTAAGTCAAGATGTCTGGTCAGGTCTGATAACATTGTACATTCTTCTTTGGATCTGAGCAAGAATCCTTAAGTCAAGATGTCTGGTCAGGTCTGATAACATTGTACATTCTTCTTTGGATCTGAGCAAGAATCCTTAAGTCAAGATGTCTGGTCAGGTCTGATAACATTGTACATTCTTCTTGGATCTGAGCAAGAATCCTTAAGTCAAGATGTCTTGTCATGTCTGATAACATTGTACATTCTTCTTTGGATCTGAGCAAGAATCCTTAAGTCAAGATGTCTGGTCAGGTCTGATAACATTGTACATTCTTCTTTGGATCTGAGAAAGAATCCTTAAGTCAAGATGTCTGGTCAGGTCTGATAAAATTGTACATTTTTCTTTGGATCTGAGCAAGAATCCTTAAGTCAAGATGTCTTGTCAGGTCTGATAACATTGTACATTCTTCTTTGGATCTGAGCAAGAATCCTTAAGTCAAGATGTCTGGTCAGGTCTGATAACATTGTACATTCTTCTTTGGATCTGAGCAAGAATCCTTAAGTCAAGATGTCTGGTCAGGTCTGATAACATTGTACATTCTTCTTTGGATCTGAGCAAGAATCCTTAAGTCAAGATGTCTGGTCAGGTCTGATAACATTGTACATTCTTCTTTGGATCTGAGCAAGAATCCTTAAGTCAAGATGTCTTCTCAGATCCGATAACATTGTACATGCTGTTTTGGATCTGAGCAAGAATCCTTAAGTCAAGATTTCTGGTCAGATCTGATAACATTGTACATTCTTCTTTGGATCTGAGCAAGAATCCTTAAATCAAGATGTCTGGTTAGGTCTGATAACATTGTACATTCTTCTTGGATCTGAGCAAGAATCCTTAAGTCAAGATGTCTTGTGAGGTCTGATAACATTGTACATTCTTCTTTGGATCAGAGCAAGAATCCTTAAGTCAAGATGTTTGGTCAGATCTGATAACATTGTACATTCTTCTTGGATCTGAGCAAGAATCCTTAAGTCAAGATGTCTTGTCAGGTCTGATAACATTGTACATTCTTCTTGGATCTGAGCAAGAATCCTTAAGTCAAGATGTCTGGTCAGGTCTGATAATATTGTACATTCTTCTTTGGATCTGAGCAAGAATCCTTAAGTCAAGATGTCTGGTCAGGTCTGATAACATTGTACATTCTTCTTTGGATCTGAGCAAGAATCCTTAAGTCAAGATGTCTTGTCAGGTCTGATAACATTGTAAATTCTTCTTTGGATCTGAGCAAGAATCCTTAAGTCAAGATGTCTTGTCAGGTCTGATAACATTGTACATTCTTCTTTGGATCTGAGCAAGAATCCTTAAGTCAAGATGTCTGGTCAGATCTGATAACATTGTACATTCTTATTTGGATCTGAGCAAGAATCCTTAAGTCAAGATGTCTGGTCAGATCTGATAACATTGTACATTCTTCTTTGGATCTGAGCAAGAATCCTTAAGTCTAGATGTCTGGTCAGGTCTGATAACATTGTACATTCTTCTTGGATCTCAGCAAGAATCCTTAAGTCAAGATGTCTTGTCAGGTCTGATAACATTGTACATTCTTCTTTGGATCAGAGCAAGAATCCTTAAGTCAAGATGTTTGGTCAGGTCTGATAACATTGTACATTCTTCTTTGGATCTGAGCAAGAATCCTTAAGTCAAGATGTCTGGTCAGGTCTGATAACATTGTACATTCTTCTTTGGATCTGAGCAAGAATCCTTAAGTCAAGATGTCTGGTCAGGTCTGATAACATTGTACATTCTTCTTTGGATCTGAGCAAGAATCCTTAAGTCAAGATGTCTTGTCAGATCTGATAACACTGTACATTCTTCTTTGGATCAGAGCAAGAATCCTTAAGTCAAGATGTCTGGTCAGGTCTGATAACATTGTACATTCTTCTTTGGATCTGAGCAAGAATCCTTAAGTCAAGATGTCTGGTCAGGTCTGATAACATTGTACATTCTTCTTTGGATCAGAGCAAGAATCCTTATGTCAAGATGTCTGGTCAGATCTGATAACATTGTACATTCTTCTTTGGATCAGAGCAAGAATCCTTAAGTCAAGATGTCTGGTCAGATCTGATAACACTGTACATTCTTCTTTGGATCAGAGCAAGAATCCTTAAGTCAAGATGTCTGGTCAGGTCTGATAACATTGTACATTCTTCTTTGGATCTGAGCAAGAATCCTTAAGTCAAGATGTCTGGTCAGATCTGATAACATTGTACATTCTTCTTTGGATGTGAGCAAGAATCCTTAAGTCAAGATGTCTGGTCAGATCTGATAACATTGTACATTCTTCTTGGATCTGAGCAAGAATCCTTAAGTCAAGATGTCTTGTCAGGTCTGATAACATTGTACATTCTTCTTTGGATCAGAGCAAGAATCCTTAAGTCAAGATGTTTGGTCAGGTCTGATAACATTGTACATTCTTCTTTGGATCTGAGCAAGAATCCTTAAGTCAAGATGTCTGGTCAGGTCTGATAACATTGTACATTCTTCTTTGGATCTGAGCAAGAATCCTTAAGTCAAGATGTCTGGTCAGGTCTGATAACATTGTACATTCTTCTTTGGATCTGAGCAAGAATCCTTAAGTCAAGATGTCTTGTCAGGTCTGATAACATTGTACATTCTTCTTTGGATCTGAGCAAGAATCCTTAAGTCAAGATGTCTGGTCAGGTCTGATAACATTGTACATTCTTCTTTGGATCTGAGCAAGAATCATTAAGTCAAGATGTTTGGTCAGATCTGATAACATTGTACATTCTTCTTTGGATCTGAGCAAGAATCCTTAAGTCAAGATGTCTTCTCAGATCCGATAACATTGTACATTCTTCTTTGGATGTGAGCAAGAATACTTAAGTCAAGATGTCTGGTCAGATCTGATAACATTGTACATTCTTCTTTGGATCTGAGAAAGAATCCTTAAGTCAAGATGTCTGGTCAGGTCTGATAACATTGTACATTCTTCTTTGGATCTGAGCAAGAATCCTTAAGTCAAGATGTCTGGTCAGATCTGATAACATTGTACATTCTTCTTTGGATCTGAGCAAGAATCCTTAAGTCTAGATGTCTGGTCAGGTCTGATAACATTGTACATTCTTCTTGGATCTCAGCAAGAATCCTTAAGTCAAGATGTCTTGTCAGGTCTGATAACATTGTACATTCTTCTTTGGATCAGAGCAAGAATCCTTAAGTCAAGATGTTTGGTCAGGTCTGATAACATTGTACATTCTTCTTTGGATCTGAGCAAGAATCCTTAAGTCAAGATGTCTGGTCAGGTCTGATAACATTGTACATTCTTCTTTGGATCTGAGCAAGAATCCTTAAGTCAAGATGTCTGGTCAGGTCTGATAACATTGTACATTCTTCTTTGGATCTGAGCAAGAATCCTTAAGTCAAGATGTCTTGTCAGATCTGATAACACTGTACATTCTTCTTTGGATCAGAGCAAGAATCCTTAAGTCAAGATGTCTGGTCAGGTCTGATAACATTGTACATTCTTCTTTGGATCTGAGCAAGAATCCTTAAGTCAAGATGTCTGGTCAGGTCTGATAACATTGTACATTCTTCTTTGGATCAGAGCAAGAATCCTTATGTCAAGATGTCTGGTCAGATCTGATAACATTGTACATTCTTCTTTGGATCAGAGCAAGAATCCTTAAGTCAAGATGTCTGGTCAGATCTGATAACACTGTACATTCTTCTTTGGATCAGAGCAAGAATCCTTAAGTCAAGATGTCTGGTCAGGTCTGATAACATTGTACATTCTTCTTTGGATCTGAGCAAGAATCCTTAAGTCAAGATGTCTGGTCAGATCTGATAACATTGTACATTCTTCTTTGGATGTGAGCAAGAATCCTTAAGTCAAGATGTCTGGTCAGATCTGATAACATTGTACATTCTTCTTGGATCTGAGCAAGAATCCTTAAGTCAAGATGTCTTGTCAGGTCTGATAACATTGTACATTCTTCTTTGGATCAGAGCAAGAATCCTTAAGTCAAGATGTTTGGTCAGGTCTGATAACATTGTACATTCTTCTTTGGATCTGAGCAAGAATCCTTAAGTCAAGATGTCTGGTCAGGTCTGATAACATTGTACATTCTTCTTTGGATCTGAGCAAGAATCCTTAAGTCAAGATGTCTGGTCAGGTCTGATAACATTGTACATTCTTCTTTGGATCTGAGCAAGAATCCTTAAGTCAAGATGTCTTGTCAGGTCTGATAACATTGTACATTCTTCTTTGGATCTGAGCAAGAATCCTTAAGTCAAGATGTCTGGTCAGGTCTGATAACATTGTACATTCTTCTTTGGATCTGAGCAAGAATCATTAAGTCAAGATGTTTGGTCAGATCTGATAACATTGTACATTCTTCTTTGGATCTGAGCAAGAATCCTTAAGTCAAGATGTCTTCTCAGATCCGATAACATTGTACATTCTTCTTTGGATGTGAGCAAGAATACTTAAGTCAAGATGTCTGGTCAGATCTGATAACATTGTACATTCTTCTTTGGATCTGAGAAAGAATCCTTAAGTCAAGATGTCTGGTCAGGTCTGATAACATTGTACATTCGTCTTTGGATCTGAGCAAGAATCCTTAAGTCAAGATGTCTTGTCAGGTCTGATAACATTGTACATTCTTCTTTGGTTCAGAGCAAGAATCCTTAAGTCAAAATGTTTGGTCAGGTCTGATAACATTGTACATTCTTCTTTGGATCTGAGCAAGAATCCTTAAGTCAAGATGTTTGGTCAGATCTGATAACATTGTACATTCTTCTTTGGATCTGAGCAAGAATCCTTAAGTCAAGATGTCTTCTCAGATCCGATAACATTGTACATTCTTTTTTGGATCTGAGCAAGAATCCTTAAGTCAAGATGTCTGGTCAGGTCTGATAACATTGTACATTCTTCTTTGGATCTGAGCAAGAATCCTTAAGTCAAGATGTCTGGTCAGATCTGATAACATTGTACATTCTTCTTTGGATCTGAGCAAGAATCCTTAAGTCAAGATGTCTGGTCAGATCTGATAACATTGTACATTCTTCTTGGATCTGAGCAAGAATCCTTAAGTCAAGATGTCTTGTCAGGTCTGATAACATTGTACATTCTTCTTTGGATCAGAGCAAGAATCCTTAAGTCAAGATGTTTGGTCAGGTCTGATAACATTGTACATTCTTCTTTGGATCTGAGCAAGAATCCTTAAGTCAAGATGTCTGGTCGGGTCTGATAACATTGTACATTCTTCTTTGGATCTGAGCAAGAATCCTTAAGTCAAGATGTCTTGTCAGGTCTGATAACATTGTACATTCTTCTTTGGATCTGAGCAAGAATCCTTAAGTCAAGATGTCTTGTCAGGTCTGATAACATTGTACATTCTTCTTTGGATCTGAGCAAGAATCATTAAGTCAAGATGTTTGGTCAGATCTGATAACATTGTACATTCTTCTTTGGATCTGAGCAAGAATCCTTAAGTCAAGATGTCTTCTCAGATCCGATAACATTGTACATTCTTCTTTGGATGTGAGCAAGAATACTTAAGTCAAGATGTCTGGTCAGATCTGATAACATTGTACATTCTTCTTTGGATCTGAGCAAGAATCCTTAAGTCAAGATGTCTGGTCAGGTCTGATAACATTGTACATTCTTCTTTGGATCTGAGCAAGAATCCTTAAGTCAAGATGTCTTGTCAGGTCTGATAACATTGTACATTCTTCTTTGGTTCAGAGCAAGAATCCTTAAGTCAAAATGTTTGGTCAGGTCTGATAACATTGTACATTCTTCTTTGGATCTGAGCAAGAATCCTTAAGTCAAGATGTCTGGTCAGGTCTGATAACATTGTACATTCTTCTTTGGATCTGAGCAAGAATCCTTAAGTCAAGATGTCTGGTCAGGTCTGATAACATTGTACATTCTTCTTTGGATCAGAGCAAGAATCCTTAAGTCAAGATGTTTGGTCAGGTCTGATAACATTGTACATTCTTCCTTGGATCTGAGCAAGAATCCTTAAGTCAAGATGTCTGGTCAGGTCTGATAACATTGTACATTCTTCTTTGGATCTGAGCAAGAATCCTTAAGTCAAGATGTCTGGTCAGGTCTGACAACATTGTACATTCTTCTTTGGATCTGAGCAAGAATCCTTAAGTCAAGATGTCTTGTCAGGTCTGATAACATTGTACATTCTTCTTTGGATCTGAGCAAGAATCCTTAAGTCAATATGTCTGGTCAGGTCTGATAACATTGTACATTCTTCTTTGGATCTGAGCAAGAATCCTTAAGTCAAGATGTTTGGTCAGATCTGATAACATTGTACATTCTTCTTTGGATCTGAGCAAGAATCCTTAAGTCAAGATGTCTTCTCAGATCCAATAACATTGTACATTCTTTTTTGGATCTGAGCAAGAATCCTTAAGTCAAGATGTCTGGTCAGGTCTGATAACATTGTACATTCTTCTTGGATCTGAGCAAGAATCCTTAAGTCAAGATGTCTTGTCAGGTCTGATAACATTGTACATTCTTCTTTGGATCAGAGCAAGAATCCTTAAGTCAAGATGTTTGGTCAGATCTGATAACATTGTACATTCTTCTTTGGATCTGGGCAAGAATCCCTAAGTCAAGATGTCTTGTCAGGTCTGATAACATTGTACATTCTTCTTGGATCTGAGCAAGAATCCTTAAGTCAAGATGTCTTGTCAGGTCTGATAACATTGTACATTCTTCTTTGGATCAGAGCAAGAATCCTTAAGTCAAGATGTTTGGTCAGGTCTGATAACATTGTACATTCTTCTTTGGATCTGAGCAAGAATCCTTAAGTCAAGATGTCTGGTCAGGTCTGATAACATTGTACATTCTTCTTTGGATCTGAGCAAGAATCCTTAAGTCAAGATGTCTGGTCAGGTCTGATAACATTGTACATTCTTCTTTGGATCTGAGCAAGAATCCTTAAGTCAAGATGTCTGGTCAGGACTGATAAAATTGTACATTCTTCTTTGGATCTGAGCAAGAATCCTTAAGTGAAGATGTCTTGTCAGGTCTGATAACATTGTACATTCTTCTTGGATCTGAGCAAGAATCCTTAAGTCAAGATGTCTTGTCAGGTCTGATAACATTGTACATTCTTCTTTGGATCTGAGCAAGAATCCTTAAGTCAAGATGTCTGGTCAGGTCTGATAACATTGTACATTCTTCTTTGCATCAGAGCAAGAATCCTTAAGTCAAGATGTTTGGACAGGTCTGATAACATTGTACATTCTTCTTTGGATCTGAGCAAGAATCCTTAAGTCAAGATGTCTTGTCAGGTCTGATAACATTGTACATTCTTCTTTGGATCTGAGCAAGAATCCTTAAGTCAAGATGTCTGGTCAGGTCTGATAACATTGTACATTCTTCTTTGGATCTGAGCAAGAATCCTTAAGTCAAGATGTTTGGTCAGATCTGATAACATTGTACATTCTTCTTTGGATCTGAGCAAGAATCCTTAAGTCAAGATATCTTCTCAGATCCGATAACAGTGTACATTCTTCTTTGGATCTGAGCAAGAATCCTTAAGTTAAGATGTCTGGTCAGGTCTGATAACATTGTACATTCTTCTTGGATCTGAGCAAGAATCCTTAAGTCAAGATGTCTTGTCAGGTCTGATAACATTGTACATTCTTCTTTGGATCAGAGCAAGAATCCTTAAGTCAAGATGTTTGGTCAGGTCTGATAACATTGTACATTCTTCTTTGGATCTGAGCAAGAATCCTTGAGTCAAGATGTCTGGTCAGGTCTGATAACATTGTACATTCTTCTTTGGATCTGAGCAAGAATCCTTAAGTCAAGATGTCTGGTCAGGTCTGATAACATTGTACATTCTTCTTTGGATCTGAGCAAGAATCCTTAAGTCAAGTTGTTTGGTCAGATCTGATAACATTGTACATTCTTCTTTGGATCAGAGCAAGAATCCTTAATTCAAGATGTCTTGTCAGGTCTGATAACATTGTACATTCTTCTTTGGATCAGAGCAAGAATCCTTAAGTCAAGATGTTTGGTCAGATCTGATAACATTGTACATTCTTCTTTGGATCAGAGCAAGAATCCTTAAGTCAAGATGTCTTGTCAGGTCTGATAACCTTGTACATTCTTCTTTGGATCTGAGCAAGAATCCTTAAGTCAAGATGTCTGGTCAGGTCTGATAACATTGTACATTCTTCTTTGGATCTGAGCAAGAATCCTTAAGTCAAGATGTCTGGTCAGGTCTGATAACATTGTACATTCTTCTTTGGATCTGAGCAAGAATCCTTAAGTCAAGATGTCTGGTCAGGTCTGATAACATTGTATATTCTTCTTTGGATCAGAGCAAGAATCCTTAAGTCAAGATGTCTTGTCAGGTCTGATAACATTGTACATTCTTCTTTGGATCAGAGCAAGAATACTTAAGTCAAGATGTCTGGTCAGGTCTGATAACATTGTACATTCTTCTTTGGATGAGAGCAAGAATCCTTAAGTCAAGATGTTTGGTCAGATCTGATAACATTGTACATTCTTCTTTGGATCAGAGCAAGAATCCTTAAGTCAAGATGTCTTGTCAGGTCTGATAACATTGTACATTCTTCTTTGGATCTGAGCAAGAATCCTTAAGTCAAGATGTCTGGTCAGGTCTGATAACATTGTACATTCTTCTTTGGATCTGAGCATGAATCCTTAAGTCAAGATGTCTGGTCAGGTCTGATAACATTGTACATTCTTCTTTGGATCTGAGCAAGAATCCTTAAGTCAAGAAATCTGGTCAGGTCTGATAACATTGTACATTCTTCTTTGGGTCTGAGCAAGAATCCTTAAGTCAAGATGTCTGGTCAGGTCTGATAACATTGTACATTCTTCTTTGGATCTGAGCAAGAATCCTTAAGTCAAGATGTCTGGTCAGGTCTGATAACATTGTACATTCTTCTTGGATCTGAGCAAGAATCCTTAAGTCAAGATGTCTTGTCAGGTCTGATAACATTGTACATTCTTCTTTGGATCTGAGCAAGGATCCTTAAGTCAAGATGTCTGGTCAGGTCTGATAACATTGTACATTCTTCTTTGGATCAGAGCAAGAATCCTTAAGTCAAGATGTTTGGTCAGGTCTGATAACATTGTACATTCTTCTTTGGATCTGAGCAAGAATCCTTAAGTCAAGATGTCTGGTCAGGTCTGATAACATTGTACATTCTTCTTTGGATCTGAGCAAGAATCCTTAAGTCAAGATGTCTGGTCAGGTCTGATAACATTGTACATTCTTCTTTGGATCTGAGCAAGAATCCTTAAGTCAAGATGTCTGGTCAGGACTGATAAAATTGTACATTCTTCTTTGGATCTGAGCAAGAATCCTTAAGTGAAGATGTCTTGTCAGGTCTGATAACATTGTACATTCTTCTTGGATCTGAGCAAGAATCCTTAAGTCAAGATGTCTTGTCAGGTCTGATAACATTGTACATTCTTCTTTGGATCTGAGCAAGAATCCTTAAGTCAAGATGTCTGGTCAGGTCTGATAACATTGTACATTCTTCTTTGCATCAGAGCAAGAATCCTTAAGTCAAGATGTTTGGACAGGTCTGATAACATTGTACATTCTTCTTTGGATCTGAGCAAGAATCCTTAAGTCAAGATGTCTTGTCAGGTCTGATAACATTGTACATTCTTCTTTGGATCTGAGCAAGAATCCTTAAGTCAAGATGTCTGGTCAGGTCTGATAACATTGTACATTCTTCTTTGGATCTGAGCAAGAATCCTTAAGTCAAGATGTTTGGTCAGATCTGATAACATTGTACATTCTTCTTTGGATCTGAGCAAGAATCCTTAAGTCAAGATATCTTCTCAGATCCGATAACAGTGTACATTCTTCTTTGGATCTGAGCAAGAATCCTTAAGTTAAGATGTCTGGTCAGGTCTGATAACATTGTACATTCTTCTTGGATCTGAGCAAGAATCCTTAAGTCAAGATGTCTTGTCAGGTCTGATAACATTGTACATTCTTCTTTGGATCAGAGCAAGAATCCTTAAGTCAAGATGTTTGGTCAGGTCTGATAACATTGTACATTCTTCTTTGGATCTGAGCAAGAATCCTTGAGTCAAGATGTCTGGTCAGGTCTGATAACATTGTACATTCTTCTTTGGATCTGAGCAAGAATCCTTAAGTCAAGATGTCTTGTCAGGTCTGATAACATTGTACATTCTTCTTTGGATCTGAGCAAGAATCCTTAAGTCAAGTTGTTTGGTCAGATCTGATAACATTGTACATTCTTCTTTGGATCAGAGCAAGAATCCTTAATTCAAGATGTCTTGTCAGGTCTGATAACATTGTACATTCTTCTTTGGATCAGAGCAAGAATCCTTAAGTCAAGATGTTTGGTCAGATCTGATAACATTGTACATTCTTCTTTGGATCAGAGCAAGAATCCTTAAGTCAAGATGTCTTGTCAGGTCTGATAACCTTGTACATTCTTCTTTGGATCTGAGCAAGAATCCTTAAGTCAAGATGTCTGGTCAGGTCTGATAACATTGTACATTCTTCTTTGGATCTGAGCAAGAATCCTTAAGTCAAGATGTCTGGTCAGGTCTGATAACATTGTACATTCTTCTTTGGATCTGAGCAAGAATCCTTAAGTCAAGATGTCTGGTCAGGTCTGATAACATTGTATATTCTTCTTTGGATCAGAGCAAGAATCCTTAAGTCAAGATGTCTTGTCAGGTCTGATAACATTGTACATTCTTCTTTGGATCAGAGCAAGAATACTTAAGTCAAGATGTCTGGTCAGGTCTGATAACATTGTACATTCTTCTTTGGATGAGAGCAAGAATCCTTAAGTCAAGATGTTTGGTCAGATCTGATAACATTGTACATTCTTCTTTGGATCAGAGCAAGAATCCTTAAGTCAAGATGTCTTGTCAGGTCTGATAACATTGTACATTCTTCTTTGGATCTGAGCAAGAATCCTTAAGTCAAGATGTCTGGTCAGGTCTGATAACATTGTACATTCTTCTTTGGATCTGAGCATGAATCCTTAAGTCAAGATGTCTGGTCAGGTCTGATAACATTGTACATTCTTCTTTGGATCTGAGCAAGAATCCTTAAGTCAAGAAATCTGGTCAGGTCTGATAACATTGTACATTCTTCTTTGGGTCTGAGCAAGAATCCTTAAGTCAAGATGTCTGGTCAGGTCTGATAACATTGTACATTCTTCTTTGGATCTGAGCAAGAATCCTTAAGTCAAGATGTCTGGTCAGGTCTGATAACATTGTACATTCTTCTTGGATCTGAGCAAGAATCCTTAAGTCAAGATGTCTTGTCAGGTCTGATAACATTGTACATTCTTCTTTGGATCTGAGCAAGGATCCTTAAGTCAAGATGTCTGGTCAGGTCTGATAACATTGTACATTCTTCTTTGGATCTGAGCAAGAATCCTTAAGTCAAGATATCTGGTCAGGTCTGATAACATTGTACATTCTTCTTTGGATCTGAGCAAGAATCCTTAAGTCTCTTTTTTTCTTTTTCTCTGTTTCCTTCTCACACTTAATTCTTTATTTTCACTTGTTCGCTTTACTTCTACATTCAATTCCTTTCTAATTATTATTGCCTTTCTTTCTTCTGTATTTCTTTCTTTCTTTTTCTTTCCTGTCTTTTTCGTTCCCTCGTGTTCTTGTTCTTTTTCTCTATTCTAACTTTCTTCACTTCTCCTTGATATTTTTATCGTTATTTATTCCCATTCATTCTCTCTCTATCTCACTTTCTTTTCTTTCTTTTTTTTTACGTTTCTTCCATTCTTCATTTATGTTTCCTCTTTCCTTAAGTGTCCTTTCCTGCTTTCTTCTTTTTTCAGTCTTTCTTTCTTTCTTTACCATTCAATCTCTCGTACTTTATTTATTCTTCTTTCAATTTCATCTCTTTCCTTTTTACATTTCGTCTCTTTCTTTCTTTCGTTCTTTCTTTCATTCTATTTCGTCTCTTTCTTTGTTTCCTTCCATATCGTTTTTTCCTTTCTTTCTTTCTTTCTTTCTTTCTTTCTTTCTTTCTTTCTTTCTTTCTTTCTTTCCATTTCGTCTCTTATTTCTTTCTTTCCATTTTGTCACTTTCTTTCTTTCTTTCTTTCTTTCCATTTCTTCTCTGATTTCTTTCTTTCTTTCCATTTTGTCACTTTCTTTCTTTCTTTCTTTCTTTCTTCCTTTCCATTTTGTCCCTTTCTTTCCTTCTTTCAATTTCGTCTGTTATTTCTTTATTTCCGTTTTGTCTCTTTCTTTCTTTCTTTCTTTCTTTCTTTCTTTCTTTCCCTTTCTTCTCTTATTTCTTTCTTCCTTTCCATTTCATCTCTTTCTTTCTCTCCATATCGTCTCTTTCTTTCTTTCTTTTTTCTTTCTTACTTTCTTTCTTTCGTCCTTTTCTTTCTATTTTTTCTCCTCTTTCTTTCTTTCTTTCTTTCCATTTCGTTTTGTCCCTTTCATTTCTTTCTTTCATATTTACTTTCTTAGATTCCTTCTTTTTTTTTCTTTCCATTTCGTCTATATTTTTTTATACTATTCTTTTTTTTCCTTCTCCCGTTTTCTCTTTCCGTTGGTCTCCTTTCCAGCTTTCTTCTTTTTTTTTCAATTTTCTTTCTTTCACATTCAGTCTCACTCCCCTAATTTATTAATTCTCCTTTCCATTTCGTCCCTTTTTTACTTTCTTTTTACATTCTTTCCCATTCAGTATCTCCCCCCCACACACACACTTCTCAAATTCATTTCTTAATACTTGTTTCTTTTCTTTCATTCCATTGTCTTCCTTCCTCGATTCTTTCTTTACCCCTTCTATTTTCTCGTGTTTCCTTAATTTCGGATTCGGGCAACTTATTGAAAGCGCTTTTAACATGCTTATTATCTGCCCTTCATAGGCACATGTCGGGCAGTGGCTTAGCTGAAAGGTGTCCTATTCACATCTCATAATCAAATTGTCGGATTCTGATCTCTTCCCGCTAGGCTTTCTTCTGACGAGAATGGCTTCGAGGACCAGAATAACAATGGATTCTTTCTCTTTAGGCTTTTTCATCTACTTCACCTAATTGAGAAGATTCACGTTATTAACGGATAGCCGCCTTCTTCCTACATTCTCACCGCATAATAATGCAATATTTGCCTTGGATATTAGCGCCAACAATTAATTTGCGGGATCGGTTCAGTTTAAAATTGTGCAGAGTTGCAAGCAGTTTATTGAATTTGTAAATTCAAGTAAACACGGCTGCTAATAATTGGCTGTTTGATCTGAAGGCTTTTGAAGAAAATAACTGCGGACAATGCGTGCATATACAAAGCCAATCAATCGGTACGCAGAGCTTATAAAATTCTTGGACATCAAAAATATTTTCATGCGTTGAGGATACATGCGTTTATTTTTTGATTTATTAATTGTTAATTCGAACAAGACTTTAAATCTATTTTATGTTCAAATTTAAAGCAATATTCTATTAAGGTTTGCCTCCGAATTTGTCTATTTCATTCTGTTCACATTTCTTTCGGTCTCCACTTATATATATATATATATATATATATATATATATATATATATATATATATATATATATATATATATATATGTGTGTGTGTGTGTGTGTGTGTGTGTGTGTATTAAAGGCTCAAACACTAATATTCCATGATTATAATACCGACAAATTCCAAAAGAAATATGAAATTTTTTCGGATTTCTTTTTGAATTTGTAGGTCTGATGAATTGGATCGTGATTACGATTCCAATGTAATAAATTATAAGCATGGAATATCAGTGTTTGAGCCTTTTATATTATATTCTTACTCTATCCTGGTCATTGAGTTCTACCTAGATTCAATCCTGTTGGAAATTTATATATATATATATATATATATATATATATATATATTAACCACTGATATTATTAATATATGTATATATCTGTGGTTAATATGTATATATATATATTGGCCACTGATATTATTAATATATATATATATATATATATATATATATATATATATATATATATTACCTTATAAGTTGTGTTTAGTGAACACACACACACATACACTCACACACACACACACATATATATATAAGTATACTTTAAGATATTTTTACGTTTATACATTCTTTTTATAGATACACATATCTAAGTGTATGCTCTGTTTTACAATAAACAATATTAAACAACATTTACCCGCCTGAATGTCCGAGAAATTTTCATAGAAAATGTTCGTCCTCCGTCAGGAATCGAACCTGTATCTTATACGGAACCGTCATATAGCCTGACGTGCCTTTAACCGATTTGGCCACAGCGTTCGGTTAGCAAGGTCGATTTTACTGTCTTTAAGCTTTAATCTTCCATGATTATCTCACGTACATTCATATCTGCTCATGTGTGACGTCATTTGTTTACATTTGATACGCCATGAGCAGATTAAATATATATATATATATATATATATATATATATATATATATATATATATATATATATATATATATATATATATGTGTGTGTGTATGCAACAAAAACACAAAAATTAGTGATAGGTGATTTTAAAACTTTCCGGCATCAATTATTAATAATATTGGACACCTAGAGTACAAAAACTATTTACTGTGAATCCCAGAAAAAATATATTCGGGACCTATATAAGAAACGCCCCAAGTAGGAATTGATATAGTAAGAACTGATATTAAACTACAAACAACTAAACTTCTTGAACCCCAGACCGCTTTACCCGGGATAAGATATCTTACGCCCCCCCCCCCCAATCGCCAACACAAACACATTCTCATTAAGAAGGCATCTACCAGCGGAGGACTGACATTGAAAATAAATTTAAATCAATAGTCCGAGACAGACACTTAGAGACTGAGGATAGCCAAGCACAGAACAGTTTGAAATGAACTATTGAAATACATATGCTCTGTTAAAATAAAAACATCGAGCTCTCTCTGGATCAGTTTTATTAATTAATATTACTAGGATCCACCAAGATTATATACCAACGGATAGATTACCTGTCATATATATATATATATATATATATATATATATATATATATATATATATATATATATATATATATATATATATATATACTCTCTCTTTCTCTGTATATATATATATATATATATATATATATATATATATATATATATATATGAATCTTTACTCATATATATATATGAATCTATATATAAGGTAAACCATTGTTACATAAGCACCAATACCGTCACTGAGAGAAGTTTGTTTGGTTTTGAACGTTTTCAAAATTCTTTATTCTGCAATCAACACGATCACTTGACAAGACACCAGAAGTATTGAAACGAAATGGTTATTTTTTAGTGATGTTATAAAATTTTTATGCTATAATGTTTTAAATAAATAATATTTGCTCTTCTTTTTACTGACCATTCTTTTAAGAATAGTGTTTTTGGTTAATGGAATTTTATTCCGTCTATACCAATCCAGTACTTGGGTGTATTTATATATATATATATATATATATATATATACAGATAATTAATATATTTATTTTTACTCCGCCATTTTTATTACTTTGTACATTATTATAGTCGATACTTCGTATTTAAAATAAACACACAGTTTTTATATACGGTGTTTGCGCGCTCGGGCGCGTGTGTGTGTGTTTGTGTGTTGCATCTATCGTCCTGCATATTCGAGAATCTTAGTTATGGAAATGTATTCTCCGGCAGGGATCGAACCTGTTTCTGATCCTGTGTACTTCATCGCTCGGTCATGAAGGACTGTCATAGATATTTTTGTAATCCTTTCACCATAACCAAGCACTAAGACGCAAGAAGCAAGAAGCCAGAATAGAGTTCCACAAGCAAGAAGTGTGAAATAAAAATCTGTTAGCGTTGATCTTACGACTGCGTCTAACCAATTCATCTAAAATTTGTTTAGATTCGGTACCATGGAGGAACGTTCATCAGAATCATGAATAAATGGTGTCTTTATAAATGTGTAAGATTGTTTCTGGCTAGAAAAAATTGTCCTTAACGACAAAGTGAACCAAAGTTCCTAGTAGCAGTACTAGGAGTTGATTTAATAGTGGCTATCATGACTAAAAATAGGCACATTTGTCTGTTTGGTTTAGTTTGTTTTGTTTATGGCATATCAACCTGAATGGGTTATTTAAATGCTGAGAAAATTTTTGGTTTGGTTTGTTTTGTCTTACGGTATATCAACCTCAATGGGTTATTTAATGCTGACAAGAATTCTGGTTTGGTGTGGTTTGTCTTACAGCATATCAACCTCAATGGGTTATTTAATGGCGAGAAGAATTTTGCTTTGGTTTGGTTTGGTTTACGGCACATCATCCTCAATTTTATGCCAACAAATTTTTCTTGATGGTATTTTTTTTTTCTAGATGTATTTCTGGTAACAATTTTTTATCCAACATTCATTGCTGGTAAAACTTTTTTACAAAAATATAATGCTGGTATTAAAATCTATTGTTACACTTTCATAGTGTTTTGACCCCTTTATTGGGCATTAACTATTTGCCGATAGCTGGGAACTTAACTGGTGCTGCCACCCAGGATCAGCGTAGACCTGGGAAGACCAGCAATTAAGAGGTGGTTCCACCCTTTTCAAAACCTCCCGATCAATGAGGGCTTGCTGCTAGATATAGTTTATCGTCTTACCCAGGGTGCACTCCATTTTGATACCCTTTACAACTAACATTAGTGTATGGCACGCGCTCTAACTTTATTCACAACGGTAGACTTAATTTCATTTGACCTTTCTTAATATACAATACTAATAGAACGGGAATAGTCAGGAGTGAAAGCCTGCATTAAATATTTAAACCCATTTCTTTATGTAAGCTTGTGTATATACATATCTTTTTTTTCCAAGTGTTTTATGTATCATCCAAATAAACCCGATACGTTTCCATATGCATATAAATTATATTTATTGTGAAGTATCGAAATTAATGTTCTTAACTGAAGTCGCATCTAGTGTATTGCGCCATACTGCACTTCTTGTACGTTTACTTCAATGTCTTTTCTCTCTCGAAGGCAGTGAAATAAAATCGATCTTTCAAAACACCCCGTTTCTTGGCCATCCTCCTCATCAACGATTGGAGAAAGTTCTGTTTCACAAGGCGAAGTAACTACTTTGGGGGCAAGTCTAACGCTAGTTGCTATAGCAACTGCCAGGCAATGAGCAAAGTCGTTAACTTTTAATATTTTGTGCTTCAACAACAACTGACTTTGCAACATATTTTATTATTGTAATGGCAGCCAAGAATGAAGGTTAGTTATTTAACAACGTATTCTCAGCTTTGAGAGAGAGAGAGAGAGAATGAGTCAGTTATTAGCACGAAATATAGATTTATATATTTATGCGGTAATCGGTATATATAGAGGTGTCTATATAGATTTTCGTGGTTAGTAATGTACTAAGACTTACTTATGTATCTTTCATTTCAATTGCTTTTAATTGCAAATGCATGATAACCTTTGAATGATCAGAGAATAATAACATGTCAGGCAGGCACGGAATCAGGAATCGGAAGTTCGAATTCCAGTCGGGTCCATTATATTAATTTACGTGATAATGATCTTGAGAAAGGGATAAATCCTCTTTTTTTCCCCGCAGCTATTGGTATATAGAAAGACAGACTGGGGTTCTATAGCCTTTGGGTGGCAACAGGTTTAGGAGAAAGTTTCTTGGTCTTAGAGAAAGTAACTCTGAATTCAAAACTGTATGTATCCCTGGCGTAGCACATACTATACATTGGCTCGATGATTCCAATGACGGTCGACTTGGATGGAGGATGACTGACAATATAGATCATTAAAAAAAAGAATGCTTAGGCGATTCCAAATCTCAAGCTTCTAACATTCACGCTAGTTTCTGATTTTCCAACCTATTAGTGACTAACAAGTGTATATATATATATATATATATATATATATATATATATATATATATATATATATATATATATATATATATATATATTATAATATTTTTTTTAAAAAATATAATACCTCCGCTACATAAGAGTTCTCATGTTTCAAAAGCGGGACCCGAGACCCCGAATATAATTTTTTGAAATTAAGTTGAATTAAGGTGTCTGGTCACGCTTCCTCGTCAAGCGAGAATTTGGAAATAAGCTATATTGTGGTTAGCGCGTGTTTATAAGTATGGTCTCTTGCAACATTAGTTACTATGGAAACGGCTAGGGTCGGCTATATTGGTTGGGTGGTCTAGGGTTAAGAATTAATTTTTATCTACAGACCAGTCCCCTTTGTAAAGTTTATGTCAGCTCATGTTGGGGTCCCTATTTCAAATCTGATAGTAGGAGTGGACGTCTAGTTGGTCACAAAGACATTTTTATGGCCTTTCCGCAGGTCGTTAAGTATCGAGGGGATTCTGTTTCATTATTATCTGTCTATTAATCTGTTTATTTATTTGTTTATTCAAATGGCTATTTTTCCCGACTCCACAAAGGGTTTTTATATTTAACGTTTGGGCTGAGCTTTTAATGCTTTTATTAAACTATAGAATTTATTTGTTTATATTTTTTTATTAATTATTTTATGCGAAAATTTGTTGATGTCGGCAAAAATACGTTAACTCCTGTCTATGGTTTAATAACTTTTCATTATTTAGAAACTTAATGATGTGTAGTTTTTCATGTAGGCATAAAAGGCATGGGCCGTCCCAGGTTTTACAAGTTCTTGTTCTATTTATTATTTTCCATTTTACTTTCGGTGTTTTGTTTGTTTCTTTTAAATGCCAGTAGTATTGGGATAGAGATATCTGATTTCTATTCTGGATATTGTTGTAGGAGCTCTTGTGTTGTCTCGATCTAATTTAAAATTTATTCTTCGTTGACCCAATGTATAACCTGTCAGTTATCAGTTATCTCCCGTTAATTCCCCTCTCCAAGTTCTCCACTGCCTTAACCGGGTATTGAACTCACACTCTTTGGGTCCTATTACTGGATCTAAACAACGCTCTTTATCCACTGTGCCATGTGTCGTTGCTCAACATTCCAACCACCTGAAGAATGCCGGAGCGTACAACACACACACACACACACACACACACACACACACACACACACACACACACACACACACACACACATATATATATATATATATATATATATATATATATATATATATATATATATATATATATATATATATATATATATATATATATATATATGAATAAAAAGAAAGAACAGTAAGATATAAAATCCGGTGTTCTTATAGATATTTCTATTTTTACATAATAGTGCTCAATATAAATTTACAGAGCATTAATATTATAAATTAATTGATTTAAAATGTGTTTTTTCGATACACAGTGATAACCATGCTTCAAAAATTGAAGCTAAAAGCTTCGAATCCAAAAATACCGTAATAATTTTTTTCGTTAAAAATATTTTTTTTATAAAAAAAGCCTAGACGACATGTATTTAGCAGATGTCGTCAGAAATTGTTGAAAAATACATCCCTACCCATCCCTAAACATAATCCCGCTTTCGAATGTAACTATTAACTGATACAACGAAAATTAAAAAATTGACCACGCTAATCCTTGGAAACACACAATTATGAATCTTTGCCGTGCCTTTAAAACTGTAAATTTAAAAAAATAAGTTACTTCAAAATTCGCTTGACGAGGAAATGTCTTTAATTTAATAACAAAATTAAATTCGAAGCTTTTCGCTTCAATTTTTGAAACATGGTTATCACTGTGTAGCAAAAAAAACATATTTTAAATCAATTAATTTATAATATATATATATATATATATATATATATATATATATATATATATATATATATATGCAGGTATGCAGAAAAATAGGTGAGAACACGTTAGGTAAATAATCCGGAGTTCCTCAGTATTTTTGCTTTTATTTTTAAAAAGACAGTGCTCCATACAGAAATAGAGCTTATATTATAATATTTTTTTTTAAATATGATTCCTTCGCTACATAAGAGTTCACATGTTTCAAAAGCAGAAGCCGAGACCGCTAATATAAATTTTGAAATTAAGTTGAATTAAGGTGTCTGGTCACGCTAACTCGTCAAGCGAGAATTTGGGAATAAGCTATCTTGTGGTTAGCGCGTATTTATAAGTCTGATCTCTTGCAACATTAGTTACTATGGAAACGGCTAGGGTCGGCTATATTGTTTAGGTGGTCTAAGAGTTAAGAATTCATTTTTATCTACAGACCAGTCCCCTTCGAAAAGTTTATGTCAGGTTATATTGGGGTGCCTATTTCAAGTCTGATAGTAGGAGTGGACGTCTAGCTGGTCAAAAAGGCATTTTTATGGCCTTACGGCAGGTCGTTAAGTATCGAGAGGATTCTGTTTCATTATTATCTGTCTATTAATCTGTTTATTTATTTGTTTATTCAAATGGCTATTTTTTTTTATAAACGTGTTGAAATGGATTAGAATTTGTTTTGTTTTTTTTTTTTCCTCGCGACTCCACAAAGGGTTTTTCTATTTATTTTAATTTATTCTAAATTTTTTTGATGTCGGTAAAAAAGCGTTAACTCCTGTGGATGTCAGTTATCAATTATCTCCTGTTGATTTGCCTCTGAAATTTCTCCACTGCCTTAGCCGGTTATTGAACTCACACTCTTTGGGTTCTGTCACTGGATCTAACCAACGCATTTATCCACTGGGCCATGTGCCAGAAATTCCTACAGTGGATAAAGGCGTTGGTTGGATCCAGTGACAGTGTGAGTTCAATATCTGGCTAAGGCAGTGGAGAACTTTGAGCGGTGAATTAACAAGAGGTAACTGAAAACTGACATCTATTAAGGTCACATAAATTCATAAACAGATGTCCTTAAGGACACATGGCCGAGTGGATAAAGCTGTTGGTTAGATTCAGAGTGTGCATTAAGGCAGTGGACAACTTGGAGAGGTGAATTAACAGGAGATAACTGATAAGTGACATCCATTAGGCATGGCACGTGCAACTAGAACAGTCTACCCCAGCGAGCGAAATAAATGGTTCAGTTCGATATTCCAACCACCTGAAGAAGACAGGAGCGTACAACGGCCGAAACTTTATAATAGATATGGCGACAAAGATGAGGACAATAGTCTGAATATTGTAAATAGTGAATTCCAAAGAAGGATCTGTAATGTAATCGATCCTGACTAGGCGACTCGACTCCAGTTATTTTCCCACCAATATGACGTGGATTCCATCTGTCTTTTCTACAAATAGTTACATGGCAATTGTTCTGACGAGCTTTTCTTCCTTTGTATGCTGATTACCTGAATTTAAGCGTAATATTAAATTGGCATTTAGGTCCCACCGTTTATAGCTAAATGTATCTGACACTTCTACTTTATTTTTTTTCCTCTCAGTTCCGATTTCTTGCTTCCTTGATAAATAAAAATTTTAATGAAACGGCAATCGCCATTTTTGTTTCTTGGGCCCTGTTCCTTTTTAAATGTTTTCTCAGTCCTCCCCATTTTTCAATTTTCTCTTTCACTTTAACTTCGTCCTCGTGACATTAGAGACTTGCTTGAGTTGAAATGATTAAAAATATGAAAAAACAAATATTTTCTATGTACGTATTCGTCCAGCTGATATGTTTCTCTTTGTGACCTTTCATAAACGGTGGCTCTTCATCTGCACTCATTAAAAAAAAAAACAAATCCTTTAATATTCTGCATATTTCATGTGTTGCTTACGGCCATATCACGTTAAAAACCGGTCCGCGTATGAAGTTAAGCAAAGTTGTGAATGGTCAGTACTCAGATGAATGATAACTGAAGAAGACCAAATGTGGTCAGGCACGGGGCAAACCTAACAAGTCGGCGACGGATACAATATCGATACTTATACTAACAAAAGACCCCGGTATGGTAAAGTGCTTCTGGACTGATATGCTGGGCAAATGTTCTGGGATATCCGTTCTACCTTTCGTAGCTTCAGTAATTGTATTGCCATCACTTAGTATCTGTGGAATACTTATTTCTATTTTGAATTGATATCTTTCTAATAACCCATGTCATGAATTATAATATCATATATATTTGCAATATGATCGAGTTGTGTAACAAAATCTCACGCTACAAAATAGGTGAATGTAAATATTTCTAAACAAAACCAATGTTGTAAGCGCAAATGAAGATGAAACACATTAATTAAGTGGGATGTGCAATTGAAGGAGAGCAGCTGTGAGACTCTGGAAGTGAGGAGAGCAGCTGTGAGTGTCTGGAACTGTGGAGAGCAAACGACGTTGATCGATGAACATTTCAGGAAAGACAAGCCAATATAGAACGTTGTTTATCAGAGCTTTAAAATGAGGTCGAAATTATAAGACAGAGTGTAAAGAAAAATACATTAAGTGTCTCGGTCACCCTCTTTTACCAAAATTGTACACAAAGCGTGAAGTGAAAAACAAATGTGTTGTAATTTTTCACAGGTCTTCCATTAACACGATGATCAACGACACAAAGTCAATTATAATATAATTTATGGTGAGGATGAGTTTGACTTAAAATATATTTCTCTTACTAGAATATGGGCGCGTGCATTGTGGCACGTTAACGTTATAAGAACAGATATCAATTGCATTTGAATGGGATATTTTCTTACCGTAATGTTCAACCTATACAAGGTCAAGGCGACACTCGCGGTAGAGGATAACCTAGTAAGATGTAGAGTTTATGAGGATATGTAGGGAAGGTAACGGTTAACGCTAGACTTGAACAGGTTAAGATTGTAGTGATCGACGGATCATCCCCTTGCGGAGTCGTTTGCCCAAAGCAGCGGTTTGTGGGAAGAATCTGCTTGATTACAATTTACATTTCACCAATAGGATACGAAGGCAATGACAATGGTTTGTTACAATGTACGTCGCATGGTAGGTAATAGCCGTGAAGTTTAGAATTGCTGGAACTAAAGAATGTAAATAGTCTAAGAACTTTCTATTCAAATAGACATGGAGTAGTGAGAGGCTTGCAACTTTTCGTTTGTGAGAAAGAGGTTGTAAGGTATAAAAAATGTTGTCACCCGCAAGGACGCGGAAACACGTTTGGACTCTATTAAGGCTGAAAAGGCAAGACTTGGAAGTTCCTGCCCATATAAGGCAACACTATTCCATTTTAGTTTATACAAGGGATTTTGTTAATCAAAGTAGCTGGAAGAAGCTTTCTGAATGAAACTTCCTCGTTAGAAACACAATCCGGTGGATATATGTGTGATTTGGCTCCGTGGAGATTTCACGACAAGAGCGCATCTGAACATTTACCATGTAATTAGTGATAGATTAGCGATTGTCTTACAGCTATGCGACATTGGGAAAGTGAGTGTAGAATGGAAATTAATTAATTCCCTATAAGATCTTGTAAAGGATTTTGAATCATCTCAAAATGGAATGTTAGGATTGGCAGCAATACTTCATTGTGGTCTAATTTGACCACAATGAAGAATAAGGCATAACAAAAACTGAGATAATTTTTGGGACGTTACAAGAAACTATCTATTTTTCCAGGCCTTTTATCGATTGTATATATGAGACCCACTTAAGGTTTGGGCTGAATTCGTGCCCCAAAAGACGTTCAACGGATGCAGTTTCATTGAGAATGAAATCAGCCAAAGTGACGGTAAAAAGCTCAGGGTCCCACCGTACCATGCGCCGGTTGCAGACGTCTCTTCAGATCCAACATGGTATTCATTTCACAAAGAATGAAATCTCGATGAGAAATGACGACTAGCTTCAAATTTTGATGTACTAAGTTAAAATATATCTCAGATCAAGGGATAGATCAGGTCTAAATTTCTTATCAACTGAATCGATTAAAGATTGCAATCGATAAAAAGCGCCCGTATTCGACCAATCGGTAGGTTGACTTTCAGCTGGAAAAGGACATATTCTTACATCATTTTGCATAGCCGACAGGGATTTGTACTCATCAAAACTTACGTCTTCGGATTACCACTATTTTTAAATCCCTAAGAAAGCGTCTTAATTGGAAGATCATCAATTCTCTGGAAACCCTTAAATAACAGTCACCCCTGGACATCGTCTAGAAAAATAACAACATCTGGGCAGAGAGAATCATAAAGGTACTTCAATAATGGTGACAGGTAGTGGAACAGAATTTGCACATATATGGTTGAATAAATATATATACAAATATCTAAAATATTGTCTTTGAAATATATAAACGCTAAAAACTATTTTTCTAATTCAATAATAATTTCTTTGGCTTTACCTGGTAAAATAATAAAGAAAAGATTTCCCTGCAGTTTTACTTAAATAATATTTATTCGAGAAACGTATTTTTAAGATAAGATCAATTTTATAAAACTTCAGAAGCAGACATCTAAAAAATAAAAAAAAGTCATGTTACTGAAAATTGGGTGATACATCGAAGACTTTGAATTGTGTAATACTGAAAAAAAAAACACTAAGAAAGATGAAAAGTGTTCTTTGTCGGTAAGGTATTGAGCGCTTGCCAAAAAATACTTCCAACGTTTTTGATGACCCTGCATGGTCAACAGGTACAGTTTAAAACATCTAAGACCAGTATAAATAACTCGCGAAAAAACATTGTCAAAAACAAAAGATTAATTAAATTCGATAACGCTAGAGTTCCAAATAACCAATTCTTAATTTATGATATCTCGTAATAGATTTTGAAATTTTTGTTTCTTAAAACAATATAATGAAAAGCCGGAAGAACTACAACGTATAAATGGGCGTGTGTGTGAAAAGGTTATTTTCTATCCCTCTTGCCCAGCCGCTTAGAGTAGGCGCTGTCCTCCTTTCAACGGGCATAAATCATTGAAAACAGAGAAACACTGTGGACGCTTGCCTCCCTCCCCTAATTAATTGGATTTTTTTCCACACTTTCGTTTCCTTTGCCAAATCTAGCTGCCTTGTCGAGTTAAGAAAGCGCTTGATTTTTATTAGCGGCAGATGATAGGTTTGAGATATGGCCAGACTTGATAAATAGCCCGTGCCTTATCAATAAAACAAACATCATAATTCTTATCTGCGCATTTCCCGTCATCTTGGGAAATAAAGCGATATTTCCTCCGTAGATTTTATTAATAAACTTCGCGCAGTTATTTAGCGTTCCTTTGGCCCCCTCTTAATAAAAACAAAGTTTGCGAAGTTGAAATAACGGGCTTTCAAATATTGGAACTTGAAGATACCTCGAGAGACACATCCGAAAAGTATCCGGCTACCCGCTATTATTTATATGAATAACCTCCCGTGGCCAATGCAATAGCAATGGCCTCTTTCAAAGTACTACCTTTTCCGAGTTTATATTTCAAACAAACTGCAATTTTCAATTTAACGATTGCTGTCTCGTTGCGTTCTCCTTAATCTCGTCTACTGCTTGCCAACTTCTCCTTCAGCTCTAGTCATAGGGATTCAAAATAATTCTGAAAGTCGTTGATGAAGCACTGTTTTGTAAAAATAAAAAAAATCGTGCCTACACTGATATTTTCTCTCTGTTATTTGGGAATGTGAACTGATTAGAATGTACAAGCTAAATCGGTGGTGTATCACTACAGACTGAGTAACCTAATGGGAGAGAGTATGTTTTTCAAGCGCAATAAGGTTCTCTACATAGTTAATCAAAATGGTAACATGTTATTAAGAATTATTTGATACATCCCAGAGAGATATCATGTGCTCTTAAAATTGAATATTCCTATTCAAAACGCGCATTGATGTTCTAGATGTTACCTTCAACCTAAGAAAAGGCACATACAAATCATACAGAAAACCCAATGATAAACCACTCTATATGCACACATCTTTCAACCACCCGCCTTCTAAGAAATGTCATATGGTTCAACCCACCGTACAGCAAAAACGTAAAAGCAAACGTAGGAAAAATATTCTGCAAACCTTTACACAAACACTTCCCGGAATCAAACACCCTACACAAAATATTCAACAAAAACACAGTAAAAATCAGCTACAGTTGCACCGAGAACATGGCACAAATAATAAAAAAGCACAACAGGAAAACTATTAACAAACCACACAAACAAATTAAACCCACGTGAAACTGCAGAATAAAAAACGAATGTCCCTTAAACGGTAATTGTTTACAAAACAACGTAATACACCAAGCCACGATAAAATGAAGAAAAAGTATACATAGGAGTAACTGAAGGACCCTGGAAAAAAAGAAATTATGTACACAAAACATCTTTCACAAATAGTAAATATGTGAACAGCTTTCTAAGTATATCTGGGAAATAAAAACAAAACCACACCAAAAATATCTTGGAAAATAAGGAAAAAATCATCAGCCTACAACAACCTATCAAAAACTTGCAAACTTTGCTTGGAGGAAAAAATAGCTATCATTACCTTCCCAGACCAAAATAAATTATTAAATTATTCGGTTATCGTACGGACAATATTTATTTCGATATCATTTTCAAATATAAAGTCTCATTAGAAAATATGAGAAAATTCAAAAGAAAATATGCAGGACGATGTTGTCTTTAACATTCAACACAATATGTCTAAAAGAAAAGTTGCTGCCAAATTACACACACACACACATATACATATATATATATATATATATATATATATATATATATATATATATATATATATATATATGTGTGTGTGTGTGTGTGTGTGTGTGTGTGTGTGTGTGTGTGTGTGTGTGTGGTAGAAGCCGTGATGTTCAAACTCATTGCGCAGTAGTAATGATCACTGAAAATAACTCACAAAGCATCAGCCGTCTATTCTGGTTGAGTGAGGAAAATAAAAGGAAGAGTCCGAAAATTGATATTTTAAAAAAAAAAATCTGTCTGGCGTCACAAGTCCAACT
>OZ038485.1:10727998-10730498 GCA_964036315.1 Acanthosepion esculentum | reverse complement strand
AATGACTTTTTCTGTAGAAAGTGAACTTTAACTGTCGTTTTAATATGTTTTTTTTTATCGTTAATTTTGTTCAGTCATTCTGTTGGTCAAACGGCCTCGTTCAAGTTATTTTGTTTCGTATTTTTCCAACGAAACATGACAGAGTGCACATGTTAATACTTCGTATGTCAATTGCACGGAGTCGTTCCTTGCAGATTGACCACAGGTTTCCGATTGGATTTAAATCAGGAATGTTTCTGGGCCAATCTCTCGTACTTTGATTTGCTCACTGATAAGGCTTACCGGTGTTTTCGGGCAGCGTTATAATTTTTGTACGCTTCCTTGGAGAAGTATCGCAGACAATGACCATAGGACAACTAATCGACAGTCAAGTTAATGGTGTCTGGGCGTGATAAAAATCTGAGGCAATCACGGATGACGCAATATTTTTCAAGTCCAAATAAATTTCACTATATACCTCGAAAGTAGATTCATATAACTGCACACCACTGCAAACGATCTAATCTGTGGAACAAAATCGACATCAATTACAGCCTGTCACTCCAGTTGATCTAAAAATGACCGTCTGCTGAAAGAAAGGGATTTAAAGCGGTTCTTTCAATTCATTTGTTCAAGAGTTTACATCGAAATTGAATTTTGTAACGAAGCGTACTCTAGATTCTGTATTCCCTTAAAATTGCCTTAAATTTTTTTATAACTTTGCGAGTTTGTTTATTCAGCTTTGGTTAGGTGCATCAGTAATTTTCTGTTAAATTACTTTTCTCATATCTTTTTCCCTTATGGATTTCGCGATATTTTAATTGATCTAAGTTCTTTATAATTTAGAATATACACAAGTACTTGTGTTGCTTAATGTTTAAACAAATATTACTACACGAGTTGACTAAATGATTAGTTAATCATATAGAAAATATAAAGAACGAGATTTAATCATTATCATCAGTCCAATGACCGTGCGTACTTGTAAAGTCGCAGTGCAGCTGACAACAGCCCAGTTCCCTCTAAGTTGAACCCCGGAGATGTATTCCTTTATGTGTATGATAGTGGAGCTGATATCATCTAACTTTGGTCACAAACACATTGCCGTTGATTCAGAGTGACATTGCCATGGCATGAGTGACTCGAACGAGTGTTAATCCGTCGTGTAGCGTAGCGGTGGTATCGCTGCATTAGTTTTCATGATTATCTTCTTGTAAATACGCCACTGGCCCTTTTTCCTTAATCAAAGTCAAGTCAGCCGTCTTTTCTCCAGTAGGTACGTTTTCTCGCAGTAATAAATAGTATATCCCATATTCCATATTGGCTGAATTTAGTTTTCCCCTAGTAGGGAGATTTTGTCGATTACTTGTCAGTGATGGAGACGGTCTAGAGACGAGAGATATTCCTCTAGCATCGTGCACTCACCTACCAAGCAAAAGATTCGCTCTGAAGAATTTAATAAGAAGATCCCTCTTTTATGCACCAAGAAATCTCGCGTTCTGTCTATTTGATGATTCGTCAATTCACGGACGAATACAAAGACACCGCTACGTACTCCTTCTTTTTTATTATATTTTTTTTTTGTTAAAATCTTGTGACCATTAACTGACCCGCAAATTTGATAGCAGATCTGTTTTTCTTAAAACTTAGCCTTAAAATATTCGCATTTTTTTACACATGAATGTTACATTTATTCAAAATATTAATATTTTAGTCACGTTATGATGTCAAACAAATTTATTAAAGTAACACATGCTTTCAAACCTCGTCCTGATGCCAAAAATCTCCAGTCGATTAGCTCTGAAAATAAACTTAGATTTTCCGAACCTAATAGATTCATCAGTTGCTAGGAGATTGATGTAAATGTCTGTGCATCACTACAGAACTTATATTGCTATTGGAGTCGCTACGAGTGTTATGATATGTACGCTGAAGAGCGTGCCGTACTGGTTCTTGTTGAATGGGAGACGCATTGACCTGTTGTTTGTTTGTTTTATTTCGAGACAACGAGACTCCTCACTATAACGCTGATTCCAGAACAGGGTATCAAGTTTTATGCTGAATAATCAAGCATGAATTTCGCTTGCTCTGTGTTCATTTGCGTTTATCTTGAATTCAAACCTCGCTGATTCAAATAATGTCGACAGAGTTCAAGTGTATTCATGGAGAAGTGACACTGTGGTCACTTACCGCCTGCAATGTTGTACATTGCACATAGATTTTAGTAAGCGCACACATACACAAACACACCCTATATATATATATATATATATATATATATATATATATATATATATATATATATATATATATAGTGGTTAGAACGTTTGCTTTCTTACCATGAGATCCGAGTTTCTGGAGGGGGCGATCCAGAGTGCGTCACCTTTAGAAAGTGCCTGATAACCATACCACGGGTTGACCCAAGCCGTTAGTTATGGACGACACGGCGAAACTTCTATCTAGGAATATTGTTATTTTCAAAAATTCTCTCGCAAAAGAAAAAATATCTTCATAATCCATC
>OZ038485.1:10672998-10722998 GCA_964036315.1 Acanthosepion esculentum | reverse complement strand
TTGTTTATTACAGTAAGGTTTCACCTTGTACAAGGTCAGGGGACACTCGAGATAGAGGTGTAGTTTAAATGGATAAGAGGGAAGATAACGGTTAACTCTAGACTTGAACAGATTAAGTTTATAGTTATTGGGGAAACATCTTCTTGGGAGTCCATTCCATAGGGCTGTGATTGGCCGGAAGAAGCTCTTTGAGTGGTAGAAATACGGAAAGAATGAGAATGGTTTGTTACTATCGTAATGTACCTAAGATTTCATTAACCATAGAGGCGTAAGGCTAAAAACATCCCCAAAGAAAAATTCCAAATTCTAGTCGAAAAATTGATTCAAAAATATAAAAATATATAAAATTCAATGCCTTCAACTTGCGAGCGAAAATGTTCTATGATCAGCCATACCCTCCCCTTCTCTTCCAAATTCTCTCCCTCTCTTCTACCCACTAGCCAAGCGCCCGTGAACTTTGAAAGACCCGACCCGAGAATGACCGGGATTCAAAATCCCGCGACCATCAGGCGTTTACAGATAAGTGAATTCTAGGCAGCATCGGGCTCTCCTGCTGCGATTCACGTGATCAGACCCTACTGAGGGTTGGTTGAATTTTTGGCCATCACACAAACACTGCGTGATTTACACCCCTCCCTCCCTCCTGCGTACCCGGTCAAGGACGAAGAGAACTCGCATCACTATCTTTGGGGACAGCAAAAATCTAAAAAAAAAAGTTTTTTCAGTTTCCTGTCTGACTGTTGGAATATGAACATCGCTGGGCGAATCGTCCCTATTCCAAATGAAATGGTCACCGAAATAAAGAAGACGGCAAAGAGGGACTGCTACGGAACTGAATCGACCAATGAACGCCTGTACGAGATGCTGTGGATCCCCGAGCATTTCCGAAAGAAAAGTAACCCAGGAAAATTGCCGGCCGACCAAAATATTGCACAAGAACTCTCGCTTCGGCGAATTAGAATTCTGCGGGGAGATATCAACTCGACTGACAGATAAGTTGATCCCCTTTCAGGATCCCCTTCCCATTTGTTAAATGAATTTTCTTTTTCTTTCTTTACCTATTTATGTATGTATAAATAAATGCTTTCTTTTGAAATTCATCGTCTTGCGTCTGTTTTTCGTTGACGCCCTTGTGCCGCTTCCATTCCTGAGTGAAGACCGACAAAAGATCCCACGTTTTCCTTTTTTTTTAAGCTGTGGTTTACCTATATACTACAAGTTCGTAACACTATCTAAGTGGCATGGCGAGTCCTAGGGGTTAAGGTCAGGCCTGGTGGAACCTGGAGATGCAGTTCGTCCGAGCACTTTCCATGGTAGTAGCGATAGAGAAGTGAGAGACTCGCCACATTCTGCCGGTGTGCGTGAGAGAGAGAGAGAGAGAGAGAGAGAGAGAGAGAGAGAGAGAGAGAGATTGGAGGGTTGAAAATAATTCTTCTCCAACAAGGAGACTCTTTTGTACTCTATCAAGACTTGAAATTGAGGTCTGGCTCACGTGATTATATTATATTAATTGCTTTCAATAAACTATTGAACCCTTTAAAATATCACGCGCATTTTTTTTTAATTTTGTGCAATCCTTATTACTTAATATATTAATATATTTCACGGAGGGATTAATAGTTGGAATATATTGCTAATAATGTGACTTGGACATATACTCTTCCTTGGTATTTTAAACAGAAGTAGAAATTTAACTGTTTTTTTTCCTGCTCAGGATTTGGTTTCAGTGTCTCAGTGCTTGTAGTGAACTGATTAAAAAAATCATTTCACCCACGACAAGGCTGTAATGCCACGAAGACGTTTGCCGTTTCTGGGAGTGAAAGAGAATGATCGGACTTTAGTTAGGAGATATGCAAATAAAAACACTAGTTTCAGGCGAACAGAAGATGGTGATTGACATTGCATTTAATTTTTTGAAGATTGTAGGTAGCACAGAATCAAGCAAACTGAATAGAGTTCCACAAGCGAGAAGTCGGAGAGAAGAAACTATTAGAATAGAACTTACGGTTTCATTTATCTAATTCAACAGTAAAACGATGAGATATAATTACCAATCCTACCTTTTTTCGTTAATCTTATGAAAACCTTATAGCAAGGTAATGCTGGAGGAACTAAAAGTCCTACCTGGATTTATTTTTGCCATAGACAACAACATAAGACTTGCAGATTACTAGGTTGATAGCAGATGGGGATTTAAAGCTGCAGGAACTCCTAAAGTAGTTAATAAAGGAAAGTGAGATGAAAGCACTAAATAGAAGACTGAATGAAAGGAAAATGGCTAGAAAGTACAACAGTTTAAATATATGGGGAAGGTGGCACTGAAAACCGAATAAGCAAAAGCTAAGCAAATTATTACGAAAGAGGAGACAAAGCAAAGTATGATAATTTTTTATGTTATATGGGTCCTCCTATATGATAGTGAATGGTGGACAATGTTGAACGGCACATAACGAGGAAATAGGCTTTGGAGAATTTGAAACACACATTACTGAAGGCCCGAAAGACAGATGAAAGCAGTGATTGACCTATCTATCGAACCATTGTAAATGGGTACAAATAAAAACGCTTGCTGTTGTAGCATACCTACGGACGATAATGGGTATGCCCCCATTCCCATAATTACAGTAGTGAATACTGTATGTGTGGTCGGTCGGCTTGCAGTTGAAGATTCGTATTCAGCTGGGCTGCTTAAGCTCTGCCTCCGGGAAGAGAGCATCCTCAGATAAAGAGCAGAGTCTAGTCTCCGGGAACACCTACTCGACCCCGTTTTATACGGGGTCTACGGGGGATTTTTGGCCGAGCCTACAGGCTCGGGACATCCCCATTAATTTCGGCCTTGTAGCACATCTGACTGCATTGGTAGATACCGTCTGCGGTCTGCAGTTGGAGATTCAGCGTGGAATTCACTTGACTCACTTATAGCAGTTGACTACTACTTCTACGCGCCACTGGCGAATCTTATATGTGTTGTTCTTGTCCTAAGTATTATCGTTAATTACCAACCTTTGTGTGATTATTCTATTCAGTAACCTTCCCTGGGTTACAACACTTGGCTTACTTAAGTTCCGGGCCACCTAATGTATTTCGCACATATTACGCAGTATAATCGCTGACGCCAAGAAGATAGCATTTACTCTATAGTAAAACATGCTTATTCCTCTCCATCTCTTATATGAAACGCAATGGGACTTGATATATTCATCAATCTCTCTTACTAATTAGATATTCTCTTGTAATGGTAACCGGAATCAGTAACTCTAAACTTCAAACGAATGAAGTAAAGTTGTACTAAATCCGGGTAAATGTATGGCCCAAAGATGTTTAAAATGATTGATCATCTCTTGCATTTAACTTGATTTCATTTTAAAGCTACTACTCTAAATTCTCACCGTATTCGTATCAATCTGAGTTGGTTTTTCGGCAGTTCCTTTTGCATTTAGAAACACGATATTCACTTCGGGATTGAAGCAATCGCAAATGGTATTGTTTTCGGTTAGCTAGCTTTAAGAACCACCGTACTCTAAGAGAATTAAGATAGGAAAAACGAAGATTAAGCTCATCAGCGCGAATACAGTTTATTTCTTTGTGTAAATAAAATACAACTATGCCAATATTTTTTCTTATTTATATAGCAACCAAAAGATTTTATGCGTAAAATGTTTCTTCAGAACATATCTCTATTCAACGCGCAGCCCTCTATCGATTTTTTTTTCAAGGAATTGCTGCGGTTATGACACTTCCGCACTCGCATTCGCCTATTTAACGTTAAAAACGACAAAAATATAAACGAAATATTTGAAGATGGTAAACTGGTATTTAGACGAACAGAAACATATTTTTATGATTCGTGATTGAAAATCTGTTATACACCCGAAACACATAGAGAGTAAAATGGGAAATATATATTTTCGACTCAGTAGGCAATTTTCATTGTCATATTTGAATTCATTTCGGCAATAAAAATCTAAATCATGAACAGTGCAATTATCTCCCCAACAAAAAATGATTGTCGAATATACGCAAATAAAAATCCCTATTGTTAAAAAGGTTGCTTATACACTGCTTTTTTCTTAAAAATTTAATTCCCTCCTCGGAAGGTACAGGGAAGAAATGGATTGAGGAATCGGACAGCTGAGTTCGAATTTCAGTCAAATCCATTGCATTCACTTACGGGCTAATATTCTTGGGAAAGGTATGAATCCTCTTCTTCTCCCCCCTGCTATGGGTAAATAGCAGGACAGAGTGTGTTCTATAGTCTTGGGTGGCAGCTGGTCTACCGCAGAAAAAAATGGCAAACTACTGCGGGAAAAAAAATCTGCCTCGTCAGTCATGTATCGAAAGATACATGATCGCCTAAGCGTGGATCCTGCATGGCACATAACTGACTGACCTCGATAGATGTCTATATATATTTTATTAACCTATTTTTAAAAAAAATGAAGTCCTTCCACAATTCAACACTATATTTATATATAGTAATAAAAATGTAATTATTAATTGAAAAATAAATTTTAAATTACACATGTGAAAAATGAAAAAATGGATTTGCATAATTACATTTTGAGATTATGGATCACATTTTCATTGTCTCTTATTGGTGATGTTTTCATTTTCAGATAAAAAAAATAAATTATTTTTTATTTTTGCTTTCTGATTGAATAATTAAATTTTTACGCCTTATTAACCTTTTTAGGATGTTGAAAGTCAAAATATATATTTTTGCATTGTAAGAAAAAAATCTTTTCTTCTTACGAGTGAATATAAAATACAGTATTTGACATAATAAAGATTTTCAAATACCTATCTTTTATAATGGATGTCAGTTATCTCCTGTTAATTTCCCTCTGAAAGTGTGAGTTCAATACGCGGTTAAAGCAGTGGAGAAATTTCAGAGGGAAATTAAACAGGAGATAACAGACAACGGACATCCATTTAAACACGGCACATGGAACTAGAACAGTCTACCCCAGTGAGCGAAATAAAGGGTTCAGTTCGACGTTCCAACCACCTGAAGAAGGCCGGAGCGTACAACGGCCGAAAGCCTGTAATAAATATGTCGACAAAAACGAGGACAATAGTTCGAATAGTGTAAATAATGTCTGATGTTGTTATTTGACATCACTCGAAATATGAGGTTAATATTTCAAGAGAAGGGGGAAAAGAGGTGCTGAAATGTTATGTAATATCGGTTCTCCTATATGGCAGGTGAAGGTAGACAATTTCCTCACAAATGAAGAATAGACATAAAGCAACAGAAATGTTGTTCTACAGAAGGATACTGAGAATACCACTGAATATGTAAACAACGACGAAGACGTAGAGAAAATGGAAAGAGAAAGGACACTTCCATTGAAAGAGAGAGTTGATATTTCTAGGGTGAGAAAAGAGGAATTAGAAAATTTACAAGAAGAAGAAGAAGGAAATGAAGGAGGCGAAGAAGCACAAGCCGAAGAAGAATGCGAAGAAGAAGAGGAAGGAAGAGAAGAAGAAGCGGAAGGAAAAGAAGAATAGGATGAAGGCGAAGAGGAAGGTGAAAAAGAAGTAGAAGA
This sequence comes from Acanthosepion esculentum, assembly GCA_964036315.1. Classification (NCBI taxonomy): domain Eukaryota; kingdom Metazoa; phylum Mollusca; class Cephalopoda; order Sepiida; family Sepiidae; genus Acanthosepion; species Acanthosepion esculentum. The sequence continues at coordinate 10,717,449 of OZ038485.1, read as the reverse complement.
CGAAGACCTAAACGAAGAAGAAGAAGAACAACAACAAGAAGAAGAACAAGAACAAGAACAAGATGTAGAAAAACAAGAAGGCGATGAACAATGCCAAGAAGAAGTAGAAGACCAAGACCAAAACGAAGAAGAAGAAGAAGGAGGAGGAGGAGGACGACGACGACGATCAGGAGGACGAGCAGGAGGAGGAGCAGGAGAAGAAAAAGATGAAGGCGAAGAAGAAGAAAAACAAGAAGGTGTAGAAGAAGGCGAAGAAGAAGGCGAAGAAGAAGAAGAAGAAGAAGAAGAAGAAGAAGAAGAAGAAGAAGAAGAAGAAGAAGAAGAAGAAGAAGAAGCATCTTGCCCATGTTGCCCGCGTATCTTGATTTCATTCTTTATCGCCTCTACTAAATTATTTATAATTGATCCGAATTATATAAAATGTTTAATATTTATTAATTCCTCACTTTGAATTGTTCAGATGGATTCGGGGTATGTGCCACCACGTTTTTCATTCCAATCTCCGACCATGGTATTTTGTTTTGGAATCCTTTATCGTAATCCCTTATTTTTCAAAAAATTTAAAGTGTAGACTTCTTTCAATCACTGAGCAATAATTATAAAGATAAAACTTCTAGATTACTCCTGTAAATTATATAACAAATACTCTTGTAAAGCTATTTAAATATTACCGGATATTTATTTTGACAGTCTGTTTAAACTATTATTGGACTAAGAAATGTTAAAGTTAATTCTGTACATGAAATACGTTAAACGGAAAAAGAAAACCAGATTCAATGAGGATTTGTCAGGTTAAAGGTAATATTCCAAGTCTATGATTTTATTTGTGCATTACTGGAGGTCAAATACAAGAATTATAAAAGAGATTTAACCGTTCTAATATCGCGAAAAGAACTGAAAAAAAAGATTTTATGGGGACATAAATCATTTAAGAAGTTTACTTTGCTTCCAGCCGTTTAGTGGGACATGTTCCAACTATATGGTTTTTGGTATAGGACAATAAAAAAAACAAGTTAATAAAATGTCAAAATAACTATCTAAAACGAAATCAAAATGGCGGTTAAAAAAATAAAATGAGGAAAGAAAATGTTTAAAAGTGAGAAGTTAGAAAGGAGAAAAGAAAAGCCTGAAGAAATAACTAGAAAGATAAGCAAAGAAAGAAAGAAAGAAAGAAAGAAGGAATAAAGAGAGAGAAAAAGAAAGACAAAAAGAAAGAAAGACAGAAAGAAAGAAGGGTTAGAGAGTGAAAAAGAAAGAAAGAAGGGATAAAGAGAGAGAAAAAGAAAGAAGGGATAAAGAGAGAGAAAAAGAAAAAAGAAAGAAAGGAAGAAAGAAATAAATAAGGAAAGAAAAAACAACAAACTAAAAAAAAACAAAGTTTAAAGGGGAAACGTTTGGAAGAAGAAAGAATATGAAAAAAAAAAGAAAAATAATGAAAACTAAGAACGGAATTGCAAAAATGAAGATGGATTAATTTATTTTTATGCCTTATTTAGTTGACGATGAAACATTTATTTGTATTATAAGAATAATTCCGTATTTCTGTGAGTGAATATTTCATTAACAGTACATTCGAGAATAACAACGATTTTCTTTAAATAAATATTATATTATTTAACCCAGAGCTGAGGGAACGAGATGGATCCATACATTTCCCAATGCCATTTGTGCGTAAGAGGATTTACAACGAACCCGACTGTAAATCGAACACGGCTCTCCTATTTCTCAGTTTCTATCCATTATACGGAAGAAGAAAAAAAGAAAGAAGAATGTAGAGTCCGAAGGCATGAAACGATAGAAAACAAAGAAAGAAAGGAAAAAAAAGAACGTTATAACGAGAATCAAAAGAAAGAAGAAAAAAAAACGAAGAAAGAATCACAAAAACAATTGTAAGTCGAAATTTTTCAAAATTAATCTGAAATATCGTCTGCTTCTTCCAGTCAGCTTTTTGTAAGTCATCTTCCTTTCTCCTCTTTCGTTTCAATTTCCATTTGTACTCCCCTTCATTCGCGCGTGCGCACACGCACAAACACATACACGCACAAACACACAGAAACACACACACACATTTATATATATATATATATATATATATATATATATATATATATATATATATATATATATATATATAGTAAGAGAGAGAGAGAGGGAGGTGTCAGGACTTCTTTTGATGCCGTCTTCTTATTTTTCATTAATTAGCAACGTGTGATTAAGTATTTATTAAGAAAACTTTTTAATATTATTCTTTTTTCAAGCAATTTCTTCTGAAGATACTTTCTACGCAACTTAAAACATTGAAAAATCTCTGTGTATTAAAAACCAAATGAACATATCTCGAAGATTTCTAATCAGCAATTCTAGTGCAAAACTCCAGTTAGAATTACTTTTTGTAATCTTTGAAGACATACGTCATGAGATTTTTAATCAAATTCTTCCAGTAATTTTTTTCATATCTTAATCAAACCTGTAATATTTTTTAAATATTTGTCATAGTTGATTTTCATACGCTGTTAGCATGAGTAAAGTGCCGTACGGGATACACGTCTGGATGATCATGTCTCTTTCCGATTCCCGTAATAAGTTTCTATTTCTTTCTGCAGCAGACGGGTACCCAAGCAAAACTGTAGGAGCCAGTCTATCCTGTTCTTTCAGTCCATTGACAGAAAAAGGCTATTTCTACGAAAGGGAATGTAACGTAGCACGTTTGCCAAGTAGTACAGCTTAAATGTTCGGGAAATTTAGCCATGATTGCATCCTCGATCGACGAAATTCTACAGTTCCGTCCAAAATAATGCCATTATATGTCAGCAGAGTCTCACTAACGGTACTTTTCACAAAAAAGCCGCTAATAAAAATTAGTATTACATTAGGTTCACGTTTGCCCCCCAATTTCTACGATGGGTTGATCACTTCTTGCGTGCAAAATGTTATTTTAGAATATCTATGATAGCATAAAAGCGCAAAAAAAGAAACGTGCGAGCCGATTTCAAGATTCTTTCTCGCCAGTAACGCTTGCCTTCGGAATATTTTCTTAGAATTACTGAACTCCATATATTCTTCCCATTGTGTTGTGGTGGGATCCACCTAATCTGCATAGGTGACTACCAACTATATAAATAATGGTTGATACCGGAAGACGAGAGAAAGGGAATCACGAGATCCAACTAGAGACTCTGATCGACTGCGACTAGTCAACACATTCTCCAGGAACGTCTTCCCAGAAATATACAGAAATACTATATGTACTTATTGTGTACACTTTCTTGTTATAATACATTCTTGTTCTAAGTACATTTTGTGTTGCATTATTATTCCATGCATTAGGCGAGATTCAACATTGAGTCAAGACTCAACACATTGCATGGTTGAGTAAACTCGCTAGGTTTTGCTGATATTCAGTCTAGGAGGATTCATTCTCGAATTCAATGCCGCGGAAGGGAAACCACTTCAATGTCATTCACGACATTGATTCGTTTTTTACGTCTTATCAACCCTTTTGCGGGACATTTAAAGCCATAAAATATTTATAGATTTTACGGATATTTCTGAAGATCATAATGATTTATTGGCACAATTTCTACTAATTAACCCATATCTGGGGAGAAGATGTGGATTCATACCTTTCCCAGTTTTATTTGCGTGTAATGGATATAACGAACCGGAATGGGATTAGACATATGTTTCCCTATTACAATTCCGAGCCATTATCCATTACATCCCCAACACGTGCAAGCTTACAGGACCTGGTATTCTCAAACGTTCACGCATCTAGGTGATGACGGGGCGCTACGTTGCTTAACTTTTATGATCGTACGCAAACTAGTGTTGCGACATGATATCGCGGCAAGTCTCATTTCCAAGACGTTTTAGTAATTCACAAATAGCACAAAAATGGACTGTATGGAGAGCCATGATCGCCTACGCCCTAAAGTTTTTGATATTTTTAAAGCGCTTATGTTTATCTTATTCAAATGGGGATCCATTTCTAATCGGGCTAACACTTTCGTAATATCACGGTCGTGCAAGGCAAATCAGATAGAATGATAATGTTTTTACAATAGTTTATCGTCCACTAACAGAATATAATACATTTCATATACGTAGAAATGATGAAATACTTCCCGGATCAATCAGTTTATCAAACCTTATTATTCTTTTTAGAATGGTTTCATTCCAGAACGTACCCGTGTTATTTGCATTCCATTTACAGTATGTGATTATTGCAATCTATTTAACTGCCATTGAATTAACAATTGATTTCCAGTCAGGTTAGTGTGATAATTCCCCCAGATATGGTAAAGTAGACTTGGCTCTCTAGTCTTGAGTGGTAGTCAGTCTAGAAGAAAGACTACTTTGTGTTAAAAAAAAGAAGCAAAACGTAACAGAAAACCAGTGGCCTATCATTCTCAAGCATTATTATCAATTCACTGATATTAATGAAGATATATTTTTAGAGAGTCATGGCAGGCAATGATACAACCGATACCTTCCCTTTGTCCAAATGGAATGCAACCATTTTTTAGAACTGAACTGTGCCAGAAGACTTCCCATACATATGATAGGTTTAAAGTGATGCATTCCTTACTTATAGTATTTATTTTCGGACTATTTTCATCAGCTTTGCTGTTCTTATCACAAGGTTTCGGCTTTTGTGCCCTCCGGTTTTCATCAAGTGTATGTTGATCTAAATAAACTACAGACAATTTTGATCTGAACCATATATTAAATCTACGGGTGCAGTTTATTCCCGATTCCACTGCTCATGTCTACGGATATCTAATTCTTAAATTTAGTACGATTCTGTGATTGTTTGCCCACTTCCAGTGAATACAAGTGCATACTGCCCGACCTAGGAATTGAACTGACAATGATTATGTCATCAAATTCACGAACCAACGAGGCAGAAAGTAAAGTTTATATATATAACAAACACACACAAACAAACACACTCACTCACACACACACACACACACACACACACATATATATATATATATATATATATATATATATATATATATATATATATATTGATGCATGTTTCATTAAATAATATAGACAAGTTTTGTCTATTTATTTTAAGTAAGTTCCTTTCATATTGTCTGATAAGCTTAATCACATTATCGTTGAAAGACGAAAGGAAAACACCATATTGATACACGTTTAAATCCAATCTAAGCTTTCGGCTTATATAAGCCATTATCAAAGATGACAGTTACATTTTAATATATTAAACAATACAGGGACACAACAGTAATTTCAAAAAGAAAAGACAAACTCGTGTACACGAGACGCGGAAGCGAAAATCGCATTGCAGCTCGTGACGTCACACATGACCACGCGAGATTGAAAACGTGAAATAATAAGTATGGGAAGCCGTTGGTATAAACCAGTGGCCTCTCTTATCAATTATGGGCATTTATGAATATTTGTGGAGATTTCATAGTTTATTTTCTTCAGGTTAGGTTTCAACTGTTTTATGTATATAGCTTCAAGGATTTTTAGTTTTTGCTTATTGTTTTCATGTTTAAGTATAGATGTGTTTTCAACGAGAATTTTCTGGAATTGTGTACGCGGTCAGGTATGTTATTTTAAATGCCTAAAAATGTTAGTGTTATCATTCAAATGTAGAATCAAGCGTCGTGTATATATCCGATGCAATGAGAACGAAAGTAATATGTAAATTCTAACGTTCACAGCATTAATTCAAAAGATGGCTCGATATCAATAGTAGAGCGATAATTATTTATTATAATTTTATCATATAGACAAAAACAGTTTACTCACTACAAAGGTGCAACTTTGTTTTGGTGCATTTCAGTTGCACCTCGACTGGTGTGAACCAGAAATGGTTATGAACAATTCTGCTTGTAAGCAAGCCGTAAACTGTTTTTGTATATATGATAAAATTATAATATATATATATATATATATATATATATATATATATATATATATATATATATATATATATATATATATATATATATTCCACACAGGTAACAATATAATAAAAATGAGTTGAAAACATTCTTCGCCATCGGCCAGACTTGTTATTTCTTTGAGCGCTTTTCCCGTTAGACGACATTCTTCCATCTTTGTCACCCGACCATTCCGTTGAAGTTGGTATTCTATAGCTTAGATTCTATATTTGTAGCCATCTATTTAGAATTTGATGTGATGTCGCAGGACAGGTTTTTAGTCAATCTTCACCCCACGGGACATCTGCTAGTTTTTTTTTAAAAAATGTCTATAGAAAAAGGAAAAAAATTGTTGTGTTCTCTTGTCTCTAGTCGTGACACGTTTTAGAACATATGGCCCATTCCCTCCAATGTTGACAAATCTCTACTATTTTTCTATACTAATGATCACCAAATGTAAATCTGAGGAGCCAATCAAGGTAGCGTGTTACCGAATGTAGTTGTTTTAAGTATGTTAAAGGAGGGAGTGCATATTATGATGATATCGGTTTAATAGTAAAGGTCGAAGAAGCACCCTTTAGTGAGTGTATGTGTTACAAACAAACTGTTCTGGAAAAGAATCTGCCTGAGAGGAACTTCTTCCTTCCAAATGGAATATCAATGTACGTGGCATAACGTCTCATAATAGGTATAGGTTGTTGGACCTAAAGAAGGTAGCTCGTCTGTATATTTGCCATGAGAATAGTGATAGAACAGCATAATTCTCGCGACACTTCGCCTGTGAGTAACGGGTTTTAGGGTGGGAACGCATCAACCACAACCCCAGGAACGCTATTAACTTCTATCAACTTTCGAAAAGAGAAGAAAGGGAATGGCAATAGTTATTGTCGGAGCAATTTTCCGATGATTATATGTTCGTAACGTTGTGATGTGTTGCTGTAGAAAGCAGAATAAAAAGGGGAAATTCAATTTCATGCCTGATTAAGTAGCCAAAGATATAACTGATTTATATTTTTTTATTAGAAAATATATTTCTAATTCAGTTACCAAGAGAGTTTAGAAGTGCAACTCGGAGGGAATAGTGTAATGTTTAATGGGACAGTCCCGTTAACCAGTACTCTTGGATATGAGTTCGGAGGCCACTGGTCGTTCAAATGTTGTGGCCTTGTGCCAAACTAATTTAAGTAAATAAAGCTACGAAACATGGCTTAATGGTTAGCGATCAAATCTGTTTATCCATGACTACTGTGTGGAGGGTTCAATCATATTTTAGTGCCGCACTTTATAGGCCTTGAGCCAAACTAAGTTAAGTAAATAAAGCTACGAAACATGGGTTAATGATTAGTGATCTAATCTGTTTATCCATGACTACTCTTTGCAGGGTTCTATCATAATTGAGTGCCGTAATTTATAGGCCTTGTGCCAAACTAAGTTAAGTAAACAAAGCTACGAAACATGGATTAATTTTTAGCGATCTAATCTGTTTATCCAAGACTACTGTGTGGAGGGTTCAATTATATTTGAGTGCCGCACTTTATAGGCCTTGTGCCAAACTAAACTATGCATGTTAAATATTTTGGAACCTGGGCTTTGACTAGACGCTTAGCGATCCAGTTTTGTTGAAAATTTCGACACAGTATTGAAGTTGATCCAGTCCCGGTACTCCAGATTTGTGCCCTTGTACTAAACTCAACAAAGATAAATAAATTAGTCACCTAATTAATTATTTTTAGAGAGTAATGACATCGTTCTTTAGTAGATGCCTTATAATCGTGGTCCTGAGTCTAACTGGAACAAGATTATAAATCTCATGGATATTTCGCTAGTCTGCTAGAGTCGTTTCTTTCGATCCGCACTGGGTGGCTTATAATTGTGGCTTTATTGAAACTAATCTCTCAAGAAAGGATAAGACAAATAAAAGAAAAGAGCACGAAATTGCTATTTGGCGGACAATATTCACACAGATAAAGGCGAGACTTGAGCGCCAAAGATCAGATTTTAACAAATGTAGACGAGAAGAGAGTGGGCAGAACAAGGTAGTTTTAAGAAAGTGAGGGAACTAAATAGAAGCACTTTTGTGCACTTCGCCATCTGAACTTAGAGAAATAATGAGGAAGAAATGACTTGAAGAATTTAGCATTTACAGGACATACAGAGTTCAGAAGAAGATGCGCGCAACAGGATATAAGTTAACGAGCTTGTGTTACTAAATGGCAGAATATAGATAATGAATGATCGCTAAAGCTCAACGGGAACGTAAAGAAAAAAAAAGTTAGTAATTATTTATGCTATTTACATTGTTTGGACTATTTTTTACATCTTTATTATCATATTCACGAAGTTTCGTCCTTCTTCAGATGATATACTTTGGAATACTTTTGGAACCTTTTTTTTTTCGAGCTAGATTGTTAGAAATTACAAATTATATCAACTGAAGAGGACCGAAACGTACAACGGTCTAAACGTCGTGAATATGGCAATAAAGATGAGGACAACAGTCAGAACAATGTAAATAGTGTAAATAGTTAAAATACCTTATCTCAGAAATAGAGACAGATCCTGAAGAAGGTCAGAGTATGCAACGGTCGAAACGCCGTGAATATGATAATAAAGATGGGGAAAATGGTCCGAACAATGTAAAGAGTATATAGTTACAATATCTCATCTCAGAAATACAGACATATCCTGAAGAAAGCCTGAGCGTACAATGGCCGAAACGTCATGATTATAGCAACAGAAATGAGGACAACAGTGCGAAAAATGTAAGTAATGTAAACAGTTTCAATAGCTCATCTCAGAAATGTAGACATATCCTGAAGTAAGTCGGAGCTTATAACGGCCGAAACGTCGTGATTATGTCAATAAAGATGAGAGCAAATTGAACAATTCAATAGCTCATCTCAGAAATATAGACATATCCTTAAGAAAGCCGGAGCTTATAACGGCCGAAACGTCGTGATTATGTCAATAAAGATGAGAGCAATTTGAACAATTCAATAGCTCAACTCAGAAATATAGATATATCTTGAAGAAAGCCGGAGCTTACAACGGCCGAAACGTCGTGATTATGTCATTAAAGATGAGAGGAATTTGAACAATTCAATAGCTCATCTCAGAAATATAGACAGATAAAAGATATGTAGCAGTAAAGGGCTGTGATGCCTCATGATTCATGAAAGGTAGGTTGTTTAATATATCCCACCGAAAAAGAATCAGATGATGTTGGCAGAATCAAAATTGGCGACGCCTCCCTACAGGGACGCAACACGCCTCAAACTTTACCCTAACACAATGACTTGCTGACTCTGACTGATTGACCCGCTTCTTGATTTAATATTTTGATTTTATAGACGATGTAGCAAAACGATAAATTCTTCAGTGTTTGACCTGACTTTACTTGGAAGGTTTCACATCGTCTCTTTTTGCTAGCAGACAACTGTTTTTCCCCATTGACAAGATCTCATTTTAATTGTTTGTGAAGATACTTTACAGCCTACTATTTTTTCTCATTATAGTTTAGGCTAATCTTAAATGTTTTTTTCTATCGGGAGCCTGGCTAAATCTTAAGTTAACCTCATCCAATTTTTCAAGTTTGGTTGTATCCTCTCTACCAGTAATATGTTACATAGATGTTTCTTAATCGGTATCACACCATGCAAGGCAGTGAAGCCAATAAGACACAAGGGGGTAAAAAGGATAATGTAATCAGGAGGACAATGGATAGCGACTGACACTGCATTTAATTTTCGCAGTTTAAAGATGGCTGCAAGACATGAAGCCGCGAAAAAGTTACACAATCGAGAAATGCAAGAAGAGAAACTGTTCAGCATCTGTCTATATCTCTGAGATGAGGTATTGTATACAATATTTACATTATTCGGATTATTGTCCTCATCGTTGTCGCTATATTTATTACAACGTTTCGGCCTTTGAGTATCTGTCTATATTTCTGAGATGAGGTATTATGCACACTATTTACATTATTCGGATTATTGTCCTCATCTTTGTCACCATAATTTAGACTGTTCTAGTTCCACGTGCCATGTCTAGTGGATGTCAATTATCAGTTATCACCTGTTAATTCACCTCTCCGGGTATTTAACTCACATTCTTTGGGTTAGTGGATCTAAGTAACGACTTTATCCAATGTGCCATGTGTCCTCAACATAGATCCAGTGACTGGACACAAACAGTGTGAGTTCAATACCTGGTTACGGCAGTAGAGAATTTGAAGAGAGGAATTAACAGGAGATAACTGATAACTGACATCCATTAGACATGGCACGTGGAACTAGAACAGTCTACCCCAGTGAGCGAAATAAAAGGCCGGAGCGCACAACGGCTGAAACGTTGTGATAAATATGGCAACAAAGATGAGGACACTAGGTCGAATAATGTTAATAGTGCTCATCTGAACAATTTCCATGAAAGTATTTATAGAAAAGACACATAGAGGCAACTTTACGGCGGTGGGAAAGTGTCTGGAGCCGAACCGCCAGATGAAGACCAATAATATTGCTGATTCCTCTTTGGATTTTATCAATATTCTTTAGCTTTAGGTTTCAAGATAGACACTTGTCGATCTTTCCGGCGTATAACATTTCTCCATTGCTCCTTATTTTTGTTTTCAGAATACTTATGTCCCCCAAGACATGTTTATTTAACCAAGTTTCTTATCCCTTTTATCTATCTTTTAACCGAAAACACACATTCACCTCAAGAGATCTATTTTTACCGAACTGTTTCTTTAACCGCTTGCCTCGAACTAGAAATATATAAGTTTATATACAAATATAAAAATAAATAGCGATTCTTTATTCCTCCAAGATTTAAGAGAAAAATATGCGAAACAAAAAACTTCGCAGGCAAAAGAAGAGGAGTTTACGCATTCCTTGAAAAAGACATGACTCTTTTTTCTTGTGCAGTATGCATAACTGACACATGTTTTACTTTCAGCAAAACTCAATATCGTGTCATCAACTTATGGCCCAAAGTCAAGGCCTCCTAAACATTCCATTCAATATTTAAAGCACCATGCATTACACCAGATAAATACTTCCATATATATTACTTGCGAGTTCCGTTTTAATAGAACGTCGTTATATTCTGCATCACTTTTAATTCAATTACTTAGTTATCAGAGAAAATAGAAAGGATCTGCGGGTCACATAACATTAGGACAACCTTGAAAAGCGGGACGACACTTAGCAGATATCTCTCCCGAGTAAGACCCCACCCATATCGGAGAACAGGACTAAAGACTATGTGTACGCTATCCCATGCAGCTGTGGATAGAAATATAAAGGGGAGACAGGACGCCCCCTTAAAGTAAGGTTTCAAGAACACCAAAAAGCTGTAACACGAGAGGAAGTGGAAAAATCAGTCGTGGCTGACCACATATTGACAGAAAAGTGGGATCACCGCCCTCTGTAGAATCAGGTTGAGATCATAGACAAAGAACACCATTGGAAAATTCGTGAACGTAAGGAATCAGCACATAAGCAAGGCCACAAAAAATCTCCTGAGCCCATCAAGCATAGAAATGAGCACAATATGGGTACCAGTAATAAGAAGTTCCAGAGAAAAGCGATAATAAAAAAAATTGCAATATGAGCTCTGGTAAAAACATGTGGGTAACAGCAAAAAATTGCAATATGAGCACTGGTAAAAAATGATTGCTGAGACATTAGGTTTATAATACCCAGAAATTCATACACAGATGTCCTCAAGGACACATGGCACCGTGGATAAAGGCTTTGTTTAGATCCAGTGACTGAACCCAAAGAGTGTGAGTTCAATACCCGGTTAAGGCAGTGGAGAACTTGGAGAGGAAATTAACAGGAGATAACTGATAACTGACATACATTAAAACATGACACGTGGAACTAGAACAGTCTACCCCAGTGAGCAAAATAAAGGGTTCAGTTCGACATTCCAACCACATGAAGAAGCGCGGACCGTACAAGGGCCGAAACTTTGTAATAAATATGGTGACAAAGATGAGGACAATAGTCCGAATAAAGTAAATAGTGTACTTAGTTATTATTTTAGGTTGCGTTCCCTATCAGGATATATGTGATCATAGCCCTCAACAACTTCCTACCCTTTGTAATTTTAAGCATTAGGGTTCCAAACTATCACTGCTATCTTTTTGTTCTGACATCCATATACAAAATCTCATTAAGAATTTTTCTCTCCGCCTTATTTCCTTCAATATGCAATGCAGTGTAAAATTTTCAAAGCCATTTTTCGTCTGTTCATGTTTCTTTCTGATTCTCTGTACAATAATACTTCTTATTTATATTATTCGGACTATACATATATTATATATATTCGGACTGTTATCCTCATCTGCATTGCCATATTTACAACGTTTCGGCCGTTGTAAGTTCCGGCCTTCTTCAGGTGATTGGATCTCTGAAATGCGGTATTATGATCACATTCATTATTTAGTTTGTTATCCCCATCTTCATTGCCATATTTACAACGTTTCGGCCGTTGTACGTTCGGGCATTCTTCAGGTGATTGGATCTCTGAAATGAGGTATTATGATTAATTACATTATTCAGATAGTTATCCTCATCTTCATCGCCATATTTAAAACGTTCCGGCCGTTTTACGTTCCGGTCTTCTTCAGGTGACTGGATCTCTGAAATGCAGTATTATGATCACATTCATTATTTAGTTTGTTATCCCCATCTTCATTGCCATATTTACAACGTTTCGTCCGTTGTACGTTCCGGCATTCTTCAGGTGATTGGATCTCTGAAATGAGGTATTATGATTACTTACATTATTCAGATAGTTATCCTCATCTTCATCGCCATATTTAACACGTTTCGGCCGTTTTACGTTCCGGTCTTCTTCAGGTGATTGGATCTCTGAAATGCGGTATTATGATCACATACATTATTTAGTTTGTTATCCCCATCTTCATTGCCATATTTACAACGTTTCGGCCGTTGTAAGTTCCGGCATTCTTCAGGTGATTGGATCTCTGAAATGAGGTATTATGATTACTTACATTATTCAGATAGTTATCCTCATCTTCATCGCCATATTTAAAACGTTTCGGCCGTTTTACGTTCCGGTCTTCTTCAGGTGATTGGATCTCTGAAATGCGGTATTATGATCACATTCATTATTTAGTTTGTTATCTCCATCTTCATTGCCATATTTACAACGTTTCGGCCGTTGTACGTTCCGGCATTCTTCAGGTGATTGGATCTCTGAAATGAGGTATTATGATTACTTACATTATTCAGATAGTTATCCTCATCTTCATCGCCATATTTAAAACGTTTCGGCCGTTTTACGTTCCGGTCTTCTTCAGGTGATTGGATCTCTGAAATGCGGTATTATGATCACATACATTATTTAGTTTGTTATCTCCATCTTCATTGCCATATTTACAACGTTTCGGCCGTTGTACGTTCCGGCATTCTTCAGGTGATTGGATCTCTGAAATGAGGTATTATGATTACTTACATTATTCAGATAGTTATCCTCATCTTCATCGCCATATTTAACACGTTTCGGCCGTTTTACGTTCCGGTCTTCTTCAGGTGATTGGATCTCTGAAATGCGGTATTATGATCACATACATTATTTAGTTTGTTATCCCCATCTTCATTGCCATATTTACAACGTTTCGGCCGTTGTACGTTCCGGCATTCTTCAGGTGATTGGATCTCTGAAATGAGGTATTATGATTACTTACATTATTCAGATAGTTATCCTCATCTTCATCGCCATATTTAAAACGTTTCGGCCGTTTTACGTTCCGGTCTTCTTCAGGTGATTGGATCTCTGAAATGCGGTATTATGATCACATTCATTATTTAGTTTGTTATCTCCATCTTCATTGCCATATTTACAACGTTTCGGCCGTTGTACGTTCCGGCATTCTTCAGGTGATTGGATCTCTGAAATGAGGTATTATGATTACTTACATTATTCAGATAGTTATCCTCATCTTCATCGCCATATTTAAAACGTTTCGGCCGTTTTACGTTCCGGTCTTCTTCAGGTGATTGGATCTCTGAAATGCGGTATTATGATCACATACATTATTTAGTTTGTTATCCCCATCTTCATTGCCATATTTACAACGTTTCGGCCGTTGTACGTTCCGGCATTCTTCAGGTGATTGGATCTCTGAAATGAGGTATTATGATTACTTACATTATTCAGATAGTTATCCTCATCTTCATCGCCATATTTAAAACGTTTCGGCCGTTTTACGTTCCGGTCTTCTTCAGGTGATTGGATCTCTGAAATGCGGTATTATGATCACATACATTATTTAGTTTGTTATCCCCATCTTCATTGCCATATTTACAACGTTTCGGCCGTTGTACGTTCCGGCATTCTTCAGGTGATTGGATCACTGAAATGAGGTATTATGATTACTTACATTATTCAGATAGTTATCCTCATCTTCATCGCCATATTTAAAACGTTTCGGCCGTTTTACGTTCCGGTCTTCTTCAGGTGATTGGATCTCTGAAATGCGGTATTATGATCACATACATTATTTAGTTTGTTATCTCCATCTTCATTGCCATATTTACAACGTTTCGGCCGTTGTACGTTCCGGCATTCTTCAGGTGATTGAATCTCTGAAATGAGGTATTATGATTACTTACATTATTCAGATAGTTATCCTCATCTTCATCGCCATATTTAAAACGTTCCGGCCGTTAAACAAAAACAACTAAAAAATATAACCTCTGAAAGATGGTTAGCAAATACCATTGGATGACTGAGAGATTCCTCACTCATGAAGAATAAATTCGAAACGACAGAGAACTGGTCTTGCGTACAAATGGCGAGAAGAACATGGACTGAACATGCAACCAACGAGTATATTCTTTTTAAAAATATCTAAACTGAAAGGCTTCTTATAATTACAATAGGATATTATGGCTGAAGACATAATGAAGACAAACGGCTTGGTTATTTTAACACTCACAAGGTATAATGAAAGCAAGAAGAACTCAGTGTAACAGCAAATAAACTAACGTATTTCTCGTAAACAGAGCCGTAACAAAGCGTGTTGTTAAAAGTGAAACGTTGCTTAGACCGATAAGGACATTTTGAAGAACCATGCACTACCTCACGGCTTGAGTTAACAGATTTCTTATTCAAAGATAGCAATACATAAAAAAGTTCAAAAATCCTCTCTCTCTCTTTCTCTCTCTCTCTCTCTCTCTCTCTCTCTCTGTGTGCTTCGTTTTCGTTTCAAAATATGTTTCTTATTTTGATCGCATTTATTCACCAATTTGAAATATTTAACAGGAAATTATAAACTCTAACATCGCTGAATAGTCGCTAAAGGGTGACTTTATTTTGTCCACGTGCCATGCCTCTTCCGGATGTTTCAGTTATTTCTCTTCATCTCAACTCTCCAATTTCTTTAAATTCACCACTGCTGTAGCCTGGTACTAAATTCACAACTATTCCAGTTTAGTCATTGGATCTAACCAGCTTCATTCTCCAATGGGCCAGGTGTCCTTCAGGAGACAGCTGGAAGAGGCATGGCATGTAGAACTAGAACAAGGCCGAAGAAGAATGCCGGAGTGTACAAACGCCGAAACGTTGTGAATATGGCAATGAAGATGAGGATAACAGTCTGAATAATGTAGATAATCATAATACTCAGAGATATAGACAGATTAAGAATACTTCTTGTTCACATTTTTCGTAAATATTCTTTCTTAATCGATCTGTTGAACCATATCGCTGTTATCTAACTCTCTTAAACCTTACTCCTTCTATATGCCATGGCCCTTCAGAATCATGACTCTCCACAATTTTTTATCCTCTGTAGCTCTTAGAACATATCTTTTCGCTAGCTCCTCTCATCTCTGTTCTGCAAATCCTTTGCACAAGCTCGTTAGGCAAGTTATGCACTGCTTTCCACAGTCCATCTTACCTTCAATATTTCCTGTCAGCGTCCTCTTTCCTCATTATATAGTCTAGAAGTTTAAACTCTCTCTTCCTGATGTTAGGTATAAGTTTCCTTTTTGTTTCTGTTTCCTCTACAACGTCATTAATCACATATTCAGTCAATGGTATTCTCAGCATCCATCTATAAAACCACATTTGCCTCAAGCCCTTCTTCATCTTTGATGAGATTATCCTGCATTCACAAACATATAGAAGGACTGTTCTTATATAACTGTTCAGTACTTTTTTCTTTGTTTCTAACTAGATTTTCCTGTTTCTCAATACTTCGCTTCGTTTTTGGAAGGCATCTGACGCTAGCTCAATGCAACTTCGTATTTCGGCGCCGTATTTTCCGACTGTTAAACACGTCTCAGATATTTAAGTTTTTGCATTTGTTTGATTTTGCTGTCTCGTATTTTGCAATTAGCATGTTGGACTCTTCTTTTTGTTGTCGGTCAGGCATTCCGTTTCTTTACAGTTGATATTTAGTCTTTTCTTCTTGCTTTCCTTTACTAAAATTTGTAGTAGTTCAAGTATTTTTCTTTTTTGTGTCTGCTATTAACACTGATTCACCTGCATACCAAATTTTGCTAAGCTTTTAGCCGCCAATAACGAATCCTTTTCTGAATTCTAATTCTATCAGAATCCCAAAATTGTATGCGTTAAATAAGGTCGTTGAGAAGATACATCCTTGTCTTACACCCCATTCTATATATTGTATACTAACTGAATCAATCGCCTTAACACTAAACAGGGTTAAGGTATAGTCTTTTTATTTATTTTAAATTCGCCTTAATACAAAATGTATATCAGGCATATTTAATCTTTTTAATTAACCTTTGGACCCATTTACCTTTTGGAATGTATCTTTGGCCATCGTAATACGTGTTCGAATCTCAGTGTTGCACTTTCCGTCTTCTGTCATGACAATTCCCAGTTTTCAAATTTCTTTACTGCATAACTGATATTAAGATTGCAGCCGACAATAACGAATCCTGGTAGGACATCTATTTCTCTCGGAATTGCCTCGCTGTATAGATTGAATAAGTCCGGTGAAAAGATACATCCTTTGTATTACTCTCCATTCAGTGTATATTATTGAAACTAGAAAAGTGTACATGAGAAATCACTTACAGACATTTATTTCCAGTCAATGACAATTTTCTGTTCAACGCGGATGAGCCAGCACAGCCAGAAAACAATGCTACAACAATTTAGCATTGAATGTGTTAACTATGAGATTATTAACAAAGGATTTTCTTTTAATTCTGATGTATTTATGTTGTATCCTTAAAGAGGTTGCAAATGGACAAAGGTGGTGCTCAAGTGAAAGGAACAGCAACACAGGCGTAGATGAAAGAAAGGGAGCTTTATTCGTAAAAAAGGATACACTACTGAGAGACAAGTAATCGGTTAACAGGCTAGTAATTCCCGAAGCAAGGATATCTACCAACAACCCCACGCGGTCAGATGTAGCACAAGGCCGAGTTTAACGTGGGGTATCCGAGCCCATGGGCCCGGCACAAAATTCCCAGCATAAAACGGGGTCGGGTGTTCTTATAGATATATTTATTTTTACACAATAGTGCTCAATGTAACTTTACAGAGCATTAATATTATAAATTAATTGATTTAAAATATGGGTTTTTCGCTACACAGTGATAACCATGTTTCAAAACTGGAAGCTAAAGCCTTCGAATTTAATTTTGATATTAAACCAAAGACATTAGTTCCATTTCCTCGTCAAGCGAATTTTGCTTGACGAGGAAATGGAACTAATATGTCACTGTGTAGCGAAAAAAAAACATTTTAAATCAATTAATTTATAATATTATATATATATATATATATATATATATATATATATATATATATATATATATATATATATATATATATTAATTTATTCTTAACAACTTTTTCATTCCTTTAGTGATCCAATACCTATTATTTCTGTTGGAATATTTATATACATGTATTATATTGAAGATTCAAGCAAATTAGATTTGAAATTTTGCTCATTTTTCCGTTAGCGTTGGTACAAAAGTAGGCTAAATAAAGTAATTCAGACACACAGACAGAAACCAATTTCTTTTGTTTTAAAGTTTTATGACCGATCACCTTTACGGTCAGCATATTTATCTTTTAGCTGCAAGCAAACTCATCCTTCTCTGTCACAAGAGATGATTGGAATGAGAAACAGATTTAGAACAATAATAATTACTTCACTGTCCTCAGCTCATAGTTTCTAACACTTGTAAAACCATTTACATTAAAATAAAGTTATAAAGTTGTTCTTTGAGACCTAAGCCCGATTTTCTTTTGTCAAACTATCATGAGAATAATTTCTCGATCTTCGTAACCAGAACGTAATTATCCTGACTAACGGACGCTATAACTCAATGTTGCCACATAACCTGACACTGATCGCGCTTAAACAGGAGTTTAATACTAGCGAACACATATTTCTGTCTTCACTATTAATGATGCAATTCAGTTGTAGACTTTACGTATCAATAAACCTTAGTAGTAAGTTTAGTTTATTACAGTACAATGATGGACGAGGTGAAGCTGCTCCCGGGCACGATTTTCATAATTTCTCAATATTATCAATTCAGCTACGGCGCCATCAGATATTATTAGGTGTCGAAAATGAAACAGGTGTCACCGTAAAAATAGACATCAAGTGTTCAAAAATAAACTGTGATCTTACGAAAGAACTTTAAAGCCAATGTGTGACGCAGACGACGCTATAAAGATGCAGTCATTCCTTCTGGTTGTCTTTCTTTTCGCAAAGACGCGGCATATTCGGTGGAAATATTAAAAATGACCTATGTTTAAAATAAAATAAATTTTCATTTAAACTATTTACATGGTTCGTACTGTACTCATCACCTTCATTATCCTATTCAAGACAGTTCGGCCGTTTTATGCTCCGGCCTTCTCCAGGTGATAGAAATTCACAACCGGATGCTATATTTCGTCCAAAAGGGTAGATTCTTCTAGTTCCACGTGCCATGCCTCTTCCGGGTATCTCAGTTTCAGTTATTCCCCTTTAGTAACTCAACTCTCCAAGTGGTTTAGGCAATAAAATCTGGAAAAAATATGATGTTCCTGTTGAGTCCGGAAAAAATACATCTCATTGTTGTATAAAATAATCCATACTTTTAATTATCGATATAACTTTTGTGTAACAGGAAAATATTTATAATGATTTTTTTTATATATAAAGAACTAGCTCTCGTACCCGGAAATTCCCGAAAAAGCGAATGTTATCGGCAGTTCCTGTTCTCATATCCTTTCTTCGGTTATTTGAAAGTAACAATTCAAAGTAAGTAGCATTGAAAAAGCATTTTATGCATTCACAGTGGATACCCAACCGCCGACCCTAAGATTTTTGGAGGAAATACAAATTGCCATATATATATATATATATATATATATATATATATATATATATATATATATATATATATATATATATATATATATATGTAAGCAAATATGTGGATGTAGATCCGGCGGTATGATGAAAAATATGGAAAAGATAAAACAAAATCCGAATATGCAAGTTTATTGTTTTAATGTTGTTTCACTGTCGACGTCAGACGTTTCGGTCTAGTAGACCATCTTCAGGACATGGTTATTAGAAACATACATAGGATTAGACGATATTTAAGTCAACATGAGGAGACGATAGACACAAGACTAGTCAGAAACAGAACAACTGACGCCAACGTGAAGCCAACGTCACCGAATCCCCCCCCCAAAAGCGAACGCTGACTTTAGAATTTCAGTTGTTAGAGTTTCAGACTATTCTTGTGTCTATCGTCTCTTCATGTTCACTTAAATATCGTCTAATCCTATGTATGTGTCTAATAACCATGTCCTGAAGATGGTCTACTAGACCGAAACGTCTGACGTCGGCAGTAAAACAACCTTAAAACAGTAAACTTGCATATTCGGATTTTGTTTTGTCTTTTCCATATTTTTCATCATATATATATATATATATATATATATATAAGATAATCGTAAGGAGCCAGGTAAACCTATGAAGGTTTCACCTAAACGGATCGTCACGATAAAGCCGGCATTACCATGACGATCCGTTTAGGTGAAACCATGGTCGGTTTGCCTGGCTCCTTAAGATTATCTTAGGTTTTGCTCTACTTCGTCTATTGAGCAATTTACGTACTTGTCTTTTTACTCGTTTTGATTTATTTTTTTTTGACTTCGAACTTGAACAGTGGACGATTTTTTTCGCCTTGGTTTAATGTTCTTTGTTCTTTCTTTCTTTATTCCGCATTTTTTCTATCGGGTAATGCTTTGTTCTACTATAAGTTGACCTATCCAAGGTTTTTCCAAGCGATTATCACAATTATATATATATATATATATATATATATATATATATATATATATATATATATATATATATATATATATATATAAGCATTTCACACCAAACAAGGCAGGATGTTTCTAGTATGCAGTGGGTTACAAAGTAGGAGCGAGAGTATAGAGGTGTGATGGAAGAAAGGAAGAAGAGAAAGGCAGGGGATAGTTCAGGGCATCGTGAGATGACGATTGACATTACATTTGAATAGTTGGAGATGATAGCTATCAGGGAAACAAGTAATAGGAAGGGAATTCCACAGACGGTTAGTGCGCGACATGAAGATATTGGAGTAGAAGAGACGGCCGCATTTAACCGTTTCGACAGTGAAAGGGTGGGAACGTGATGCTAGCCTTGAAGCACGCTTAAATTCATGTAGTCTGGGAACTAGCGAAAGTAGCTCGTCGGAGCAATCACCGTGAAAGTATTTGTAGAAAAGACAGAGGGAAGCAACGGCACGTCTGTGCGAGAGGGACTGAAGACGAGATGCCAGATCAGGACCAGCCACATTGTTTATCCGTCTCTGGATCTTGTCTAGGACCTTAAGGCTAACAGCGGAGGCACCAGATCATATATGGCAGCAGTATTCCATGCAAGAACGAATAATTGATTTATACATTTTTGGCGCGACAAAGGGCCAAAACGTTTTTCTCGCCTGACATATATATATATATATATATATATATATATATATATATATATATATTTCAATAATGAATGGAGTGAAAGTTTTAAAACAATCTTTATTATTTTTTTTTATTTCATTTTCGATTTGAATTGATATAAACCACCATAATTAAAATTAATACTTTACGGGGAAGAGTACGTGGCTCATACCGATTAAGAACGTTTGGATTTTAAAGAAGGATGTCTATTTCTACAGCTAGATAGACAAACGAATGTGTTCTTCAAGCAGGTTGTTATTCCACAGACAACGACAACAACCACAACCACGATATACCTTTTCATAGGTAGTTTGAAATATGAGCTTAGGTAAGGTTTCTATTCGGAAATAAGCTCAATTTAAATGTTATTTTACGTTTAAATTGCTGTATGGATCGAGCCAATTTCTTTGTATTTAATAAATTCGAGCCTGACGCATTTAATGATGCACATGACAAAATTTGAAACTAATTAATTCCACATTAAATTAAATGCTAAGCACACCAACCCGTGTGCGTAAAACCCCGTGGCAAGCTGCTATCAGGGATCCTAGCGGCCTCTTGACCAATTTTAAAAACAGCAAAAATAACAGTAAGTCTAATAAGAAACTGGATGTTAGTTTCATATGTACGCCAAGTTTCATCAATATTGGTTCACGGGTTGAGGCGGTAACTTGATTCAAACAAACAGAAATTTATATAGAGCGATTATTTTTACACGTATCATTATTTTATTTGAGTAACTATTTTATACAAAAATTAATTGCCTTTACAATTCCCTTAATTTTTCTTTTGCTCTTCAATATTTCTACATTTCATTACAAGTTTTTTTGAGACTCAGTGAAATCCATAGAATAAGCTGTAATGCTCTTGGTCCTGACCCGGCATCTCGGCTTAGTCATTTAGCCAACGCCATAATGTAGTTTCCCTGTGCGTTTTCTATAAATACGTACTTCCATGGCAATTATTCTGATCGATCTTCCTCTAAGGAATACAGTGGTATATCTCGGTCAGTGATTGCATCTAGCTAAGTATAATCATAAGCTAGACAAAGAGCGACATTCCCAATCCCCCATTTGACATTGTATAGTGTTTGTATTCAACAAAAATAAATATTACTTTACACTATGATACCTAGACACTATGAATTTAAGCGCAATACTAGATTGGCGTCAATTTCTCATTATTTACAGTTGGAATGTCTAGATTTAACAATAGAGGTCTATGCTAACACTTTATTCTCTTGTGCTTCTAGTTCGTTGAACTCTCTTCTAGCTTCTTGCCTTTCAGTCAACTCAAATCTTCAAAAATATAAATGCAATGTCAATGGTAATCTTCTCTCTTCATAATTCATATTCTTTTATTATTCTCGCTCCATAATATTGCTTCTCCTGTTCTTATATTATTTTACACTCTGTAACCTCTTGCCCCAGGGAAAATAATATTAAAAAAAAACAAATATTTAAGCATTTGTGTTCAAAAATTATTTAAAATTAGAATCTTGTTGATTATGGATTAGTAGTGATGCATTTGAAGCTAAATTTAAATTTTAAATGTACGTGGAGTATGCCTGGTTGCAGAATAGTCTCTGCTCGACATATAAGAGGGTCATTCAATAAATAAGGTTAATTTTTCGGTATAAGGAATTCTAACACAGATAGAAGCTTACTTTTTTTTTTAAAGATTTTTCAATGTAGTCTCCCAGCACTGTCACTCACTTTTCCCATCTGTGCACAAGCTTCCGTATTCCCTCAGCGTAAAAATCTTTGGACTGATGTCTCAGCCAGTCGCTCACAACACTTTTGACTTCATCGTCACTTTTAAACTTCGTGCCTCTCGTGAACGCTTTCAAGTGACCAAACAGGTGAAAGTCTGAAGGGGCAAGGTCTGGGCTGTAAGGGGGATGAAGGAGCAGTTCCCAGCCCAGCTAGTTGATGGTCGGCACCGTTTGGGCTGCTGTGTGAGGCCTTGCGTTGTCATGATGCAAGATGACTCCTTCTGACTGATGACCCCTGCGTTTGTCCCAACAGATAAGCTCAAAGTCCTGGCAATGTCATCCACTGTCACCCTTCTGTCAGACTGAATGAAGTAATTGACTGATTCGATCACCCCAGGAGACCTCAATTCTGTAGGCTTCCCAGGCCTGTCTTCATCCTCAACACTGCTCCGTCCTTCTTTAAACAATTTAGCCCACTTGTAGACATTTTTTGGGGCTGAAACATGTGGCCCCATACACAGTTGACATTCTCCTATGAATTTCAACTGGTTTGCACCCTTCAGCAACCAAAAACTTGAAAACTGACCGCTGTTCAATACTGGAGCATGCTTCTTGGTCGGCCATCTTTGTTAATCGCCAAAACTCTCAAAGTTTTTTTTTAATTTGCAAAAGAAATTAAATCCATGTGAAAAAGAAGTAAAACAAAAAAAATAGTAAGCTTCTATCTGTATTAGAAGTCCTTAAACCGAAAAAAAATTAAACTTATTTATTGAATGAGCCTCGTATATTAAAATAATTGTAACACAAATTCTAGTTATATAAATATAAATATATACATGGATTACAAATAACTTGACGTCAAAATCTAACGTTTTCAAGTGA
This sequence comes from Acanthosepion esculentum, assembly GCA_964036315.1. Lineage (NCBI taxonomy): Eukaryota > Metazoa > Mollusca > Cephalopoda > Sepiida > Sepiidae > Acanthosepion > Acanthosepion esculentum. The sequence goes on along the minus strand of OZ038485.1, from coordinate 10,693,914 downwards.
TTATTTTAAAAATAAGTAAATTCTTCTCTGCAAAACAAATACTCACACTAAAGGAAATTTTGATAATCAGGGAAAAATATTATCCCGTGACTCTGAAGCGCATAGAGACGTAAGGAAGAAATGCAAATTTGGAAAAATAAAAAATAAAAATTGAACTTAATTTTCGTATTATTCGTAATGAAGTTTTTGTTCACGCGTATAGGCGGGAAAGTGAGACAAAAAAATGAAACAAATATTTGCTGCATATTGGTTTCCAGTTAACGTAAATAAACAGATGAAAACTAATATTTTGCCGAGATATAATAAATACTGTAAAGACAAGTAAACAAAAATCATTTCAACAATTATTTACCGATTGTTTGCTAATAAATCCTTTATTTTGTCCATATTATTCTGAAAATTGCTGCGAGGAATCGCCAGACGCTTTTCCATGAAAATTTCTTTCAGAGACATCAAAGAGCCGGTTGTTTTTGTAGATAATGACGCAGTAAATGCTAATAATTCAACCACATGGATTCAAACGCAATCATTTTCAGCAATGTCATTTCAAATAACAATTTCTTTATTTTTAGTAATTATCTTGAAATTCCCGTTTTCAAGATCGCAATAAATTACTTTAAATTGAAAATACTTCTCTTTCAATTTATAAGAACAAAAAGTAGATCTTAATTAAAATATTCAAGAATTACTCAGATTGTGCAAGCATGAGAATAACTCTTACCTGTAGATGTTTTTTTAACATATTTATATCAAAATATAATCATTGGGATTTGTTTTAGTACATGTAACTAATGGAAAGTCTTGCAGGTGGTCTAGTGGTTAACAGCTTGGAACGATATATCTAACAGCTGTGTTCTCATTCCTGCTGAGTTCGCGAAAAGTAGGAATGTATCTCTTTCCTAAACAGTTATGTTATAAATAGCAGGGCAGTCTGGCCTCTCTAGCTTTGTTTGGCAACCAGACTGGAAGAAGTACATCTCTTAATTTTAAAACCGTATGTATAACTCTGATTTTGGATATAATATACAGTGGAGACAAAAGTTCACAATGACATTGTGCTGTCTACTGTGATTGATCTAAAACAACACCGATGTATTCTTCTTCTTCTTCTTCTTCTTCTTCTTCTTCTTCTTCTTCTTCTTCGTCTTCTTCTTCTTCTTCTTCTTCTTCTTCTTCTTCTTCTTCTTCTTCTTCTTCTTCTTCTTCTTCTTCTTCTTCTTCTTCTTCCCATTATTATTATTATTATTATTATTATTATTATTATTATTATTATTATTATTATTATTATTATTTCCTTTGATTTCTGGTGTGTACACATTTCGTTCCGGTCCCGCCCAGAGACCTAAGGTTAGAAATGGCATCATGACATTTTCCACTGACAAAAAAAAAAAAATTACATAGATAAAACCCTTCGTGTGGTCTGGGCTTACTCGTGAGAACAATATTTTGTATTTCTTTAAGGCATGGGCTTCCAGAGATCTCTTCAATTAGTCCACTGGAATCTTTCCCAACGATTCCGAGAGCTCCAACTACAACAGAGATAGTTGATGTTCCCATGTGCCACATTTTTGAGATTTTGATTTCAAGGTCATGTCCTTGTATTTTGATAACTTTTTGAAGATCTTCAAAGATACATTGCAGTCCACAGGGACTGACATGTCAATAAGAAGGCACCTTTTTTGTTTGTGGCCTGCAATAACAATGTCTCTCATTATTATTATTATTATTATTATTATTATTATTATTATTAGCTAACGGATAAATTATCTTTTATTTTTAAGAAATGCCATATCAGTAAAGGTCGTAGGCGTCCATGGACTATCACACATATATTACCTTTATCGACCAATCGCCATGAATGCACGAGGTTACGGACACATTTAAACACCGGTTCACGTATGATCACCGGGGTTAAGTATCGTCGAGTCTGTAAACTTGGGCGTGAGGCTAGTGTAATAAGCAATGTCTTGGAATTGCTGATCGGAGAGCCGAATTCCAATTCCCCTTGGGTTCGTTATATTCACTCACCTGCAAATATCCTTGGGAAAGGTATAAATCAACCTCTTCTTCCCTTCTATGGGTTAATTAGTAATACTTGTATCACTAAAGGAATTATTAAAATAAATTTGCGGAAAACGTATTTAGATCTCGACATTAAATAACCCACGGATGTTGATACGCCGGTAAACAAAAATAACCAATAATCATTTGAATATCGTAAATGTGATATCATTCAGATATCGTTTTTAACGTGCGCTGCTAAATTACATCCTAGATATTTAAATTTACGTCTGCCTGCTAGGAAGAGGTACAGCTCAGGAGATGCGAGCTATGAGTGGGAGGTGTTGAAATCAAGCAGACTTCAGCAAATTTGGTGTAATTCTGGCCTACAAGAAACGCGTCTGCTCAGAAACATCGACTAACAGTCAAAAGCCGAATGACGTATTGTCGTACCTACCACGAATTGTCGAATATTTGCATCTATCGGAGTCCAGTTTCTTCAGATATTGTCTGCCTCTTTGAAATGGTCAGCTGATTTACGTGTTTTTTATGTGATTGTCGGATAACGCCCACAGCAGTTCACAAACCCTGTCAAAAGCGATTGAAAAAGATTAGACGCTATTGCAGTTGAGCTAATAGAGATTTATGAAGATCAATGCGAGGCTTACTTTGATGGGATTCTAAATCTAAACACCTATTCCCAAGCACACACACACACACACACACGCACACACACACACACACATATATATATATATATATATATATATATATATATATTTATTTATAAAGAGAGAAAGAGAGAGAGAGATTAGTAATAAATAAGTTAATTGAACTTACCAATTCTCGAATGGCAGTGTTTCATTTTGGATCGATGTATTCGGATGGAATCTGTTTAAAGATATAAGGGAGCAATTACTTTAGCGTCGTCTATTGGTTAGAAATCTTCTCTCATTAGATCAATTAAAATTATATATACAGGCTGTCCATAAAGTTCGTTTGCACTTTAAAAAATTTATAACTTTATTTGTATTTGCGATAGAAATAATTTGTAAAAAGGATTAGAAAGAAGTAAATCTATATTTTTTAAGGATTTATTGAAATTTTATTTAAGTTTCCACATGTCTTCCATCATTAGCAATACATAGGGTAATACGATTTTGCAGTTCACGGAAAACTTTTGCCAACTGATTTACAGTAATGCCTGAAATCACATTAGTTATTTTAGCTATACTTTAAACTAGGTATATTAAACTTCATAACATTTTTTACAAATAATTTCTATAGCAAATACAAATAAAGTTATAAATTTTTTAAAGTGCACACGAACTTGATGGACACCCTGTATGTATATATATATATATATATATATATATATATATATATATATATATATATATATATATATATATATATATATATAAACACACACACACACACACACATACACATATATATATATATATATATATATATATATATATATAAATAAGTTAAATTCAACCATTTATCAACTGTTTATACATTTTTTTAGATTAAATTGTAGGAAAAATTGGGACCGTCTTCTGAAGAAAATATATAGACATTTGTCCATGTGTTTAATTAACCACAGATATCTCATTCCACTTACGCAGAACTCTTCTGGTTAAAGCAGCGATCTAAGCAGCAGATATTAGAGGCGTTCATAAACTGAATTTCTTCCCATTAAGAGAATTGTACAGGCAGTGAAATAAATGGTAATAAAATAAAATTGTTCACTTAACTTGTATGAGTTTCATGAACATTTTCCTTTTCCTTCTAAACATCGTCTGATTTTGACGACGCAAGTATATATATATATATATATATATATATATATATATATATATATATATATACATATATATATTATAATTTTTTCATATAGACGAAACAATTTACTGACTACAAAGATGCAACCTCGTTTCAGCGCATTTAAAATTGCACTGTTGAGAACCAAAATGGTTCTGAACAATTAAGGAAGTATGCAAGTTGCATGTGAAATGTCACTTCCTTTTGTCCATTTGTTTGAATAAAAAAGAAGATAAAAAAATACAAAAAGGCAAAAAGGTGACGGTGTGAAACAATAGTCGTGTTTGATAGCAGTTTGGTGAAGGATCGTTGAGATGTGAAAGTGATGGCTAGATCTGAATAATTTCCTTTTCGACAAGCCTTCTAAGAGTTAGGGGTGGGTGAGGAAAGGTGAGAAGAGGAGACATTAATATAATGGAAGAGGAAGGAGGGAAAAATCCAAACGATAGTTATAGTAGTAATTGGGAATGTTGTTTTTTTTTTTGGGGGGGGGTTAAAACTAAGACATAGCTGAATTGCAAATATATTGCATAATATATAATTGCATATATATATATATATATATATATATATATATATATATATATATATATATAAGGCAGGATGTGTGTGTAACGAATGCACTGCTGCAATTTTCGACGGATTTGCACCAAAATTTACATGCGCATGCTCCAAGTTAGCGGCAAGACCAAGACCGACTTTGCATTTCCCATCTCCCATCTATAGTGGAAATAATCGCTTTTTTCATGCTTCTACGACAGTTTTCATGTAGTTTGCGGCCATTTTCTACTGGCCAGAGTGAGAGTCCATAGCTGGCTACAACGAATAGGCAGGAAGATTCTATTGGCCTACGTGAGAGCCAACAGCTGACTGACACGAATGTTTACTAGCATGCTAGCATGCACAAAAAATCGATATATTATCTCCCCATAATGTTATCTCCCCTTAATAACGCTATTCCTTTTCGCATTTTTCTTTCAGACTCAGTAACCACTTGAGTCTTAGTTGGTTTATTGTATTACTTAGAGTGAAATGATGACGCTTTTATCCACTGCGCAATGTGTCACACATAAAACTAATAATCACTATTTACATTGTTCGGACTATCTTCCGCATCTTTGTCGCCATATTTATCACAACATTTCGGCCGTTGTATGCTCCGGCCTTCTGCAGGTGATTGTAACACATATGTATCACAGAGGCCGAAACGTTTTAATAAATATGGCAACAGAGATGAGGACACTAATCCGAATAATGTAAATAATGTACATAATAACTCATCTCAGAAATATAGACAGATACTGAAAGGCCGAAACGTTGTAATAAATATGGCGACAAAAATGAGGACAAATAGTCTGAATAATGTAAATAGTGTACATAATACGTCATCTCAGAAATATAGACAGATACTGAAAGGCCGAAACGTTGTAATAAATATGGAGACAAAGATGAGGACAATAGACCGAACAATGTAAATAGTGTAGATAATACCTCATCTCAGAAATAAAGATAGATACTAAAGTAATAATCTAATGACAAAAGTTTGTGTCCAATACCTGGCCACAGCAGAGTTGAACACAATTGGAAAGTTGAATTACTAAAAGGATATACTTGAAACTGAGATATCAAGAAAAGTTATGCCATTTGGAACTAGAACAATCTAACCGTAGACAAAATAAAGAGTTTGGTTAGAAATTACAGTGAATCTCACCTGAAGAAGGCCGGATCTTACAACGGCTGAGACGACGTGAATGTGGCATTAAAGATGAGCACAATAGTCCGAAAAATGTGAATAGAGTAAATCGTTAGAATGTCTAATGTCAGAAATATAGACAGATGCTGAAGAGAAATGATGAGGATAACCGTCCGAACAATGTTAAGTAAATAGTTACAATGCCTCATCGCAGAAATATAGACAGATCCTGAAGAAGGCCGGAGCGTACAACAGCCGAAACGTCGTGAATGTGACAATAAAGATGAGGACAACAGTCCAAACAATGTAAATAGTGTAATTAGTTACAATTCCTCATCTAAGAAATATAGACAATTTTTTACGTATTCTTCCTGTTATTACCTTCATTTTTGTTATTCTTATTGTTGTTGTTAGCGTGGTTTTGTAGAGGGGGATAAATATTTCCTATTTGCATACTCTTTCCCGCCAATCGTAAGCCTATCAATACCGGAAAGAGTGATAAGAAATACTGATATTTTAGAAACCAGTTTTCTTAAAAAAATGATTTTTTAAAAATTTACCCCAAGGCGGAAAAGGCTCTTCATAAATAATTACAAAATATTTCCTTTTAGGGAAACAGCTATTATTAATACTATCATGATTTCAATGGCAAATATTCAGATGAGTTACATGTTTCTGTTCCTCCAGTTCAGGCCTTTACAACACCATGTTACTTTCACAGACACGAATCATAATCATTTCCCCCGTATTTGAAAGTTACTTTCCACTCGGACAACATTTTCTCAATAAAGTCAACTTTGAGAAACACAATCCCGCGTGTGAATGTTTCCCTGAACACGACAATCTGAACCACTGAAGTCGAGAAATAATGATGATCTTAACCTTAATAATCTTTATATAATAAACATAATATTTATTATCATAACTTCCTAACACCTTTTACGTCCATATCAAAATTTATTCATTATAACAATTTTAACAGTAACACTCTACCTTGGGTTGCTCTCAAGCCACGTTCATATTAAACTTAGATATAGAAAGAAAGGCATTTGCTAAATTTCGCGTGATATGCACAGACGCACGCAATATCATTAATAGCTTTATTGCGATTCATTTTTTTTTCTATGTGTTCGGAGTGAGATTAAGATTATATGTTTTTTCCGGAAAAATCGAGAGTTGTCCTAGATGTCTTCTTTTTTTTTTAAACTTTTACTCGCGATGTTAGAATAGAATATAATAAACGCTTTCATAATACCGAATGGTGCCCTGGATATTAGTTTTAGGTTGATGGCTTTTTTTTTTAATTTTTTTTTTTTGTCACGGGTTATCAGTGTGAAAAACTTCTATTTTTTTTTTCTATTAAACATTTCGATAGAAGGACCGTCTTTCTTCATGTTCATTCCTGCAAAAGATACCCGGGAATCGCTTAAAGACGCTAGGCTTATCGAAACCAAAAAATCGTACTGCACGCAATGCGTCGATGTTGGGGGTCTGATAAAAATGAGACACTTCACAGTAAATTAGAGAGAGGAGAGAAAGAAATGGAAAGAAAACAGGAAAAAAATAGTTTGTGATTATTTTTTTTTTATCTGAATAAACGTGTTGATAAGAAAAATAGTGGATACTTGACACAAATTAAAGTAATACACATTTTGGCACATGTTAATGTAATCTCATTATTTTTAAGCTTTTCTTTGTAATCAAGAGATGCCTTGTTTATTAATTTCATTTAGTTGTATTAACCATGTCTGACACAAGGACAGATAAATGCGAGAGATTTCAGAAGCAAATCCGCAGCACAAATTGAAGACTTTTTAAAAAATTGTCGCCCAACCCACCATCTTAACTCAATATTTAAACCCAGCCTGGCACAAGTCATACGCAGTCAGTTACGTGGCATGCGAGATACACGCTTAGGCGATCATGTACCTTTCGATACATGACTGACGAGGCAGATTTCTCCACGCAGTAGGTTGCCATTTCTTTCTGCGGTAGACCAGTTGTTATCCAAGGCTATAGAACCCAGTCTGTCCTGCTATTTATGCATAGCTTGGGGGGAGAAGAAGTAAATTTTCAACCTTTCTCAAGGGTGTTAGCACGTAAGTGAATTTAACGGATTCCAGTGCAATTCGAACTCGGCATCATACTCACGACATGCATATCGAGTTGTGAGCTGATGAGAAACATTATTCAATTCAAAGCCAAGGAAAAGGAGTATACAAGGGGTGACGTATAAGTTAAATGTCATACCGCGTTACGTCGCTAATAGTGGAAACATGAAGAGGCATTTTGGTAGTATATAAAGTGCTGTTTGATCATGTTTAATGTTAGTTTTGAAAGGAAATAATAGGGGCCCTTAATCAACTGATGTGTAGTAGAAATTATTTCATTTGTCTTTTTGCTTCCATTTTGCTTAAAATATACGAATTGTTCACATACTCCGTTCATGCTATTCTTAAAAGACTTTTTTAGAAGCGCATTTTTCTTACCTCCATTCTTCTCTTCATCTGCGAGGAAACTGTCAGGCATTGTCGGCCTTACAAGAGGACTGATGTCACATTAGAATTCAGCACTCTTTGTTTCTAAGAAACTGTTAATGCTTCTTAATACATTACTTAGCTTTTGGAAGGCATTTTTTGCTTTTCTAATACGCCTTCGGCTTTCGGGCTTACAATTTCCTTCTTCAGTTAAAACATTTCTCATATATTCATAATTCTGTATTTGCTTGATTTTGATATCTCCTCTCCGTAGCTCACATGTTACGCTGTATAATTAAGCTGACAAATATACATTATATCATCTTACAATAGGTGCTTGCTCTTTTATTCACGTTTTCATTTCTCACCTTGTCAAGAGTGACAGCAGCATTGTTTCTGTCTCGATGACTACAATATTTCAATGTTTGTGCTTCATAATTTCTAGTTAACAAGCATTTGTCCTGTGCAGCAAGAATAAAACATTCGGTTTCAGCATTTAACCCTGCACCGCGTAGCATCTGATGTAGACAAACCCCGATGATGAGTACGGGCTTTCTCTACATCAGATTGTTTGGTACAGGCAGGGTATTGACCGTGAAGCGGTTTATCTTGCCATCGTTTCTCTATCTGCCTTTGCTGTCTTTTTAAAAGTATTTTGGAGCATCAGTCAATGTATTTTGCTTCACTTGTATCTCTTCAGCCTCTTTAAACTCCATTTTGGACATTTTAGCTTCTTTTATTACTGGATAAAGTAGCTTAATCCTTTCATGTTCTTTGACAATGTTTATCACCCAGTATTCTCTAGTTTATAATTATTTTTGAAGTCTGATTGTTGTAGTTTCGGAAGACATTTTCTAGTTAAAGTAATCCTCTTCCTCCTACAGATCTGGGTACATACAGACGATCAACATCAGCTTTGGGGTGATGCATGCGGTAGCAGGTGAGAATCTTTCTCGTTTTGACGTCCATTCGCTTAGTGTCCGCTATGGTCTAGTTAAGAATGTTGAAACTGTATTATACCACAGGGACAGCCAAGGAATTTATGGCTGATATTCTGTTTTTTAACTTCAGTTTGGTATTCATTATTATTATTATTATTATTATTATTATTATTATTATTATTATTTGCGTTGCGTCCATTCAGAAATTTGGTATGAAGATAAGGAATCTGAATATAAAATAGGCTACACGATAATGTTTGGTATTCTTTTTTATTATTATTATTTAATATTGTTATTATTATTTATTATTATTATTATTTTTATTATTATTATTATTATTATTATTATTATTATTATTTATTTATTTATTATTATTAATTATCATTATTAATCATTATTATTATTAATTATTATTTATTATTATTATTATTTATTATTATTATTATTTATTATTATTATTATTTATTATTACTGTGATTATTATTATTAATAATAATTATTATTATTAATTATTATTATTATCATAATTGCTATTATTATTATTTATTATTTATTATTATTATTATTATTATTATTATTGTTATTATTAATTATTATTATTATTTTCATTATTATTATTATTATTATTATTATTATTATTATTATTATTATTATTATTTACGGGCGTCCCTTCAGAAATTTAGTATGAGTATAAGGAATCTGAATATGCAATAGGCTACACGATAATGTTTCTTCTTCTTCTTCTTCTTCTTCTTATTATTATTATTATTATTATTATCATTTATTATTATTATTATTAATTATTATTATTTATTATTATTGTTATTCTTAATTATTATTATTATTAAGTATTATTTATTATTATTATTATTCTTATTATTATTATTTATTATTATTATTTATTATTATTAATTAATATTATTATAATTAATTTTTATTATTATTACTTATCATTATTATTATTATTTTCATTATTATTTTCATTATTATTATTATTATTATTTGCTTTGCGTCCCTTCAGATATTTTATATGAAGGTAAGAAATCTTAATATAGAATAGGCTACACGACAGTGGTAGTTTTAGCCAAGATGTTTTAAAAAAAATGACTTCAAAACTCAATTCGTGTCCTGACATAAGCTTGTCAGATCGAGATTGTTCGAGGAGATGTCATCCCTGGCGCCAAATTAATTTACGAATATATAAACTCTCAGCTGTATAAAAGCGCATTCTCCAGTCAATGGTTAATCGAATTTTCAGCAAATGAAACCTGTAGATCTTTTCCCCGTGAACTGGCCCTACAGAATCACCAAGAATTATACGAAATAACAGAAACCATACCATTTGAGGAACTTCAACAACTAATATTGATATCACAAGTAACTGAAATAGAAAATAATGACATAATGAAATATCTAATTTCTAAAATTCTTCAAAAATATTCTAGGAAGAAAGCCTCCGTCAGTAGCTGTGGGTCTGTGGCTTTCTTAACAGTGAGCACACAAATATTAACATTATGAAAAAAGAAAAATCTGTATACATTTAGATACACTGATGAATTCATATAACCACAATATAATTCCGGCATGTTTAACACCGGTTATCAATATATAGTAAAATAATGAAAACAAATATTTTCTATCTGTCTATAATTCCTGGGCCGACCAAGTACAGAAATAAATACAATATGGTGACCTGTAATAAGGAGTGCCATAGAAAAGCGATAATAACAAAACAAAATTGCAATATGAGGTCTGGTAAATACATGGTGGATAACAGCAAAAATATTCAATATGAGCAATGGTAAAAATGTTTGCGGAGACATACATAGGTGTCCTCAAGTACAAATGGCACAGTGGATAAAGGCGTTAGTTAGATCCAGTGACAGGACACAAAGAGTGTGAGTTCAATTTAAGGCAGTGGAAAACTTGGAGAGAGGAATTAACAGGAGATAACTGATAACTGATATCCATTAAAAACATGGCTCGTGGAACGAGAACAGTCTACATCAGTGAGCTAAATAAAGGGTTCAATTCGGCGTGCCAACCACCGGCCGAAACGTTGTAATAAATATGGCGAAAAAGATGACAATATTCCGAATAGAGTAAATATTTTCTAATCGAGCAGATACACCAATGAGAACACGTGATCATAATGGAAGTTTGCCAGACCTGACTAAGGACACAAAATCATGTTTTCTTCCTTCTTTATTGTTCTAACAAATATTGACTTGTTATTTTGTTATTTATTGAACTAGCTTTTCTGTTAGGATTTAAATGTCGATTCTTGTGTTATCGATGTAGCAGCATGCAGGTGATATTAAAACGAAAACGAAAAAACATTTAAGAAATCATTTTGGTTTACTCATATGCTTCAATAACGCGACGGCGAAGCTGTTACTATGATTTTACCCGGGGTATGCCGCCTACTAACAAAGCGTTTACTCTTTTATGAAGCCTGAACTCCTCTTTACGGCCAGCTTAAGTATGAAAGATCATAAATCACAGTTCCAATCCAATATTTTTCACGGACCAAAATATTTAGGTAAAACGGACAGGAGAGTGTCGACCATGTGTGCTTTTAAGCTACCATAACTATATAAAGTGTTATTACTGCTCGTTTAATTAGCATCATCTTAGGTCGATTCTCAGCCCAGTCAAATTTGACGTACGTAGTTTCTCGAAGAGCCGAGAATATGTACATTACATAGATATTTCAGGAAGGAACCATCATATAACCTTGAACTCCTCTTGCTTCATAAGATAATTTTATTTATACGAACCACGTTTGCTTTTTGTTAAATCTGAAGGTTAAAAGTAAAAGAATTCGAGAGGAAAAGGTTTACTTTTTTAAAAAACAAACAAAAAAACCTCTGATCGAAAATCGTCTCAGACGAAATTGAACCAAAACTTGCGGAATAAATTTAGTTTCCACAAGGAATTGCAGACAACAAAAGAACTTTTTTCTTCAAGTCGGGATTATTTCTACATATATAATTTATATATTTAACCTCAATCTCCGATGGGTGTCTGCAGATCAAGAAGGTTTTCGAATGGAAGATACTGTTTTTAGACAACGGAAGATGGATTTCTATTCTGATCGCGAACATATGGACATTTTCTCGTTAGAATAATCTAACATCATTGCTATTTTATACCAGCACATGAATATCAACATAGGTTTCGTTATTAACTCGATGGCATTATTTACGTTTATTTTACATGCGGTTATGTCGGTTAAACATTATGACAATAAGAAACTCTTAAAAAAAAAACTATTTTTAATTTGAAACGGATTTATTAAATTTAACTTCGTAATGGAGAGAAAGTGAGAATATGTTTCTTAATACTCAAAATGCACAAACATCATTCTTACCTGGTTAATGTCTATCGTGAAATACTGTATTCATTAGAAAATCACATTCAGGGATTAATTAATTTATAATTAATTTTAAAAGTTTATTATTATATATAGGCTTTAAAAAATCCAATATTCATTTTAGGTTTATGAAAAAATCTATTATTATTTATAAGCTTGCTGGAAATTCAATCGCACAGATTTTGTTTCCAAATGATAATAAAAAAAAATAAAACATAGGTACGTTTGTTAAATAAATCATCAATATTTACAAACATATGTAAACGAATTCATGAGAGTCAAAAAGAAGTAAAAAGTAGTCTTTAGTTCATTTAAAGTCTTTGGTTAGTTAGTCCACAGAAAAAAAAATATTTGCTTTAGAAAAGACTTTGATCGTCAGCGAAGATTCACTGACGGTCTGAGGTGATTTTGTTGGAAATGATTCAGTTGAAGTCGTTGACACATGATTCTTAAAAGTACGTGCTGGGACTGAAAGGAAGAAGCTATTTAGCTAAGACTTTTCTTGTGTTTGGACAGTTTGGAGGCAGTTGCATCTCTGCACCCGAAAGTCGAAATCTGTGAATATTCATAAGGATTTTTTGTCGATAGTAGGCTCGAGAAAAATAAGATTTCTGTCATCTCTGATGAGTCAGATATGTCACATGATGATTTAAAATTCTAACAGACCTGTTGATGTAAACTGGGTCTGTTGTATTTAGGGAATCTTTTTGTCATATATATATATATATATATATATATATATATATATACTGTCTGTTATTGGATAGAAAATAATATTTGTACTTGTTGTAATATGATATGTGCTATATACCGTACCTAGAAACATTAATGTATTATGCTCCAGACCTGATAAATACGTTGGCCACTATTGTAAGTGGGGGTAATATAGTGTCTAAGCTGGCAGCGTGGGAAGTTCTTGCCGTGTCGAACTATCTGCCTTCGGGTGGAGAGGAACCCGCACGATGCTCGTCCTGGGATGTAGACAGATACCCGATCACGTGTATGCGGGATCTACGGGCAATTTTTGCCCGAGCCCATCGGCTCGGATTTCTCACATTAAATTTGGCCTTGTCCCGCATCCTACCCTGTGGGGAGGCAGGTAAATATCGTAATAAGCTATGTAGTCCGCCACTAGCAGTGGTTTATGTACTTCACGATGCTGGCGAGTATTGTATTTTGTTGATGTTATAAAGATTACAAATTCATTTCCAACTTACGTTTTGGTTATTCCACATTCAGTAACCCTTTCTAGGTTACAACCCTATGTATGTGGGTATGACATTGTGTTGGAAATAGATTTTATTTCATATAGACATATAGTTATTCAATGTACCTTTCTAAAAAACGGTATTATAAATCGGTTTATAAAATCGGATATTAATTCTCCTTCTACGTGCCTTTTCGCTTCAGGATGTTGGCGATAATGGCTCTCCACAATACCCTGTCCTTTTTTAGTTCTTAATAATCTTTGTCTTTTTGCCATATCTCCCAGGTATATTTTGCACTGCTTTCTATCTATACTGTGAGCATCAATTTTTCCAAGCCTTCTTTCCTCATTATGCACCACGGTAATTTCTACTGTCTCTTCTTGATATTAAGCATAATTGCCCTTTTTGTTGCCATTGTCTCTAGAATTTCGTCGTTGCTCGCATGTTTGTTTCACAGTATTCTCAACATCATTCTTTAGATTCAAATTTATGTTGCTTCAAGTCCCTTCTTGGTCTGCTAGGAGATTCTCAGCCATAGGACTGATACTACAGAAGAATTCAGTACTCTTTTGTTTGTTCCTAATTTTGTTTTCTGTTTCTTAATAATTTGCTCAGCTTTTGGAAGGCATCTTTCACACTCCCAATACGCTTTCAAATTTTGCCGTCGTAATTTCCGTCCTCTTCCCAGATATCTAAATTATCGCTTCTGTTTGTTTTCGATATCTGTAATATATAAATTGCATGTTGGGCTGTTCATTTGCTAACAACCATGCACTTAGTCCTTTCTTCACGCTTTCGTTCTGTATTATTATTTTTAATCCGATAATTAATTATATTTAATTATAGGTATTAATTAATTTTCTCTGTATGGGTTATGATCTCCTGGTGTCCGTTTAATTAGGTGTATGTTATCAGGACCTATTAAACGGACACCAGGATAGCAAAAGCAGCATTACATCAAGTAAGCAGAGTAGTAAGAAATAAAAAAAAAACAGAATACTAAACACTTACGTTATATCTGTCCACCTGTATGGCAGTGAATGCTGGTCAATCTCCTCACAAATAAAGAAGCGACTTGAAGCAACAGAAATGTTGATTCTACAGAAGGATGCTGAGGATGCGGAATATTTGAGCAATGACAAATTTTAGAGAAAACGGAAACAAAATGAAAACTAATAGTTAACATCAGGATGAGTCATTTGAGGTTTCTTGCCTATATAATGAGGAAGGAGTACATGGAAAATTTGACACTCACAGGACAGATTGATGATAAGGGTGACAGTGGAAAGCAACGCATAACCCACTAAGTGAGCTTGAGTAAATAGATGAAAGAACAGGCTTTAGGAGAGATAATAGAAAAAGCAAGTTTTATTAAGAGCTACAAAAGACAGGAAGTTGTGGAGAGTCATGATCGCCTACATCCTGAGTGGACACGGTACATAAAGAAGATGTCGCAATATATTCTTGTTTCCATAACAAATTCTAAAAAGGACACATGGCACAGTGGATAAAGGCGTTAATTAGATCCAGTGACAGGACCCAAAAGAGTGTGAGTTCAATACCCGGTTAAGGCAGGGGAGAACTTGGAGAGGAGAATTAACGTGAGATAACTGACAACTGATATCCATTAAACATGGCAGGTGGAACTAGAAAATAATGAGTTCAGTTCAACATTCCAAACACCTGAAGAAGGCCGGAGAGTACAACGACCGAAACGTTGTAATAAATATGGCGACAAACATGGGAATAATAGTCCGAATAATGTAAATAGTGTACATAATACCTCATATCAGAAATATAAACAGATAATGATATTCCAAAAAATCAGTTTTTAAGCAAGATAGTGAAAAATGTGACACTTGCCATTAAGCTGACAGCAGGAGGATATGGATCATGACCACTGTAGCAATTATCGCCCGGATTTACTTATGTTAGGGTCTGCATGTTTTTTGTTCTTTCTTGGATGTTTTATCTCTACCTATAAAAGGCAGGATGTGCGTGTGTGTGTGTAACGAATGCACAGCCGCAATTTTTGACGGATTTGCACCAAAATTTACATGCACATTCTCCTAATTAGCAAATAGGCCAAGACCGATTTTGCATTTCCCAACTCCCATCGATAGTGGAAATAATCGATTTTTTCATGCTTCTACGACAGTTTTCATGTAGTTTTCGGACATTGTCTACTGCCCAGACTGAGAGCCTATAGCTGGCTGCCACGAATAGACAGGAAGATTCTATTGGCCAGCGTGAGAGCCAACAGCTGACTGACACGAATGTTAACTAGTATACAAGCCTGCAAAATAAAATCGATAGCTGCATTCGTCAGAAGTGGGGAAAATTTAAATCTGCATGGCCCTTTACTCCAATTGGCGCATTCGCTTGCTTAAACTCAACGTTGATTCTGATTCCGCAGAACTGGGTTGGTTGGGAAAAAGTATCTGTTGTTAACATTCTTTTTTCATTCGGTTTTTCCAGTTACGAGTCCTTTTTTAAAGCTGATCGTTTTGTGTTCATTTTGTTTAGTTCTTTTTTCGTAACAGATTTAATGTTTAGTATAGAGCTTAGAAAAAATTCGCAGTGCGAGATAGGCAAGAAGTGAGGCATGTAGCAACATCAGCACGGCAAAGGGAACTCCTTTAAAGTCAAGGAAGGGCAAAAATATTTTAAGTCAAGTGATAGCGATTGCTGTTTGCGTCGTACGATTTTTTAATCAAGCACGGGCAACACCGGGCCACGCTGCTAGTTCTTTAATATTTCCAGAGTATTTTCCTGCCGCGCCAAAAATAATTTTGAAAATCTTTTTTCAGTTGCCAGGTAAGTTTCATATCTGTATGTAGCCTTTCACCGTCTTTCAATTTCCGAATGTTTCTTGCTTGAATAGGAAATAAAGTATTTTTTCCTGGTCTCATACCCCGGAGAATTCCTTCAATTTTTCTACGTCAAGCATAATTGTATTTTTAACACCGGAAATTCGAATTATGCATAGATAGTTGATTTGTTTAGCCAAATCCCAATCTTTTACCCAATTCCCTGTGGATCCACTTTCTCACCCCCGGCCCCGATTTAGATGGCGACCTCATGGGAAAAGCGGACACTGTGAGCATCCTCTTACAGTCCTAAACATGTTTTAGTGTTAAATAACCCACACAGGGTTGATACGCCGTAAAAACAAACACATCAATCAATAAATAAATGATTCAATACTCTTAATATTCCTATATTTTATCTAAACCATCTTGTATTTGTTCAGAATATAAATGACGGTCCCATGTGAATATCAAAGTCAGCATTTTTCAGTCGCTGCGCTCGGAGACACTAGAGCACTATGAAATGTAACCAGGTACACTCTAAATTAACAGAAGAGTAATTTATTATTTTTATATTTCAAAATGTTTATTTTTAAAAAGCTCGAGCCAACAAGCACGTGGCGTCCTTGGATAAGACAAGTCTTCCTAATTTGTTATTTTAAACCGGATGCTGAATGTCTTGATCTATAAGGAGTGGATAATACTTTAATTTTTTTCTTCCTCTTTTACTTCTTATTCTATGTGCTTTGTCCCCTCGTAGGCGATCATGGCTCTTCACTATTTCCTGTCCTTTGTAGTTCTTAATAAGTGTTTATTCCTTATCTCTTCAAAATCTTGCACCGCCCTCCATTTACTCAGGGTCACTAAGAATATTATGCGTTGTTTTCCTCTGTCCCTCTTGGCTATAACTTGTCTTTTAACAGATTTTTCAAGCCCTCTTTCCTCATTGTGTGCCACAGAAATTCCAATTTCTTCCACAAGGAATTTAAATCTGCCTCTCTAGAATAGTAGATTCTTCATAAGTCCACTTTAAATGAAATCTGTACCGTTCTTTGGGAATTCTAAACCAAAATTTCATATTTTCGTAATTCAGGATTAATTTTCCTTATTAAACTTTAAAGTGCGCCACATAGTTTTAGTAATTTTTCAATTTGTTTTTTAAAGCATTTCACCCCAAGCAAAGCAGGAAGCCACCAGCACGCAAGGGGTTACAGAGGAATTTGGAGCGAGAGCAGATAGGAGTGATCGAGGAAAGGATGAGAAGGAAAGTGGATAGATCAAGGGAACTGGAGATGTCGATTGACATTACATTTGAATAGTTGGAGATTATAGCTATCAGGGAAACAATAAAAGGGAAGGGAGTTCCACAGGCGAGTGGTGCGAAATATGAAGCTATTAGAGTAGAAGAGACGGCTAGATTTAACAGTTTCAACAGTGAAAGGGTGAGAGCGGGATAACAGCCTCGTAGGACGCTTGAATTCAAGAAGGCTGGGAACCAGAGAAAGCAGCTCATTGGAGCAATTACCATGAGAGTAAAAAAGTCGACGGCTCGTCTGTGAGAGAGCAACTGTTGACGAGATGCCAGATCAGGGCCAATTACATTTCATATCCGTCTATGGATCTTATCAAGAACCCCTAGACAAACAGAAAAGGAATGAGACCGTAAATGGGAGCAATACTACATGGAAGGGCGACTGGTTGATTTGTAGATTTGGAGGATCGATTCCGGGGAGAAAAACTTCCTGGCGCGGCATAGGGAGCCAACTTTCCTTGTGTTGGACGAAGCAATTGACTCCTGAAGCGAAAATGTTTGAGAAACACTAGTCCTCATCTGTTATTCTCTGCTTTCCGCAGTATTCGATTAATAAATTTTTAGGTCACTCTGAGTAGAAATACACTTTTACTACGTCCTCCTCGAAACAATGTAGAGTAAGTTGAGTATACTGATGCAATCTTTTCCTAATTGACACTAAATTAAAAGTACCCAGCTGATTGAACTGAAACTTGGCAAACACATACTACCGTATGTTGACCATTTGTTGAATGTACTTTCAACTACATATAATACAGTATTTGCACAAAATTATACCTCTATGACGGCATGTGAACTGCATGAACATGCTTCACCTTTGGTGCACATTGATGCACATCTGGTGGGATATGCTCAGGCAGAACTAAACAAAATTATGCGTAGAATTAAAAGCAGAAAAGGTGCTTTTAAATAACACTTTTAATATAACCAAGAGAAGATATGAATCAGTATCAGTTAAAGAAATCATGTTAAAACCAGGAACGTGCACCATGGAGCAAATATATACACTACAAGTCCAAAGTTTGAGACCACCGTTGGTAATGTTTTAAATTGACACACAATTCTTTGTTTTGTACTTTAAATAAGTGAAAATTATTAAACATGGTTAAAAACAAAGTGAAACTTGATTTTTCATAGGCTATTTTATTTTTGACAAAAATAAAAAAAAGAAATATGATTAAATATTGCTCTCGTCAAAATATCCTCCTTTAGCCTTGATTAGTGCAGCAAAAATTTCTGGCATTCGTTGCAAAATTTTATATAGTATAAGTTTCATAATCGTTTACATTTTTTTAAATGACTCTAAGAGATTTTTTTTTAATTTTTACTCTCTTCTATCAAATTCATCACATGCTATAGTGGGATGACTTCAAAGTTGTAAACTGTATTGTATATACTAATCAGAATTTGTTGATTCGCATCCTTACACCACAAACAAATAAAAACAATGTTTCTCATACCAAATCTCGCATGAACCCAGTCTCCACAACATGAAAATGGATCCACTCCTCCCCACCCCGATAGTTTCCATACGCACTACAACATTAAATGCAGGACTTCTCATCTGCATCTGATTCACAATTTGAGGATAGATCTACTGGTTTTAATAACTTTGATCCTTTCCTCTCCAGCCATCTTATTTCTTCTTCTTTCCCTCCCCGTCCCCTCATTTGAGATTTTCCTGTCAATGCTTGTTGTCTTGATTGACAGAAGAATTTTCACGGAGAACTTTTGCTCTTCCTCTTTCTTGCATCAACCTATCCCAATACCCAAGTAAAATCTCAAAGGCCTGCTGCTACACCCACCTTCTTTGCAGAATCTTGTCAAGTGGACTCGGTTGAAAGAAAATGATACTAGTTTTTCATATTGCAATATAACATATCGAAAATATATTCAAAGATGAATTTGACGTCGAAAGCAATTAGAACCAAAAAAAACATTTTTTTTACTTACCACGCTAAAATCGCCGACTTTTCACAATTTTTTTCAAACTTTCTAGATTCGCAGAGCGCCGTTTTGTGAAGTAAAATAAAGTAGGAAGTCTTGAATACGCATGCGCTGGTGCCATTTCCCACTGTGTAGGCGCTGCCGATTCTAAATCATGCGTTGTGCATCAACCTAACCCCGTGCATCAATGTACCCCTCCTACCCTATATGCCATAATATTAGATTATCTGGTGTTTGTCTGTATAATTCTTGTGGTGAAATTTCAGGTCTCAAATCTAATCGCTAATAGTTTCTTGATTATCCGCGGCACTGCTAGAAGGTAACTCACATCCATTTATAAACATGCCTGCCAAGGTAAGCTCTAAGGGTGCTGAGAAGGCTGCGAAAGCTAAACCTGTCCGGGCCGAGGGCAAGAAAATGAAACGTAAGAAGAGGAAGGAAAGCTACTCGATCTACATCTACAAAGTGATGAAACAGGTTCATCCCGATATCGGTATTTCCAGTAAAACCATGTCCATCATGAGGCACGGTGGAGTAATGGATAACGGCTTGGATTGAGGAATCGGAGAGCCGAGTTCGAATTCCAGTCGATTCCATTACATTCACTTACGTGCTAATACCCTTGGGAAAGGTGTGAATCCTCTTCTTCTCCCTCCAACTATGGGTAAATAGCAGGACAGACTGGGTTCTATAATTGGATGGCAACTGGTCTAGGAGAAGGACAACTCTGAATTCAAAACCTGCGGAGGGTCGTTTGGGGACCTTGTGGCACCAGGTCCCTGTATTCGTCCCAAAAAGTGTGGATGGCCCTGCACAATGCCTTCACCACTATAATCAAATCCTGTGTGGCTGTCGGGCTTTCAGCTTCTGGGAACTGATCTGTCTGACCCTCATACGTCGAGTTCGACGGGAGAGCAAAGATGTCCATCATTAACAGCTTTGTCAACGATCTGTTCGAGAGAATCTAAACCTCTGGCCCATTACACCAAAATGTATATTGAGGAGGATATTATATTGCTTTTCCTTTGCTAATTATATTATGAATTCCGAATTTAGGCATTATCTTGAATACATACCTATGGACTAGGTGAAAAGAAATTGTCTCAAGCTAACATTGATCCCATATTGCCTGTCCCATTTTTCTAGTTGTTATCGCGACTTGTAATTATTCAATCATGTGCCTGGTTATGTTAGGCTCAATACATTTCTGTAATCAATAATTTTTAGTATTACGAAAAAGTTCAAGCAAAACCATTTAGTATTGTCATTAATGATTGATAGTGCAAAAACATTTAATCAATATTGAAATGCAAGTCGCCAA
>OZ038485.1:10577998-10667998 GCA_964036315.1 Acanthosepion esculentum | reverse complement strand
CCTTTGTATATTAATTCTCAGGAACCCTTTGTATATTAATTCTCATGAACCCTTTGTATATTAATTCTTATGAACCCCTTTTATATTAATTCTCCTGAACCCTTTGTAAATTAATTCTTATGAACCCTTTGTATATTAATTCTCATGAACCCTTTGTATATTAATTCTTATGAACCCTTTGTATATTAATTCTCATGAACCCTTTGTATATTAATTCTTATGAACCCTTTGTATATTAATTCTCAGGAACCCTTTGTATATTAATTCTTATGAACCCTTTGTATATTAATTCTCATGAACCCTTTGTATATTAATTCTTATGAACCCTTTGTATATTAATTCTCATGAACCCTTTGTATATTAATTCTCATGAACCCTTTGTATATTAATTCTCCTGAACCCTTTGTATATTAATTCTTATGAACCCTTTGTATATTAATTCTCATGAACCCTTTGTATATTAATTCTTATGAACCCCTTTTATATTAATTCTCATGAACCCTTTGTATATTAATTCTTATGATCCCTTTGTATATTAATTCTCATGAACCCTTTGGTTATTAATTCTTATGAACCCTTTGTATATTAATTCTCATGAACCCTTTGTATATTAATTCTTATGAACCCTTTGTATATTAATTCTCATGAACCCCTTTGTATATTAATTCTCAGGAACCCTTTGTATATTAATTCTTATGAACCCTTTGTATATTAATTCTCATGAACCCTTTGTATATTAATTCTTATGAACCCTTTGTATATTAATTCTCATGAACCCTTTGTATATTAATTCTTATGAACCCTTTGTATATTAATTCTCATGAACCCTTTGTATATTAATTCTTATGAACCCTTTGTATATTAATTCTCAGGAACCCTTTGTATATTAATTCTCAGGAACCCTTTGTATATTAATTCTCATGAACCCCTTTGTATATTAATTATCAGGAACCCTTTGTATATTAATTCTTATGAACCCTTTGTATATTAATTCTCATGAACCCTTTGTATATTAATTCTTATGAACCCTTTGTATATTAATTCTCATGAACCCTTTGTATATTAATTCTTATGAACCCTTTGTATATTAATTCTAATGAACCCTTTGTATATTAATTCTTATGAACCCTTTGTATATTAATTCTCAGGAACCCTTTGTATATTAATTCTTATGAACCCTTTGTATATTAATTCTCATGAACCCTTTGTATATTAATTCTTATGAACCCTTTGTATATTAATTCTCAGGAACCCTTTGTATATTAATTCTTATGAACCCTTTGTATATTAATTCTCATGAACCCTTTGTATATTAATTCTTATGAACCCTTTGTATATTAATTCTCATGAACCCCTTTGTATATTCATTCTCAGGAACCCTTTGTATATTAATTCTTATGAACCCTTTGTATATTAATTCTCATGAACCCTTTGTATATTAATTCTTATGAACCCTTTGTATATTAATTCTCATGAACCCTTTGTATATTAATTCTTATGAACCCTTTGTATATTAATTCTCAGGAACCCTTTGTATATTAATTCTTATGAACCCTTTGTATATTAATTCTCATGAACCCTTTGTATATTAATTCTTATGAACCCTTTGTATATTAATTCTCATGAACCCTTTGTATATTAATTCTTATGAACCCTTTGTATATTAATTCTCAGGAACCCTTTGTATATTAATTCTCAGGAACCCTTTGTATATTAATTCTCATGAACCCCTTTGTATATTAATTCTCAGGAACCCTTTGTATATTAATTCTTATGAACCCTTTGTATATTAATTCTCATGAACACTTTGTATATTAATTCTTATGAACCCTTTGTATATTAATTCTCATGAACCCTTTGTATATTAATTCTTATGAACCCTTTGTATATTAATTCTCATGAACCCTTTGTATATTAATTCTTATGAACCCTTTGTATATTTATTCTCAGGAACCCTTTGTATATTAATTCTTATGAACCCTTTGTATATTAATTCTCATGAACCCTTTGTATATTAATTCTTATGAACCCTTTGTATATTAATTCTCAGGAACCCTTTGTATATTAATTCTTATGAACCCTTTGTATATTAATTCTCATGAACCCTTTGTATATTAATTCTTATGAACCCTTTGTATATTAATTCTCATGAACCCCTTTGTATATTAATTCTCAGGAACCCTTTGTATATTAATTCTTATGAACCCTTTGTATATTAATTCTCATGAACCCTTTGTATATTAATTCTTATGAACCCTTTGTATATTAATTCTTATGAACCCTTTGTATATTAATTCTCAGGAACCCTTTGTATATTAATTCTTATGAACCCTTTGTATATTAATTCTCATGAACCCTTTGTATATTAATTCTTATGAACCCTTTGTATATTAATTCTCATGAACCCCTTTGTATATTCATTCTCAGGAACCCTTTGTATATTAATTCTTATGAACCCTTTGTATATTAATTCTCATGAACCCTTTGTATATTAATTCTTATGAACCCTTTGTATATTAATTCTCATGAACCCTTTGTATATTAATTCTTATGAACCCTTTGTATATTAATTCTCAGGAACCCTTTGTATATTAATTCTTATGAACCCTTTGTATATTAATTCTCATGAACCCTTTGTATATTAATTCTTATGAACCCTTTGTATATTAATTCTCATGAACCCTTTGTATATTAATTCTTATGAACCCTTTGTATATTAATTCTCAGGAACCCTTTGTATATTAATTCTCAGGAACCCTTTGTATATTAATTCTCATGAACCCCTTTGTATATTAATTCTCAGGAACCCTTTGTATATTAATTCTTATGAACCCTTTGTATATTAATTCTCATGAACACTTTGTATATTAATTCTTATGAACCCTTTGTATATTAATTCTCATGAACCCTTTGTATATTAATTCTTATGAACCCTTTGTATATTAATTCTCATGAACCCTTTGTATATTAATTCTTATGAACCCTTTGTATATTTATTCTCAGGAACCCTTTGTATATTAATTCTTATGAACCCTTTGTATATTAATTCTCATGAACCCTTTGTATATTAATTCTTATGAACCCTTTGTATACTAATTCTCAGGAACCCTTTGTATATTAATTCTTATGAACCCTTTGTATATTAATTCTCATGAACCCTTTGTATATTAATTCTTATGAACCCTTTGTATATTAATTCTCATGAACCCCTTTGTATATTAATTCTCAGGAACCCTTTGTATATTAATTCTTATGAACCCTTTGTATATTAATTCTCATGAACCCTTTGTATATTAATTCTTATGAACCCTTTGTATATTAATTCTTATGAACCCTTTGTATATTAATTCTCAGGAACCCTTTGTATATTAATTCTTATGAACCCTTTGTATATTAATTCTCATGAACCCTTTGTATATTAATTCTTATGAACCCTTTGTATATTAATTCTCATGAACCCCTTTGTATATTAATTCTCAGGAACCCTTTGTATATTAATTCTTATGAACCCTTTGTATATTAATTCTCATGAACCCTTTGTATATTAATTCTTATGAACCCTTTGTATATTAATTCTCATGAACCCTTTGTATATTAATTCTTATGAACCCTTTGTATATTAATTCTCATGAACCCTTTGTATATTAATTCTTATGAACCCTTTGTATATTAATTCTCAGGAACCCTTTGTATATTAATTCTCAGGAACCCTTTGTATATTAATTCTCATGAACCCCTTTGTATATTAATTCTCAGGAACCCTTTGTATATTAATTCTTATGAACCCTTTGTATATTAATTCTCATGAACCCTTTGTATATTAATTCTTATGAACCCTTTGTATATTAATTCTCATGAACCCTTTGTATATTAATTCTTATGAACCCTTTGTATATTAATTCTAATGAACCCTTTGTATATTAATTCTTATGAACCCTTTGTATATTAATTCTCAGGAACCCTTTGTATATTAATTCTTATGAACCCTTTGTATATTAATTCTCATGAACCCTTTGTATATTAATTCTTATGAACCCTTTGTATATTAATTCTCAGGAACCCTTTGTATATTAATTCTTATGAACCCTTTGTATATTAATTCTCATGAACCCTTTGTATATTAATTCTTATGAACCCTTTGTATATTAATTCTCATGAACCCCTTTGTATATTCATTCTCAGGAACCCTTTGTATATTAATTCTTATGAACCCTTTGTATATTAATTCTCACGAACCCTTTGTATATTAATTCTTATGAACCCTTTGTATATTAATTCTCATGAACCCTTTGTATATTAATTCTTATGAACCCTTTGTATATTAATTCTCAGGAACCCTTTGTATATTAATTCTTATGAACCCTTTGTATATTAATTCTCATGAACCCTTTGTATATTAATTCTTATGAACCCTTTGTATATTAATTCTCATGAACCCTTTGTATATTAATTCTTATGAACCCTTTGTATATTAATTCTCAGGAACCCTTTGTATATTAATTCTCAGGAACCCTTTGTATATTAATTCTCATGAACCCCTTTGTATATTAATTCTCAGGAACCCTTTGTATATTAATTCTTATGAACCCTTTGTATATTAATTCTCATGAACACTTTGTATATTAATTCTTATGAACCCTTTGTATATTAATTCTCATGAACCCTTTGTATATTAATTCTTATGAACCCTTTGTATATTAATTCTCATGAACCCTTTGTATATTAATTCTTATGAACCCTTTGTATATTTATTCTCAGGAACCCTTTGTATATTAATTCTTATGAACCCTTTGTATATTAATTCTCATGAACCCTTTGTATATTAATTCTTATGAACCCTTTGTATATTAATTCTCAGGAACCCTTTGTATATTAATTCTTATGAACCCTTTGTATATTAATTCTCATGAACCCTTTGTATATTAATTCTTATGAACCCTTTGTATATTAATTCTCATGAACCCCTTTGTATATTAATTCTCAGGAACCCTTTGTATATTAATTCTTATGAACCCTTTGTATATTAATTCTCATGAACCCTTTGTATATTAATTCTTATGAACCCTTTGTATATTAATTCTTATGAACCCTTTGTATATTAATTCTCAGGAACCCTTTGTATATTAATTCTTATGAACCCTTTGTATATTAATTCTCATGAACCCTTTGTATATTAATTCTTATGAACCCTTTGTATATTAATTCTCATGAACCCCTTTGTATATTCATTCTCAGGAACCCTTTGTATATTAATTCTTATGAACCCTTTGTATATTAATTCTCATGAACCCTTTGTATATTAATTCTTATGAACCCTTTGTATATTAATTCTCATGAACCCTTTGTATATTAATTCTTATGAACCCTTTGTATATTAATTCTCAGGAACCCTTTGTATATTAATTCTTATGAACCCTTTGTATATTAATTCTCATGAACCCTTTGTATATTAATTCTTATGAACCCTTTGTATATTAATTCTCATGAACCCTTTGTATATTAATTCTTATGAACCCTTTGTATATTAATTCTCAGGAACCCTTTGTATATTAATTCTCAGGAACCCTTTGTATATTAATTCTCATGAACCCCTTTGTATATTAATTCTCAGGAACCCTTTGTATATTAATTCTTATGAACCCTTTGTATATTAATTCTCATGAACACTTTGTATATTAATTCTTATGAACCCTTTGTATATTAATTCTCATGAACCCTTTGTATATTAATTCTTATGAACCCTTTGTATATTAATTCTCATGAACCCTTTGTATATTAATTCTTATGAACCCTTTGTATATTTATTCTCAGGAACCCTTTGTATATTAATTCTTATGAACCCTTTGTATATTAATTCTCATGAACCCTTTGTATATTAATTCTTATGAACCCTTTGTATATTAATTCTCAGGAACCCTTTGTATATTAATTCTTATGAACCCTTTGTATATTAATTCTCATGAACCCTTTGTATATTAATTCTTATGAACCCTTTGTATATTAATTCTCATGAACCCCTTTGTATATTAATTCTCAGGAACCCTTTGTATATTAATTCTTATGAACCCTTTGTATATTAATTCTCATGAACCCTTTGTATATTAATTCTTATGAACCCTTTGTATATTAATTCTTATGAACCCTTTGTATATTAATTCTCAGGAACCCTTTGTATATTAATTCTTATGAACCCTTTGTATATTAATTCTCATGAACCCTTTGTATATTAATTCTTATGAACCCTTTGTATATTAATTCTCATGAACCCCTTTGTATATTAATTCTCATGAACCCTTTGTATATTAATTCTTATGAACCCTTTGTATATTAATTCTCATGAACCCTTTGAATATTAATTCTTGTGAACCCTTTGTATATTAATTCTAATGAACCCCTTTGTATATTAATTCTCATGAACCCTTTGTATATTAATTCTTATGAACCCTTTGTATATTAAATCTCATGAACCCTTTGAATATTAATTCTTATGAACCCTTTGTATATTAATTCTTATGGACCCCTTTGTATATTAATTCTTATGAACCCTTTGTATATTAATTCTTATGAACCCTTTGTATATTAATTCTCATGAACCCTTTGAATATTAATTCTTATGAACCCTTTGTATATTAATTCTTATGAACCCTTTGTATATTAATTCTCATGAACCCTTTGAATATTAATTCTCATGAACCCTTTGTATATTAATTCTTATGAACCCTTTGTATATTAATTCTTATGAACCCTTTGTATATTAATTCTCATGAACCCTTTGTATATTAATTCTTATGAACCCTTTGTATATTAATTTTTATGAACCCTTTGTATATTATTCCCTGTCAAGCACATTTTGGTTTGCAAACATAATTGCTTTTGTGAGTACATATTTACTTAGCAACGATACAAATCTTACGGTTTAAACTCTCGCACGATCGAAGAGATAGACTAATGTATTTTCCAGTGGGTTTGCACGTAAGTGAATGTAACAAACCCGACAGAAATTCGAAAACTGATCTCCTATTTCTCATTGCCGGGCCCTAACAATTAATCACACGGAAATCTGATAATGACAATAAACGTTTGAAGCACTTCATGAAAAAGGAATTTCGGATAGTTTATCAACAATTTCCTGCGTATATGAAACAACACAGATGTTTAAAAATATATCAACCAAAATATGCGTGTTTGAGAGAGAAAGAGAGAGAGAGGTAGAGGGAGAGAGAGGGAGAAAGAGGGAGTGAGAGAGAGCGAGAGGGTGATAGAGAGGGAGAGGGATAGAGAGGGAGAGAAAGAGAGAGATAGAGATGGGATAGAGAGAGGGAGAGAGAGGGGGAGAGACAGTTATTGTCAATTTTGAACATTGTATATTTTTCTGATTTTAAAACTATTGATTTTGCTATTATTGTTCTTAATAAATATATTTAAAACGCTTATTACTGCTGTGTCTAGCGAACCATTTAAAAATTAATTTCTTTCAGATATGACACTACATATTTTTGCTATTTGGAGAGCATTCTATTTTCTTTCCAGATATGAAAAAGCATCAAATGATTAAAATACATCTCATTTTCCTTTCTTTTCATTTTTAGTAGAAAAACATAAAAGTTCCATACCCCACCCACACAAAAAAAGCCTAAAATGCACTTTTTAATATTAATGCATATATTACGTATTTCACTTTGTCAGCTGTTGTCCGATCGAAATTTTCGTATGAATGCCAATGCGTCATATACTTTCAGAATAATTAAACTATCAACCTTATATAACAGCTTTCTCAGATTAATGATCAAAAACGCATTGCTGGTAATATTTTTTTCTTTTTCTAAAATACAATCAAGTGTTTTAAGGCCACGATTTGAAAAACTCTACAAAATTTTATCCTACGCAATATTTTCCGATCAGATTCCTGGTGATGACTGCACGTACTTAAGAGACAACCGGTTAATTCAAATCACCAAAACTTTCCTCAGAATTTTCGTAGACCAAAAGTAGGCCCTTGTCTGGTTTCAAGCACCTACCCTGACGTCGATGTTACAGAGTTACGCAACATGTGTTTGGTGTTTATTTTAGTTCTTCTTTTCTCTCGTCTTTAACCTGTCGTCTCACTGATAAAACCACGCCTGCAATCTGGTAGACTTTCATTACTTTGTTCACATTTACCAGACATGACACGAGTCAATCGTATCTGATGCGAATCAAATAACGGAAAGTTTTTACACGATTCTTACCGACGCCAATTATACAGATCTTGGAATATTCCCGATTCTTCCTTGCTTCACTCACACTTCAAGTTTTTATGCAAGGCTTTTTTAATTCTTTTCCAAGTACCCTTGTCATATAATTGTTAATTAGCTAACGTTACTGAGTATTAACACTTTTATATGTGCCGTCTCTCGTCAGAACATCGGCGATCATGTCTATCCAAAAAACGTCCTATATTTTGTCATTCTTAGCAATGTTTGTCTTTTCAGTATATCTCCAACTACTTGTTCTACCAGCCACTTCCCCATGTTCATTAATGTAGGTGAGAATAGCAGGTGCTGTAAACATGGATGTGCGGGTGGTGTAATGGATAATGGTTCCGAATTATTAATTAGAATTCCGAGTTCCAATTTCAGTTGGGTACGTTATATTCACTTACTCGCAAATATCTTTGTGAACGACCTGAGCCCACATATTCCCCCCAGTTATGGGTTAATTAGTAACACTTGTTTTTAAATAACCTGCAAAGGATGAGCGGTAAAATGAATTAATAAATTAGCCAATCCTTTCCTCGCCTCCGTATGCCCTTTGGTTGTCCGTTTTTTCGAGCCGTCACATTATATATCTTAGAGATATCAAATGTGTCTGTTTGAAAATGTAAGTGTTTATTTCATTGTATTACAAAAACCAAAATCTAAAAGATTAATATTGATTTTAAAATAGACTTGTCATATCGAAATTTTCATATGAATGCCAATGCAAGGCGCTAAATACTTTCAGAAATAATTAAACTATTAACCTTATACAACAGCTTTTTCAGATCAATTATCAAAAATGACTTCTAGCAAATGAAACCTGTTGGTCTTAATGAGAACCACCCATGAACAGACGTTACAGAATCAATGAGAAGTGTATGAAATGACATAAACCAAATCATTTGAAGACTTCCAAATACAACAACTAATATGGTATGGCTTAGTTTATTTTGTTTTACGGCATATCAACCTCAATGGGTTATTTAATGCCGACAACATTTGTAGGATAAATACGTTGGAATAGAATATGCATTCTTTGGTTTAGATTGGTTTGGTTTATTTTGTTTTACGGCATATCAACCTCAATGGGTTATTTAATGCCGACAACATTTGTAGGATAAATACGTTGGAATAGAATATGCATTCTTTGGTTTAGATTGGTTTGGTTTATTTTGTTTTACGGCATATCAACCTCAATGGGTTATTTAATGCCGACAACATTTGTAGGATAAATACGTTGGAATAGAATATGCATTCTTTGGTTTAGATTGGTTTGGTTTATTTTTTTTTACGGCATATCAACCTCAATGGGTTATTTAATGCCGACAACATTTGTAGGATAAATACGTTGGAATAGAATATGCATTCTTTGGTTTAGATTGGTTTGGTTTATTTTGTTTTACGGCATATCAACCTCAATGGGTTATTTAATGCCGACCACATTTTTATTGCTGGTATTTTTTTCCAAATATATATTGCTGGTGATATTTTCGTTTTAAATAATATATTACTGGCAATAATTTTTCCTAAAAATTATTGCTGGTATTAAAACTTATTTGTATACTTTTATAGTATTTTGACGACTTTTTGGGGAGGGTTGGGTAAGTATTTACCATTAGCTAGAACCCTGACAGGTGCCTACCACTCCAGGTCAGGGAGGACCTGGGAACACCAGCAATTAAATGGTTGTTCCACGCTCCTCAAAACCGCCTGATCAAAGGCCTTGATGTCGGATATAGTTCATCGTCTTACCCAAGATGCCGATGTATTTTATCGTCTTACCCAGGCCGCGGATGTAGTTTATCGTATTACCCAGGACGCGGATATTGTTTACTGTCGTACTCAGTACGGCAATTAATATCGATAAAATAATAGACCCCTCAGAGAGAAAATAATGATATAATCAAAACGTTAACATTCCACCCTACTTCAAACACCACATTAGGAAATAAATCCTCATCCATACTGGCAAGAGCGACATCTTCATTGTCATATTCATAACGTTTCGGCCTCTATATCTCTGAGATGAGGTATTATGATTACTTGCATTATTTACATTATTCGGACTATTATCCTCATATTCATTGCCATATTCATAACGTTTTAGCGGTTGTACGCTCCGGCCTTCTTCAGGTGACTGGAATTTCGAACCGAACCATATATTTCGTCCACCCGGTTAGATTGTTCGAGTTCCACGCGCCATGCCTCTTCCGGATGCCTCAGTTATTTCCTTGAGTCTAGTCACCGGATCTGACCAACGTCAGTTATTAGACCCACAGTTCAGTACCAATGTACAGCAGTGGTGAACCAAAATTTGGAGATTTGAGTTAAAGGGAAATAACTGAGACATCAAATGGGATGGTGTGATTCGAACGCGGGTATCATATCTACGTGTCCATATATATATATATATATATATATATATATATATATATTCTTCACATCTATATATTAGGTCATGATTTCAGGTGATTTATTTAAAGAAAGGAATCATTTATAAAATACAATTTCTCTCTTTAGATCTTCTCTTGGTATCTATATATCAGGTCATTATTTCAGGTGATTTATTTAAAGAAAGGAATCATTTATAAAATACAATTTCTCTCTTTAGATCTTCTCTTGGCATCTATATATCTGGTCATTATTTCAGGTAATTTTCTTAAGAACTCAAATACACGAAATTTGCTTTTTAATTTATTATCGGTTTCCGTCAGTCTCAAATCTGGTATAGTGTAGAGATGATGCATTCTTCATTGTTACTTTGTCCTTATCAATAACTTTACACATCATGCATATATACTTTTCTACAATGACTTTCACCCTGTAGAAGGCCCAAGAGCCACTATAGCTAGAGGGTTTCAGAGTAAGAGGCACTTAGAAAAATGTAAATAATACTAAAATTATTACTCACCATTTGGAATAACTGAATTCCTCGAGATCAATAATTTTTTTTTTCAGTTAATGAAAAGCTTAACTTCACAAGTGATGACTGAAGGTACTTGAAAAAAATATTAGTTTTAAAGATTTTCCCTCCAAATTTAAACTCGGCGCGAAACAGCTTATTCATAAATTGTTTGACTATAACCCCTTTGCCCGGCGTAGACTTGTATATCTTTTTTTAGCGAAACTGTCTTTTTCAGACAAGAACGAATAATTACGTCCAACACATAACGTTAAAAAACAAGCTACAGACGTGTTTATACGTCGGTCTTTATTCTCTTTATACTGTTATGAAATATGTCTGGCCGTGGTGTTCGTCAGCGTTAGGGTACTCCACTGTGTTTCAGTTCCTCACTTACTATATTAAAAACAAATTTTTAAAAAATCATGTGATAAGCAAACGCTTTTAACAAAATACTAGACGGGAAAGGGTTTACTAAAATGAAATAACATTTACGTATTCGTAAATCGATTGAATTTAATAAAAATATCTTGTTATATATGAAGGTGTCATATATCAGTTTCGATCTGTGAGTGATCGACAGTTCGCTGATAGAAGAAAATGATGATTATTCGACTTCAGTCAAGACCATAACCCCACACCACTATTAAATATGTATTCCATTATGTTTTCAGTGGGTTTTTTTTTCGGTATTCACTAAACTTGCTAGACAGATTTACTTGATTCCAGTCGTAAAGGCTTTTGGCTTATTCAAAAGGACTGATAACAGAAAATAATGCACAATGTTGCTTCTACTAGGCTGGATGACAACATACGCTAGAGCGCCGACGCTCTCCTGTTATTTAACCCATAGCTGGTTAGAAATGGATCCGTGTAATTTACAGGGTTATTAGAGCAATGTGCGCAAAACAAAAACCGACGGGAATTTGAACTCACATTCTACGTAGTTAAATGCTGCATTTGCCGCTGATAATTCAATCAGTGAGATTTAAATATTCTTTTTGATTTTCTATAAATGTTTCTTTCATATTTGTTCTTGCACATCATAGCCAGATTTTCGCTGGTACGAATGACAGACTGAATCAGATTCAGGTTAATTGGCTCCAGTATCTCTGCAAATCTCTATATTTTTAGCATCTGAACAGATTTCCTTTCGGCTTGCTTTCATTACGCATTTACAAACGAGACTCGCATTTGTGATTGTGCGTATATTATGTCCAATGATCAAAGATTACAGCCATATACAGAATCATTTCTATTGGAGTCGCGTGGATTCAAGGCATTTCGGTCTGTCTAAACGAGAACGCTCTGGCACATATCCAAATGGCATCGAGTCCAAATTTGTTGGATAATGCATTCATTTTTGCACATTAATTTCTGTCCAAACAAATTTCCTCTGCCTGATGTGTCGCTCTCTCTAACTACCCCCTCCCTCCCTCCCCGCTCTCTCTCTCTCTGATTTCGTCATATTACGTCCTGTCTCCTCGATTCCTCTGACTTTTGGTCTGTTTATCTGGACAGATGTTCAACGTCTTCGTCTCAGCCTCTTCCTATCTTTTAATCTGGGGTATACTTTCTTTCCGTTTTCTCTGGGGTCCGCATCGGCAAATTAATTTTTTTGCTTTCTCAGGCGCCAATGTTCATTATATTTTCTTCTATTCACGAAATGCCAGTTTCACATTTGGCACATTGGATATATATATATATATATATATATATATATATATATATATATATATATATATATATATATATATATAATTTTCACACATAATGTTTCTGTGGAGCAACGAAATGAATAAAACAATTTGCCAAAGAATAGTTTTCCTCCTGTCTTTTCATTCACACAGACACACACACACACACACAGAGACACACAGAGACACACACACACAAACAAGCACACACACGCACATATATATATATACACACATACATACATACATACATATATATATATATATATATATTTTTTTTTTTCACGTTTCTGTGGTGGAACAAAATGAGTAAAACAATTTGTTTAAGACTGGTTTTCCTCCTCTCTTTTTATTCACACACACACACACACACACACACACACACACACACACACACACACATTCAGATAATAGGAAAGAACAATGAGATTAATAATCCTGAGTTTTTATTTAAAAACAGTGCTCGATACAAGAGCATAATATTATAATTACAATATATATGTATATATATATATATATATATATATATATATATATATATATATATATATAAATTTGTGTGTTTGTGTGTGTATATATGTACTTTTGATTGTTTTTGTGTGTGTGTGTCTGTGTGTGTGTGTGTGTGTGTATGTGTGTGTGTGTGTGTGTGTGTTAGTTGCTGTCTCTGTGCGCGCTTTCATATCTGTGTGTTTAAATGTTTCACTTTCACACCATGAGTCACGCGTTCAGATCTCACCAGGTTACATTTTTAAGGGGAGGTCTCCCAGCATACGTCTCCTTTGGAAGGTGCCTAAAAACGATACGATATCTTGAGCGCAGACTTTCCATGGAAATGTTTCATAGCCGTCGATGATTGCGCTAGAAAGTATTCAGACATCACAGCGACCGAGGATATTTAGCGCACCGGCGCTGTTCATCAAGACAGGTTATGTCCTCTCTCCCAACAACTGTAACAGATGGGCTTTGTGGGTGCTGAACAAAACACAAATATACGCCTGTCGGTGTATGCAACCAAGTATTGGTCAGCCGTTCTAGCAGACCGATGTGCTCGCAAAATGAGAGTAGTCGGACATTTTTATTTAAATTATTAGCTCTGATTTACATTGAGCTCTCTGGATTTTATCCTCCTTGGGTCTACCCATACGGATTACCTAGTTTTTAGCAAACTATATATATATATATATATATATATATATATATATATATATATATATATATATATATATATATATATATATAATAAAATAGGCAGCATATATTTTATATTACAAAAAGTTAATCATACCTTGAATCAATTAGCAATATTAATACAATTATTGGCGAAATCCCTTCGCTAGTAGACATAATTATAAGCATTATACTTCTAATAATCCACTGAAACATGAGATCCTTATGTATAAAATGGATATGGTGTATTTTTTTAATTCAGCTATTACTTTCAAAGACATCACGTCGCCGTCATCAGGCTGAATTTTTTTTTCTCTTTAGAATCAAAACTGGAAGACGAAATGAATGTGTGGCAGACCGCAAGATGATTTTAAGATGAGGAAAAAGTTATAAATTTTGAAGATTCAGTTTTTGTAGATATAGATTGTTCGAACAGATAAATAAACATTACATGTTAACCCAGTTTTATGACTCAGTTGAACTTCAGGATATACGTTTATTAATCTTTGTGTGGGCTCCATATATAAGGCTTGTTGACCTTACAGGAAGTTAATCGCAGTTAATAAAATTTCTAGTGGTCTGAAAATGATTGGCAGTTCTATTGTACAGATATCAAAAAGATCAATATATATATATATATATATATATATATATATATATATATATATATATATAAAAGTGAACATAGTAGTCAACACTTAGAGGCGACAGTCTGTTTCATGCTAGATGCTATCGTCAGGCCACGTTCACTTTTATATTTACACACGTTCGGTCCCTGATATTGAGCACTTTATCCCATAAATATAGCACATATTAAGACTATATTTCTTCATATATATATATATATATATATATATATATATATATATATATATATATATATATATATATATATATATATATGACATATACATATATATTACATAATGCATGACTCTTCGGTAAATCGAATCACTGTGGGTTTATCTAAATAATCTCATCAGTTCTGGAAATAACGATAAGTGTTAATGGAATTGAGAAACGTATTTTTCTGAAAATGTTTTCGATTAGAAATATTTTATTTTCAGCTAAAACTCCGGCCAATGAATGATGGTAGGTTTCTTTTTGAGGAAATGCCTAATATTTTTGTTTTTAAGCTTTTCACCCCAAGCAAGTCTGGAAGCCACTAGTTGTTAGTGATCCAAGATTGAGCTATTGTAGGTAACAACACCTTATAAAACCGTGTTCATGTTTTAAAGTGTTATTTTATTTGGAAATGATCTGACAACAAAAATTCAGCAACTCATCTGGGTTTTAATCTTTAATAATAAACATTTTTCCGCAATGCATAGATCACACCGATCACGAAAGGGGGATCTCGCTCTTGATAAGAATCTCCATTGGAAATGCGAGGTTAGTCCCATGTCCACCAGATCCCAGTCGTGTTTGAATAAGGAAGTTTGATTTTTTAGGTAACGATATTTAAAATAGTGACTGTGGTTGTACAGACGCTGCTTCCAATTACCAGCGGATATACCTATGTATCTTCCTTTTCTTTTCTTTTTTTTTGTTGATAATTTCTTAGGGGAAGATTGTAGCTTCATATATTACATTCTCTTACATACATACATATATATATATATATATATATATATATATATATATATATATATATATATATATATATATATATATATATATATGCAGCATATTTTCATTCCAGCATGTTTGGTTTAATAATTTAAACGTGTTATGTCTACTGATTTTAGTTTTAATCCTTTCAAATCCACGAATTAATTTCTTGGTGAAAATTGATTATGAAAAATTCCAAAATTTTCTTTCAAATAATTTTTTATTTTCCAAACTTTCAATTTCATCTGATACCATCTTAAATTTCATCTGATACCATCGTAAATTCAAAGTATTTTTTCACCGCTATGAAAGGCAGGTAACATACGTGATTTTGTAAAAAGATTTTTTATTCTACTATTTTTAATTTAGTATTTTTTATACAACACTTTTCTGCTACAAACATGTAAGATCTTGTGTGTGTGTATATATACATATTTATACATCTATATATATACACACACACACACACACACACACACACACACACACACATATATATATATATATATATATACATATTTATACATATATATATGTTTTTAATATCTCTCTCTCTCTATACACACACACACACACACACACACACACACACACATATATATATATATATATATATATATATATATATATATATATATGTCTATGTCTATATATCAGTCTCTTATGCTGACTCTAGTTTCTCTGTATGCAGAGAGGAATTATTTCGACTGACGTCAAATTTCCTCAGAAATTGCCACCAGTTTATTTTGGTCAAATTAATTCCAGTCAAATAATTTCCTCTTTGCTCACAGCCATTCGCAGATGGATATTCCGACGCGACTCTTTACAAAAATGATACACCTGTGACTTTCACAGAGTTTCCTTTGTTCCGCTGAAGAACTTGGCACAATATTTGGTTCTCAGAACTTTTTATATCATGGACTTAACTCTTGAATAAATATATGGAGCGTCCAGCCCAAATGTTACAGAGACGTGGAATAGTCCACAGACTTGCGATAGAAGTTTTATGGTGGAAATTGTTTTATGTATCACCGTCCGCACACTTTAGATCGGTGGTTTACGTGTTGTTGTCCAAACAGAGAAAACGTCAGCAATAATGTCCTCTGGTCGCAGGTTTTCTTTTGCAACTTCCTACTATAAGATAGATATCTGAGTTGTTTACAGGGTATGTTTTCCCCTACGAAGCTTTATTCAGTCACTATGACTCAGTCGCTTAAATTGAAAGCCAGATCTTATCTCCAGGATTGTGTCCAATTTGTAGATTAATTTAGCATTTCTTTCCGATTAGTTCCACGAGATCGTGTAGCGCCTTTATCAATTAGATTCACTATCTGTTATAATTTAAGTGACGGTTATCAATCTGTAAGTAGAAAATAGGATTGATTCAGACTTGAGTAATGTGACTGCACGGAACATCAAATATCCTGAAATCGAAGTCTAAAAAATATGGCATTTGGGAACATCAACAATCCCCGTTGATATTGGATCAAAAAGGGTAATGTAAAGATGCTTACTTCTTCAATCAAGTGGGGAGTATGGGAATAACATAGACGCAAGAGGGAATCTGTGAGTACCATGGACACGAGATGGAATCTGAGAGTACCAGGGACGCAAGAGGGAATCTGGATTAACATGGACGCGAGATGAAATCAGAGAGTACCATGCACGCAAGATGGAATCTGAGAGTACCATGGACGTAAGCGGGAACATAAGATTAATATGGACGAGAGATTGAATCTGGAAGTACCATGGACGCAATATGGAATCTAAGAGTACCATGGACGCAAGATGGAATCTAAGAGTACCATGGACGCGACAGGGAATCTGAGAGTACAATGGACATAAGATGGAATCTGAGAGTACCATGGGCGCGAGATGGAATCTGTGAGTACCATGGACACGAGATGGAATCTGAGAGTATCATGAACCCAAGAGGGAATCTGAGAGTACCATGGACGCGAGATGGAATCTAAGAGTACCATGGACGCAAGGGGCAATCAGAGAGTACCATGGACGCCAGAGGGAATCTGAGAGTACCATGGACACAAGATGGAATCTGAGAGTACCATGGACACGAGATAGAATCTGAGAGTACCATAGACGCAAAAGGGAATCTGATAGTACTGTAGACGCCAGATGGAATCTGAGATTACCATCGATGCGAGATGGAATCTGAGAGCACCATAGACGCGAGATATCCGAGAGTACCAGGGAATCTGAGATTAACATGGACGTAAGAAGGAATATGGAGTACCATGGATCCAAGAGAGAATCTCTTAGAATCATGTACGCGAGATTGAATCTAAGAGTTCCATGGACGCGAGATGGAATCTGAGAGTACCATGTACATATGATGGAATCTGAGAGAACCATGGACGCGAGATGGAATCTGAGACTACTATGGACGCAAGATGGACTCTGAGAGTACCATCGACGTAAGTGGGAACCTAAGAGTAATATGGACGCAAGAATGAATCTGGGAGTACCATGGACGTAAGATGGAATCTGAGAGTACCATGGACATAAGATGGTATCTGAAAGGACCATGGACGCGAGATGGAATCTGAAATGACCATGGATATATGATGGAACCCGAGAGTACCATGGACACATGATTGAATCTAAGAGTACCATGGACGCAAGGGGCAATCTGAGAGTACCATGGACGCAAGAGGGAATCTTAGAGTACTATCTACACAAGATGGAATCTGAGAGGACCCTGGACACGAGATGGGGTCTGAGAGTACCATGGACGTAAGATGGAATCTGAGAGTACCATGGACGCAAGAGGGAATCTGAGAATACTCTGGACGCAAGAGGGAATCTTGGAGTACCATGTTCGCGAGATGGAATTTGTGCGTACCATGGACACAAGATGGAATCTGAGAGTACCATGGCATGTGCCTGGTTTACACCACTCTGCAGTCTTTTGTTTAAGACTGGGATTCATTTTCATTCTAAAACCTTTTCATTCACTTTCTCATCCAGTAGTCCTTTGCAGCTTTGTGGGAGGAACACCACATAGAGAAGAAGAATGTTAAATCAAGAAAATATTTGACATTCATTGAATGAAAATTTAGCTTTACTTTCAGTTTCTAAAAGAAAATTCGGGCTGTGTGTGGGGGGGATATGTTACACAAGTCCCCTAACTTTTACGGAACTCTCTATTATTAGTGGGAGTTTCTTCCTTAACTTTTTGTTTAAGGTAATTGAGAAAGCCAACATTCTGATTATAACAATGTGCTGGATGGAGTAAAGAGTTCAAATTTCGGTTGAAATAATAATTCATAACGTATACTTACATTATTCGGAGTATTATCCTCATCTTCATTGCCATGTTCCCAACATTTGGACGTTGTACGCCCTGGCCTTCTTCAGGTGATTGGAATTTCGAACCAAAATTTCAGTTCGAAATTTCAATCACCTAGCAATGAAGATGAGGATGACAGCCCGAACAATGTAAATAATGTAAGTAATCATAATGCCTCATCTCAGAGATATGGACTAATATTCATAACGTATGTTAGAAGCCCTAACATAAGATTCCATCAAAGGTTTACTGTTATTGGTAACAGTATAATGAACTGTTGCCTTAAACGGAAACATTCGGCATGCATTACCCGAACAGGTAGGGTTGAGATTTACATTTATGAAATTCTTAGGAAAAC
This sequence comes from Acanthosepion esculentum, assembly GCA_964036315.1. Classification (NCBI taxonomy): domain Eukaryota; kingdom Metazoa; phylum Mollusca; class Cephalopoda; order Sepiida; family Sepiidae; genus Acanthosepion; species Acanthosepion esculentum. Next base: position 10,648,713 of record OZ038485.1, on the reverse strand, counting down.
AGCTAACTTCTCATCTATCTCGGAAAACAGTTGTATATAGTAGATAATATGGATGCTCCTCCAGGAGTTGGATGCGATGCATGATAGCTATGTAAGGGTCTCGATCTGACAAGTCTATTCATAAACTTGAGTTCTGAGCTTATTATACAGATTGTCTCAAAAGTTGTATACACATTTTGAAGCGTTCGCAGGAAATTATTCAATCAACTAGAACCAAAAATATGTAATTTAAGTAATGGATAATATAAGATAGTATTTATTATAAATGCAAGCCCTTATTATGTGATCCACTGTTTTCAAATTGATGTCTGTGAGGATCCAGACTTTGCTGAAAACGCGATGCAATAACAAGTAGCAACATTTCGATAGGTATTGGCTGCCATTCTTTCTCGTTGGAAACTTTCATTTAAGCGATTTTTGCTGGCTTTGCATCATATTTATTTTGTCGTTTAAGTATCCCCAACAAACATAAAAGTATAAAGTCTTGAGGTCCTGTTTACGAGCAGGATAATATATGTCGACTCGTCTTCTGATATGTTTGGCAAGATTTAATTCAAGTACAATTGAACATCCCGATGGTCAATTGTTGGTGCTCTATCTTACTGAAAATAAAATTCGTCATAACTTCTATAACCTTTGTAATGATAAACGGTTGTAAAAGTGCGTATACATTTTTTTGGACTCTTATAGTATATTGCAGTTTTTGGCACTCGTAATGTTGGGCTCAATAATTTTTTTAGCTCATCCATACACTGAGTTATTTGAAGTGTTGTTGTTGTTGTTGTTGTTGTTGTTGTTGTTGTTGTTGTTGTTGTTGTTGTTCTTCTTCTTCTTCTTCTTCTTCTTCTTCTTCTTCTTCTTCTTCTACGGTGACACGTCCCTTTAGGACTTAGGTAGTCATACCTCGCCACAATTCCATGTTCTATTCATCTCTTAATAAATTTTGCTTTTTTATAATCAGCCCTAAACCTTGCTCCCCCATCTATTTACACAAGCTCGCTAAGTAGCCGACATATTGTTTTTCTCACTGCCTCTTGCTTTCAATCTTTCCTGTGAGTATCGTATTTTCATAGCCCTCTTGCCTTATTAAGTGCCCTGGAAAAGTCAACTGTCTCTTTCTTATTCTACTTAGTATTGTCCTTTTCGGTTTTCTTTTCTCTAAAAGGTTGCTTACATGTCTGGTCCACGTTCTTCTAAGCATCCTTCAACTCTTTCCACCATCTGTGAAAACACTGTGCAGCATCCACTGCCATGCAGAAGGACCGCTATAACATAACAGTTACTGTTATAATAGGACTGCTATAACATAACAAGACTGCTATAACATTATATAAGGATTGCTATAACATAACATTTGAGTAATCTTTTATTTGTTTTTTGGAAGCGCGGTTCTGAATTTCATTGTCAATATTTCCACATCCAGGATTTCATCTAAGTCTGACACAAGGTTGCAAATTGAAGCTATTATATTAAAACCGAAACCATTACAAAATCGGAGTTATATATATATATATTTTAAATTATCAGACTATATCATAGTTTTTACTGGCCTTGTGCCATTCACATCTATTTTAACGCTTATCTGCATATTAGTTCTATGCGTCATCAAAGGCGACAGCACCTCAAAGGATTCTCAGTTTTTGAATTTGTTTAATATCGACTGAAAGGCGTCGAAATGTTTTCTAAGGCTTCAGCAGGAGCTTAGTAAATTCTACGCCCCTTAGTTCTCCTCGGGTTGATTAGCTGGAAATGCGATTTCTTTTAAAAGACAACAAAAAAGAAGAATAATCTTCTCATTAAAATCTTTCAAGTGGATGTTTTCTTGTCTTTGTTTTCATTTTGTGTGTGAAGTCGCTGCCGGGTAGAGAGATATTCATGAATGCACGCAACACTTGTCCAAGGACCGACCGAACGTACGTGTGTTTACAGAAACCTGTCTCTTCACCGAATCCGAGCTTGCGTGAATCTGTCCAATTGAACCGCATAATACAGTAACAAGAACAGCCGTGCGTACCGATGAGCATTCCCGTTTTTTTTATTAACTCTTTTGTGGTATTTATAATTTGCATGAACTAAAAGTTCGTGTCCCATATCTCGGAACGGGCAACTAATTAGTCATCTTTGTCTTTGCCAGACAATATCCCATTCTTTCTCGTTTGTGAGTCATTAAAAACCGTCAACCCGGAATTTTCTTCCATTATGTAAGAATCATGCTAGCATTAGATGGGTGAGCGAATAGTCCCCGAATACTAGTGATAGTTCTATAATTTGAAAGTTAGAATGAGTGTGAACTGTTTTCAATTTAAGATATAAAAGAGAGGTTTTACAGTAATCAGTTAAACACATATTAAAAATATAGGAAAAATTGCTTTCTTACGAACAATTGGCAATGTGTCTACTTTAGCGTATTAAAATAAGCGTTGGATCAGTCTAACACACAAGCGTCTGTTCAGTGTTAGGAAAAAGCGTTTCAAGAAAACCCTGCCATTCATATAATTCTTCCACCCCCCTCGGGGAGGACCTGTGCTTTGAACACCTATTGGGCCTGAAACTCAGCACAGACCTCAAGTGGAATTCGTACATAGGATCCATTCCTAAAGATGTTGGAAGAATGGTCGGTTACCTGTACCTTTTCAGCAAATACCTGACTTTTCCTGCTATATTTTTACCTTTACAAGATGAGGTTGAAACAGAGTACTGATGCCATATATACGCTCGTTTTGCACAGTCTTCGCTTTTCCCTCCCGTCTAAGAGCGTCTCCTGGTCCTTGACTTGATGAATTATTTTAGACCCTACAACTCCTTTCTCCCAGACGAGACACCACACGCCTTTCTCTGCTATATCGCTATTTCCATGAAAAGTATTCAGATGATCTACGATTAGCAGTTGACAGCCCTCACCTTCACGGTTAGGACTCGCCAGTCTACGCACATTGTAGTGAAATATCTCAAGGATTTTTCCCCCATGACCAGCTGCCATATGAAAACGATTCCCAAGATAATGTTTCCGCCATCATTACAAACTTAACTTATTCGGTTAGGGTGAACCGTTATCTTCCATTCATATCCGCATAAGCTGTGCCTCTTATTAGTAACCTTCTGCCTCGTGTAACCTGTACATCATTCTGATAAAAAAAGTGAATTCGTAGGTTAAGTTGTATTAAACCATATCGTGCAAATTATGTATTGACAAAGATTAAACCAATTGTGAAGTATAGCTGCTATATCTGACCTATGAGAGTTCATTCTTCATTTTCCTGCATTGAAAAGGTCAAAATCAAAATGTATTCTCCAATTTGCAGTCCATTTTGCATAGACTCTACTTTGCAGGCTATCGCCAATCTACTTCTATTTGTATGGCAAATATTTAAACGGGTTCTTTTTTCTGAGATCAGTGAGTTCAGACCTTCGCAATAAAATCAGCCTACTTCCACGGGTCCCGAATCAACTAAATTTGATCAGTAATTCAACTTTCATAAGAAGCTTTGTGGAACAGATATTAACCTGGGTACGACTCTCAACACTACAATTTTAAAATCTTTAGGTCAAAGGGCATTTATTATGTTGATTGACTGGTGGATTCGTTTTCTACAGCTTATCAACCATTTGAAGGTTATTTAAAGTCTTTAAGATAATAATGGTTTAGTGATACAAGTCTTACTAATTAACCCATTGCTAGGGGGTGAAGTGGATTCATAGCTTTCCTCAGGGTATTTGCATGAAACCACCTGGAACTGAAACCGGGTTCTCTGATTAACAATTCTGAGCTAGTATACATTACACAGTACATCTCAACTTACAGCACCTGGTATTCCGAAGCGGTCACCCATGTAGGTACTGACCGGACTCAACTCGTACAGGAGGCGGTGCTTCAACGTAATGTGACCCTAAAACTCAATCATCATTTGTGCCTATTATACTCATAGACATTAGTTCATACTCCCTCTTTCATTCACCATCTTAAAATAATCTTCTACCTCAGATAGTCAGATTAGACCAAAAAATGGAGTATAGTAGCATTTTATCACTACCGAGTTAAGCTCAAATTTGATTCAATCCTTAAAAGTAGTCATGCCATCAATGACTCTCACTAATTTGAGGATCTATTTGGTCTAAATGGTGCGATGGATAAATTGTTCCCGTTTTATATATATAATTTCGCGCGTGCGCGTAGTTTGTTTTTAATTTCGTCGACTACACTGTATAGCAGGGTCAGCTGGCACCGTCTGTGAGAAAAAGACTACCGTGATGCAATTCAGTCCTCCAGAAATCTAGAAACGGCATGTTGTAGTGCTTATCATTCGCGCTAGAATCTCTAATACGAATATTTCAGAGTAAATGCGTGTCAATTGCTTGTGATAAACAGAATGTCATGAGGCATTAGTCGGTAATGTGTTTAGTTGTGTTATATAGATGTCATGAAGTATTGTTCTGTAACGGATGGTTTGTGATACACGGATGTAATGAACTCAAGCGAGTTATTATTATATGAAGTCCTGTTGATTATTATTTTCTTCTCCCATTTTTTTAACTACATAAATCGTCTTATTGAGTTCACCTGGTCCATAATTTTTACAGCTTTCTGTTGAATGTGTCATCTGCGCAGCTCATCTAGACTGATGACTTCAGTGGCGCTGCTCCCAGACCCATGTCTTCGAGGAATTCTATGTATATGTTCCCAATCACTGGGACTAATTAACTGTAAAAATTGTTGGGTGAATATACAAAATAATTACCGCAACCTGAAATAGATAATCTTTTTTTCATATTTCTATATATTAACACTTGCAGATCACGAATAGCTGAAATATATACATAATGGACTCTCCTGTCGGTTTCGACGTATGAGGATCTGACAGCTTAATTGATTCAGTTATAAAATTGTGTCACTTAAGACCAGCTAGTAATTTACAAAGGAGACCACATATAGAGCAAGAGTGAGGATTGTGAGATGAGATCACTGTTAGATTGGCTAACATATATATATATATATATATATATATATATATATATATATATATATATATATATATATATGTATGTATGTATATGTAAAATGAAGTGAGATAAAGACAGCCTAAATCTCGAAATACGTCACAGGATTTTTTTCCATTGTGTCATATAAAGTTACCCCGTAAAAATGAGTACATTTTGTAAAACATAACTGGGAATAGAGTTTGCGATGTAAATTTATTTTCCCACAATAAAAACAATTATGCCCATACATTGTATTTCTTGAAATGTAATTTTTGGTTAAATTCGTAAATGATAATAATATATGAAAAAATAACTTTGGATACAACTTATCCTAAACTTTTTTTTTTTTTACATTTAAAGAAATCACATCGTATGTGCATATTTGTTTTGGCTTCCGTAGAGGGGTTAACCAATTTAATTTGTAACAATGAATTCACATAACAAACTGGACCAACCAATATTTTTGATGAATATTCTTGAACTAGAACGCATAAGCTATAGTAATAGGAAAAAAGAATTCTTGAAAAAATGATTGCTGTGTATGAGGTGCGGATGTCGAAATCAATCAGATACAACAATTTAACATTCTTGATAATTTTGCAACAGATAATCGAACATGTCATTCAGAAATCCTAAGGCATATAGGAATATAGTTACATCCTTTCAAAAACTAAGTATGTAATATTATATAATATTTTAGCTTTTTTTTATTTTGTTCTGCCAAGGACAGATTAGCATAACATTTAAAGAATAACGAGGAAGTTATAAATAAAATAAGAGCTACAAAGAAAAGTATACTTACAATCAGAACGAGAAAGCTGACATTTATAAGACATAATATAGATCCAGGTTCTGGAGAATTTAACACACAGATAACATATAGAAAGGAAGAGAATCAGATCGAATCATTACAGGTTAAATTGTTTTTATACAATAAAAGAAGGTTTGTTTTGGTTTGGTTTCTGTCTATATTTCTCAGATGAAGTATTAGGTACACTATTTACATTATTCGGAGTTTGTCCTCATCTTTGTCGCCATATTTATGACAACGTTTCGGCCTTTCAGTATCTGTCTATATTTCTCAGATGAGGTATTATGTACACTATTTACATTATTCAGACTTTGTCCTCATCTTTGTCGTCATATATATTACAACGTTTCGGCCTTTCAGTATCTGTCTATATCTCTGAGATGAGGTATTATGTACACTATTTACATTATTCTGACTATTGTCCTCATCTTTGTTGCCATATTTATTACAACGATTCGGCCATTGTACGGTCCGGCCTTCTTCAGGTGGTTGAGTTGTCGAACTGAACCCTTTAATTTCGCTCACTTGGGTAGACTGTTCTAGTTCCACGTGCAATATTTAATGGAGGTCAGTTATCAGTTATCTCCTGTTAATTTCCCTTCATACACAGATGTCCTCAAGGCCACATTGCACAGTGGATGAAGGCATTGGTTAGATCCAGTGACATGACCAAAAGAGTGTGAGTTCAATACCCGGTTAAGGGAGTGGAGAACTTTCAGAGGTAAATTAACAGGAGACAATTGATAACTGACATCCATTAAAACCTAGCTCGTAGAAATAGAACAGTCTACCCCAATGAGCGAAATAAATGGTTCAGTTCGACATTCCAACCACCTGAAGAAGGCCATACCGTACAACGGCCGAATCGTTGTAATAAATATGGCAACAAAGATGAGGACAACAGTTCGAATAATGTAAATAGTGTACACAATACCTCACCTTAGAAATATAGACAAATACTGAAGGGCCGAAACGTTGTAATAAATATGGCGACAAAGATGAGGCCTATATTCCGAATAATGTAAATAGTGTACATAATACCACATCTCAGAAATATAGAAAGATACTGAAAGGTCGAAACGCTGTAATAAATATGGCGACAAAGATGAGGACAATAATACGAATAATATAAATAGTGTACATAATACCTCATCTCAGAAATATAGACTGATACTAAAAGGCCGAATTGTTGTAATAAATATGGCGACAAAGATGAGGACAATAGTCCGAATAATGTAAATAATGTTGGTTTGGCTTTTTTACGGCATATCAACCTCAGTGGGTTATTTAATACAGACAATTTGTTTTTATTTCTGGTAATGTTTTTCTTCAAAAATCTATTTCTGCGAATATTTTTCCTGAAAGAAATCTCTAGCTGGTAATATTTTTTTAAAAGAATGTATAACTATTTGTATTGCTAGTTTTTTTTTAAAGTATTGTTGATAATAATTTTTCCTTCAAAAATTATTGCTGGTATTTTTTCTTTCAAAGTATTCCTGGTATTAAAATCTATTTTCACACAAGTTTGGGTGTCACCTATTTGCCCATTGCTGGGACCCTAACAGGTGCTACCACCCCGGGTTAGGGTGGACCTGGGAACAGCAACAATTAAGCGGTGGTTCCACGTTCCTCAAAACCTCCTGATCAGAGGCCTTGCTGTTGGACGTAGTTTATCGTCTTATCCAGGACGCGGATGTAGTTTATCGTCATACCTAGACCGGTAATAAAAGAAAATGTGGAGAGCCATGATCTCACAGACCTTAAAATTATTTCGTAAATAAAAGAAGCTACGCAGTTAAATTCGAACTTTGATTTTAGATATTTTATTAATCAAATGTTTACCATTCTTTTTTTACCTATTGCAAACTTGCGAAGAAAGTTCAGTATCATGAGATAGTTGTTTCATTGATTCTTGGCCATACTCTGTAAAACGCCAATATTTGTCTATTTTCTTTCACAAACAAAGTTCTAACTGCATAATTATGGATCTAAGTTAAGCCCGTCCGTAGCTGCTGGAGATAGAGAATGCAGATTGTAGATATTCCATAAACAAATTCAATCTCGCTTTTGATTCCTGAGTTGAAGAGAAAACAAAATATTCAGGTTGGCTAGTGCATCATGCCTTTGGCCAATCAACACAAATTACAAACTAACACTTGCGTTAACAATATGATCAAAAAGAGGTATTTACAGCGCGAATTGCAAGACAATGTAATTTACAATCTTTGGGTTTGAAGTATTCATCATTCAGCCATAAAAGTTAAATTCAAGAAAGTGTACTGCAAGGTGATAAATCGAATGTATGAGATATTTGTTTTGTGATGGCATGAGCGTAATATGGAATAACGGGCCTTATGCAAACAAATAAATCATTTATTTTTTTCGGATAGATGAGGTGGTTTTCTATTGTTATACTATGTTGGTATATATAGTTACACACAAGTGTCAATTTCTGAGTCAACCATCCATTGTGAATGCGGTACCATCAATTGTTACTTAACACTGTCAGCAAAGATTCAAGAATAAATAAGATAAGATGACATTGAGTGCTTTGCTGTATATATTTACAATAAAAAAAGATATAAAGAAAACATTTGTCAACGGAAATGACACCATAAGAAACCCGATATTCGAATGGCCATCAGGTTTTCTTTTTACATAATGCTTCTAATCAAAAAAGATTAACATATATCTACACATTGTCTTTTCAAGATATTGTAATCTATTTAAATTCGGCATTTTTTATGTCTGCAGACAAGACTTACATCATTGAAAGTACACATAAACCCAATATATATATATATATATATATATATATATATATATATATATATATATATATATATATATATATATATATATATATATAGTCATCCACAAAGACACTGTTTCGCTGTATCACAGCTACTTCGTGTAGCTAGGCGTCCGGTTACCTCTAGCTAGGATCGAAACCCGACTGAATTGGCGTCATTGAGAGATTCTACCACTAAGCTGTCGGCGCACGGGAGGAACGAAAGTGAATATTAGCGTATTTATTTTTAGATAAACACAGTAACAGAGAGGATTCGATCCGCTTTAAGGAAGCGACTTTTTATAATAGCCGTAATAGTCCCTATTTACAAAATCACACTTCCTCTCCAGAGAGCTCAACCAAAATAATTTTTCAGGAGCATAAATACATATATATATATATATATATATTGTAATTATTTTTTTAAATTTAAGTGTTCACATGTTTCAAAAACGAGAGCATAAAACCTCAATATAATTATTAAAATTAAATTGAATTAAAGTATCGAGCCCTGTTTAATCTTCAAGCTAAAATTTAGGAATCATTCCTAAATTTTCGCTTGAGGATGAAACAGGGCTTGATACTTTAATTCAATTTAATTTTAATTATATTGAGGTTTTCGCCTCTCGTTTTTGAAACATGAGAACACTTATGTAGCGAAGGAATCATATTTTTTTTTAAATAATTATAATTTAAGCTCAACATCTCTATGGAGCACTGTCTTTTAAAAAATAAAAACAAAAATACTAAAGAACTCCGGATTATTTACCTAACGTGTTCTTTCTCATTTTTCTACACACACACACACACACACACACACACACACACACACACACACACATATATATATATATATATGTAGAGAGAGAGAGAGATAGGTAGATAGATGATAGGATAAAGAACAAGTAGGAAACAAATTTCAATCTAACGTGTTTCAGTTTATTAAAGCTTCGTCATATTTTTTACAGATCCATTATTCATGAATCTAACTTATCGCTTTCTAATGCGTAAAAATCAATATATATATATATATATATATATATATATATATATATATATATATATATATATATATATATATATATGCACACAAAATAAGCACGAAACATGCTTTAATGAGAAATCAAACCAAGACAAATTCAAAGGAAAAAAAAAATCCTGCTGCGTCACACTAACTTTTACACACTTTAGCGTCAAGAATGCTTCTCACCAAATTTGGATATTCTTTATTGCTTCATTACACGTGACACGTATCTAACCAATAAGAACTAACCAAAAACAACATAACATTCATCTGCGTACATTTTTTTATATCATGTTTATAATTGATATTTTAATCTCTGACGAACCTTTAATAAAGTGAAACATGTTAGATTGTGATCCATTTCCTACTTGTTCTTTAGCTTATCATTTGGTATAATTCCTATCCATACTTCATCTATATATATTTTATCTTCTGCTTTTCGTTTTGCACCTTCAAGACTTCATCGGACTGAATTTCTTATGTTGGTAGGAGTACACATGCGCACGACACTGGGGTGCCGGGAATATTAGAATTTTTTTATCAGCTGAAATCATTTACATTTGTCTTTTTCTTTCCATCACTTTTGTAATTATGTATTCTACACTGTGATGTCTTCCAGGCATGGTGAAATATTTTAAGAGCCAGGGGCAAGTTTTCTGTGGATGACCTTGCAATTAAAGCACACTCTTGATATTTATGTCGTAGTAATTATTTCTCCTTTGATCAGAGTGGCATGTTTTATGTCAAATTTGTGGTCAGTCTCATTACGGTGAGCAACCAACGCATTTGATGTATTATTTTGTAAGATGTCCCTTTTATGTTCATCTTTCTTATCTTTCATTTAGTTTCCTTGAGGCTTTTCCTATTCATTTCTAATGACATTTATTACAGGCGATGGTGTAAACTACTACTTCTTCAGGTTTTAGTTTATTGTTTTGCTTAGTATTGACAAAGGTTTTTTTTATTGTTTTGGATGTAGTGGTAACAACCCTTTGTAAGGGAACCACACTCTCATTCGGGGTGCTTTAGATCGGTCGGCCACAGAGAAGTTAACGGTTTAGCCAGTGCCTTAGTCGAAAGGTCATCTATAGTAAATTTGCGCCAAGCCTATTAAACATTTCACAATTACGATCAGACGTTTTAATATCATAGAGTGAAATACCTACTTACAAAAATGATGAAAAGAAAAAGAAAAGTGGCTAAAATTAGCCCACCGGATAAAACCGTTGGTTAGATCCAGTGACTTGACCCAAAGAGTTGTGAGTTCAATATCTGGATACGGCAGTGGTGGACGAAATCTTGGATACTTGAGTTAAAGGAAGATAACTGAGACATCCGGTGGAGGCATGACACGTGGAAATAGAAAGATCTAATCCAGGTGGACGAAGTAAAGGGTTAATTTCAGTATTCCAATCATCTGAAGATTTAAAAAAAAAATTAAGCGCAGTACTAGACTAGCATCGAGATCTAACCAACTGAGCTTAGATGTAGCCGTAACTTCTATGCTAACAGTTTCTTCTCTTGCACCTCTTGCTTGTGGACATCCCTTCTTGCTCCATGCTTTCTAGCCAACTTTAATCTGCAATCGCTACCTACTGTGCACCTGATTACTATCTTCTCTTTTTGCTTATCACTAATATTTCTGTTCCTAATTCTTCCACACCCTGTGACCCCTTGTGTTTTAGTGGCATTACTGCTTTGCCTGGGATGATACCAACTAAAACTTTAAATGCAATGTCAATCGCTACCTACTGTGCACCTGATTACAATCTTCTCTTTTTGCTCATCACTAATGTTTCTGCTTCTAATTCTTGACCCCTTGTGTTTACGTGACAATACAGCCTTGCTTAGGGTGATTCCGATTTAAAAAAAAAACTCTATATCTCAGCATTAACGATTTCTTCACAGTAGGTGTATGATGTCGTTAGACCAGCAACCCCCTAATGATCCACGATTAAAAACATCATTTATAATAGGTAAAAGATTATCGTTCAGAAATATATTATATATTAAAAATATTAGTTTATTTATTCTACTTCTTACTTACATCTTTGTTTTTTTACAGATGTTCTTACGACTGGTTATCTTCAGCTGTCATTATCGACGACGTTTGGATTCCAACAGCCTGTCAGTAGCAGAAGTCGCATTCATTCGGACATACAAATTCATAGTTGCAGTAGGAAACCGGGTCCCCAGCTGCATGTATATACACTTCAGGATAGAATAGTCCGATCAGGTTATTCAGTAAGAGCGCAAAAACAATCGCTTTCCACTCCTAAACCAATTCGGTGGTGCTAGGGTCGCGATGCATGGGGTAGACCTGCAGAGGTGAGACAGGTGGTCATGAGGCAATCAAGTGATGATGTCCCACACCGTATTTTGAGATACTTTGTATGCCATCAGGAGCTCATCCACACTATCAAGCTCACGCATTAGGCTCTATTTTTGTCTGATCTGGATTTTGTAAAAATAAAGTATGGCAGAAATACGCAAGTACTTTTTTGAGCTCTACAAGAAACCGACTTATATCCAGATCAATATTTTTCAAACATTTTGTCTTTTAGTTTTACAAATGCTTTTTTTATGTATTCTAAATGTATCTCCTTTTTTGTTGGAGAATATTTCTTGCTGTCTTTCTTGTTACATCAGCTATTCCTTTTCCATTATTATCGTTACGTCTTTAGATTTCATACAAAATTAAGAACATTTTTTATTTTCCGATGCGTCTGCATTCTTCAGGATTCAATTTCCAATTTAACCGTTCCTCTTTTGCTTCAATTCTCTTAGATTCATATTTCTTACTTCACTCTATATACTCTCCACAGTTCATTTACTATATCTGCAATCTCTCATTTCTTAGCTGCAGAATTTTATTCATCATACATTTTTTTCTCTTGTAATTTTTATCAGTGATAACATTTACTGTTGATATTAATGCCTCCCTGAAAGTGTTTCACATTGACTCCGATCAGATTTGCGTTTAACTGCAACTCTATATCTCGCATGGGCGTTAATGTGTTTATCATACTACAATTTAACACTACCTTGATCACCACAGATATCCAAAATTGGGTAGTCCTATGAGACATTTAGACAGCCCACTCCTGAAGATATAATTATTCATTAAAATGAAAATTATAATAAATTTCTTGCATAAACATATGTTATAAATTGTAGGTGAAACACACCAAAACAATAATAAAGGAAAAAAGTTTTCTTCATAAAAAATAACCACAATATATTTCTATGAATAGAAAGATATTACATTAACTAAACTCATAATTACAAGCAAAACATAAAGTATAATAATAATAATAATAATAATAATAATAATAATAATAATTATATATATATATATATATATATATATATATATATATATATATATATATTAATTTAAGTCCTGCTTGTAATTATATATATATATATATATATATATATATATATATATATATATATATATATATATATATATATATATATATATATATATATAAGTTAATGATATAAATGGCAAGAATCACTCTCGCAAACAATTTTAAATAATAAAATACATTAACCTCGAATCCGTTAATGAAATGTATGATCCTTGTTTATAAAATCCGGTTTTATAAGGTCTTTTTTTTACTACTAGCTTTCAATTGTTTCATACAATCATCATCAGATAGGGAAATAGGTAAGTTTTTTACATCCAGGTAATAACAGGACATCGAAAGATAAAATGTAATCCGAAAGATGTTTTTTAGAAATGTAATGCAAATTGAACCTGCTCCACACAATTGATATATATATGTATATATTGCACTGACGATTGCACTAGCATGAAACAGACTGTCGCCTCTAAGTGCTGACTTCCATGTCCACTTTTATATTTACACACGCTCTATCTCTGATATTGAGCACTTTATCCCATAAATATAGCACACTTTAAGACTATATTTCTTCACATATATATATATATATATATATATATATATATATGTATATATATATATATATATATATATATATATATATATATATATATATATATATATTATAAGTAAGTAAGTATATATATATGTTTATATATCAAGCATAGTATTGAGCAAATTGTAAGACAAGATGGAAAAAAGTTTGTGTCGCAATTCAATCGTTAAGACTTCATCGGACAGGGATTGATGACGTTGTTGTGACAGCGCATGCGCAACAAAGAGAGACGCTTGTAGTTACAACATTTTTGAAATAATTTTTTTTAAATATTTTTTTAAATCTAGCCAAATTCATCTCTACTCTTTTTCTTTTCCTTTCCATCATCTTTGTTTTTAAATATATCATGAAAAAAGTAATTGTTGTTCCCGGAAAACAAGTTCCACGAGCGATTTTAGGTACTGTTGTTTGTATTTGTTGTTATTGTTTAGCGGCATATCAACACCTCTATGGGTTATTTAATGAAGACATTTAAATACTTTGCACGCATTGTTAAAAAATTGATAATGCTTTTGGTGATGGAAAATTAGTATTTAACCCATAGCTTGGAAGAAGAGGTGGATTTTCAGCTTTCCCGTGTATTGCGGTTAAGTGAATATAACGAACCCAATCGCAATTGAAACTCGGTTGTCCGATCAAAAATTCAGAGCCATTATGCCATCCTGAGAGTTAAAATTAAATAACCTGGCATTCTCAAATGGTCACTCATCAAAGTACTGACCGGGTTCGGCGTTGCTTAACTTTGGTGGGCGTACGGGAACCGTTGTTTCAACGTAATTTGGCCGTTAGCGCTTAAGACAAAGTGTTGCTGAAAAATGGCGTTGTAAGTTAGATAGTTACTGAATAATTTGGTAACGTTGAGGGTTGCTTAATGTGGTTTTTGTAAGAGTTTAAAAGGGTGAAAAGAAATGACTATTATGAATAATTCAAAAATGCGCTGTTATTTAGGCGCCCGAGGGGGTCGTCAGTGATGTAAATTTGACTTGGTTCATCAGGGAGTTTCGAGTCTTTCAACATCATACTCCCCATCACCAAGTCGACCCAATCAGGGGAGATCAATCCCTGATACCCCCTCTCACTCAAACGCTTTTAATGAATTAGACGAAGAAAGACCACATTTTCCGCACACCCGATTGGATGTTTGTAACAACCAATCCGCTGCGCGAACTACCTTTTAAATGGCCCACGGTGGAGACTGGCTTCTTTTCTTTTTTTCGCTGGATAGCAGTTTCAATGGATAACCGAGGAGGTAATCTTAATGTTCCTAAATTTAACCCTTTTCCTTAAGTATTGTATAGTGTTTTATTTTATTTGTGCTTTTTTTTGGAGGGGATGCTAAAACTCAACCCTACTATCACATTTTTATCGTTTAGCCTGATTCTTAACATATATATTGAGAATATCTATAATAAATCATGGTTGGCTATCGATTTGAGAAGGTCAAAATTGTGATCATCAGAGAAGTATCAAATAGGGAGTCTGACTGGAGTCTGACTGGAGCTACCAATAGAATAGGAAAGAAAATGAGTATATTAACTTTCTATTCGAGGCCAGACCTAACTCTGGAGATCTAGGATTGTAGGGTGCAGAATAATTTATGAAATGCGATACGAAGCCACTATTAAAATTAAATGACAAAACCACCAGATATCGGATTGTGAGGCTAAAAATATAACACTGACGTCATTCGGTTTGTCTTGGTTAAACATTGTTGTTGTCATCTAGTGATTATGTTTTATCATTTCACCCCCAGCAAGGGAACAAAGCCACTAAGATGCAGGAGGTCACTGTCTGTGAAAGAATATAAGACAAAGGGAAACATTAAATAGCAAGAACAATAAAAGAACAAAAATGAAGAAGACAGAAGATAAAGATTGTCATTGAATTTAAATATTTGAAGATCAAAGTTTACTAGAAAACAAGAAGCCGAAAGAGAGTTCCACAAGCGATAAGTGGGGAAAAAACAAACCATCCACATAGACATTAGTTACATGTAGCCATTTCTATATGAAAATGATGAGTTTTTTTTTGCCATTAAATTCATCAGAACAATAACCATGAAAGTATTTATAGAAAATTGACAAGGAAGCTATATTACAACGGTGGCTAAGTGACTGAAATCAAGATACCAGGGCAGGGCCAATAACATGTTAGTTCAATCCCTGGATCAGGCAGTAAAACAGTATACAGCACGAACCAACAAAAATCCGTGTCAAATGGAGCCCAAAAAAAGAATGAGCAACAATGGACACCTGTAAAATTTGGGTCTGTAATAATCAAGATGAAAACAATAATAATGTGTGTGTGTGTTTGTGTGTTCAGATAGAGTGTATCTAAAAAGGAACAAAATGAATAAAAAGACAAGAGGAAAAACTAAACTTCGCCAACGCGTTTCGTCCTCTGAGTGATGTAATCAAGTTATATACAAGAGCAAATTATATCAAGGCTTGAAATTTTTGAAATTTTATAAATATTCATCAGGTCGTTAAGAGGTCAGTTAAAACCTATATATATATATATATATATATATATATATATATATATATATATATATATATATATATATATGTATGCAGAATTATAGTTTTAAAGTGTGCTATATCTATGGGATAAAGTGCTCAATATTAGAGATAGAGCGGATTGACGATTGCATCTAGCATAAAACAGCCTGTCGCCCCTGAGTTTTGAATTCCCTGTTCACTTATATATATATATATATATATATATATATATATATATATATATATATATATATATATATATAGGTTGTGTGTGTGTGTGTGCGTGCGTGCGCGCGCGCGCGCGCGCGCGCGTGTGTGTGTGTGTGTGTGTGTGTGTGCCGATTGGATCGCGGAATAACATAATAAAAAATATCCAAACGAAACTAAAGCCACTATACGAATCTTAGAACGGCTCCTGAGCAAACATAATAGACATACGTTGTCATATTTAACAATATATGTTTAAAGATATATATATATATATATATATATATATATATATATATATATATGTATGTATGTATGTATGTATATATATATATATATATATATATATATATATATATATATATATATATATGTATGTATGTATGTATATATATATGTATGTTTGTATGTATGTATATATATATATATATATATATATATATATATATATATAGTCATCCACAGACAGACTGTTTCGCTGTATCACAGCTCCTCAATGTGGCAAGACATCCGATCGCTTCAAGCCAGGCGCCGAAATCCGACCGATTTGGCATCAGTCGGAGATTCTAACGCCTAAACTTATATATTTAAATATATTAAAATGTCTACCGCTTACAATTACCCAAATGTACAAAACATAATGTTAATATTGAAAATAACCGCTTTAATGTTGGAAACTTTCGGCATTCATGGATCGAGTAGTTTTTCAATTCCATCATTATCTCCCTTTTCAGTATTAATCGTTTCCTTTGCTAATCTTTGTTGACATTGGAATATCGAGTCAACATTATTATTATGAAATTCTGCCTCCAAATTACATGTGTTGCACATTGAGTTGTTCTTCCCTTTGGAAATATTCAAGAAATATGGTTCTTACTATTTCGGTAAGCTTTCTTTGATTATATTGCTGCAATCTAGAGGATCTGATTTGAGGAATTTTCCTTTAAGAAATAAACGAATAATATGCTTGTAGTTATTTTTTAAAAATCGATTTGCAAAAATAATAGCACATAGCTGATAGTTTAGACAATTGTGAACGAATTGCTTGACGTTCATATGAAAGTCTAAGCGAAATGTAACCTAATTTAACTGAAGACCAAGGAAGAGAGTTTCTATTACTTGCGCATTTGTGGCTATCACCCTGGCCGTTTTTCCTGTGTATTTTCAAACATTGCACTATTATCAAACAAGGCATTTAATCGATTAGAAATCTAGTTATTTTGGTAGAATTATTGAAAATCCGTTCTAAAAATTTCCCGACCGAATTATCGATTATCTGGTTCAATCAAAGGCGAACAAATACTAAAGCTTCCGACGGAAATAGGACAAAAAGTTAGGTGCAAAAAATACGCGTTTATTTTTTCGTTGAAAGGTTGTCCCCGTTTCACGTAGAGCGTATCGATCGATAAGAATCCTATTTGAAATATGTTATTTTCAGTTTCTTATTGATTAGCAATTGTAAAAACAGATGAAAATCGAAACAGAAAGCAAAGAAAAACTTTTAGTGATGGATGATTGAATTTCTATTTAAATTTCATTTAAAAGATCTGTTTTTGATTATTTCTCTTGCTTGATTAACAGTCAATTTTCACGACTAAACTGATGTCTTTATAATGAATAGAATTAATTCTCTTTAAGAGAACTTCATTATTTTGATGGCAAAGTCTATAAATTCCAGGTAGATTAACTGGCCTGGAATTCATAGGTGAATTATTATCATCATTCTACAATTTATTCTAAACATTGTCTGCAGCTGGTTTGTTTTCAGACTATTTATCTGTTTTGGTATCCATCTTCCAAGCAAAAAACAAAAACGTTTGTAATTAACTATTTATTATTAGGTGAATGTAACAGCAGATAAAGCTCTGCGGGGTTATTTAATTTTTAAATAAATTTATCTTTATCATTCTTGAGCGGATAGACTAAGGTTGTGTTTATACTTGTGACAATAGGCAAACATAGATCAGGTTTTTAAGAATATTATTAATGGTTATAGACATTAAATATAGCCGAAGACAAAATGTACATTAAGAGGAGGGCTGGTCGTTTAATTTTAATAAAGTCTGTCGCATTCACTGACCTAACCAGAAATATTACTTATTTTTTCATATTAGCAATCTTTTTTCTTTTTCTTCTTCTTCTTTATGCCATGTACCATCGAGACGTGGATGATCATGGCTCTCCACACATTTACCTCCTTTGTAACACCTTTTAAGATTTGCGGAGGCACAGTGGAGTGATGGATAGCGGCTGGAATTGAAAAATCGGAGAGCCGAGTTCGAATTCCAGTCGAATCAATGACATTCACTTACGTGCTAATACTCTTGGGAAGTTTATGAGTTCTCTTTTTCCCACCTATATTTAAGTCAAGCATATACTTCTGAGTGGCATTCGCGTTTGAGGCCGATCGAGTGTCAATTAATGATGGTAAGCGGCCATGTAACTATTCATGCGGACTCTTGTCGAAGAAACTATAATTTATGTTACATTGTAGAAGCACATATTTGAATCCAATACTTTTGGAAACGGCATTCACGCCAGAAGCTTCAATACTAACATTTCAGAGTGTTTGGGTATCAATGTGAGGACGGTGCAAAGGATTCAGATAGAGTTGAATGAGTCTAATGGTGATTACAAAAGGACGGCAGCTAGGAAAAACTCACTCTGATTATTCTGAGGAGAAAAGGACTCCCGAATTTGTGAGGGTATCAGACTTAACACGGAGGCCTACATAAAGTTTCTCTGCGGAGGTAGAGCTGTCCTGGGTCAAGAGCTGCTGGAAGATCCTATATCTGGCAACAGGACTCTGCACCATGCCACACAATGAAGAGAACTCAGTCATGACTGTCAGACAATTTCTCTGACCACCTCACTCGTTACATCTGGCAATCTAACTCTGTAGACTGCAACCAACCTTGGTTATTATGTGCGGGGTGCAGATGAGCCGAAGACGAACAAAATGCCTGGTAACAGCAAAAGATGAACCGAGGGCAAGGATTATGGCAGCATTCACCAAATTAAACAAGGAGACCGTCCAGAAGAGATACAGGAGGTTCCGAAGTAGCTGAAGCCAAAGGTGATTTTATTGAATAAATTTACTCTTTAGTATTTCAAGATAATTTTGCGTAATTTTGGTAAATATATCTGTTAAAATGAGTTGCCGGTGTTATTTTCGTTTTTGAGTCATTTAGAGGGAAATTTGTCCATCTCACCCTGTATATTCATATATTCATCAACGTAGACAAAGGGACCGGCCAGAAAAGATGCAGTGAGATTCCGAAGTCGTCTGGAGCCCGTGGCTGAAGCCAAAGGTGATTTTATTGAATACATTTACTCTTTAGTATTTCAAGATAATTTTGTGTAATTTTGCTAAATATATCTGATAAAATGAGATATCAGTGTTATTTTTCTTTTTCTGTCATTTAGACGACAATTTATCAATCGCACACTATGCATATAGTTGAGTCTTGACTCATTGTTGAATCTCGACTAATGCATGGAATAATAATGCAACACGAAAAGTACTTAGAACAAGAATGTATTATAACAAGAAAGTGTACACAATATTTACATATAGTATTTCTGTATATTTCTGGGAAGACCGTTCCTCGAGAATGTGTTGACTAAGTCGCAGTCGGGCAGAGTCTCTAGCTGGATCTCTGTATTCGCTCCTCTGTCTTCCGGTACCAACCATTATTTATATAGTCGGTAGTCACCTATTCAGATTAGGTAGATCCTACCACAACACATACATATATTCATCAACCTTAGACAAGGAGACCTTCCAGAAGAGCTGCAGGAGATTTCGAAGTCGTCTGGAGGACGCGCTTGAAGCCAATAGCGATTTTATTGAATACATTTACTTTTTAGTGTTTAAGATATATTTGTATAATGTTGGTAAATTATTGTCATTTTTGCGACATTTAGACGACAATTTAACCATCGCACCCTGTATACTTAACTTGACATGAGCAAATAGACAACGAGACCTCGATACGGACATGAAAAAAATCATCTACGTGAGTAATTGTTTTAATATTACCCCACAGCCAAGCACGTCTGAATTCATTATCTGTTTGATTTCCTATGAGAAATTTACGAAAACAAAAACAAAATCATTGAAGCAGTTCACTTGTTTTGGTCCACCAAATAAGGCTTTTGTCATTTTTATGCACATTATGCAACATTTCTTAAGCCTATGTTAGATTCTCCAGAGGTTAAACGATAGGAAAAATGTAATAAGAAGCTTGAGTTGCAGTATTAAAATAAATGACAGGTGCCTTCCTTGAAACCGTTCAAGCTAGATCTAAACAGCAAAAACTAACAAAGATGTGATCTTGCCACTAAGCTGATATTTATTAGACCTGTCTTGATCTCATTGTCCCAAGGAACTTTCTGAAATTACATAATCGTCTCTCGAATGAAGGGGTCTTGATGTTTCAAGAAAGATTTCTAGTAAATACCCCAAAATATTGGATTCAAATATGTGCTTCTACAATCTAATATAATTGATAGTTTATTCGACAAGAGTTCGCATGAATACGTACATGGACCCTTACCATCATGAATTGACACACGATCGGCCTCAAACGCGAATGCCACTCAGAAATATATATTTGCCTTAAACAATGTTCGACAAAAGGCTTATGAAACTTTGCGAATATTCAGCAGTAGGTTCGCCAAACATTCAGTATCTGTCTATATTTCTGAGATGAGGTATGATGTACATTATTTACATTATTCGGACTATTGGACACATGGCACAGCGGATAAAGGCGTTAGTTAGATCCAGTAACAGTAAAAGAGTGTGTGTTCAATACCCGGTTAAGGCAGTGGAGAACTTTCAGAGGGAAATTAACAGGAGATACCTGATAACTGACATCCATTAAACATGGCACGTAGAACTAGAACAGTCTATCCCATTGACGAAATAAAGGGTTCATTTCGTCATTCCAACCACCTGAACAAGGCCGGAGCGTACAACGGCCGAATCGTTGTAATAAATATAACACGCAGTCACGTATGTCAAATGTTTTGGATATTATTTACATTAATAATATTCAGACTAATATCTTTATTTTTGTTGTTTCAGATATTTTTCTGTTACTTCACCCCAAATAATATAAAGTTACTTATCGTAAATATTCACCCGAAGAAATAATAAATTTTTAAATCGTGTTTTTTTTGTTAAATTTTTGGCACGCTTTTGAAATTATAAATTATAAATCATTTTTTTATGGAGTAGATGAATAGCGACTCGGATTGAGAAATCGGAGAGCCGAGTTCGAATTCCAGTCGAATTCATTACATTCACTTATGTGCTAATACTCTTGAGAAAGATATGAATCCTCTTCTTCTCCCCCTAGATATGGGTAAATAGCAGGACAAACCGGGTTCTATAGCCTTGGATGGCAACTGGTCTACCGCAGAAAGAAATGACAACCTACTGCTGGAAAAAAATCTGCCTCGTCAGTCATGTATCGAAAGATATATGATCGCATTAGGCGTGTATCACGCATGGCACATAACTGACTGACCCATCAACTCCAAACCTCAGAATGAAAAATTACAAAAAATCATGAAGTCATTCACATTTCGTAAGTGCGAATAATAATTGAGGAACTTACAAAGATTTTTACAATTTAAAAATCTGTTTCTGGGTTCTTTATCGGAGTGCGCGTGGATGTAAACCCGACACTTGCCAATATATGTGGCGATAACAAATGTCAACCCAATTGGAGTGCAATGGAAGGGTTTCGATTTGTGATAATTTGATGTGAATTTTAGCAAATATAAATTCTTTTCATATTAGAGTGAATTAGTAAAAAAGATCCGTTGTATTTATCACAACTTTTAGGCTGTTGTGTACTTCACCCTTTCCGGGTGGCATTTGATCTGTTAACCCTGAAATAATTTTGAAGTAATTTTTTTTATTTAATCTACGGAAACAGATTGTACTCCGTTCCCACTCCAAGTATACTAAGTGTTATGGTCCAGGTTATGACCAAGGAAGAACAATACGAACACAAGAGTAGAAATAACGAAGATATATTAAACGGAATGATAATAATACAAGATGTGCAAGGTGTTAGTATGACTGTCAGTCTGGTTTGGAGTGAACTACTATCGGCTCGACTCGATTCGTCTCTCTTTTCCTCTCTTGAGAGGCGTAGTATATATAGTGTTAGGAATTGTTCATTCTGTAGTTATAGGTAAGGACCCATAACACTAAGCTTATTAATGATAACACGGCAATTCCAATACAATGTAACAAAACCTGGAATACTAAATGAAGATCAGTATATCAACATAATGTCGACTGACTATTTCGGCTAGTGACCAATAATGATTACCTGTGCTTTCTTTAACTTTGAACTATAAAATTAGACCCCCCATACATTTTGCGAATTTTCCGATAACACCTTGCTCATTGGTTAGCAGACTCCATAAATTATTATTATTATTATTATTATTATTATTATTATTATTATTATTATTATTATTGTTGCTGCTGCTGCTGTTTGTGTGCAATATGTCCTGCTTTGTATCCTGTAGAGCCGGGTTCAAACTATGGTCCTTAGCCTCAATAAGAGAATTGTCATTTAATTGATATCACTTTTCTTAGTATATGGGATGTTACTAGTAGGGCGATCTTCTGGGCAAAGATGTTACTTAGGACACTGTTAGTAAAATTCTCCTTTTCTTTTCTCACGAGGCCCAGAGCTCCGATTACTACGGGTACGACAGTTTCAGTCTTCATTCCCCACATCCTATTCATCTCGACCACCAAGTCCTTGTATTTGGACAATCTCCCGATAATTTTTATGGAGATGTTTCTCTCAGATGGTACTGCTATGTCAATAAGCATGCAGTTCCTTGAATATAAACACCCATTCCCGACCCCCTAGTAAAAAAGTTTACTCACCCTAAGGCATTCTATTGATAATTATAATTTTGGATATAAATGAGATTTAGGGAAAATCTCTGTGCAAAAAGTGACACTTATTTCCTGCAACTAGTAATCAATAGAAACATAACTGAACAGCTTTAAATAAAGAATAATAGAGGTATAATTTATTTATAATAGGTAATATAGTTCGAAATATCTAATAATCTATGGGTCCTCCTTTATTTTGAATAACCTTTTCAACCCTTTTTGGCATTGACTTGATCAGGTTCTGGCAAATCTCATCTCCAAGCATTGAATTCCATTCGGATATGAAATTCACAATCAAATCCTCTTTGTTGCTCAACTGCTTTTCTCGAGAGCCTGAACTTTATAATGCTCCATAAGTTTTCTATGTCAGGAGATTGGGGCGGCCATCTCATAACACTCACCTGCTTCTCATCAAAGTATTCCTTCCTCAATTTTGATTTGTGACAGGGAGCATTATCTTGCATAAAAGTGAGCTTGGTGGGGTCGATTTGCACCCTTTCAGCAGAAATTCTCTTGTACTGCTCACTCCTCAGGGTCTTTTCAATAGGTTTTAAGAAACCAGTTCCATGAAAAGAAAAGCATCCCCAGAACATTATACTGAACGGATGCTTGACAGTACTTACTGCTAAATTCAAAGAGCTTTCAAAGCTTCGTCTTCGGATTTTAGATCGCTTATTCTTTGAATTTCGCTCAACTTTCGTTTCATCGGAGAAGAGATTTAGTATAAAAAAGAATCAGGTGAATTACTGTTATCGAACAGCACAAAACTCTCTCTCATATATATATATATATATATATATATATATATATATATATATATATATATATATGGAAATTAGCGTGGCTAATTGATCATCATTTCTATTCTATTCTCTATGACTATACGAATTAGTATTCTGTATACTATTCCCTGTACTATTTCTCTGTACTGATCACTACACGGATTACAATTCGGTGGCTACTATTCGAGCGAGTATTATCGAGCAATTGCTATTAGTGCGAGTGTTATTCTAAGGCACCTGACACCAGTATTGTTCAACGGCGTTTATACTTCCAGCCTTGTGCCACATCTGGGCTACGCTTGGAAAGTCGCTATTGGGTACCCCGAGGCGGTGTAGTGGTTAGCAAGCTTGTCTCGCTAGAAAGATTATGACTGATTAGTGAGTTCGATGCTAACTGGGTGCCCCCTACTTCCGGCATTGTGCCACATCTGGACTACACTTGGAAAATCGGTATTGGGCACCCCGAAGCGGTGTAATGATTACCAAGCTTGTCTCGCTAGAACAATTACGACTCATTAGTGAGTTCGATTCTCATTGGGTGCCCCCTACTTCCGGCCTTGTCCCGCATCGAAGCGACGCGTGGAAAATCACTACTACTAGAATTCATTTAAAGCATTAAAATCATTTTTAATATTTTTATTTTCATAATTCTTATTATAAGACATTTATTATAATTTCTATTTTTGATAAATAATAATAATGAATATTTTGCAGGTAAAGACGAGTGTGTGAATGACGAGCGGTAACAATTTGAGAGATTTATATGTTTATTATTGATATGTTCATCATTATGTTTATTATTGATATGCTTGTATAATCAATATAATACGTTTTGTTTGTTTCATAATTGTGTACCTATTTTTGCACCCGCTTGTATGCATGTGCCTGTTTCTTTATTTATCCAGTCTTGTTTTAAATGAACGACAACGTCGCACGAAACCGAGCATGTATGTAAAATATCTTTACAATATTTTTTATCTGAATGGTAATTCTGGTTTAGAATTTATCGCGTAAATAATGTCAGAAGTCTGTTCAAACCATTTCTCTCTTCACTTTGATCCCAAAGCAACAATAGGTACCATGCGTGTTTTAAAACATCAGCTTTTATCTTTCGTTGCCAGCCAGAAACGAGCAGATTACGGTTCACGTATCGGCAGCTGTACGCATATCACAGTTTAAGTATCTCGGCATTAAACACCTCTTCTTCAAGGTGTGTATGTTATTTATTAGATTACTGTCGTTGCCACAAGGTAATGAAACTTCTTTTATGAAGGAAGAATTAGAAGTTATACTATAATCTTTACTAAATAACGTAAAGAGGGCTCTCCTACACTCAGCCACTTATTGATTCAAGTAGTTAATATTTATCTTCGAAGTGAAAGACGTTTTAATTATTCTTGTTTATAAAGACAATAAAAGTGGAGAAACATAAAACTCGAAACGTTAAATGAATATCACACGAGAATATTAGACGTATATGGGTATTGCAAATCAATTTTAAAACGTATAAAACAACAGATGATATTCTTAGCGAATTTGAGAGTGTTTGTTGAGGGAGCTTTTCACGTTTTACTTATTCTGTAATATGAAGGACAAGAAATCTCATTCTGTTTCTAAATGTCGCACATTTTAAGAACTTATGTTTCTTTCTTTCTGTTTGGCGAACGCAAATAAAGAAAGATAACCATTGAAGGAAAAAGAAAAGAAACAATGGGCCAAATATCGTTTTATGGACTTTAAAATTATTTCTGAATTAATTTTTGCAATTGATTCTGCCAGGTCGAAACAGATGCAATCCTAGCCCCACCTAGATAACACAAGCGAAAAGATATAAACAAAAGAAGAGTAAGACGGTTTTTTTTTCGAAGTAAGACTGTCAGTTATGACAGCTGTTGGCCAGACATTGAGAAGTGGGTGAGGATGGAAAAAAATAACGCCACAGTAAAAGGATAAGTGATCGAATTGTAACATAGACAAGTGTCATTTCTCCAAAACAAGTAGAAAATGAAAGTAGAAAATCTGATCATTTGTCTGTAGATTTTAGACAATGAAAAAAACTTTTTGAGCTGCATTTTGCCTACGTAGCTGTTCATTTCAAGGAAATCTATTTTTCATCATTGACTTGACATGAGATAAAACTGTCGGTTTATCGAAGAAAAATATACTTTTTTATTATTTATTTCATTACCAAATTACGATGTTCAAAATTTAGGAAGTTTTTAGTATTAATCTTTCTGAAACTTCAGATTAAGCTTTTTCATTGATAATGTCTGGCTATGTCTTTTATATTATTATTTTACAACTAATAAAATTGGTTGTGTGCAAGAAAAGACAAACCATGTTGTGAATTACCAATCGGAGACGTGAAAATCAATTCAGTCCAGTAATCCAACACTCTTAGCAGTGTCGTAACAGACAACGCTATGTGTAACACTAAATTCGGAAAACACATGGCCATACAGAATGATGTCTTTAAAAACCTAATAAAAAAACTGAAAGAATCATAAAATACCTTTAGCAAAAGTTCGCTGAAGATAATTCCTTATCAAATGTTGGGAATTTCTCCACAGATCGAAGACAACATGTAACGACAGGGACACCAATAATGATTCTGGAGAACTTAAGAAACAATGAATATTTCTGCTGATTAGAACTAGATAGACATTACTTCTAACAATCGAAAAGAGACGACAGAAACGTATAATGAAGAAAACGACATGGGGAATTTAACTCCTTGACCCTTGTGTTCCTGAACAATTTTAAACCTTTAAAACATATTAAATATAAACCTTTATTTGAAATAACAGGCAGGCACTTCAGACTTTGTACTTTGAGTTAACATTAATAGGAAGTGAAAAACATATTATTTATGTAAGAAAATCAGGTACTGAAAATTGTAATTAAAAATAGGAAAATTTGAGCTGGGTACTATATACCCATGGTTAGTGATCTAGGTTTAAGAATGGTTGCCGGGATATAATTATCATAATTATCTGTGAGTGTCTCATTCGCCCGTTCAACAAGCATGAATTCAGGCAGACCTAAGTCAACGCAGTGCATGCTATGCACTATTAGGGTTTACTGGATATTAAGGTTTACTGGATAACATTTAATGCTCCGTTGCGATAATCTTCGTACAAACTCCCATTTCTTATATAATCCTTTAAAAGGTTCTGTTCAAATCCGTTGAATAGTAAAAGTGGATCGGAAGGTCTGTTGAGAGCACACATTATGGCATACAATTCTCGTAATTGAGAAGGCATCAGCACTTCTACTGCGGCTGTCATGCAACATACCAATTACTCGTCGCAACTGATCAAGTTTCTGCTTTCAACGGTGGATTTGAAAGAAACAAGAACAACGCCGTTATGTGAACGGAGAACTTGAGAACTCACTGCTCCCTTGACATACAGCAATAATAAACGAAAGCTAAATCTATCTGACCATTTGAATGCAATGCACACATTCTTGTAACTATTTTATTTCCTCCGCGTATTCTTCATTTCAATGGTGATGTTCTCTTGTCAAAGACGTTGTGAGCAGGAGCGTTTGAGTAAAATAATTGCTTGGCATCCTCATCTGTTTCATTCTATCAGGTGATTTTTTTGTTAAAAGATTTTTCAAGTGCTTGTCTTTCATTATCTTGTTGAAAGTATACAGGTTGAAAGTTTTCAAGGTGTACCGCTAGGCGTTATACTGAGTGTGATTTATCGGACATTCTATTTTATAACAACCTCGGCAGGCTTCGGATTAATAGCGAGCATTTAAGTATTGAGTTATCTCATTATACAGTAATTAATATATCATGTTCTTGAACTCTCATCTGAACACTGTCATAACATTTATACTAATGTACCCGCTTACACACATCATACTCACTCACTGTCTAAGAACCAAGTAACACACACGCTTAACAGAAACACGTTCCCTTTCTAGGAACCAATAAATCTGTTAAAAGAACCAGGGTAATTCAGATCAGCATGAATCCATCCAACTCTTATCTTAAATAACAACTTAAAAGAGACTGTTTGACCAACACAAGGACTGACTACAATTCGTGTTAAAACACAAAAAACCAAAAAAAAACAAATGAAGACTACAGATAAAGTTCATTTTCACCATCAAGTCATTCATTTCAGTATTTCACTGCTACTAACATGCAGAATCCTTTTTCTCCTGATGATGGCCATGTTGGCCGAAACAAGTCGAGTAATCTAACTGAAAATAATAAAAACGAAAAAATATTAATATACAACCCAGTGTGCCTGAAGATTTTAATTCTTTAATAATTCTATTATACAACCCCCCCTCAAAAACACATACACCCCCATATACATATATATATATATATATATATATATATATATATATATATATATATATATATATATATATATAACGCTTGTTGTAACTTATAAAATCTAAACTACAAGTATAAACGCCACATTAATACTGAAATCAGCAGTGTTAAATATATATATATATACATATATATATATATATATATATATATATATATATATATATATATATATAAACTTAAAAGGCTCGCTATTTAATATATATAAAGATATATTTGACACTGCTGATTCAGGGCCAAATTTTGGTATTAATATGCCATTTATACTTGCAGTTTAGATGTTATAATATACAACAAGCCTTATCAAAATCAGGCCGATCAGAGAGAGTTTGATCTTGAATGAGATTATTTGTGATCTCTGACCAAGATGGGTTCGAGGTCATCGTGGGGAAAAGATCAGTCTTTCCAGATTTTGATTCCAAAGTCATAATATAATTCTCTCCTGTTAAGAAAAAAAAATGATGTTAATATTACAAAACGCCCAGCTAGGATGTCTTGGTCATTTACGGTATTAGTAACATAGTCTGCAAGTCCAGTATAGTTTTCCACTTTTATTCGTCTCTGGTGGAACCTCACATAGTTAAGGTTATTTGCTTCGACCTGGGAATTGCTGACAAAAACGAATTGTTGAAACAATTTTGGACCATGGAATATTGGGTTAAGTTCATCTCTCACATGTCTTTGTGTTATTTCATGTTGAAGTATTGTTCCTGTCGTTAACCCTAATAGCATCTAATCTGTTGCAACAGATAGATTTGGTTAGCATCTTGCTTCACCAGATGGATAAAACAAAGTGATAAAGTAAACAGGATTAATCTCCCTTGTTTTATTATTACCTCGATTTGGTGAACTCTTTCATTTGTAGAGGATTATAAATAGTCACTGCGCTGGTATCAATTATTCTATGTAGAATAGCGCTTACTTAAGCCTACTCTGATTCTCTTTTGTTATTACAGTATAAAACATGGGGTCCAAATTTGGACAAGGTATATTTAGAATAATGTGTTGGTGGTTAGAATGTCTAGGATAGATTTAAAATCCCTTTCAAAAAGAGGAACACCATCTTAGTTTCGAAATATTTTTACACCATCTTAGTTTCGAAATATTATTACAATTTCATTTACTATGGGAGAATTGTAACAACGTCTATTGTATAAAGTACTAGAAATTGGCACTGCTGAAAATTGTAGTTGCCAGCTTTCTGTTCCTTCGGGCTCATAACATTTTATAGAATCTTGCAAAAATATTAATTTCTGTAAATAAATTGTCAATAATGAACGTAAATACAGGAATGCAGCCTGTATTAGCTTTGATAATTCAGTTTGATAATTATGAAGAAAAAATATGGACCAGAACTGAATTATATGTTATTTTTGAAATTCTTAAAGTGAGGGAGGTCGGGTTTTCTCGGAATGTCTTTCAAATATTGTCCAAAAAGGGTTTCGAGCAGCAATCACAAACTTTCATATACGGTAACAGTTGTTGAACGTTGCCATCAGATGGTTTTTCTAAAATAAATGTTTGGCTCCACAAAAATTGAATTCAACGTTTACCTCTTCACATAAATGTTTGTCGCTTTCTGCTTCATTAAAAATAAGGTTGTTCATTTGCAAAACGTTAACAACATTAGTTGTACTTTCAGCTGCTCTCCTCCTTAATTCTTCAAGTCTCCTTTCTCTTTCGTCTTCTGTTTCGTCTTCTATTCTTTCAGCTGTTCTTCTTCTTAATGCTTCACGTCTTCTTTCTCTTTTGTTTTCTGTTTCGTTTTCGATTCTTTCAGCTGATCTCCATAATACTTCACGTTTTCTTTCTCTTTCGTCTCCTGTTTTGTTTCGATTCTTTCAGCTGCTATCATTCATTCTTCACGTCTTCTTTCCCTTTCGTCTTCTGTTTCGTTTTCCATTCTTTAAGTTGCTCACCTTCATCATTCTTCACGTCCTCTTTCACTTTTGTCTCCCGTGATGTTTTCGATTCTTTCAGCTGCTCTCCTTAATTCTTCACATTTTGGTTCTCATTTGTCCTTTTTTCCCTCTCGAATTTTTCAACTGCTCTCCTTCTTAATTCTACACGTATTCTTTCTCTTTCGTTTCTTGTTTTGTTTTCGATTCTTTCAGCTGCTCGTCTTCTTAATGCTTCACGTCTTCTTTCTCTTTCGTTTCCTGTTTCGTTTTCGATTCGTTTAGCTGCTCTCCGCCTTACTTCTCCACATCTTCTATCGCTTTCACCTTCTGTTTCGTTTTCGATTCTTTCAGCTGCTCTCCTTCTTAATACTTCACATCTACTTTCTCTTTCATCCTCTGTTTCCGTTTTCCGATTTTTTTTCTGCTTTTCCTCTTTTGATTTCTTCACCTGTTCTTTCTCTTTCTTCTTCTGTTTCATTTTCGTTTCTTTCAGCTGATCTCCTTAACTCTTCACGTCTTCTTTCTCTTTGGTTTACCGTTTTGTTTTCAATTCTTTCAGCTGCTCTCCTTCTTAATTCTTTACGTCTTCTTTCTCTTTCGTTTTCTTTCTTTCAGCTGATCCCCTTAATTCTTCACGTCTTTTTTCTCTTTCGTCTCCTGTTTTGTGTCCGATTCTTTCAGTGCTCTCCTTCATTCTTCACGTCTTCTTTCTCTTTCGTTTTCTTTCTTTCAGCTGATCCCCTTAATTCTTCACGTCTTTTTTCTCTTTCGTCTCCTGTTTTGTGTCCGATTCTTTCAGTGCCCTCCCTCATTCGTCACGTCTTCTTTCTCTTTCGTTTTCTTTCTTTCAGCTGATCCCCTTAATTCTTCACGTCTTTTTTCTCTTTCGTCTCCTGTTTTGTGTCCGATTCTTTCAGTGCTCTCCTTCATTCGTCACGTCTTCTTTCTCTTTCGTTTTCTTTCTTTCAGCTGATCCCCTTAATACTTCATGTCTTTTTTCTCTTTCGTCTCCTGTTTTCTGTTCGATTCTTTCATTGCCCTCCTTCATTCGTCACGTCTTCTTTCTCTTTCGTTTTCTTTCTTTCAGCTGATCCCCTTAATTCTTCACGTCTTTTTTCTCTTTCGTCTCCTGTTTTCTGTTCGATTCTTTCATTGCCCTCCTTCATTCGTCACGTCTTCTTTCTCTTTCGTTTTCTTTCTTTCAGCTGATCCCCTTAATTCTTCACGTCTTTTTTCTCTTTCGTCTCCTGTTTTCTGTTCGATTCTTTCAGTGCCCCCCTTCATTCTTCACGTCTTCTTTCTCTTTCGTTT
The DNA here is from genome assembly GCA_964036315.1 of Acanthosepion esculentum. Classification (NCBI taxonomy): domain Eukaryota; kingdom Metazoa; phylum Mollusca; class Cephalopoda; order Sepiida; family Sepiidae; genus Acanthosepion; species Acanthosepion esculentum. The sequence continues at coordinate 10,617,142 of OZ038485.1, read as the reverse complement.
TCTTTCTTTCAGCTGATCCCCTTAATTCTTCACATCTTTTTTCTCTTTCGTCTCCTGTTTTCTGTTCGATTCTTTCATTGCCCTCCTTCATTCTTCACGTCTTTTTTCTCTTTCGTCTCCTGTTTTCTGTTCGATTCATTCATTGCCCTCCTTCATTCGTCACGTCTTCTTTCTCTTTCGTTTTCTTTCTTTCAGCTGATCCCCTTAATTCTTCACGTCTTTTTTCTCTTTCGTCTCCTGTTTTCTGTTCGATTCTTTCAGTGCCCTCCTTCATTCTTCACGTCTTCTTTCTCTTTCGTTTTCTTTCTTTCAGCTGATCCCCTTAATTCTTCACGTCTTTTTTCTCTTTCGTCTCCTGTTTTGTGTTCGATTCTTTCAGTGCTCTCCTTCATTCTTTACGTCTTCTTTCTCTTTCGTTTTCTTTCTTTCAGCTGATCCCCTTAATTCTTCACGTCTTTTTCCTCTCGTCTCCTGTTTTCTGTTCGATTCTTTCATTGCCCTCCTTCATTCGTCACGTCTTCTTTCTCTTTCGTTTTCTTTCTTTCAGCTGATCCCCTTAATTCTTCACGTCTTTTTTCTCTTTCGTCTCCTGTTTTGTGTCCGATTCTTTCAGTGCTCTCCTTCATTCGTCACGTCTTCTTTCTCTTTCGTTTTCTTTCTTTCAGCTGATCCCCTTAATTCTTCACGTCTTTTTTCTCTTTCGTCTCCTGTTTTGTGTCCGATTCTTTCAGTGCTCTCCTTCATTCGTCACGTCTTCTTTCTCTTTCGTTTTCTTTCTTTCAGCTGATCCCCTTTACAATTCACGTCTTTTTTCTCTTTCGTCTCCTGTTTTGTGTTCGATTCTTTCAGTGCTCTCCTTCATTCGTCACGTCTTCTTTCTCTTTCGTTTTCTTTCTTTCAGCTGATCCCCTTAATTCTTCACGTCTTTTTTCTCTTTCGTCTCCTGTTTTGTGTTCGATTCTTTCAGTGCCCTCCTTATTTCTTCACGTCATCTTTCTCTTTCGTTTTCTTTCTTTCAGCTGATCCCCTTCATTCTTCATGTCTTTTTTCTCTTTCGTCTCCTGTTTTCTGTTCGATTCTTTCAGTGCTCTACTTCATTCGTCACATCTTCTTTCTCTTTCGTTTTCTTTCTTTCAGCTGATCCCCTTCATTCTTCACGTCTTTTTTCTCTTTCGTCTCCTGTTTTCTGTTCGATTCTTTCAGTGCCCTCCTTCATTCTTCACGTCTTCTTTCTCTTTCGTTTTCTTTCTTTCAGCTGATCCCCTTAATTCTTCACGTCTTTTTTCTCTTTCGTCTCCTGTTTTGTGTCCGATTCTTTCATTGCCCTCCTTCATTCGTCACGTCTTCTTTCTCTTTCGTTTTCTTTCTTTCAGCTGATCCCCTTAATTCTTCACGTCTTTTTTCTCTTTCGTCTCCTGTTTTGTGTCCGATTCTTTCAGTGCTCTCCTTCATTCGTCACGTCTTCTTTCTCTTTCGTTTTCTTTCTTTCAGCTGATCCCCTTAATTCTTCACGTCTTTTTTCTCTTTCGTCTCCTGTTTTGTGTCCGATTCTTTCAGTGCTCTCCTTCATTCGTCACGTCTTCTTTCTCTTTCGTTTTCTTTCTTTCAGCTGATCCCCTTTACAATTCACGTCTTTTTTCTCTTTCGTCTCCTGTTTTGTGTTCGATTCTTTCAGTGCTCTCCTTCATTCGTCACGTCTTCTTTCTCTTTCGTTTTCTTTCTTTCAGCTGATCCCCTTAATTCTTCACGTCTTTTTTCTCTTTCGTCTCCTGTTTTGTGTTCGATTCTTTCAGTGCCCTCCTTATTTCTTCACGTCATCTTTCTCTTTCGTTTTCTTTCTTTCAGCTGATCCCCTTCATTCTTCATGTCTTTTTTCTCTTTCGTCTCCTGTTTTCTGTTCGATTCTTTCAGTGCCCTCCTTCATTCTTCACGTCTTCTTTCTCTTTCGTTTTCTTTCTTTCAGCTGATCCCCTTAATTCTTCACGTCTTTTTTCTCTTTCGTCTCCTGTTTTGTGTCCGATTCTTTCATTGCCCTCCTTCATTCGTCACGTCTTCTTTCTCTTTCGTTTTCTTTCTTTCAGCTGATCCCCTTAATTCTTCACGTCTTTTTTCTCTTTCGTCTCCTGTTTTGTGTCCGATTCTTTCAGTGCTCTCCTTCATTCGTCACGTCTTCTTTCTCTTTCGTTTTCTTTCTTTCAGCTGATCCCCTTAATTCTTCACGTCTTTTTTCTCTTTCGTCTCCTGTTTTGTGTCCGATTCTTTCAGTGCTCTCCTTCATTCTTCACGTCTTCTTTCTCTTTCGTTTTCTTTCTTTCAGCTGATCCCCTTAATTCTTCACGTCTTTTTTCTCTTTCGTCTCCTGTTTTGTGTCCGATTCTTTCAGTGCCCTGCCTCATTCGTCACGTCTTCTTTCTCTTTCGTTTTCTTTCTTTCAGCTGATCCCCTTAATTCTTCACGTCTTTTTTCTCTTTCGTCTCCTGTTTTGTGTCCGATTCTTTCAGTGCTCTCCTTCATTCGTCACGTCTTCTTTCTCTTTCGTTTTCTTTCTTTCAGCTGATCCCCTTAATACTTCATGTCTTTTTTCTCTTTCGTCTCCTGTTTTCTGTTCGATTCTTTCATTGCCCTCCTTCATTCGTCACGTCTTCTTTCTCTTTCGTTTTCTTTCTTTCAGCTGATCCCCTTAATTCTTCACGTCTTTTTTCTCTTTCGTCTCCTGTTTTCTGTTCGATTCTTTCATTGCCCTCCTTCATTCGTCACGTCTTCTTTCTCTTTCGTTTTCTTTCTTTCAGCTGATCCCCTTAATTCTTCACGTCTTTTTTCTCTTTCGTCTCCTGTTTTCTGTTCGATTCTTTCAGTGCCCCCCTTCATTCTTCACGTCTTCTTTCTCTTTCGTTTTCTTTCTTTCAGCTGATCCCCTTAATTCTTCACATCTTTTTTCTCTTTCGTCTCCTGTTTTCTGTTCGATTCTTTCATTGCCCTCCTTCATTCTTCACGTCTTTTTTCTCTTTCGTCTCCTGTTTTCTGTTCGATTCATTCATTGCCCTCCTTCATTCGTCACGTCTTCTTTCTCTTTCGTTTTCTTTCTTTCAGCTGATCCCCTTAATTCTTCACGTCTTTTTTCTCTTTCGTCTCCTGTTTTCTGTTCGATTCTTTCAGTGCCCTCCTTCATTCTTCACGTCTTCTTTCTCTTTCGTTTTCTTTCTTTCAGCTGATCCCCTTAATTCTTCACGTCTTTTTTCTCTTTCGTCTCCTGTTTTGTGTTCGATTCTTTCAGTGCTCTCCTTCATTCTTTACGTCTTCTTTCTCTTTCGTTTTCTTTCTTTCAGCTGATCCCCTTAATTCTTCACGTCTTTTTCCTCTCGTCTCCTGTTTTCTGTTCGATTCTTTCATTGCCCTCCTTCATTCGTCACGTCTTCTTTCTCTTTCGTTTTCTTTCTTTCAGCTGATCCCCTTAATTCTTCACGTCTTTTTTCTCTTTCGTCTCCTGTTTTGTGTCCGATTCTTTCAGTGCTCTCCTTCATTCGTCACGTCTTCTTTCTCTTTCGTTTTCTTTCTTTCAGCTGATCCCCTTAATTCTTCACGTCTTTTTTCTCTTTCGTCTCCTGTTTTGTGTCCGATTCTTTCAGTGCTCTCCTTCATTCGTCACGTCTTCTTTCTCTTTCGTTTTCTTTCTTTCAGCTGATCCCCTTTACAATTCACGTCTTTTTTCTCTTTCGTCTCCTGTTTTGTGTTCGATTCTTTCAGTGCTCTCCTTCATTCGTCACGTCTTCTTTCTCTTTCGTTTTCTTTCTTTCAGCTGATCCCCTTAATTCTTCACGTCTTTTTTCTCTTTCGTCTCCTGTTTTGTGTTCGATTCTTTCAGTGCCCTCCTTATTTCTTCACGTCATCTTTCTCTTTCGTTTTCTTTCTTTCAGCTGATCCCCTTCATTCTTCATGTCTTTTTTCTCTTTCGTCTCCTGTTTTCTGTTCGATTCTTTCAGTGCTCTACTTCATTCGTCACATCTTCTTTCTCTTTCGTTTTCTTTCTTTCAGCTGATCCCCTTCATTCTTCACGTCTTTTTTCTCTTTCGACTCCTGTTTTCTGTTCGATTCTTTCAGTGCCCTCCTTCATTCTTCACGTCTTCTTTCTCTTTCGTTTTCTTTCTTTCAGCTGATCCCCTTAATTCTTCACGTCTTTTTTCTCTTTCGTCTCCTGTTTTGTGTCCGATTCTTTCATTGCCCTCCTTCATTCGTCACGTCTTCTTTCTCTTTCGTTTTCTTTCTTTCAGCTGATCCCCTTAATTCTTCACGTCTTTTTTCTCTTTCGTCTCCTGTTTTGTGTCCGATTCTTTCAGTGCTCTCCTTCATTCGTCACGTCTTCTTTCTCTTTCGTTTTCTTTCTTTCAGCTGATCCCCTTAATTCTTCACGTCTTTTTTCTCTTTCGTCTCCTGTTTTGTGTCCGATTCTTTCAGTGCTCTCCTTCATTCGTCACGTCTTCTTTCTCTTTCGTTTTCTTTCTTTCAGCTGATCCCCTTTACAATTCACGTCTTTTTTCTCTTTCGTCTCCTGTTTTGTGTTCGATTCTTTCAGTGCTCTCCTTCATTCGTCACGTCTTCTTTCTCTTTCGTTTTCTTTCTTTCAGCTGATCCCCTTAATTCTTCACGTCTTTTTTCTCTTTCGTCTCCTGTTTTGTGTTCGATTCTTTCAGTGCCCTCCTTATTTCTTCACGTCATCTTTCTCTTTCGTTTTCTTTCTTTCAGCTGATCCCCTTCATTCTTCATGTCTTTTTTCTCTTTCGTCTCCTGTTTTCTGTTCGATTCTTTCAGTGCTCTACTTCATTCGTCACATCTTCTTTCTCTTTCGTTTTCTTTCTTTCAGCTGATCCCCTTCATTCTTCACGTCTTTTTTCTCTTTCGTCTCCTGTTTTCTGTTCGATTCTTTCAGTGCCCTCCTTCATTCTTCACGTCTTCTTTCTCTTTCGTTTTCTTTCTTTCAGCTGATCCCCTTAATTCTTCACGTCTTTTTTCTCTTTCGTCTCCTGTTTTGTGTCCGATTCTTTCATTGCCCTCCTTCATTCGTCACGTCTTCTTTCTCTTTCGTTTTCTTTCTTTCAGCTGATCCCCTTAATTCTTCACGTCTTTTTTCTCTTTCGTCTCCTGTTTTGTGTCCGATTCTTTCAGTGCTCTCCTTCATTCGTCACGTCTTCTTTCTCTTTCGTTTTCTTTCTTTCAGCTGATCCCCTTAATTCTTCACGTCTTTTTTCTCTTTCGTCTCCTGTTTTGTGTCCGATTCTTTCAGTGCTCTCCTTCATTCTTCACGTCTTCTTTCTCTTTCGTTTTCTTTCTTTCAGCTGATCCCCTTAATTCTTCACGTCTTTTTTCTCTTTCGTCTCCTGTTTTGTGTCCGATTCTTTCAGTGCCCTCCCTCATTCGTCACGTCTTCTTTCTCTTTCGTTTTCTTTCTTTCAGCTGATCCCCTTAATTCTTCACGTCTTTTTTCTCTTTCGTCTCCTGTTTTGTGTCCGATTCTTTCAGTGCTCTCCTTCATTCGTCACGTCTTCTTTCTCTTTCGTTTTCTTTCTTTCAGCTGATCCCCTTAATACTTCATGTCTTTTTTCTCTTTCGTCTCCTGTTTTCTGTTCGATTCTTTCATTGCCCTCCTTCATTCGTCACGTCTTCTTTCTCTTTCGTTTTCTTTCTTTCAGCTGATCCCCTTAACTCTTCACGTCTTTTTTCTCTTTCGTCTCCTGTTTTGTGTTCGATTCTTTCAGTGCTCTCCTTCATTCTTTACGTCTTCTTTCTCTTTCGTTTTCTTTCTTTCAGCTGATCCCCTTAATTCTTCAAGTCTTTTTTCTCTTTCGTCTCCTGTTTTGTGTTCGATTCTTTCAGTGCTCTCCTCATACTTCACGTCTTCTTTCTCTTTCGTTTTCTTTCTTTCAGCTGATCCCCTTAATTCTTCTCGTCTTTTTTCTCTTTCGTCTCCTGTTTTGTGTTCGATTCTTTCATTGCCCTCCTTCATTCGTCACGTCTTCTTTCTCTTTCGTTTTCTTTCTTTCAGCTGATCCCCTTAATTCTTCACGTCTTTTTTCTCTTTCGTCTCCTGTTTTCTGTTCGATTCTTTCAGTGCCCCCCTTCATTCTTCACGTCTTCTTTCTCTTTCGTTTTCTTTCTTTCAGCTGATCCCCTTAATTCTTCACATCTTTTTTCTCTTTCGTCTCCTGTTTTCTGTTCGATTCTTTCATTGCCCTCCTTCATTCTTCACGTCTTTTTTCTCTTTCGTCTCCTGTTTTCTGTTCGATTCATTCATTGCCCTCCTTCATTCGTCACGTCTTCTTTCTCTTTCGTTTTCTTTCTTTCAGCTGATCCCCTTAATTCTTCACGTCTTTTTTCTCTTTCGTCTCCTGTTTTCTGTTCGATTCTTTCAGTGCCCTCCTTCATTCTTCACGTCTTCTTTCTCTTTCGTTTTCTTTCTTTCAGCTGATCCCCTTAATTCTTCACGTCTTTTTTCTCTTTCGTCTCCTGTTTTGTGTTCGATTCTTTCAGTGCTCTCCTTCATTCTTTACGTCTTCTTTCTCTTTCGTTTTCTTTCTTTCAGCTGATCCCCTTAATTCTTCACGTCTTTTTCCTCTCGTCTCCTGTTTTCTGTTCGATTCTTTCATTGCCCTCCTTCATTCGTCACGTCTTCTTTCTCTTTCGTTTTCTTTCTTTCAGCTGATCCCCTTAATTCTTCACGTCTTTTTTCTCTTTCGTCTCCTGTTTTGTGTCCGATTCTTTCAGTGCTCTCCTTCATTCGTCACGTCTTCTTTCTCTTTCGTTTTCTTTCTTTCAGCTGATCCCCTTAATTCTTCACGTCTTTTTTCTCTTTCGTCTCCTGTTTTGTGTCCGATTCTTTCAGTGCTCTCCTTCATTCGTCACGTCTTCTTTCTCTTTCGTTTTCTTTCTTTCAGCTGATCCCCTTTACAATTCACGTCTTTTTTCTCTTTCGTCTCCTGTTTTGTGTTCGATTCTTTCAGTGCTCTCCTTCATTCGTCACGTCTTCTTTCTCTTTCGTTTTCTTTCTTTCAGCTGATCCCCTTAATTCTTCACGTCTTTTTTCTCTTTCGTCTCCTGTTTTGTGTTCGATTCTTTCAGTGCCCTCCTTATTTCTTCACGTCATCTTTCTCTTTCGTTTTCTTTCTTTCAGCTGATCCCCTTCATTCTTCATGTCTTTTTTCTCTTTCGTCTCCTGTTTTCTGTTCGATTCTTTCAGTGCTCTACTTCATTCGTCACATCTTCTTTCTCTTTCGTTTTCTTTCTTTCAGCTGATCCCCTTCATTCTTCACGTCTTTTTTCTCTTTCGTCTCCTGTTTTCTGTTCGATTCTTTCAGTGCCCTCCTTCATTCTTCACGTCTTCTTTCTCTTTCGTTTTCTTTCTTTCAGCTGATCCCCTTAATTCTTCACGTCTTTTTTCTCTTTCGTCTCCTGTTTTGTGTCCGATTCTTTCATTGCCCTCCTTCATTCGTCACGTCTTCTTTCTCTTTCGTTTTCTTTCTTTCAGCTGATCCCCTTAATTCTTCACGTCTTTTTTCTCTTTCGTCTCCTGTTTTGTGTCCGATTCTTTCAGTGCTCTCCTTCATTCGTCACGTCTTCTTTCTCTTTCGTTTTCTTTCTTTCAGCTGATCCCCTTAATTCTTCACGTCTTTTTTCTCTTTCGTCTCCTGTTTTGTGTCCGATTCTTTCAGTGCTCTCCTTCATTCGTCACGTCTTCTTTCTCTTTCGTTTTCTTTCTTTCAGCTGATCCCCTTTACAATTCACGTCTTTTTTCTCTTTCGTCTCCTGTTTTGTGTTCGATTCTTTCAGTGCTCTCCTTCATTCGTCACGTCTTCTTTCTCTTTCGTTTTCTTTCTTTCAGCTGATCCCCTTAATTCTTCACGTCTTTTTTCTCTTTCGTCTCCTGTTTTGTGTTCGATTCTTTCAGTGCCCTCCTTATTTCTTCACGTCATCTTTCTCTTTCGTTTTCTTTCTTTCAGCTGATCCCCTTCATTCTTCATGTCTTTTTTCTCTTTCGTCTCCTGTTTTCTGTTCGATTCTTTCAGTGCTCTACTTCATTCGTCACATCTTCTTTCTCTTTCGTTTTCTTTCTTTCAGCTGATCCCCTTCATTCTTCACGTCTTTTTTCTCTTTCGTCTCCTGTTTTCTGTTCGATTCTTTCAGTGCCCTCCTTCATTCTTCACGTCTTCTTTCTCTTTCGTTTTCTTTCTTTCAGCTGATCCCCTTAATTCTTCACGTCTTTTTTCTCTTTCGTCTCCTGTTTTGTGTCCGATTCTTTCATTGCCCTCCTTCATTCGTCACGTCTTCTTTCTCTTTCGTTTTCTTTCTTTCAGCTGATCCCCTTAATTCTTCACGTCTTTTTTCTCTTTCGTCTCCTGTTTTGTGTCCGATTCTTTCAGTGCTCTCCTTCATTCGTCACGTCTTCTTTCTCTTTCGTTTTCTTTCTTTCAGCTGATCCCCTTAATTCTTCACGTCTTTTTTCTCTTTCGTCTCCTGTTTTGTGTCCGATTCTTTCAGTGCTCTCCTTCATTCTTCACGTCTTCTTTCTCTTTCGTTTTCTTTCTTTCAGCTGATCCCCTTAATTCTTCACGTCTTTTTTCTCTTTCGTCTCCTGTTTTGTGTCCGATTCTTTCAGTGCCCTCCCTCATTCGTCACGTCTTCTTTCTCTTTCGTTTTCTTTCTTTCAGCTGATCCCCTTAATTCTTCACGTCTTTTTTCTCTTTCGTCTCCTGTTTTGTGTCCGATTCTTTCAGTGCTCTCCTTCATTCGTCACGTCTTCTTTCTCTTTCGTTTTCTTTCTTTCAGCTGATCCCCTTAATACTTCATGTCTTTTTTCTCTTTCGTCTCCTGTTTTCTGTTCGATTCTTTCATTGCCCTCCTTCATTCGTCACGTCTTCTTTCTCTTTCGTTTTCTTTCTTTCAGCTGATCCCCTTAATTCTTCACGTCTTTTTTCTCTTTCGTCTCCTGTTTTCTGTTCGATTCTTTCATTGCCCTCCTTCATTCGTCACGTCTTCTTTCTCTTTCGTTTTCTTTCTTTCAGCTGATCCCCTTAATTCTTCACGTCTTTTTTCTCTTTCGTCTCCTGTTTTCTGTTCGATTCTTTCAGTGCCCCCCTTCATTCTTCACGTCTTCTTTCTCTTTCGTTTTCTTTCTTTCAGCTGATCCCCTTAATTCTTCACATCTTTTTTCTCTTTCGTCTCCTGTTTTCTGTTCGATTCTTTCATTGCCCTCCTTCATTCTTCACGTCTTTTTTCTCTTTCGTCTCCTGTTTTCTGTTCGATTCATTCATTGCCCTCCTTCATTCGTCACGTCTTCTTTCTCTTTCGTTTTCTTTCTTTCAGCTGATCCCCTTAATTCTTCACGTCTTTTTTCTCTTTCGTCTCCTGTTTTCTGTTCGATTCTTTCAGTGCCCTCCTTCATTCTTCACGTCTTCTTTCTCTTTCGTTTTCTTTCTTTCAGCTGATCCCCTTAATTCTTCACGTTTTTTTTCTCTTTCGTCTCCTGTTTTGTGTTCGATTCTTTCAGTGCTCTCCTTCATTCTTTACGTCTTCTTTCTCTTTCGTTTTCTTTCTTTGAGCTGATCCCCTTAATTCTTCACGTCTTTTTCCTCTCGTCTCCTGTTTTCTGTTCGATTCTTTCATTGCCCTCCTTCATTCGTCACGTCTTCTTTCTCTTTCGTTTTCTTTCTTTCAGCTGATCCCCTTAATTCTTCACGTCTTTTTTCTCTTTCGTCTCCTGTTTTGTGTCCGATTCTTTCAGTGCTCTCCTTCATTCGTCACGTCTTCTTTCTCTTTCGTTTTCTTTCTTTCAGCTGATCCCCTTAATTCTTCCCGTCTTTTTTCTCTTTCGTCTCCTGTTTTGTGTCCGATTCTTTCAGTGCTCTCCTTCATTCGTCACGTCTTCTTTCTCTTTCGTTTTCTTTCTTTCAGCTGATCCCCTTTACAATTCACGTCTTTTTTCTCTTTCGTCTCCTGTTTTGTGTTCGATTCTTTCAGTGCTCTCCTTCATTCGTCACGTCTTCTTTCTCTTTCGTTTTCTTTCTTTCAGCTGATCCCCTTAATTCTTCACGTCTTTTTTCTCTTTCGTCTCCTGTTTTGTGTTCGATTCTTTCAGTGCCCTCCTTATTTCTTCACGTCATCTTTCTCTTTCGTTTTCTTTCTTTCAGCTGATCCCCTTCATTCTTCATGTCTTTTTTCTCTTTCGTCTCCTGTTTTCTGTTCGATTCTTTCAGTGCTCTACTTCATTCGTCACATCTTCTTTCTCTTTCGTTTTCTTTCTTTCAGCTGATCCCCTTCATTCTTCACGTCTTTTTTCTCTTTCGTCTCCTGTTTTCTGTTCGATTCTTTCAGTGCCCTCCTTCATTCTTCACGTCTTCTTTCTCTTTCGTTTTCTTTCTTTCAGCTGATCCCCTTAATTCTTCACGTCTTTTTTCTCTTTCGTCTCCTGTTTTGTGTCCGATTCTTTCATTGCCCTCCTTCATTCGTCACGTCTTCTTTCTCTTTCGTTTTCTTTCTTTCAGCTGATCCCCTTAATTCTTCACGTCTTTTTTCTCTTTCGTCTCCTGTTTTGTGTCCGATTCTTTCAGTGCTCTCCTTCATTCGTCACGTCTTCTTTCTCTTTCGTTTTCTTTCTTTCAGCTGATCCCCTTAATTCTTCACGTCTTTTTTCTCTTTCGTCTCCTGTTTTGTGTCCGATTCTTTCAGTGCTCTCCTTCATTCGTCACGTCTTCTTTCTCTTTCGTTTTCTTTCTTTCAGCTGATCCCCTTTACAATTCACGTCTTTTTTCTCTTTCGTCTCCTGTTTTGTGTTCGATTCTTTCAGTGCTCTCCTTCATTCGTCACGTCTTCTTTCTCTTTCGTTTTCTTTCTTTCAGCTGATCCCCTTAATTCTTCACGTCTTTTTTCTCTTTCGTCTCCTGTTTTGTGTTCGATTCTTTCAGTGCCCTCCTTATTTCTTCACGTCATCTTTCTCTTTCGTTTTCTTTCTTTCAGCTGATCCCCTTCATTCTTCATGTCTTTTTTCTCTTTCGTCTCCTGTTTTCTGTTCGATTCTTTCAGTGCTCTACTTCATTCGTCACATCTTCTTTCTCTTTCGTTTTCTTTCTTTCAGCTGATCCCCTTCATTCTTCACGTCTTTTTTCTCTTTCGTCTCCTGTTTTCTGTTCGATTCTTTCAGTGCCCTCCTTCATTCTTCACGTCTTCTTTCTCTTTCGTTTTCTTTCTTTCAGCTGATCCCCTTAATTCTTCACGTCTTTTTTCTCTTTCGTCTCCTGTTTTGTGTCCGATTCTTTCATTGCCCTCCTTCATTCGTCACGTCTTCTTTCTCTTTCGTTTTCTTTCTTTCAGCTGATCCCCTTAATTCTTCACGTCTTTTTTCTCTTTCGTCTCCTGTTTTGTGTCCGATTCTTTCAGTGCTCTCCTTCATTCGTCACGTCTTCTTTCTCTTTCGTTTTCTTTCTTTCAGCTGATCCCCTTAATTCTTCACGTCTTTTTTCTCTTTCGTCTCCTGTTTTGTGTCCGATTCTTTCAGTGCTCTCCTTCATTCTTCACGTCTTCTTTCTCTTTCGTTTTCTTTCTTTCAGCTGATCCCCTTAATTCTTCACGTCTTTTTTCTCTTTCGTCTCCTGTTTTGTGTCCGATTCTTTCAGTGCCCTCCCTCATTCGTCACGTCTTCTTTCTCTTTCGTTTTCTTTCTTTCAGCTGATCCCCTTAATTCTTCACGTCTTTTTTCTCTTTCGTCTCCTGTTTTGTGTCCGATTCTTTCAGTGCTCTCCTTCATTCGTCACGTCTTCTTTCTCTTTCGTTTTCTTTCTTTCAGCTGATCCCCTTAATACTTCATGTCTTTTTTCTCTTTCGTCTCCTGTTTTCTGTTCGATTCTTTCATTGCCCTCCTTCATTCGTCACGTCTTCTTTCTCTTTCGTTTTCTTTCTTTCAGCTGATCCCCTTAATTCTTCACGTCTTTTTTCTCTTTCGTCTCCTGTTTTCTGTTCGATTCTTTCATTGCCCTCCTTCATTCGTCACGTCTTCTTTCTCTTTCGTTTTCTTTCTTTCAGCTGATCCCCTTAATTCTTCACGTCTTTTTTCTCTTTCGTCTCCTGTTTTGTGTTCGATTCTTTCAGTGCTCTCCTTCATTCTTTACGTCTTCTTTCTCTTTCGTTTTCTTTCTTTCAGCTGATCCCCTTAATTCTTCACGTCTTTTTTCTCTTTCGTCTCCTGTTTTGTGTTCGATTCTTTCAGTGCTCTCCTTCATTCTTTACGTCTTCTTTCTCTTTCGTTTTCTTTCTTTCAGCTGATCCCCTTAATTCTTCACGTCTTTTTTCTCTTTCGTCTCCTGTTTTCTGTTCGATTCTTTCAGTGCTCTCCTTCATTCGTCACGTCTTCTTTCTCTTTCGTTTTCTTTCTTTCAGCTGATCCCCTTAATTCTTCACGTCTTTTTTCTCTTTCGTCTCCTGTTTTGTGTCCGATTCTTTCAGTGCTCTCCTTCATTCGTCACGTCTTCTTTCTCTTTCGTTTTCTTTCTTTCAGCTGATCCCCTTAATACTTCATGTCTTTTTTCTCTTTCGTCTCCTGTTTTCTGTTCGATTCTTTCATTGCCCTCCTTCATTCGTCACGTCTTCTTTCTCTTTCGTTTTCTTTCTTTCAGCTGATCCCCTTAATTCTTCACGTCTTTTTTCTCTTTCGTCTCCTGTTTTCTGTTCGATTCTTTCATTGCCCTCCTTCATTCGTCACGTCTTCTTTCTCTTTCGTTTTCTTTCTTTCAGCTGATCCCCTTAATTCTTCACGTCTTTTTTCTCTTTCGTCTCCTGTTTTCTGTTCGATTCTTTCAGTGCCCCCCTTCATTCTTCACGTCTTCTTTCTCTTTCGTTTTCTTTCTTTCAGCTGATCCCCTTAATTCTTCACATCTTTTTTCTCTTTCGTCTCCTGTTTTCTGTTCGATTCTTTCATTGCCCTCCTTCATTCTTCACGTCTTTTTTCTCTTTCGTCTCCTGTTTTCTGTTCGATTCATTCATTGCCCTCCTTCATTCGTCACGTCTTCTTTCTCTTTCGTTTTCTTTCTTTCAGCTGATCCCCTTAATTCTTCACGTCTTTTTTCTCTTTCGTCTCCTGTTTTCTGTTCGATTCTTTCAGTGCCCTCCTTCATTCTTCACGTCTTCTTTCTCTTTCGTTTTCTTTCTTTCAGCTGATCCCCTTAATTCTTCACGTCTTTTTTCTCTTTCGTCTCCTGTTTTGTGTTCGATTCTTTCAGTGCTCTCCTTCATTCTTTACGTCTTCTTTCTCTTTCGTTTTCTTTCTTTCAGCTGATCCCCTTAATTCTTCACGTCTTTTTCCTCTCGTCTCCTGTTTTCTGTTCGATTCTTTCATTGCCCTCCTTCATTCGTCACGTCTTCTTTCTCTTTCGTTTTCTTTCTTTCAGCTGATCCCCTTAATTCTTCACGTCTTTTTTCTCTTTCGTCTCCTGTTTTGTGTCCGATTCTTTCAGTGCTCTCCTTCATTCGTCACGTCTTCTTTCTCTTTCGTTTTCTTTCTTTCAGCTGATCCCCTTAATTCTTCACGTCTTTTTTCTCTTTCGTCTCCTGTTTTGTGTCCGATTCTTTCAGTGCTCTCCTTCATTCGTCACGTCTTCTTTCTCTTTCGTTTTCTTTCTTTCAGCTGATCCCCTTTACAATTCACGTCTTTTTTCTCTTTCGTCTCCTGTTTTGTGTTCGATTCTTTCAGTGCTCTCCTTCATTCGTCACGTCTTCTTTCTCTTTCGTTTTCTTTCTTTCAGCTGATCCCCTTTACAATTCACGTCTTTTTTCTCTTTCGTCTCCTGTTTTGTGTTCGATTCTTTCAGTGCTCTCCTTCATTCGTCACGTCTTCTTTCTCTTTCGTTTTCTTTCTTTCAGCTGATCCCCTTAATTCTTCACGTCTTTTTTCTCTTTCGTCTCCTGTTTTGTGTTCGATTCTTTCAGTGCCCTCCTTATTTCTTCACGTCATCTTTCTCTTTCGTTTTCTTTCTTTCAGCTGATCCCCTTCATTCTTCATGTCTTTTTTCTCTTTCGTCTCCTGTTTTCTGTTCGATTCTTTCAGTGCTCTACTTCATTCGTCACATCTTCTTTCTCTTTCGTTTTCTTTCTTTCAGCTGATCCCCTTCATTCTTCACGTCTTTTTTCTCTTTCGTCTCCTGTTTTCTGTTCGATTCTTTCAGTGCCCTCCTTCATTCTTCACGTCTTCTTTCTCTTTCGTTTTCTTTCTTTCAGCTGATCCCCTTAATTCTTCACGTCTTTTTTCTCTTTCGTCTCCTGTTTTGTGTCCGATTCTTTCATTGCCCTCCTTCATTCGTCACGTCTTCTTTCTCTTTCGTTTTCTTTCTTTCAGCTGATCCCCTTAATTCTTCACGTCTTTTTTCTCTTTCGTCTCCTGTTTTGTGTCCGATTCTTTCAGTGCTCTCCTTCATTCGTCACGTCTTCTTTCTCTTTCGTTTTCTTTCTTTCAGCTGATCCCCTTAATTCTTCACGTCTTTTTTCTCTTTCGTCTCCTGTTTTGTGTCCGATTCTTTCAGTGCTCTCCTTCATTCTTCACGTCTTCTTTCTCTTTCGTTTTCTTTCTTTCAGCTGATCCCCTTAATTCTTCACGTCTTTTTTCTCTTTCGTCTCCTGTTTTGTGTCCGATTCTTTCAGTGCCCTCCCTCATTCGTCACGTCTTCTTTCTCTTTCGTTTTCTTTCTTTCAGCTGATCCCCTTAATTCTTCACGTCTTTTTTCTCTTTCGTCTCCTGTTTTGTGTCCGATTCTTTCAGTGCTCTCCTTCATTCGTCACGTCTTCTTTCTCTTTCGTTTTCTTTCTTTCAGCTGATCCCCTTAATACTTCATGTCTTTTTTCTCTTTCGTCTCCTGTTTTCTGTTCGATTCTTTCATTGCCCTCCTTCATTCGTCACGTCTTCTTTCTCTTTCGTTTTCTTTCTTTCAGCTGATCCCCTTAATTCTTCACGTCTTTTTTCTCTTTCGTCTCCTGTTTTCTGTTCGATTCTTTCATTGCCCTCCTTCATTCGTCACGTCTTCTTTCTCTTTCGTTTTCTTTCTTTCAGCTGATCCCCTTAATTCTTCACGTCTTTTTTCTCTTTCGTCTCCTGTTTTGTGTTCGATTCTTTCAGTGCTCTCCTTCATTCTTTACGTCTTCTTTCTCTTTCGTTTTCTTTCTTTCAGCTGATCCCCTTAATTCTTCACGTCTTTTTTCTCTTTCGTCTCCTGTTTTGTGTTCGATTCTTTCAGTGCTCTCCTTCATTCTTTACGTCTTCTTTCTCTTTCGTTTTCTTTCTTTCAGCTGATCCCCTTAATTCTTCACGTCTTTTTTCTCTTTCGTCTCCTGTTTTCTGTTCGATTCTTTCATTGCCCTCCTTCATTCGTCACGTCTTCTTTCTCTTTCGTTTTCTTTCTTTCAGCTGATCCCCTTAATTCTTCACGTCTTTTTTCTCTTTCGTCTCCTGTTTTGTGTCCGATTCTTTCAGTGCTCTCCTTCATTCGTCACGTCTTCTTTCTCTTTCGTTTTCTTTCTTTCAGCTGATCCCCTTAATTCTTCACGTCTTTTTTCTCTTTCGTCTCCTGTTTTCTGTTCGATTCTTTCATTGCCCTCCTTCATTCGTCACGTCTTCTTTCTCTTTCGTTTTCTTTCTTTCAGCTGATCCCCTTCATTCTTCACGTCTTTTTTCTCTTTCGTCTCCTGTTTTGTGTTCGATTCTTTCAGTGCTCTCCTTCATTCTTTACGTCTTCTTTCTCTTTCGTTTTCTTTCTTTCAGCTGATCCCCTTAATTCTTCACGTCTTTTTTCTCTTTCGTCTCCTGTTTTGTGTTCGATTCTTTCAGTGCTCTCCTTCATTCTTTACGTCTTCTTTCTCTTTCGTTTTCTTTCTTTCAGCTGATCCCCTTAATTCTTCACGTCTTTTTTCTCTTTCGTCTCCTGTTTTCTGTTCGATTCTTTCATTGCCCTCCTTCATTCGTCACGTCTTCTTTCTCTTTCGTTTTCTTTATTTCAGCTGATCCCCTTAATTCTTCACGTCTTTTTTCTCTTTCGTCTCCTGTTTTGTGTCCGATTCTTTCAGTGCTCTCCTTCATTCGTCACGTCTTCTTTCTCTTTCGTTTTCTTTCTTTCAGCTGATCCCCTTAATTCTTCACGTCTTTTTTCTCTTTCGTCTCCTGTTTTCTGTTCGATTCTTTCATTGCCCTCCTTCATTCGTCACGTCTTCTTTCTCTTTCGTTTTCTTTCTTTCAGCTGATCCCCTTCATTCTTCACGTCTTTTTTCTCTTTCGTCTCCTGTTTTCTGTTCGATTCTTTCAGTGCCCTCCTTCATTCGTCACATCTTCTTTCTCTTTCGTTTTCTTTCTTTCAGCAGATCCCCTTAATTCTTCACATCTTTTTTCTCTTTCGTCTCCTGTTTTCTGTCCGATTCTTTCAGTGCCCTCCTTCATTCTTCACGTCTTCTTTCTCTTTCGTTTTCTTTCTTTCAGCTGATCCCCTTTATTCTTCACGTCTTTTTTCTCTTTCGTCTCCTGTTTTCTGTTCGATTCTTTCAGTGCCCTCCTTCATTCTTCACGTCTTCTTTCTCTTTCGTCTCCTGTTTTCTGTTCGATTCTTTCATTGCCCTCCTTCATTCGTCACGTCTTCTTTCTCTTTCGTTTTCTTTCTTTCAGCTGATCCCCTTAATTCTTCACGTCTTTTTTCTCTTTCGTCTCCTGTTTTCTGTTCGATTCTTTCAGTGCCCTCCTTCATTCGTCACATCTTCTTTCTCTTTCGTTTTCTTTCTTTCAGCTGATCCCCTTAATTCTTCACATCTTTTTTCTCTTTCGTCTCCTGTTTTCTGTTCGATTCTTTCATTGCCCTCCTTCATTCTTCACGTCTTTTTTCTCTTTCGTCTCCTGTTTTCTGTTCGATTCTTTCATTGCCCTCCTTCATTCGTCACGTCTTCTTTCTCTTTCGTTTTCTTTCTTTCAGCTGATCCCCTTAATTCTTCACGTCTTTTTTCTCTTTCGTCTCCTGTTTTCTGTTCGATTCTTTCAGTGCCCTCCTTCATTCTTCACGTCTTCTTTCTCTTTCGTTTTCTTTCTTTCAGCTGATCCCCTTAATTCTTCACGTCTTTTTTCTCTTTCGTCTCCTGTTTTGTGTTCGATTCTTTCAGTGCTCTCCTTCATTCTTTACGTCTTCTTTCTCTTTCGTTTTCTTTCTTTCAGCTGATCCCCTTAATTCTTCACGTCTTTTTTCTCTTTCGTCTCCGGTTTTCTGTTCGATTCTTTCAGTGCGCTCCTTCATTCTTCACGTCTTCTTTCTCTTTCGTTTTCTTTCTTTCAGCTGATCCCCTTCATTCTTCACGTCTTTTTTGTCTTTCGTCTCCTGTTTTCTGTTCGATTCTTTCAGTGCTTTCCTTCATTCTTCACGTCTTCTTTCTCTTCCGTTTTCTTTCTTTCAGCTGATCCCCTTAATTCTTCATGTCTTTTTTCTGTTTCGTCTCCTGTTTTGTGTCCGATTCTTTCAGTGCTCTCCTTCATTCTTTACGTCTTCTTTCTCTTTCGTTTTCTTTCTTTCAGCTGATCCCCTTAATTCTTCACGTCTTTTTTCTCTTTCGTCTCCTGTTTTGTGTTCGATTTTTCAGTGCTCTCCTTCATTCTTTACGTCTTCTTTCTCTTTCGTTTTCTTTCTTTCAGCTGATCCCCTTAATTCTTCACGTCTTTTTTCTCTTTCGTCTCCTGTTTTGTGTTCGATTTTTCAGTGCTCTCCTTCATTCTTTACGTCTTCTTTCTCTTTCGTTTTCTTTCTTTCAGCTGATCCCCTTAATTCTTCATGTCTTTTTTCTGTTTCGTCTCCTATTTTGTGTCCGATGCTTTCAGTGCTTTCCTTCATTCTTTACGTCTTCTTTCTCTTTCGTTTTCTTTCTTTCAGCTGATCCCCTTAATTCTTCACGTCTTTTTTCTCTTTCGTCTCCTGTTTTGTGTTCGATTTTTCAGTGCTCTCCTTCATTCTTTACGTCTTCTTTCTCTTTCGGTTTCTTTCTTTCAGCTGATACCCTTAATTCTTCATGTCTTTTTTCTGTTTCGTCTCCTGTTTTGTGTCCGATTCTTTCAGTGCTCTCCTTCATTCTTCATGTCTTCTTTCTTTTTCGTTTTCTTTCTTTCAGCTGATCCCCTTAACTCTTCCCGTCTTTTTTCTCTTTCGTCTCCTGTTTTGTATTCGATTCTTTCAGTGCTCTCCTTCATTCTTCACGTCTTATTTCTCTTTCGTTTTCTTTCTTTCAGCTGATCCCTTAATTCTTCACGTCTTTTTTCTCTTTCGTCTCCTGTTTTGTGTTCGATTCTTTCACTGCTCTCCTTCATTCTTCACGTCTTCTTTCTCTTTCGTTTTCTTTCTTTCAGCTGATCCCCTTAATTCTTCAAGTCTTTTTTCTCTTTCGTCTCCTGTTTTGTATTCGATTCTTTCAGTGCTCTCCTTCATTCTTTACGTCTTCTTTCTCTTTCGTTTTCTTTCTTTCAGCTGATCCCCTTAATTCTTCACGTCTTTTTTCTCTTTCGTCTCCTGTTTTGTGTTCGATTCTTTCAGTGCTCTCCTTCATTCTTCACGTTTTCTTTCTCTTTCGTTTTCTTTCTTTCAGCTGATCCCCTTAATTCTCCACGTCTTTTTTCTCTTTCGTCTCCTGTTTTGTGTTCGATTCTTTCAGTGCTCTCCTTCATTCTTTACGTCTTCTTTCTCTTTCGTTTTCTTTATTTCAGCTGATCCCCTTAATTCTTCACGTCTTTTTTCTCTTTCGTCTCCTGTTTTGTGTTCGATTCTTTCAGTGCTCTTCTTCATTCTTTACGTCTTCTTTCTCTTTCGTTTTCTTTCTTTCAGCTGATCCCCTTAATTCTTCACGTCATTTTTCTCTTTCGTCTCCAGTTTTCTGTTCGATTCTTTCATTGCCCTCCTTCATTCGTCACGTCTTCTTTCTCTTTCGTTTTCTTTCTTTCAGCTGATCCCCTTAATTCTTCACGTCTTTTTTCTCTTTCGTCTCCTGTTTTGTGTTCGATTCTTTCATTGCCCTCCTTCATTCGTCACGTCTTCTTTCTCTTTCGTTTTCTTTCTTTCAGCTGATCCCCTTAATTCTCCACGTCTTTTTTCTCTTTCGTCTCCTGTTTTGTGTCCGATTCTTTCAGTGCTCTCCTTCATTCTTCACGTCTTCTTTCTCTTTCGTTTTCTTTCTTTCAGCTGATGCCCTTAATTCTTCACGTCTTTTTTCTCTTTCGTCTCCTGTTTTGTGTCCGATTCTTTCAGTGCTCTCCTCATACTTCACGTCTTCTTTCTCTTTCGTTTTCTTTCTTTCATCTGATCCCCTTAATTCTTCACGTCTTTTTTCTCTTTCGTCTCCTGTTTTGTGTTCGATTCTTTCAGTGCTCTACTTCATTCTTCACGTCTTCTTTCTCTTTCGTTTTCTTTCTTTAAGCTGATTCCCTTAATTTTTCACGTCTTCTTTCTCTTTCGTCTCCTGTTTTGTGTTCGATTCTTTCAGTGCTCTCCTTCATTCTTCATGTCTTCTTTCTCTTTCGTTTTCTTTCTTTCAGCTGATCCCCTTAATTCTTCACGTCTTTTTTCTCTTTCGTCTCCTGTTTTCTGTTCGATTCTTTCATTGCCCTCCTTCATTCGTCACGTCTTCTTTCTCTTTCGTTTTCTTTCTTTCAGCTGATCCCCTTCATTCTTCACGTCTTTTTTCTCTTTCGTCTCCTGTTTTCTGTTCGATTCTTTCAGTGCCCTCCTTCATTCGTCACATCTTCTTTCTCTTTCGTTTTCTTTCTTTCAGCAGATCCCCTTAATTCTTCACATCTTTTTTCTCTTTCGTCTCCTGTTTTCTGTCCGATTCTTTCAGTGCCCTCCTTCATTCTTCACGTCTTCTTTCTCTTTCGTTTTCTTTCTTTCAGCTGATCCCCTTTATTCTTCACGTCTTTTTTCTCTTTCGTCTCCTGTTTTCTGTTCGATTCTTTCAGTGCCCTCCTTCATTCTTCACGTCTTCTTTCTCTTTCGTCTCCTGTTTTCTGTTCGATTCTTTCATTGCCCTCCTTCATTCGTCACGTCTTCTTTCTCTTTCGTTTTCTTTCTTTCAGCTGATCCCCTTAATTCTTCACGTCTTTTTTCTCTTTCGTCTCCTGTTTTCTGTTCGATTCTTTCAGTGCCCTCCTTCATTCGTCACATCTTCTTTCTCTTTCGTTTTCTTTCTTTCAGCTGATCCCCTTAATTCTTCACATCTTTTTTCTCTTTCGTCTCCTGTTTTCTGTTCGATTCTTTCATTGCCCTCCTTCATTCTTCACGTCTTTTTTCTCTTTCGTCTCCTGTTTTCTGTTCGATTCTTTCATTGCCCTCCTTCATTCGTCACGTCTTCTTTCTCTTTCGTTTTCTTTCTTTCAGCTGATCCCCTTAATTCTTCACGTCTTTTTTCTCTTTCGTCTCCTGTTTTCTGTTCGATTCTTTCACTGCCCTCCTTCATTCTTCACGTCTTCTTTCTCTTTCGTTTTCTTTCTTTCAGCTGATCCCCTTAATTCTTCACGTCTTTTTTCTCTTTCGTCTCCTGTTTTGTGTTCGATTCTTTCAGTGCTCTCCTTCATTCTTTACGTCTTCTTTCTCTTTCGTTTTCTTTCTTTCAGCTGATCCCCTTAATTCTTCACGTCTTTTTTCTCTTTCGTCTCCGGTTTTCTGTTCGATTCTTTCAGTGCGCTCCTTCATTCTTCACGTCTTCTTTCTCTTTCGTTTTCTTTCTTTCAGCTGATCCCCTTCATTCTTCACGTCTTTTTTCTCTTTCGTCTCCTGTTTTCTGTTCGATTCTTTCAGTGCTTTCCTTCATTCTTCACGTCTTCTTTCTCTTCCGTTTTCTTTCTTTCAGCTGATCCCCTTAATTCTTCATGTCTTTTTTCTGTTTCGTCTCCTGTTTTGTGTCCGATTCTTTCAGTGCTCTCCTTCATTCTTTACGTCTTCTTTCTCTTTCGTTTTCTTTCTTTCAGCTGATCCCCTAAATTCTTCACGTCTTTTTTCTCTTTCGTCTCCTGTTTTGTGTTCGATTTTTCAGTGCTCTCCTTCATTCTTTACGTCTTCTTTCTCTTTCGTTTTCTTTCTTTCAGCTGATCCCCTTAATTCTTCACGTCTTTTTTCTCTTTCGTCTCCTGTTTTGTGTTCGATTTTTCAGTGCTCTCCTTCATTCTTTACGTCTTCTTTCTCTTTCGTTTTCTTTCTTTCAGCTGATCCCCTTAATTCTTCATGTCTTTTTTCTGTTTCGTCTCCTGTTTTGTGTCCGATTCTTTCAGTGCTTTCCTTCATTCTTTACGTCTTCTTTCTCTTTCGTTTTCTTTCTTTCAGCTGATCCCCTTAATTCTTCACGTCTTTTTTCTCTTTCGTCTCCTGTTTTGTGTTCGATTTTTCAGTGCTCTCCTTCATTCTTTACGTCTTCTTTCTCTTTCGTTTTCTTTCTTTCAGCTGATACCCTTAATTCTTCATGTCTTTTTTCTGTTTCGTCTCCTGTTTTGTGTCCGATTCTTTCAGTGCTCTCCTTCATTCTTCATGTCTTCTTTCTTTTTCGTTTTCTTTCTTTCAGCTGATCCCCTTAACTCTTCCCGTCTTTTTTCTCTTTCGTCTCCTGTTTTGTATTCGATTCTTTCAGTGCTCTCCTTCATTCTTCACGTCTTATTTCTCTTTCGTTTTCTTTCTTTCAGCTGATCCCCTTAATTCTTCACGTCTTTTTTCTCTTTCGTCTCCTGTTTTGTGTTCGATTCTTTCACTGCTCTCCTTCATTCTTCACGTCTTCTTTCTCTTTCGTTTTCTTTCTTTCAGCTGATCCCCTTAATTCTTCAAGTCTTTTTTCTCTTTCGTCTCCTGTTTTGTATTCGATTCTTTCAGTGCTCTCCTTCATTCTTTACGTCTTCTTTCTCTTTCGTTTTCTTTCTTTCAGCTGATCCCCTTAATTCTTCACGTCTTTTTTCTCTTTCGTCTCCTGTTTTGTGTTCGATTCTTTCAGTGCTCTCCTTCATTCTTCACGTTTTCTTTCTCTTTCGTTTTCTTTCTTTCAGCTGATCCCCTTAATTCTCCACGTCTTTTTTCTCTTTCGTCTCCTGTTTTGTGTTCGATTCTTTCAGTGCTCTCCTTCATTCTTTACGTCTTCTTTCTCTTTCGTTTTCTTTATTTCAGCTGATCCCCTTAATTCTTCACGTCTTTTTTCTCTTTCGTCTCCTGTTTTGTGTTCGATTCTTTCAGTGCTCTTCTTCATTCTTTACGTCTTCTTTCTCTTTCGTTTTCTTTCTTTCAGCTGATCCCCTTAATTCTTCACGTCATTTTTCTCTTTCGTCTCCAGTTTTCTGTTCGATTCTTTCATTGCCCTCCTTCATTCGTCACGTCTTCTTTCTCTTTCGTTTTCTTTCTTTCAGCTGATCCCCTTAATTCTTCACGTCTTTTTTCTCTTTCGTCTCCTGTTTTGTGTTCGATTCTTTCATTGCCCTCCTTCATTCGTCACGTCTTCTTTCTCTTTCGTTTTCTTTCTTTCAGCTGATCCCCTTAATTCTCCACGTCTTTTTTCTCTTTCGTCTCCTGTTTTGTGTCCGATTCTTTCAGTGCTCTCCTTCATTCTTCACGTCTTCTTTCTCTTTCGTTTTCTTTCTTTCAGCTGATGCCCTTAATTCTTCACGTCTTTTTTCTCTTTCGTCTCCTGTTTTGTGTCCGATTCTTTCAGTGCTCTCCTCATACTTCACGTCTTCTTTCTCTTTCGTTTTCTTTCTTTCAGCTGATCCCCTTAATTCTTCACGTCTTTTTTCTCTTTCGTCTCCTGTTTTGTGTTCGATTCTTTCAGTGCTCTCCTTCATTCTTCACGTCTTCTTTCTCTTTCGTTTTCTTTCTTTCAGCTGATCCCCTTAATTCTTCACGTCTTTTTTCTCTTTCGTCTCCTGTTTTGTGTTCGATTCTTTCAGTGCTCTCCTTCATTCTTCACGTCTTCTTTCTCTTTCATTTTCTTTCTTTCAGCTGATACCCTTAATTCTCCACGTCTTTTTTCTCTTTCGTCTCCTGTTTTGTGTTCGATTCTTTCAGTGCTCTCCTTCATTCTTCACGTCTTCTTTCTCTTTCGTTTTCTTTCTTTCAGCTGATCCCCTTAATTCTTCACGTCTTTTTTCTCTTTCGTCTCCTGTTTTTTGTTCGATTCTTTCAGTGCTCTCCTTCATTCTTCACGTCTTTTTTCTCTTTCGTCTCCTGTTTTTTATTCGATTTTTTCATCTGCTCTCCTTCATTCTTTACGTCTTCTTTCTCTTTCGTTTTCTTTCTTTCAGCTGATCCCCTTAATTCTTCACGTCTTTTTTCTCTTTCGTCTCCTGTTTTGTGTCCGATTCTCTCACTGCCCTCCTTCATTCGTCACGTCTTCTTTCTCTTTCGTTTTCTTTCTTTCAGCTGATCCTCTTAATTCTTCACGTCTTTTTTCTCTTTCGTCTCCTGTTTTGTGTTCGATTCTTTCAGTGCCCTCCTTCATTCTTCACATCTTCTTTCTCTTTCGTTTTCTTTCTTTCAGATGATCCCCTTAATTCTTCACGTCTTTTTTCTCTTTCGTCTCCTGTTTTCTGTTCGATTCTTTCAGTACTCCCCTTCATTCTTCACGTCTTCTTTCTCTTTCGTTTTCTTTCTTTCAGCTGATCACCTTAACTCTTCACGTCTTTTTCTCTTTCGTCTCCTGTTTTGTGTTCGATTCTTTCAGTGCCCTCCTTCATTCTTCACGTCTTCTTTCTCTTTCCTTTTCTTTCTTTCAGCTGATCCCCTTAACTCTTCACGTCTTTTTTCTCTTTCGTCTCCTGTTTTGTATCCGATTCTTTCAGTGCCCTCCTTCATTCTTCACGTCTTCTTTCTCTTTCGTTTCCTTTCTTTCAGCTGATCCCCTTAACTCTTCACGTCTTTTTTCTTTTTCGTCTCCTGTTTTGTGTCCGATTCTTTCAGTGCCCTCCTTCATTCGTCACGTCATCTTTCTCTTTCGTTTTCTTTCTTTCAGCTGATCCCCTTAACTCTTCACGTCTTTTTTCTCTTTCGTCTCCTGTTTTGTATCCGATTCTTTCAGTGCTTTCCTTCATTCGTCACGTCTTCTTTCTCTTTCGTTTTCTTTCTTTCGGCTGATCCCCTTAATTCTTCATGTCTTTTTTCTCTTTCGTCTCCTGTTTTCTGTTCGATTCTTTCAGTGCCCTCATTCATTCGTCACGTCTTCTCTCGTTTTCGTTTTCTTTCTTTCAGCTGATCCCCTTAATTCTTCACGTCTTCTTTCTCTTTCGTTTTCTTTCTTTCAGCTGATCCCCTTAATTCTTCACGTCTTTTTTCTCTTTCGTCTCCTGTTTTGTGTTCGATTCTTTCAGTGCTCTCCTTCATTCTTCAGGTCTTTTTTCTCTTTCGTCTCCTGTTTTTTATTCGATTCTTTCATCTGCTCTCCTTCATTCTTCACGTCTTCTTTCTCTTTCGTTTTCTTTCTTTCAGCTGATCTACTTAAATTCTTCAGGTCTTTTTTTTTCTTTCGTCTCCTGTTTTTTTCCGATACTTTCAGTGCTCTCCATTCTTCACGTCTTCATTCTCTTTCGTTTTCTTTCTTTCAGCTGATCGCCTTAATTCTTCACGTCTTTTTTCTCTTTCGTCTCCTGTTTTGTGTCCGATTATTTCAGTGCTCTCCTTCATTCTTCACGTCTTCTTTCTCTTTCGTTTTCTTTCTTTCAGCTGATCCCCTTAATTCTTCACGTCTTTTTTCTCTTTCGTCTCCTGTTTTGTGTCCGATTCTTTCAGTGCTCTCCTTCATTCTTCACGTCTTCTTTCTCATTCGTTTTCTTTCTTTCAGCTGATCCCCTTAATTCTTCACGTCTTTTTTCTCTTTCGTCTCCTGTTTTGTATCCGATTCTTTCAGTGCCCTCCTTCATTCTTCACGTCTTCTTTCTCTTTCGTTTTCTTTCTTTCAGCTGATCCCCTTAATTCTTCACGTCTTTTTTCTCTTTCGTCTCCTGTTTTGTATCCGATTCTTTCAGTGCCCTCCTTCATTCTGCACGTCTTCTTTCTCTTTCGTTTTCTTTCTTTCAGCTGATCCCCTTAATTCTTCACGTCTTTTTTCTCTTTCGTCTCCTGTTTTGTATCCGATTCTTTCAGTGCCCTCCTTCATTCTTCACGTCTTCTTTCTCTTTCGTTTTCTTTCTTTCAGCTGATCCCCTTAACTCTTCACGTCTTTTTTCTCTTTCGTCTCCTGTTTTGTATCCGATTCTTTCAGTGCTTTCCTTCATTCGTCACGTCTTCTTTCTCTTTCGTTTTCTTTCTTTCAGCTGATCCCCTTAACTCTTCACGTCTTTTTTCTCTTTCGTCTCCTGTTTTGTATCCGATTCTTTCAGTGCCCTCCTTCATTCTTCACGACTTCTTTCTCTTTCGTTTTCTTTCTTTCAGTTGATCCCCTTAATTCTTCACGTCTTTTTTCTCTTTCGTCTCCTGTTTTGTATCCGATTCTTTCAGTGCCCTCCTTCATTCTTCACGTCTTCTTTCTCTTTCGTTTTCTTTCTTTCAGCTGATCCCCTTAACTCTGCACGTCTTTTTTCTCTTTCGTCTCCTGTTTTGTATCCGATTCTTTCAGTGCCCTCCTTCATTCGTCACGTCTTCTTTCTCTTTCGTTTTCTTTCTTTCAGCTGATCCCCTTTACAATTCACGTCTTTTTTCTCTTTCGTCTCCTGTTTTGTATCCGATTCTTTCAGTGCCCTCCTTCATTCTTCACGTCTTCTTTCTCTTTCGTTTTCTTTCTTTCAGCTGATCCCCTTAACTCTTCACGTCTTTTTTCTCTTTCGTCTCCTGTTTTGTATCCGATTCTTTCAGTGCTTTCCTTCATTCGTCACGTCTTCTTTCTCTTTCGTTTTCTTTCTTTCAGCTGAACCCCTTAACTCTTCACGTCTCTTTTCTCTTTCGTCTCCTGTTTTGTGTCCGATTCTTTCAGTGCTCTCCTTCATTCGTCACGTCTTCTTTCTCTTTCGTTTTCTTTCTTTCAGCTGATCCCCTTAACTCTTCACGTCTTTTTTCTCTTTCGTCTCCTGTTTTGTATCCGATTCTTTCAGTGCCCTCCTTCATTCTTCACGTCTTCTTTCTCTTTCGTTTTCTTTCTTTCAGCTGATCCCCTTAATTCTTCACGTCTTTTTTCTCTTTCGTCTCTTGTTTTGTGTCTGATTCTTTCAGTGCTCTCCTTCATTCTTCACGTCTTCTTTCTCTTTCGTTTTCTTTCTTTCAGCTGATCCCCTTAATTCTTCACGTCTTTTTTCTCTTTCGTCTCCTGTTTTGTATCCGATTCTTTCAGTGCCCTCCTTCATTCTTCACGTCTTCTTTCTCTTTCGTTTTCTTTCTTTCAGCTGATCCCCTTAATTCTTCACGTCTTTTTTCTCTTTCGTCTCCTGTTTTGTATCCGATTCTTTCAGTGCCGTCCTTCATTCTTCACGTCTTCTTTCTCTTTCGTTTTCTTTCTTTCAGCTGATCCCCTTAACTCTTCACGTCTTTTTTCTCTTTCGTCTCCTGTTTTGTATCCGATTCTTTCAGTGCCCTCCTTCATTCGTCACGTCTTCTTTCTCTTTCGTTTTCTTTCTTTCAGCTGATCCCCTTTACAATTCACGTCTTTTTTCTCTTTCGTCTCCTGTTTTGTATCCGATTCTTTCAGTGCCCTCCTTCATTCTTCACGTCTTCTTTCTCTTTCGTTTTCTTTCTTTCAGCTGATCCCCTTAACTCTTCACGTCTTTTTTCTCTTTCGTCTCCTGTTTTGTATCCGATTCTTTCAGTGCCCTCCTTCATTCGTCACGTCTTCTTTCTCTTTCGTTTTCTTTCTTTCAGCTGATCCCCTTAATTCTTCACGTCTTTTTTCTCTTTCGTCTCCTGTTTTGTGTCCGATTCTTTCAGTGCCCTCCTTCATTCGTCACGTCTTCTTTCTCTTTCGTTTTCTTTCTTTCAGCTGATCCCCTTTACAATTCACGTCTTTTTTCTCTTTCGTCTCCTGTTTTGTATCCGATTCTTTCAGTGCCCTCCTTCATTCTTCACGTCTTCTTTCTCTTTCGTTTTCTTTCTTTCAGCTGATCCCCTTAACTCTTCACGTCTTTTTTCTCTTTCGTCTCCTGTTTTGTATCCGATTCTTTCAGTGCCCTCCTTCATTCGTCACGTCTTCTTTCTCTTTCGTTTTCTTTCTTTCAGCTGATCCCCTTAATTCTTCACGTCTTTTTTCTCTTTCGTCTCCTGTTTTGTGTCCGATTCTTTCAGTGCTCTCCTTCATTCTTCACGTCTTCTTTCTCATTCGTTTTCTTTCTTTCAGCTGATCCCCTTAATTCTTCACGTCTTTTTTCTCTTTCGTCTCCTGTTTTGTATCCGATTCTTTCAGTGCCCTCCTTCATTCTTCACGTCTTCTTTCTCTTTCGTTTTCTTTCTTTCAGCTGATCCCCTTAATTCTTCACGTCTTTTTTCTCTTTCGTCTCCTGTTTTGTATCCGATTCTTTCAGTGCCCTCCTTCATTCTGCACGTCTTCTTTCTCTTTCGTTTTCTTTCTTTCAGCTGATCCCCTTAATTCTTCACGTCTTTTTTCTCTTTCGTCTCCTGTTTTGTATCCGATTCTTTCAGTGCCCTCCTTCATTCTTCACGTCTTCTTTCTCTTTCGTTTTCTTTCTTTCAGCTGATCCCCTTAACTCTTCACGTCTTTTTTCTCTTTCGTCTCCTGTTTTGTATCCGATTCTTTCAGTGCTTTCCTTCATTCGTCACGTCTTCTTTCTCTTTCGTTTTCTTTCTTTCAGCTGATCCCCTTAACTCTTCACGTCTTTTTTCTCTTTCGTCTCCTGTTTTGTATCCGATTCTTTCAGTGCCCTCCTTCATTCTTCACGACTTCTTTCTCTTTCGTTTTCTTTCTTTCAGCTGATCCCCTTAACTCTTCACGTCTTTTTTCTCTTTCGTCTCCTGTTTTGTATCCGATTCTTTCAGTGCCCTCCTTCATTCTTCACGTCTTCCTTCTCTTTCGTTTTCTTTCTTTCAGCTGATCCCCTTAACTCTGCACGTCTTTTTTCTCTTTCGTCTCCTGTTTTGTATCCGATTCTTTCAGTGCCCTCCTTCATTCGTCACGTCTTCTTTCTCTTTCGTTTTCTTTCTTTCAGCTGATCCCCTTTACAATTCACGTCTTTTTTCTCTTTCGTCTCCTGTTTTGTATCCGATTCTTTCAGTGCCCTCCTTCATTCTTCACGTCTTCTTTCTCTTTCGTTTTCTTTCTTTCAGCTGATCCCCTTAACTCTTCACGTCTTTTTTCTCTTTCGTCTCCTGTTTTGTATCCGATTCTTTCAGTGCTTTCCTTCATTCGTCACGTCTTCTTTCTCTTTCGTTTTCTTTCTTTCAGCTGAACCCCTTAACTCTTCACGTCTCTTTTCTCTTTCGTCTCCTCTTTTGTGTCCGATTCTTTCAGTGCTCTCCTTCATTCGTCACGTCTTCTTTCTCTTTCGTTTTCTTTCTTTCAGCTGATCCCCTTAACTCTTCACGTCTTTTTTCTCTTTCGTCTCCTGTTTTGTATCCGATTCTTTCAGTGCCCTCCTTCATTCTTCACGTCTTCTTTGTCTTTCGTTTTCTTTCTTTCAGCTGATCCCCTTAATTCTTCACGTCTTTTTTCTCTTTCGTCTCTTGTTTTGTGTCTGATTCTTTCAGTGCTCTCCTTCATTCTTCACGTCTTCTTTCTCTTTCGTTTTCTTTCTTTCAGCTGATCCCCTTAATTCTTCACGTCTTTTTTCTCTTTCGTCTCCTGTTTTGTATCCGATTCTTTCAGTGCCCTCCTTCATTCTTCACGTCTTCTTTCTCTTTCGTTTTCTTTCTTTCAGCTGATCCCCTTAATTCTTCACGTCTTTTTTCTCTTTCGTCTCCTGTTTTGTATCCGATTCTTTCAGTGCCCTCCTTCATTCTTCACGTCTTCTTTCTCTTTCGTTTTCTTTCTTTCAGCTGATCCCCTTAACTCTTCACGTCTTTTTTCTCTTTCGTCTCCTGTTTTGTATCCGATTCTTTCAGTGCCCTCCTTCATTCGTCACGTCTTCTTTCTCTTTCGTTTTCTTTCTTTCAGCTGATCCCCTTTACAATTCACGTCTTTTTTCTCTTTCGTCTCCTGTTTTGTATCCGATTCTTTCAGTACCCTCCTTCATTCTTCACGTCTTCTTTCTCTTTCGTTTTCTTTCTTTCAGCTGATCCCCTTAACTCTTCACGTCTTTTTTCTCTTTCGTCTCCTGTTTTGTATCCGATTCTTTCAGTGCTTTCCTTCATTCGTCACGTCTTCTTTCTCTTTCGTTTTCTTTCTTTCAGCTGATCCCCTTAACTCTTCACGTCTCTTTTCTCTTTCGTCTCCTGTTTTGTGTCCGATTCTTTCAGTGCTCTCCTTCATTCGTCACGTCTTCTTTCTCTTTCGTTTTCTTTCTTTCAGCTGATCCCCTTAACTCTTCACGTCTTTTTTCTCTTTCGTCTCCTGTTTTGTATCCGATTCTTTCAGTGCCCTCCTTCATTCTTCACGTCTTCTTTCTCTTTCGTTTTCTTTCTTTCAGCTGATCCCCTTAATTCTTCACGTCTTTTTTCTCTTTCGTCTCCTGTTTTGTATCCGATTCTTTCAGTGCCCTCCTTCATTCTTCACGTCTTCTTTCTCTTTCGTTTTCTTTCTTTCAGCTGATCCCCTTAATTCTTCACGTCTTTTTTCTCTTTCGTCTCCTGTTTTGTATCCGATTCTTTCAGTGCCCTCATTCATTCTTCACGTCTTCTTTCTCTTTCGTTTTCTTTCTTTCAGCTGATCCCCTTAATTCTTCACGTCTTTTTTCTCTTTCGTCTCCTGTTTTGTGTTCGATTCTTTCAGTGCTCTCCTTCATTCTTCACGTCTTCTTTCTCTTTCGTTTTCTTTCTTTCAGCTGATCCCCTTAATGCTTCACGTCTTTTTTCTCTTTCGTCTCCTGTTTTCTGTTCGATTCTTTCAGTGCTCTCCTTCATTCTTTACGTCTTCTTTCTCTTTCGTTTTCTTTCTTTCAGCTGATCCCCTTAATTCTTCACGTCTTTTTTCTCTTTCGTCTCCTGTTTTCTGTTCGATTCTATCATTGCCCTCCTTCATTCTTCACGTCTTCTTTCTCTTTCGTTTTCTTTCTTTCAGCTGATGCCCTTAATTCTTCACGTCTTTTTTCTCTTTCGTCTCCTGTTTTCTGTTCGATTCTTTCAGTGCTCTCCTTCATTCTTTACGTCTTCTTTCTCTTTCGTTTTCTTTCTTTCAGCTGATCCCCTTAATTCTTCACGTCTTTTTTCTCTTTCGTCTCCTGTTTTCTGTTCGATTCTTTCAGTGCCCTCCTTCCTTCTTCACGTCTTCTTTCTCTTTCGTTTTCTTTCTTTCAGCTGATCCCCTTAATTCTTCACGTCTTTTTTCTCTTTCGTCTCCGGTTTTGTGTCCGATTCTTTCAGAGCCCTCCTTCATTCTTCACGTCTTCTTTCTCTTTCGTTTTCTTTCTTTCAGCTGATCCCCTTAATTCTTCACGTCTTTTTTCTCTTTCGTCTCCTGTTTTCTGTTCGATTCTGTCATTGCCCTCCTTCATTCGTCACGTCATCTTTCTCTTTCGTTTTCTTTCTTTCAGCTGATCCCCTTAGTTCTTCACGTCTTTTTTCTCTTTCGTCTCCTGTTTTCTGTTCGATTCTTTCAGTGCCCCCCTTCATTCTTCACGTCTTCTTTCTCTTTCGTTTTCTTTCTTTCAGCTGATCCCCTTAATTCTTCACGTCTTTTTTCTCTTTCGTCTCCTGTTTTCTGTTCGATTCTTTCAGTGCCCCCCTTCATTCCTCACGTCTCCTTTCTCTTTCGTTTTCTTTCTTTCAGCTGATCCCCTTAATTCTTCACGTCTTTTTTCTCTTTCGTCTCCTGTTTTCTGTTCGATTCTTTCAGTGCCCCCCTTCATTCTTCACGTCTTCTTTCTCTTTCGTTTTCTTTCTTTCAGCTGATCCCCTTAATTCTTCACATCTTTTTTCTCTTTCGTCTCCTGTTTTCTGTTCGATTCTTTCATGGCCCTCCTTCATTCTTCACGTCTTTTTTCTCTTTCGTTTTCTTTCTTTGAGCTGATCCCCTTAATTCTTCACGTCTTCTTTCTCTTTCGTCTCCTGTTTTCTGTTCGATTCTTTCAGTGCCCTCCTTCATTCTTCACGTCTTCTTTCTCTTTCGTTTTCTTTCTTTCAGCTGATCCCCTTAATTCTTCACATCTTTTTTCTCTTTCGTCTCCTGTTTTCTGTTCGATTCTTTCATTGCCCTCCTTCATTCTTCACGTCTTTTTTCTCTTTCGTTTTCTTTCTTTCAGCTGATCCCCTTAATTCTTCACGTCTTCTTTCTCTTTCGTCTCCTGTTTTCTGTTCGATTCTTTCAGTGCCCCCCTTCATTCTTCACGTCTTCTTTCTCTTTCGTTTTCTTTCTTTCAGCTGATCCCCTTAATTCTTCACATCTTTTTTCTCTTTCGTCTCCTGTTTTCTGTTCGATTCTTTCATTGCCCTCCTTCATTCTTCACGTCTTTTTTCTCTTTCGTTTTCTTTCTTTCAGCTGATCCCCTTAATTCTTCACGTCTTCTTTCTCTTTCGTCTCCTGTTTTCTGTTCGATTCTTTCAGAGCCCTCCTTCATTCTTCACGTCTTCTTTCTCTTTCGTTTTCTTTCTTTCAGCTGATCCCCTTAATTCTTCACATCTTTTTTCTCTTTCGTCTCCTGTTTTCTGTTCGATTCTTTCATTGCCCTCCTTCATTCTTCACGTCTTTTTTCTCTTTCGTTTTCTTTCTTTCAGCTGATCCCCTTAATTCTTCACGTCTTCTTTCTCTTTCGTCTCCTGTTTTCTGTTCGATTCTTTCAGTGCCCCCCTTCATTCTTCACGTCTTCTTTCTCTTTCGTTTTCTTTCTTTCAGCTGATCCCCTTAATTCTTCACATCTTTTTTCTCTTTCGTCTCCTGTTTTCTGTTCGATTCTTTCATTGCCCTCCTTCATTCTTCACGTCTTTTTTCTCTTTCGTTTTCTTTCTTTCAGCTGATCCCCTTAATTCTTCACGTCTTCTTTCTCTTTCGTCTCCTGTTTTCTGTTCGATTCTTTCAGAGCCCTCCTTCATTCTTCACGTCTTCTTTCTCTTTCGTTTTCTTTCTTTCAGCTGATCCCCTTAATTCTTCACGTCTTTTTTCTCTTTCGTCTCCTGTTTTCTGTTCGATTCTTTCATTGCCCTCCTTCATTCGTCACGTCTTCTTTCTCTTTCGTTTTCTTTCTTTCAGCTGATCCCCTTAATTCTTCACGTCTTTTTTCTCTTTCGTCTCCTGTTTTCTGTTCGATTCTTTCAGTGCCCCCCTTCATTCTTCACGTCTTCTTTCTCTTTCGTTTTCTTTCTTTCAGCTGATCCCCTTAATTCTTCACATCTTTTTTCTCTTTCGTCTCCTGTTTTCTGTTCGATTCTTTCATTGCCCTCCTTCATTCTTCACGTCTTTTTTCTCTTTCGTTTTCTTTCTTTCAGCTGATCCCCTTAATTCTTCACGTCTTTTTTCTCTTTCGTCTCCTGTTTTCTGTTCGATTCTTTCAGTGCCCCCCTTCATTCCTCACGTCTTCTTTCTCTTTCGTTTTCTTTCTTTCAGCTGATCCCCTTAATTCTTCACGTCTTTTTTCTCTTTCGTCTCCTGTTTTCTGTTCGATTCTTTCAGTGCCCCCCTTCATTCTTCACGTCTTCTTTCTCTTTCGTTTTCTTTCTCTCAGCTGATCCCCTTAATTCTTCACATCTTTTTTCTCTTTCGTCTCCTGTTTTCTGTTCGATTCTTTCATTGCCCTCCTTCATTCGTCACGTCTTCTTTCTCTTTCGTTTTCTTTCTTTCAGCTGATCCCCTTAATTCTTCACGTCTTTTTTCTCTTTCGTCTCCTGTTTTCTGTTCGATTCTTTCAGTGCCCTCCTTCATTCTTCACGTCTTCTTTCTCTTTCGTTTTCTTTCTTTCATCTGATCCCCTTAATTCTTCACGTCTTTTTTCTCTTTCGTCTCCTGTTTTCTGTTCGATTCTTTCATTGCCCTCCTTCATTCGTCACGTCTTCTTTCTCTTTCGTTTTCTTTCTTTCAGCTGATCCCCTTAATTCTTCACGTCTTTTTTCTCTTTCGTCTCCTGTTTTCTGTTCGATTCTTTCAGTGCCCCCCTTCATTCTTCACGTCTTCTTTCTCTTTCGTTTTCTTTCTTTCAGCTGATCCCCTTAATTCTTCACGTCTTTTTTCTCTTTCGTCTCCTGTTTTCTGTTCGATTCTTTCAGTGCCCCCCTTCATTCTTCACGTCTTCTTTCTCTTTCGTTTTCTTTCTTTCATCTGATCCCCTTAATTCTTCACATCTTTTTTCTCTTTCGTCTCCTGTTTTCTGTTCGATTCTTTCATTGCCCTCCTTCATTCGTCACGTCTTCTTTCTCTTTCGTTTTCTTTCTTTCAGCTGATCCCCTTAATTCTTCACGTCTTTTTTCTCTTTCGTCTCCTGTTTTCTGTTCGATTCTTTCAGTGCCCTCCTTCATTCTTCACGTCTTCTTTCTCTTTCGTTTTCTTTCTTTCATCTGATCCCCTTAATTCTTCACGTCTTTTTTCTCTTTCGTCTCCTGTTTTCTGTTCGATTCTTTCATTGCCCTCCTTCATTCGTCACGTCTTCTTTCTCTTTCGTTTTCTTTCTTTCAGCTGATCCCCTTAATTCTTCACGTCTTTTTTCTCTTTCGTCTCCTGTTTTCTGTTCGATTCTTTCAGTGCCCCCCTTCATTCTTCACGTCTTCTTTCTCTTTCGTTTTCTTTCTTTCAGCTGATCCCCTTAATTCTTCACGTCTTTTTTCTCTTTCGTCACCTGTTTTCTGTTCGATTCTTTCAGTGCCCCCCTTCATTCTTCACGTCTTCTTTCTCTTTCGTTTTCTTTCTTTCAGCTGATCCCCTTAATTCTTCACGTCTTTTTTCTCTTTCGTCTCCTGTTTTCTGTTCGATTCTTTCAGTGCCCTCCTTCATTCTTCACGTCTTCTTTCTCTTTCGTTTTCTTTCTTTCATCTGATCCCCTTAATTCTTCACGTCTTTTTTCTCTTTCGTCTCCTGTTTTCTGTTCGATTCTTTCATTGCCCTCCTTCATTCGTCACGTCTTCTTTCTCTTTCGTTTTCTTTCTTTCAGCTGATCCCCTTAATTCTTCACGTCTTTTTTCTCTTTCGTCTCCTGTTTTCTGTTCGATTCTTTCAGTGCCCTCCTTCATTCTTCACGTCTTCTTTCTCTTTCGTTTTCTTTCTTTCAGCTGATCCCCTTAATTCTTCACGTCTTTTTTCTCTTTCGTCTCCTGTTTTCTGTTCGATTCTTTCAGTGCCCCCCTTCATTCTTCACGTCTTCTTTCTCTTTCGTTTTCTTTCTTTCAGCTGATCCCCTTAATTCTTCACGTCTTTTTTCTCTTTCGTCTCCTGTTTTCTGTTCGATTCTTTCAGTGCCCCCCTTCATTCTTCACGTCTTCTTTCTCTTTCGTTTTCTTTCTTTCATCTGATCCCCTTAATTCTTCACATCTTTTTTCTCTTTCGTCTCCTGTTTTCTGTTCGATTCTTTCATTGCCCTCCTTCATTCGTCACGTCTTCTTTCTCTTTCGTTTTCTTTCTTTCAGCTGATCCCCTTAATTCTTCACGTCTTTTTTCTCTTTCGTCTCCTGTTTTCTGTTCGATTCTTTCAGTGCCCTCCTTCATTCTTCACGTCTTCTTTCTCTTTCGTTTTCTTTCTTTCATCTGATCCCCTTAATTCTTCACGTCTTTTTTCTCTTTCGTCTCCTGTTTTCTGTTCGATTCTTTCATTGCCCTCCTTCATTCGTCACGTCTTCTTTCTCTTTCGTTTTCTTTCTTTCAGCTGATCCCCTTAATTCTTCACGTCTTTTTTCTCTTTCGTCTCCTGTTTTCTGTTCGATTCTTTCAGTGCCCCCCTTCATTCTTCACGTCTTCTTTCTCTTTCGTTTTCTTTCTTTCAGCTGATCCCCTTAATTCTTCACGTCTTTTTTCTCTTTCGTCTCCTGTTTTCTGTTCGATTCTTTCAGTGCCCCCCTTCATTCTTCACGTCTTCTTTCTCTTTCGTTTTCTTTCTTTCAGCTGATCCCCTTAATTCTTCACGTCTTTTTTCTCTTTCGTCTCCTGTTTTCTGTTCGATTCTTTCAGTGCCCTCCTTCATTCTTCACGTCTTCTTTCTCTTTCGTTTTCTTTCTTTCATCTGATCCCCTTAATTCTTCACGTCTTTTTTCTCTTTCGTCTCCTGTTTTCTGTTCGATTCTTTCATTGCCCTCCTTCATTCGTCACGTCTTCTTTCTCTTTCGTTTTCTTTCTTTCAGCTGATCCCCTTAATTCTTCACGTCTTTTTTCTCTTTCGTCTCCTGTTTTCTGTTCGATTCTTTCAGTGCCCTCCTTCATTCTTGACGTCTTCTTTCTCTTTCGTTTTCTTTCTTTCATCTGATCCCCTTAATTCTTCACGTCTTTTTTCTCTTTCGTCTCCTGTTTTCTGTTCGATTCTTTCATTGCCCTCCTTCATTCTTCACGTCTTTTTTCTCTTTCGTTTTCTTTCTTTCAGCTGATCCCCTTAATTCTTCACGTCTTTTTTCTCTTTCGTCTCCTGTTTTCTGTTCGATTCTTTCAGTGCCCCCCTTCATTCTTCACGTCTTCTTTCTCTTTCGTTTTCTTTCTTTCAGCTGATCCCCTTAATTCTTCACGTCTTTTTTCTCTTTCGTCTCCTGTTTTCTGTTCG
The DNA here is from genome assembly GCA_964036315.1 of Acanthosepion esculentum. Lineage (NCBI taxonomy): Eukaryota > Metazoa > Mollusca > Cephalopoda > Sepiida > Sepiidae > Acanthosepion > Acanthosepion esculentum. The sequence continues at coordinate 10,581,399 of OZ038485.1, read as the reverse complement.
ATTCTTTCAGTGCCCCCCTTCATTCTTCACGTCTTCTTTCTCTTTCGTTTTCTTTCTTTCAGCTGATCCCCTTAATTCTTCACGTCTTTTTTCTCTTTCGTCTCCTGTTTTCTGTTCGATTCTTTCAGTGCCCTCCTTCATTCTTCACGTCTTCTTTCTCTTTCGTTTTCTTTCTTTCATCTGATCCCCTTAATTCTTCACGTCTTTTTTCTCTTTCGTCTCCTGTTTTCTGTTCGATTCTTTCATTGCCCTCCTTCTTTCTTCACGTCTTTTTTCTCTTTCGTTTTCTTTCTTTCAGCTGATCCCCTTAATTCTTCACGTCTTTTTTCTCTTTCGTCTCCTGTTTTCTGTTCGATTCATTCAGTGCTCTCCTTCATTCTTCACGTCTTCTTTCTCTTTCGTTTTCTTTCTTTCAGCTGATCCCCTTAATTCTTCACGTCTTTTTTCTCTTTCGTCTCCTGTTTTCTGTTCGATTCTTTCAGTGCCCCCCTTCATTCTTCACGTCTTCTTTCTCTTTCGTTTTCTTTCTTTCAGCTGATCCCCTTAATTCTTCACGTCTTTTTTCTCTTTCGTCTCCTGTTTTCTGTTCGATTCTTTCATTGCCCTCCTTCATTCTTCACGTCTTTTTTCTCTTTCGTTTTCTTTCTTTCAGCTGATCCCCTTAATTCTTCACGTCTTTTTTCTCTTTCGTCTCCTGTTTTCTGTTCGATTCTTTCAGTGCCCCCCTTCATTCTTCACGTCTTCTTTCTCTTTCGTTTTCTTTCTTTCAGCTGATCCCCTTAATTCTTCACGTCTTTTTTCTCTTTCGTCTCCTGTTTTCTGTTCGATTCATTCAGTGCCCTCCTTCATTCTTCACGTCTTCTTTCTCTTTCGTTTTCTTTCTTTCATCTGATCCCCTTAATTCTTCACGTCTTTTTTCTCTTTCGTCTCCTGTTTTCTGTTCGATTCTTTCATTGCCCTCCTTCATTCTTCACGTCTTTTTTCTCTTTCGTTTTCTTTCTTTCAGCTGATCCCCTTAATTCTTCACGTCTTTTTTCTCTTTCGTCTCTTGTTTTCTGTTCGATTCTTTCAGTGCCCCCCTTCATTCTTCACGTCTTCTTTCTCTTTCGTTTTCTTTCTTTCAGCTGATCCCCTTAATTCTTCACGTCTTTTTTCTCTTTCGTCTCCTGTTTTCTGTTCGATTCTTTCAGTGCCCCGCTTCATTCTTCACGTCTTCTTTCTCTTTCGTTTTCTTTCTTTCAGCTGATCCCCTTAATTCTTCACGTCTTTTTTCTCTTTCGTCTCCTGTTTTCTGTTCGATTCTTTCAGTGCCCTCCTTCATTCTTCACGTCTTCTTTCTCTTTCGTTTTCTTTCTTTCATCTGATCCCCTTAATTCTTCACGTCTTTTTTCTCTTTCGTCTCCTGTTTTCTGTTCGATTCTTTCATTGCCCTCCTTCATTCGTCACGTCTTCTTTCTCTTTCGTTTTCTTTCTTTCAGCTGATCCCCTTAATTCTTCACGTCTTTTTTCTCTTTCGTCTCCTGTTTTCTGTTCGATTCTTTCAGTGCCCTCCTTCATTCTTGACGTCTTCTTTCTCTTTCGTTTTCTTTCTTTCATCTGATCCCCTTAATTCTTCACGTCTTTTTTCTCTTTCGTCTCCTGTTTTCTGTTCGATTCTTTCATTGCCCTCCTTCATTCTTCACGTCTTTTTTCTCTTTCGTTTTCTTTCTTTCAGCTGATCCCCTTAATTCTTCACGTCTTTTTTCTCTTTCGTCTCCTGTTTTCTGTTCGATTCTTTCAGTGCCCCCCTTCATTCTTCACGTCTTCTTTCTCTTTCGTTTTCTTTCTTTCAGCTGATCCCCTTAATTCTTCACGTCTTTTTTCTCTTTCGTCTCCTGTTTTCTGTTCGATTCTTTCAGTGCCCCCCTTCATTCTTCACGTCTTCTTTCTCTTTCGTTTTCTTTCTTTCAGCTGATCCCCTTAATTCTTCACGTCTTTTTTCTCTTTCGTCTCCTGTTTTCTGTTCGATTCTTTCAGTGCCCTCCTTCATTCTTCACGTCTTCTTTCTCTTTCGTTTTCTTTCTTTCATCTGATCCCCTTAATTCTTCACGTCTTTTTTCTCTTTCGTCTCCTGTTTTCTGTTCGATTCTTTCATTGCCCTCCTTCTTTCTTCACGTCTTTTTTCTCTTTCGTTTTCTTTCTTTCAGCTGATCCCCTTAATTCTTCACGTCTTTTTTCTCTTTCGTCTCCTGTTTTCTGTTCGATTCATTCAGTGCTCTCCTTCATTCTTCACGTCTTCTTTCTCTTTCGTTTTCTTTCTTTCAGCTGATCCCCTTAATTCTTCACGTCTTTTTTCTCTTTCGTCTCCTGTTTTCTGTTCGATTCTTTCAGTGCCCCCCTTCATTCTTCACGTCTTCTTTCTCTTTCGTTTTCTTTCTTTCAGCTGATCCCCTTAATTCTTCACGTCTTTTTTCTCTTTCGTCTCCTGTTTTCTGTTCGATTCTTTCATTGCCCTCCTTCATTCTTCACGTCTTTTTTCTCTTTCGTTTTCTTTCTTTCAGCTGATCCCCTTAATTCTTCACGTCTTTTTTCTCTTTCGTCTCCTGTTTTCTGTTCGATTCTTTCAGTGCCCCCCTTCATTCTTCACGTCTTCTTTCTCTTTCGTTTTCTTTCTTTCAGCTGATCCCCTTAATTCTTCACGTCTTTTTTCTCTTTCGTCTCCTGTTTTCTGTTCGATTCATTCAGTGCCCTCCTTCATTCTTCACGTCTTCTTTCTCTTTCGTTTTCTTTCTTTCATCTGATCCCCTTAATTCTTCACGTCTTTTTTCTCTTTCGTCTCCTGTTTTCTGTTCGATTCTTTCATTGCCCTCCTTCATTCTTCACGTCTTTTTTCTCTTTCGTTTTCTTTCTTTCAGCTGATCCCCTTAATTCTTCACGTCTTTTTTCTCTTTCGTCTCTTGTTTTCTGTTCGATTCTTTCAGTGCCCCCCTTCATTCTTCACGTCTTCTTTCTCTTTCGTTTTCTTTCTTTCAGCTGATCCCCTTAATTCTTCACGTCTTTTTTCTCTTTCGTCTCCTGTTTTCTGTTCGATTCTTTCAGTGCCCCGCTTCATTCTTCACGTCTTCTTTCTCTTTCGTTTTCTTTCTTTCAGCTGATCCCCTTAATTCTTCACGTCTTTTTTCTCTTTCGTCTCCTGTTTTCTGTTCGATTCTTTCAGTGCCCTCCTTCATTCTTCACGTCTTCTTTCTCTTTCGTTTTCTTTCTTTCATCTGATCCCCTTAATTCTTCACGTCTTTTTTCTCTTTCGTCTCCTGTTTTCTGTTCGATTCTTTCATTGCCCTCCTTCATTCTTCACGTCTTTTTTCTCTTTCGTTTTCTTTCTTTCAGCTGATCCCCTTAATTCTTCACGTCTTTTTTCTCTT
>OZ038485.1:10557998-10572998 GCA_964036315.1 Acanthosepion esculentum | reverse complement strand
AAATTGTTTGCGCATGTCTTATCCTGATCAATTTCCCGTAGCTGATTGGCCTCCACCATTGTGCTATCCGACAGTAGAAAAAAAAACCGGAAAATACGGAAGCAGTTCAATCTGGAATAAAGACGTTCGCATCCTTGTGTCGTCATCGAATATCACGGGCATGATGATGACCCAAGTAGTTAATTTGCCGCACCTACACGAGTAATAAATTCTCGACATTAAACTTACAATTCCAGTCTTACAACCGCAGATCCGATTTTCTCAAGACTAATGGTTAATATTTAATTCTTGCTTTCATCGATTACACTACAGGTGCATTGAAAAGGTAAATATATGTAGAGGTTTTAATTTTGAACAAGTTTTGAAATATCTTTGTGTAGACTGCTTCCAAGACTTCTGAGTTTTCGGAATGAAAGAGTCAATATATCCTTAAAACAATTGTCAACATAATGTAATCTAAAGTGAATGATCTCATCTCAAAATCTAATAAGATCTTGTCATGAATGATTACCTTTTATATAAAGTAAGGAAGTCTTGCATACAGATGAGAGAAGTTTTGCTTATATAAATATTTCCATGGGCAGGAAAGAGGGGACACTACGTAAAAAAAAAAGAAATGGCGTCCCAGGATAATTTTCATCCCAAATATATAAATCATTATTTATATATTGTCGATACTTCTCAAGAGACGGTTTATCAAATTAAGATTAAAAGAAAAACATGGCAAAAATTGTTGCTATTCATGGGAGTTGCAAATATGACAGTTAGGCAAAATTCATTTTACGTGTATCTTTACCCAATAGGGAATAGCAATTAGTCCAACCACATTCTAATTGCTTTTCATTGTCTCAGTGAGTCCTGGTGTAAAACTGATTTAAGCACTCAGTGAAGGTGTCTTTGAAACAATGTCAGTTTTTCATCTATATCCGAGCAGAACAACAGTTGGTTGTTTGCTCAAGACAAGATCGTTTTGTTTTGGTTGTAACCTAGGGAAGGTTACTGAATAGAATAATCAAACAAAGGTTGGTAATGAACGATAATACTTAAGGCAAGAACAGCACGTATAAGATTCGCCAGCGGCGCGTAGAAGTAGTAGTCAACTGCTAGCAGTGAGTCAAGTGAATTCAACAATGAATCTCCAACTGCAAGATGCCTACCAACAGCCCCACGCCGTCAGAAGTGACACAAGGCCGAATTTAATTTGGGGTATCCAAGGCTATAGATTCCGTATAAAATGGGGTCGGGTAGCTGTTTCCTGAGACTAATCTCTGCCTTCGACATAGCCTCGTCTGGGGATCCTCTCTGGTCAGAGGCAGAGAGTTTGACCAGCACAGTTCCATTTCCTCGTCAAGCGAATTTTGGAGTCAACAAAATGAAATTCGTAGCTTTTAGCTTCCATTTTTGAAACATGGTTATTATTGTGTAACGAAAAAAACCTTGTTTTTAAATCCGTTAATTTATAATATTAATGCTCTGCAAATTTACATTGAGCACTATTGTGTAAAAATAAAAATATCTATAAGAGCACCGGATTATATTTGTATTTGAACCTTTGAAGATCAAAGTTGACTGAAAACACAGAAGCCATGAGCGATATCCAAAAATGAAAAGAAGCGAGAGAAGAAACTGTTAACATAGAACTTACGGTTCCCTCAAGATATTTCAACTACGAAATGATGAGACCCTATGCCAATCGCGTAGGTTGTTTAAATTCGTCAAGTCGAGCTATCAAAGAGGAAAGCTCATGAGGACAATTGACATGAATATATTTATGGAAATGTCACAAGGAAGTCCCAGACAGCAGCAGGAAAATGACTGAAGCCGAGATGCCATGTCAACACACACAAAAAAAAATAATTTACAGTTTTCATTTTGTATTTCTTTTCAAGAATCTCTAAGGAGTGCATTAATATTACTACAGTATTTTGACAGAAAAGTCATAAAATATGTGGAGACGAATCTTCGACTGCAGGATATCTAACGACCACCCCACGCGGTCAGATGTGGTACAAGGCCGAACTAATATGGGGATTTGAGCCCGTACGCTCGGCCAAATATTCCCCGTAGACTCCGTACAGAACGGGATCTGATAGCTGTTTCCCGAGACGAGACTCTGCATTTCGACATAGCCTTCTCGGAGGCAGAGAGTTTGACCAGTATAGCTGGATACGAATCTCCGACTGCAGTCCAGTATACAGTCCGACATATTTACTCCTATATTTATGTGAATGGGGACATACTCATTATCGTCCATAGGCATGTTAAAACAGTTTTTGAAATTGATTTTTTCGTTTTCCACGGTTTATCGACACGTTGTAGTCTATTTAAAGCCAGAAAATATATTTTAACTTTTAGCATATTTTCTGGACATAATGATTTAGCGATAAAAGTCTTACTAATTAACCCATAATAGGGTGAGAAGTGGATTCATACCTTTCCCTAGCGTATTTGCACGTAAGTGAATATAACAAACCCAACTGGAATTGGAACTCGGCTTTATACTACCCGAACCTCCAAGCACCTGGTATTCACAAGTTGCCGTACATCTAGGTGCAGATCTGGCTCGATGTTGGTGATCCTACGGGAACCGCTGTTTCAACGTGATATGGCCATAAGTCAGTCAAACTTGAGACCAGGTTGATTCCGGTGATTTGTATGTTATTAATGCACACTTTAACTTATGAATTCTTACAAATCTGAGGTAGAAATACAATCTCTTTCGCTTCGAGATCAGAGGACATCTTGAATGATCTACACGAAACCAGAATATGAAACTAAATGTCATTTTCATCGATCAACGTCAGCCCAAATTTATTTTTTTTATTATTTTTTCTCGTTTATATATCTATACCTTTTCAACTTCAAAATGATAATAATCAACTTCAAAATGGACTTATTTTCAAGTAAAAAAAATAATCAACTCCAAAATGGATTAATCAACTTCAAAATGGATTAATCAACTTCAAATTGAGAAAATGTCAAAACCCTAAAAAATCAACTTCAAAATAAGAATAAACAACTTCATCTATATAATGAAGACGAACAGTCAATTTCCTTACTCATGAAGTAAATTAATTGAAACAATAATTTTCAATTTATCAAAAAATATCTCAATTTGAAGTTGTTTATTCCAATTCGAAGTTGTTTATTCTTATTTTGAAGTTGATTGTTTTTAGGTTTTTGACATTTTCTCAATTTGAGGTTGATTAATCCATTTTGAAGTTGATTAATCCATTTTGAAGTTGATTAATCCATTTTGAAGTTGATTAACTTTTTTTACTTGAAAATAAGTCCATTTTGATCATTTTGAAGTTGAAAAGGTATAGAAGGACCAAAATGGTTTACCTCTGCGCTCTGTCCAAATCTCTGTTTTCTAGACTGTATTATTTTGTCCCTGGTTAGAAATCCGTACAAGAGTGAGAAATTAGATCCGATTTTCAAGCGAATATATCCGCCTTTTTGGTCGATCGTATATGGTCTTCTATTCATGTTCTCCTCCTACTTGGAATCTTCAACGTATTATTCTATTCCGTTTCATTCCACGAGACATTTCAAAAGAATTGATATTCTCTTGAGTTATTCAACAATTTCAAATAAACCAAAATGCTAATTCAGCACTACTAAACCCAAAGCTAGAATTCAGAATTACCAAGGAACCCTACCCGCGAATTCCTTTCTACCTGTATCTGTGTATGATGTGTATGAAAATCTTTCTATATACCATATCACTAATACTGGATATAAAGTCCCTACCAAGTCTGTTTAATTTTTGTTCCCTCTGTGTTAGTGTGTGAGTAATAATGTCCGTTAATCATTAGCACTATATCGCAGTTTCGCATAAAGTAAGGATCAGGAGAATGACAATAATTTAGGTAGCTTGATTGATTTTAACAGCATGTCAACCCGCCCGGGGGTCATTTTATGACTAGAGTGTAGGGGATAGTATGCGCTGTGTGTTGATATTTACACAACAATTTAGGTAAGCTATCTGAGATGTGTCTTAACAAAAGATAGCAAATGTGACACCGAATTCCGAAGCCGTATTGAAATAATGAAATATGCCTTCCAAAACCTAAGCAAAATATAAAGAAATAGAAAGGTTTCGTTATGACGGCTGTATTGCTACAAAATATCAATCATCATATAAGAGAGTAAATTCTGACTTGAGGCAATAGAATTGTGGTTCTACAGAAATATGCTAAGAATACCATAGACCATTTAATTATAATAATTAAATATCAAAGCATATAAAAAGTAATAAAACATAAGCTTCAAATGATTCCTTAGCATGGCCAGGACACTGGCCGTGTACCGGTAGTTGATAGTTCACGTACCGCCACCGGTCCGCGGACAACCACTTTTACGTAGCACTGCCATAGACGGACCACGTAAGAAACGAGGAGTTTTAAGGAAAAATTGATCAGTCAGACTTATAACTGCAAAGTGACAAGTGAAGTCTTTTTGACACATCAAGAGTAAAGAGGGTTTTGATTTTACTTTCACGGAATATATCGAAGTAAAAAGCTATAGCAGAACGGATTATAAAAGAATATTATTTTAAGAGCTACGACTTATAGGAAATGATGTAGATTCACGTATGGTCACGTCCTGAAGCGACACGCCAAACAGAAGAAAGGTTGTGACGCTATTCGAGAGTTCAGACAATATATCTAAAGAATAAGGCCATAGAGTTATGACTATTCATTTGGGTAACTCAAGAATATTTTACAATCAAATAATGTTGGGAATATTAAGAACCCTCTAAGATGGACCCAGACTCATTTTGGCGTCACCAGAGTTACACAAAATTGAATAAATCATAAACCACAAATTTTCTTCTAGAAAGTTCTATTCAAATAGTTTATTCCAAAGAATTCTTTCTTTGTAAAGGAGTCACTACGGCCTTAACCCTTCCATTTTCTAAGATTAAAATGTTATCTATCTTACATATTCTCACAATAGGCTTTTCTTACTTTTTCATTCACGCTCATACAATAACCTCAGGCTGAAACCTACTTCCTTGAAGGTAGCATTCGTTCATCTAATGCAATGTCAAATATAAATTCCATCAAGAAGATGACAGTCTGAAGTTGTTATAACGGCCTAAATGAGGAGTTTCAAAGATCCTATCATGAGAATATGTAGGATAGATAATAGCTGGCCCTAGAAAAAAAAGACTATAAAAAGTAACAAAGAAAAGTTGATATGAGGTTTGGTAAATTGCAAATTTTGAAAACTATATTTGTAAATTTGAGGATGATTTAATTTAAATAATTTTGAAACTAGTTAAATTTTATAATCTTATTTTCAATTTTTCTTTTTCTTTCTAAAATACCAAGATTTTCAATGTTTATTTTATTCTCTTAAATGCCATGTCCCTTGAGGAGAATGAAGATAATTCCTCTCCTTGACTTTTCCACTTATAATATTGTGTAAGTAAAGTGCAGATTGTCAAGGGCGAATATATGCTTTTCATTACACGAAGGCGATCATGATACAAACATGAATAAATGGAACGTTAAGTTTAATGTATATAACAATATTCTTTTCAAAGTTTAGTTCAAAATGATTTTTATAGGATAAGTACGTTGCTTCTTAGAATTGCGTAGTAAGAGTTGAGATATTTTTATAACATTCTTAACTCAGTATCTGTCTATGCCGTGCAGCTGCGGAAAGAAATATAAAGGTGAGACAGGCCGCCCCCTTAAGGTAAGGCTTCAAGAACAACAGAAAGCTGTAACATGAGGAGAAGTTGTAAAATCAGGCATGGCTGACCACATATGGAGAGAAAAGTGAGATCACCGCCCTCTATGGGATCAGGTTGAGACCATAGACAAAGAACACCATTAAGGTAGCAGCACATATGCTAGGCCACAAAACTGTTCTGATCCGACCACGCATAAAAATGAATACAATACGGGAACCAGTAATATGAAGTGCCAGTGAAAAGCGATAATAACAACAAAAAATTGCAATAAGAAATCCGGTAAAAAAATGCAATGATAATAATAACAGCAAAAATTTCAATAGGAGCACTGATAAAAAAATGGTTGCTGAAGACATTACGTTTATAATACCCAGAAATTCACACACAGATGCCCTCAAGGACACATGGCACAGTGGATAAAGGCGTTAGTTAGATCCAGTGACAGGACCGAAAGAGTGTGAGTTCAATACCTGGTTTCAGAGGGGAATTAACAGGAGATAACTGACATCCATTAGAAATGACACGTGTAACTAGAACAGTCTAACCCAGTGAGCGAAATAAAGGAATCAGTTCCACATTTCAACCACCTGAAGAAGTCCGGAGCGTACAACGACCGAAACGTTGTGATAAACAAGGCAACAAAGATGAGGACAATAGTCGGAATAATGCAAATAATGTACATTCTTAACTCGTCTACCTAATATTTTCAATCATGTACAATGAGAAGCATAGCTGTTTCTTCTCATGTTGTAAATGTCCTCTTTCACATGGAACAACGAAAACTTCTTATTACGTCAGACTAAAAGTAAAACAACTTCGTGAATTTTATGAGAAACACCTACTGCATACAAAGGAATCGCGTCGTTTTATTGGCTCTGCTTATCAACACATTACTGTTCTCATCGTCTGTCTGCCACCCAATGCTAGCGACCTGTTTGCTCTGACCAATAACTAGCCTAAAAAGGTGAATGTATGCAATTTACAAGGTCATATTTTTCTCAGTCAGTTATGTGCCATACGTGATACAAACATATACGATCATCTATCTTTCGATACATGGCTGACGAGAGAGTTTTTTTTTTTTTACTCGCAGTAGGTTTCCATTTCTTTCTGCGGTAGATCAGTTGCCATCCAAAGCTATAGAACCTGGTCTGTCCTCACTGGGGTGGGGGAGAAGAACAGGATTCATGCCTTTACTAAGGGTATTAGCACGTAACGAATGTAATGGGTTCGACTGGAATTCGAATTCGGCATGAATAGGATAAAAACCACCAGACATCACCATATTAATTACATCTCAATTTGTCTTCTTTTTTGTCATTCCGTTGTGGGGAAATTCTGTTAGGTTAAGCAAAGCAGTTACGTTGTTTCAGAATCTAGTTTCTGTATCATTCGAATCTCTCAGGATTTACGAAGCTTTTTATCTGTGTGCCGTATCCATTCAAGAGGTGAGCCATCGCAGGTCTCTACAACTTCCTATCTCTAGTAACCATTAGGAACGTTTGCCTTCCGCCATCGTCCTGTCAGCCATTTACACATGCTTGCAAGGTAGGTGTCCTCCGACTTCGCTTGCCTCTTTTTCTTTCGATATGTCAAATGGGGTGAAATAATCTTCATGTCCTCCTTACTCGTTAAGCGTAAACGATATTTCGTCTCTCTGTTTCTGATTCTGAGTATAAGTGTCCATATTATTTTCATTTTTCTTTAGACTTATTCATTGCTTACGGGATGCATGCATGAGGTTCTCAGTCAGTCAGATGTGTACCATGCGTGATACACGCTTAGGCGTATCCTGTATGTCTCGATAGGTGACTGACGAGGCAGATTTTTCCAGCAGTAGATTGCCATTTCTTTCTGCGGTAGACCAGTTGAAATCCAAGGCTATAGAACACGGTCTGTCCTGCTATTTACCCATAACTGGTGGTGGGAAGAGAAGAGGATTAATACTTTTCTCAAGGGAAAACGTTAGGGAATGTAATGCATTTGACTGGAATTCGAACTCGGCACTCCGATACCTAAGCTGGAATATACCGGATACACAGTAATAAAAGAAAAGCGGTAAATTCAGAAATAAATTTATTTAGCCCTCATGATTTATGTACAAACTGAGCAATCATCGTAGATGTTCGAAATGTTTTCCTGAATGTTCAACACAAAGTTGTAAGCGTTGTAACCAGGAGGAGGCGGATAATGTCAAGAAGAATTTCATTCCAAGTTTCACTTATGTTTCACTTCAATGAATCAATATCGTCGATGTCCCGACAACGGTTTTACAAGTGATTTTGGCGTATACTCTAGATACAATAATATGTGGGCTTTAAGAGGGTCGAAATGTTTTCCTGAATGTTCAACACAAAGTTGTAAGCGTTGTAACCAGGAGGAGGCGGATAATGTCAAGAAGAATTTCATTCCAAGTTTCACTTATGTTTCACTTCAATGAATCAATATCGTCGATGTCCCGACAACGGTTTTACAAGTGATTTTGGCGTATACTCTAGATACAATAATATGTGGGCTTTAAGAGGGTCACGGAGAAGGACCAATTAGAGCTGGTGTATTTTTTCGAAGAAGAAATCGTTCGCCTTTTTACTGGCCACCCAGTATAATCACCAATGTCACATTCCTTCACATTCGTTACGCTACCTGAAGCTGACATTCAGGATTAAAGTACCGAATAAAACCGTTATCTATAAATCGATATCTTTCAGTTATAAGTGAAGAAAAATGTTTTAAAATTTTGCCTTACTCTGCTAAACGGCCATCTCTTAAAGAATTGGTAAACTTTTATAAAAGATTGCAATATAAGGACCTGTTCGAAAAATAGGATTTGTTTTTAAAAAATCAGTAAATCTAATTATGCTAAATGCATAAATAAATACCAGAAAACGTTTTCAGATAAACCAGGGGGGGGAATAATTAAATTTAAGAACATTTTTTTTCCTTCACCCTTCTCCAATCGATTGGGTTTGGCAAAGCAAATCGTTAAAAGAAAAAAGAAAATCCTGATTTTAAGGTTGAAATATTTATATGGATGGAAATTAAAATGAGAACGCAAGAATGAATCAGCCTGCAACGAGGAAAAAAGGTCATTGCAACCTGAAATTCCAACGTGGAATTGACACTGAAGTAAAAGCAGGAATGGCTGCAACTCAAATCAGGTGATTTGGTCGAGTCAATCAATTGTCTTTAGTTTTGTCAAGTTCGGGATGAGGTGCTTCTTAAGAAAGTACATGAAAGGAGGGGAAGTCAAAGAGATTTTAGAATCGGATTTTATGTACGAAATCAACTCTTTCAAAATGAAATTCAAATGTTAAAGACAGTTGAGTATTCAGAAAGTAGGGCTTATTTTAGCAATAGGCCAAATAAAGGGAAATGCATTTTACTTCTGTTAAGGCTCAAGCGTCACTTATGTTAAGTATGTGAGTGAATAAAAGTGGAGGTCAAAGGAAGCCTAAATTATGAGGTTAAGAAGGGAAGAACAAATAAGGAATGGTCCTTGAATTGGGGCGGTTAAAATTTTATAACATCAAAGTGGCAGTTAGCTACAGAATGTATCAGTTTTTAGAGAAAAAAAACACTGTGAAAATAACGCCCGCCTTATAATCATTATACAAGGGACATATGAGTTGTTTGACTGCGTGAACATAGAATAGCAATCCTAAGTTATAAAGATCTGTGTTGGTGGAACTAAAGATTAGAGTTAATCTGAAAAATATATAATAGAAATAGCTTTGCGCTAGGCTTGTAAAGTTTCATCTCTTCGAAAGAGTTTGTAAAGTGGAAAATAAATAATCCCCTAAAAGATCGTGTAAACAGTTTTTAACTCTAGCAAAGGTGGAAAGATAGGACAGAGCAGCTCCAGTACAGAAATTTCAACAATAATCTATGTCCAGCATCTTTTACCAAGGACCCTATGTACGAGATATATAAAGATTGTATGGCGTCAAGTCAGACTTCGGTCATATTGTTGTCGTTTGACTTTCCTCGCTCCTGGCGAATAAAGATCAGACTAAATGTGCCCTCCTTCTAGTTAGATAGTTAGGTCACCTCGCTTGGTTCAATTTCAATCTCTTCTGTTCTTGTTCATTTTATTAGGTTGGTGCAAAAATAATGTCGTTTTTTGACGTTCAACTTCATGTGAGTAAACAACATTATTTTTGCACCAACCTAATATTTACTTATTTATTTATTAATCTAATTAATTCAATTTATTTCCGTTTACTGTTCCTAATTCTCTGTGTTTAGAATAATTATCTTTAATGCCGATGCGAATCTTAGCTTCCACACCTCTCATTCAATTCAATCCATATTTGGCGTTCTTTTTTTTTATATGATTTCCTCGAAGACATCATACTAGCATCGGACAGTTAACCTCGTATATCGGCCATGTTGTGGCTTAGTCTTTGTTCCCTTCCTCCAATGTGTATGTTGGCACTTAAACTAAATTAAAACTTTATATATACACTTCTTTTCTGCCTATATGTAATCGGAGTAGATAAGTCTACCTATCGCCCGGTCAACATCCCTCTCCCTTCTCTTCAACAGGTATAGAGAACGCATTCCTTGTTTCCTGTTTAGGAAGGGGTTCCCGGATCTTTTCCTTTTCCCTGGCCTCTGTATTAGAGCTGTCGTGAATCCCTTGTGATATGCCAGTCTGTGGTAACGTCTCTTCATGTTGAGGGTACCGGGTTGACAGTTTCCTGGTTGCTGTTCCCATCTGGTATTTAGGAGCCCTAACTCTTGCGTAGCCTCTTGTGAGGTTGATCTGATCATGAGTTGCAAAATATCGCTTAGCTGTAGTGCTATGTCGCGCATAGAAAGGGCGTCCCTGCACGCACCTCCGGCGGGTAACTCCAAGGCCATACTATGTTGCAGGCTGCACCAGCTCCTTTCAACCATGTTACATAGGGTGACCGTTCAGCTATTAATTTATTTCACTTTCACTAATAACATTACCCATCAAGACTACAAACAATCACAGAATCTTAAACCAGCTCTAAAAAAATCACCTAAGCACTCGAACATATCCTTCACCATCATCCGTGGCATTCGGACCATCTTCTGCAGTATGGAATCGTTCATTGTTGAAAAGTCTTCTGACATACTAGCTCTCTGCAAGACCAACCTTAATCCGTTAATCCCCTCTTCTGACTTCTTGATTCCTGGTTATCTTCCTCTCCCAAGAAAGGACTCTATTACCCACATGCATGGTCTGGGAGTTTATACACGAGACCATCTGCCACTGACTAGGGAAGTCTCTCTCAAATCTCCAGACCATTCATATATGTGTCTTCGTCTTTCTCTCCTTAAATCTATAAGCTACCTCTTCTTTCTCCATCGATCTCCATCCACCCACAATTGTGGTGTACTCGATTGCATTTTCGATAACATAGACAAGGCTATCTCTCTACATCCATCTGCAAACATATTTGTGTTTCGTGACATCAATGACCACCATACCAAATGGATTAAACACTCTGTAACTGACCTTCCTGCCATAAAAAAATAACTCTTCAATCTCTCAAACTCTCACACAAGTGGCTGACTTTCATACGCGTTTCCCCAACAACCATGATGGTAAGGCTTCCCGTCATGATCTCTGTTTCAACTCCACATCTGAGTCTTGTGCTACGCAGCTCTGCCCTCTTGGCAACTCTGATCATCTGATCGTCGTGTCTGTTTTCATCTCCTTATACTACTCTTTATACTACTCCTACCAACAGAAACATCTTTCTATTATCAACGAGAAGATTGGGAATCGTTCCAAGGTTTCCTTCGTGATGTCCCCTGGAATACTGTCTTTAACCTCCCCGTCTAAAAAGTGAGTCAGAGCTCTCATACTGGGTAAAAGCTGGAATCGAGGCTTTCATCCCTACAAGAAAATATAAAATGAAATCGCATTCATCCTCTTGGTTCTCAGATGCTTGTGCAGCAGCTATGGCCGACAGGAATCACTACTTCCGACTATACCGTAGAGACATGTCTGATTACAACAGCAAACCCACAATACCCGCTTTATTCAACCAATTTGATGTCATGACGTCCTAAGCTGATAAGGCTGAATGCTTTGCTCCTAAGTTCTCATCCAATTCAACGCTAGACTCATCTGGTGTACTCACATTTTACTTTCACCCTAGAACTGAGGCTCGACAGAGTGAGATGCACCCCCAGCGATGGTATTAGACATTATCTCTAAATTAGACTCCCATAAGACTAGTGGTGGGGACGTGATATCCGCCATTGTCCTTAAGAAATGTGCTTCTGAATTGGCTCCTGTCCTCTCTAAACTTTACAACTACTGCCTCACCGACTCTTGTGTCCCGGCCTGTTGGAAGTCCTCATCTGTTGTGCCTGTCTTTAACAACTCTGATGACCGTTCTGACCCGTATAACTACCGTCCTATCAGTCTCCAACCATTCATCGGTAAAGTCTTTGAGGATTTAATCAACACAATTGACCTCACATAATCTGCTCTCCGACAAGCAATATGGTTTCCGCTTTGCGCGATCTACCGCTGACGTGCTCACGGCCATAACTGAATTTGTATACCAAGCACTCAACAATAATGCAGAAGCTCGTGCCGTTGCTGTAGACATCTCTAGAGCGTTTGATAGAGTTTGGCACGTTGGCTTTCTTCATAAGCTTCAGGGATACGATATTACAGGACGATTATTTGATTTAATACTATCATTCCTGTCAAACCGTGAAATGAAGGTCGCCCTAAACTGATTCTCCGCCGTCGCCTTTATCACGAACGCTGGTGTCCCCCAAGGATCTATCTTGGGTCCAACATTGTTCCTGATCTTCATCAATGACATTCCCGATATTACCAATTCCCAAGTTGGCATCTACGCGGATGACACTATTATTTACTCCTGCTTCAATAGAAAATCTGGTATCGTTGACAAAACTAACCTGGCTGCTGATCTCGAAAAGGACCTCGAATCTGTGGTTGACTGGGGAAGGAAATGGTTTGTAAAAAACGAAACGGCTCTCCTTTACCCGCCACAGAGAATCCTTCCTGCCTCCCCCATCAGAATGGCTGATTCCCATCTCCTTAAGAGCGCCTCGTTACGCCTGTTTGGTTTCACGCTGTCCACTGAACTGAAGTGGAAGAAATACATTGAATCAATAGCTTCATCTACTGAAAGGAAAGTTGGCTCTCTGTGTCGTGCCAGAAAGTTTTTCCCGTCTGAGTCCTTCCTTTAAATCTATAAATCAACCATCCGTCCTTGCATGGAATATTGCTGTCAGATATGGTCTGGTGCTCCCGCTGTACCTCTCGAGGTCTTTCACAAAATCCAGAGATGAATGTGCAATATACTGGGTCCTGATCTGGTATCTAGTCTACACTCGCTATCGTACGGACCTGCCGTGGCCTCCTTCTGTTTTTCTACAAATATTTTCACGGCAACTGTTCCGACGAGATACTTTCGCTGGTTCCCGGACTACATGAATTTAAACGAGCTACGATTCTGGCATCTCGGTCCCACCCTTATACTGTCAAATGGTTAAATGTAACCGTCACTTCTTCTCAAACAGATTATTCTCCCGCACTTCCCATCTGTGGAACTCCCTTCCCCTTACTTGTTTCCTTGATGACTATAATCTTCAAATATTCAAGTGTAATGTCAATCGATATCTGACACCCTGAGCTTGTTCCCCGTCCTTCTCTGTATCCTTTCCTCAAACACACCTCTTTAGTCTTGTTCTCAACTCTCTGTAACCACTTGCGTGCTAGTAGCACTCGAACCTTGCTTAGGGTGAATTGCCTTAAAAAAGAGTTTGATCACATTGATAACTTCAAACGACTAGAGTGTTGGATGCCGATTCGGCACTGGTGCTCGCAACCCTTTAACCACTACGTCATCGCTCCCATATTTTTCTAGATTTTCATAATAAATGGACATTAAGCTTGCTGACCCCACTTCCACAGAAGGAGTTATATTATTTTCTCTTCATCTCCTCCGGGTGCCGCAGTTATTTCCCTTTAACTCAAAATTCTCGAAGGTTTTGGTTCACCACAGCTGTAGCTTGGTATTAAACGCAATTAATTTTTGGTCTTGTCACTGGATCTAAGCAACATTTTTATCCACTGAGCCATGTGTTCTTTTGGATATGTGAGACGCCAGAAGAGACATGGCACGTGGAACTAGAAAATTCTACACCGGTGGATGAAATAAAGCGTTCCGTTCGAAATTCCAGTTACGTGAAGAAGGCCGGGTCGTACAAAAGTCGAAACGTTTTGAATACGGCAATGAAGAGTTCGAATAATGTAAATAATGCAAGTAATCGTAATACCTCATCTCAGATATATAGGGGTCGAAACGTTGTGAATATGGCAATGAAGATGAGGATAACAATCCGAATAATGTAGATAATGCAAGTAACTGTAATACCTCATATCAGAGATATAGAAGACGGAACGTTGTGAATATGTCAATGAAGATGAGGCTATCAGTCCGAATAATGTAAATAATGCAAGTAATTATAATACCTCATCTCAGAGATATAGAAGACGGAACGTTGTGAATATGTCAATGAAGATGAGGATAACAGTCCGAATAATGTAAATAATGCAAGTAATCATAATACCTCATCTCAGAGATATAGACAGTTACTATCGAATGCATTTTTGCTCATCCAATGTGCATTCGAATTTCGGCTTTTATCCTCAGTTAAAATACTTCTCAGATAGTGAAATATTTATTTGATGTTGACATCTCCAAATTTTAATTCGCATCTTGGTCTCTTTCTTTCGCTGAAACGAAAACTTTCTGTTTTCATACAGGTGATGGGTAAACCCTTCAGAATTTCATTCACTACTTGTAGTTTTTTTGTCTACGTCGGCCATCAACACAGTGTCATCTACGTGTCTTATATTGTTAATGTTAAACCCACCGACGATAAATTCTGATAGAGGGATAGACTTGCTGTAAAGACGGAAGAACTCCGGTGAAAATACACATCCTTGTCGTACACCTATTTTTCTTTTGTGTATCAACCATATTCGTTTTCTGTCCGTATGTAGTGGGTTTGCTCCTAGGATTTGTTCTGGGTTATTTTAATATCGTCTCCGCAATAATTCTATACCTTTTCAACTTCAAAATGGACTTATTTTCAGGTAAAAAAAAATAATCAAATCCAAAATGGATTAATCAACCTCAAAATGAATCAATCAACTTCAAATTGGTAAACAACTTCAAAATGAGAAATAATCAACTTCAAATTGAGAATTAATATAATACTAATAAATTTAATATTTATTCTTTTATTTTTACTTAAAAGGGATA
>OZ038485.1:10537998-10545498 GCA_964036315.1 Acanthosepion esculentum | reverse complement strand
AAGCTTGTCTCTCTAGAACAATTACGACTGAGTAGTGAGTTCGATTCTCCCTGGGTGCTCCTTAATTTCGGCCTTGTGCCACATATAACCTACGCTTGGAAAATCGCTATTTGTCTTCCTATGTATAAGCGTAACTCGATATAAACTCTGATAATCGGAATAACGTTCTAATGCAATTGAAGTGGATTCAGGAAAAAAATAGGTTAACTTTACATATCTTCATTACTCCAATCTTAAAATTAAAGCCAGGCATATGATGAAATACTTTCTCCCAAGTAAACACATAGTTATCGCTTGCTTGTGCAACTACTTTCGTTATAGAAAACTTCCCAGCACACACAAATATACATTTGATCGTTTCATTATCTCTGCTGAATATTTACGATCTGTCTTCCGCCCATTAATGACACCCAACTTACCGCTATAATCATCACATTTGCCTTGCCAGACACCGAATTACGACACTACATAAATGCAGTCCTAAGCCAAAGTTGGCGTTAAGCAATAAGTGACATACGATTAATGAATCGCTCAAAGAGTGTCTGCGATTTTCTTGGTTAGTCTGCTGAAAGTTATCTTCAATGCATTTGTCCTGGAAAAGAAAGCGAAGTGAGAAGCGTACGGTCAATTGAAAATAAATGTTAAACAAAAAGGACTGTCTAGAGAGGATTGGTGTGTTTAACAGTACGAAAAGAACAGCGGGTTGAACAAAAATAAGATAATAGCAGTCTGCTTGCTTCCGCGAAGTAAATGATGCCATTGAAAATTCGATGGAGATTACTGGAAGCAGAATTTACGCGAGAAAAGTCGAGGCTTTAAATTTCTGTGACGAAATTAAAAACGTGTGACTGCGTTGTTAGTTCGAAATAAACATTGTGCGATAAGATATTGTAATCTCAGAATTGTAAACAACGCGTAATCTGTTAATCCTTTGAACGCTTCAGACAGATAATCATTTTAATTGGGGAACTAATAATGTTTACCGTCTATGCAGTAAGAAGTAAAAGAAACCTAAAACCTTTGAGTCCTGCGTTCCTGAACAATTTTTACCCTTCTGCCTGAGTTCCTGAGTCAACCTTCAAATTACAAATACTTAGAATGTAAAGTTTCACAGTAGATATAAAAAAAAGTTACAAGTGTTTACCCACCGTTCAACTAATGGCTGGGCATTAAGTCATTTTTCTCTACCACTGTTCAAACAGTGGCTGGTCATTACGTCATTTTTCTCTACCACCGGTAAAGTGGTGGTCAGGGCTCAAACATAATATCTACGTATAAAATGCGAATCTTTTATGTTAATTGACCCCAAAATATTAACTGACACCAAAATAAAAAGAATTTATATTTACTAAAATTCACACTAAATTCTCCCAAAGCGAGGCTCTTTCATTGCGCACCGATTAAGCTTTGAGATGAATCCCAAATGCGGGCAACTCGTATGGGGTCTGCGTGCACGTTTGGTTTATCGAAGTCAAACATTTTAAATTGCAAGTAATTCTTTGTAAGTTCCTCGAACATCATCCGCGCTTACGAAATGTGAATAACTCCCTGATTTCGGTAATTTTTCATTCTGATTTAAAAAATATAACTCCAAAATAGTGCGATATATTTAATAAAAAACAAACATTCTTTGATTTAAATTGTATAATTTCTTGGGATGAATTAATATTTGCGATGAGTAACTTTTCATTATTTGAGGAGAATAGAAAAGATCCTAAAATGAGTGTACTGATAAAATATCAGTTACCTCCCCTTAAAATCTAGGAGGTATAAAATGCATCCTGTAACATGCGTCAGTAGAGGAGTAGTCAGAGTAAACTGCAATAAATCTTTGGTATAATTTTCTTCACTGGTTCTGTTTTTACTACAATGGGATTAATGTGTTGTAATAGTGCAAAATTAAGAATTGTTGAGTTATTTGATGAGGCTTGCTTCGTTGCTGTATGAATACAGAATAGGTTGATTCTTTTGACACGCCAGTTTTGATCTAATATAACTGTCTGTTATAGTTTTATGAAGTTATCAAGGAAAACTAGTAAATACATCAGTTTGTTCCAACGGTAATGGTAATATTAACTTAATTTATTTATGTAGACAAATTTATCAAGCCCTCATTGCACCCCAAGACAAAATATAATTTTAAGGTATGCTATATTTATATATTTAAGGACTACCCACAATGCACCAATGACCCATATATATATATATATAAATAGTGAATAAAAAAACAACACTCGCAGCCTGACGATTGCCTCTAGCATGAAACAGCCTGTCGCCTCTGAGTGTCGACTTCAATGTTCACTTTTATATTTACTTGCACTTGCTTTTTTAAAACGTTATTTGTATTGTATAGCAGTATTTAAAATAGATGCCCTCTTTTTTATTTTAAGCGGTGTGTATTACGTCTATCAACCCTTGCACTCGAAAAAAATTAACCAAGAAAATGTATTCCTCTGGCATGCTCCAAAGGTGAGTTTTCCATTGATAAAAGAAATCACCATTGTTTTTGCAACGCTCGTCTATTAAGAGAATCAAATCACGGTGAAGTTATGTTTTTATCTTTTTACGGGATGCACAATACCACGTTCAGTTATTCCTGAAAGCTCATATGCGTTAAGTCTCATATCCGAAACGTAAATCGGTCGAGGGATGTAATATACACAGGTTAAAATAACATTAAATCAAACGGAGCGTATATGTCAAACACAAGTCTCCACTAAAATAACGTTTGAAATTATATATATATATATATATATATACATATATATATATATATATATATATATATATATATATATATATAGTATTTACATTAGTCGGACTAGTGTCCTCATCTTTGTCGCCATATTTGTCACAACGTTTCGGCCGTTGTACGCTCCGGCCTTCTTCAGGTGGTTGGAATGTCGAACTGAACCCTTTATTTCGATCACTGGGGTAGACTGTTCTAGTTCCACGTTTGATGGATGTCAGTAATCAGTTATCTCCTGCTAATTTTCCCTCTGAAAGTTCTCCACTGCCTTAACCTGGTATTGAACTCACACTCTTTGGGCCTGTCACTGGATCTAACCAACGCCTTTATTCATTGTGCCATGTGTCCAACTAATGTAAATACTGTACATAATACCTCATCTCATATATATATATATATATATATATATATATATATATATATATATATATATATATATATATATATATATATATATATATATATATATATATATATATATATATATATATATATATATATATATATATATATATATATATATATATATATATATATATATATATATATATATATATATATATATATATATATATATATATATATATATATATATATATATATATATATATATATATATATATAGTGTGCGTGGGGGTTGTAGTGATTTTCATTCTTTTAAGCATGAATTGACCCCTTAAGGGCTGTCTGCAATTTTTGTTTGCATTATTGTCTTGTCCATCTTTCTACGCCGCCATTTGCATTTTCTTACGCTTTTTACCCAGGTTAACATATTATTTATCTTCCATTCTTAGAATCCCATCCAATTTTAACCCTTAATTTTACACTTGCACGTTTCATTATTTAGCTTTTTGCATTCTAACCTTTTTTTTATGGACACTATAGTTTCGTCATTCTTCTCCAATATTATAAGTTACAAACTGAATTTTGACATTTTCTGATTCCTTATCTTCCGACTTACCACTCAGCTTCAATACAGAACATATTATTCCGTTATTTTTAATTTCCTCTTTCTTGTTTCATTTTCTTCCAGATATTTCCACATTCCCCACCTTCTTTTTCCATCCTCAGGCGTATTTTTTTTTCTTCCTACTGAACGTCTGTCTGACCCAGTTGCCATGGCGCGAATTTTCTCCTCTTGATTTCGTTTTCTTTATTTTGTTTTCTTATTTTCACTTCACGATCGGATATTAAGAAAAGACCATGGCATGAAGTATTCTTCTTACCATCTCCAGAAAATCATTAGATCTGTGCGACGGAGATCGCATCTAAAATTACTTATCGTCAGACACGCTCCTACCGTTGAATATTTATTCGTGTTACCATTTAATTATAGCCAATCGAACGCAGTAAAAGTCAGACAATGGATTTCTTTTATTAGTTCACAGTCTTTCAACGCGCTAAAGGGAAGATCAGAAAAATCTGTAGAACACTTCAAAACAGATAAACAATAAATCCTTGATTAATGATATTAGGTCGAGAAAATAAGGTAATATACAAAAAATGTATGAGCTATGTTCAATTTAATCTATGCAGCAAATGCATGTTTCTGAAATTGGAATGAATTAAATGATAGCGAATTAAGGCTTCTTTCCAAACACACCTCGGAGAAACCAATGTGTCTATTTAACTCGGGATCCTGGGGATATGATGTTTTCATTCAGTACATAAGCGGCCATAAATAAATAAATTCAGAGTAATTCTTAGTAAATTGAAAAGTTTTCGTTAAAAAATATCATATCATATATATATATATACTCGACTCTATCCGAATTCGACGTATGAGATTCAAGCCGATCAGTTCCGAGGAAACTAACAGCCCGACACCAGCATATGAGATTTGATTATAGTGGTGAAGGTTTTGTGCAGAACCATTCATACAATTGAAGGGCCGAATACAGAGACATGGTGCATTATGTGCTTCTGGGTCCCCAAACGACCATCCCGAGATTTTGAATTCAGAGTTGTCCTTCTCCTAGACCAGTTGCCATGCAAGTATATAGAACCCAGTCTGTCCTGCTATTTACCCATAGCTGGAGGGAGAAGAAGAGGATTCACACCTTTCCCAAGGGTATTAACACGTAAGTGAAATTAATGGTTTCGACTGAAATTCGAACTCGGCCCTACTCAATTCAATCCGCTATCAATTACACCACCGTATATATATATATATAAAGATCAAGAACAGTCAGATTAAAATCCACAGTTCTTTAGCATTCATTTTTGAAAGTGTTCGATAAAAGGGAGGGAATAATATTTTAATATTTTTATTTAAAAAATATTTTACATCGCGACACAGAAATTTCCATGTTTCGTAATATAAAATTTGTTCCATTATCAAGCGATGTTGGACAACTTTTCATAAATGATAATGGAACAAATTTAGAGTTCCGAAACATAGACATTTCTGTGTCAAGATGTAAAATATTTTTAAAGATATATATATATATATATATATATATATATATATATATATATATTCATTTTTGTTTTGAATTATGCTATAGAAATCTCGACAAAGTTTTTCAATGTCGTATGCTCTGAGGATGTAAATTCTTTAGATCTATATTTCAGATCTTTACAGCTACGAACGACCAATGTTACGTATACATGGTCAAATCGTCCACATGTCGTTCTTTTTTTAATTGGAAAGAAAGGAGG
Organism: Acanthosepion esculentum; assembly: GCA_964036315.1. NCBI lineage: Eukaryota > Metazoa > Mollusca > Cephalopoda > Sepiida > Sepiidae > Acanthosepion > Acanthosepion esculentum. Next base: position 10,540,088 of record OZ038485.1, on the reverse strand, counting down.
TTACTTTGGGACTCTTTCTTCCTCTTTTGTCGAAAAGAATCCTGAGAGGGTGCTTCCTCAACCACTATAAATCTTTGAAATAACGAATGGTCAAATAAATGATCACTTGATTTTAGTTAAATGTCCTTCTTTCTGTCAGTTTTTGAAGATATCTAGAAATGGACATTTACGAATCTCAGGTGAACAAGAAAAAACATCGAGTTATTGATGTGAGGAGAAAAAAGCCATAAACATTAAGGATCCAATTACTGGTAAGTACTAATCTGGTTAAAAGATTAAATACCTTGATTAGTACTCATGCCATATTAGTAATAATTTGCGTTGACGGGGCTTCTTCTTCTTATCGAGACGCTACACTCATCCAGTGTTAAAGCTTCAAGGTCGTTAAGTGTACATGGATCTTCAGGATTGGAGCAAGCTAGCGATTTTCCATAGTTTATGCTTGTCCGCATTGGCAATTGCGATCAACATCGATGACATACCACCATTTCTGAAGGTTGGCTCTACAGCAACCAACAGCTGTTCAGATGCAATGTACGCAGATCTGGAAAGGGACAGTCGTCACTGGAGCCAAGGTGTAGGGATTCTGTAGGGCTGAGAGAGAACCTGTGTTCCACGATGTTAAGGCGGCTACACCACAGGAACAAACGTTGGCTAGTAGCTATGTTGTTCAGGCGTTCGGCTGTTCACTGACGTGGAGTGGTTGACGTGGGTCAATTTTCTGCTTTAACTTCTCGGGTCGGGAGTAGACTGTTCTTCTTATGCAGTGGGAACAATGCCACTAAGCAGGTCATCTACTTAGGTTTGCCTGAGACACCCAGTGATATATCTGTAAGACTTGTTTAAGACGGGGGCGATTTTATTTACTGCTGCACACTGGTGAGAAATATTCTGTTGTGGAGTAGCAAACGGCTAGGGTGGTTAGTACCGGCACTGGTACACCATTTGCCTCGACTGAACGCGTTGAGGGTATGGTATACGGAGCAAGTCTATGATTGACCTACATTGTGTTGGGTTTATGAATGGTGCCACCGTACATCGCAAGAATATATGTAGCAAAATAGAGTTTACTAATAGAGAGAGGCGGCTTCCTGTCGAGCTCTACCCAGGTTAGGTTAGACAAGCTTTGTCTACCTTGTTAATGTGAGTAAGTGTTGTTTCCGGCCTGTCCCCGGCCACATCTTTGGTTATGATCCAGATTGATATTCCCAACCTCCCAAGTTTGTTTATTGTCCCTTTTTATCTTGACTGGGTCAGCTTTATATTTTCCCATGGCCGTATAATTTTTTTTTTTATCTTTCTCCCTCTCCCTTAGCGAGGGAGTCTCTTTATTTTGTCCAACGGGCAGAATACAGCGGCCACTCTGTTTTGGGGGTTGGACGGGCCCTACTAAAATTTGTTATGTTTAATTTGATTTCTGTTAATATTTATTTTATTATTGGGTTCATCTCCCTCCCCTCTCATTCTTCATTATTAAATTTTTATGTATTATTTATTATCATTAAATTTTTACGGCATGGGGTGCGTTTTGTAGATCCCCCTTGAGAGGATGCGGTATTATGGTGTATGAAAGATTGATTGGTGATGGATAAGTTCTTGCGGTGAATGTGCAGATTGTAATGAGTGAATGGGTCGTGAATAGGATTAGCGAGGTATAGGATAATTAGTTAAGACCAGCCTCTACCCTCCCTTTTTTCGGCCTCGTGTCATAATTGTATTTTCTTAATACACTAAACATTGAGAGGAAGTAATAATTGTCACATCGGGGCGGCTTCCTGTGGAGCTCACCCCTGGTTAGGTTAGATAAGCTTTGTGTTCCTAGTTAATGTGAGTAAGTGTTGTTCCCGGCCTGTTCCCGGCCACATGGTTGGTTATGACCCAGGTTGAGATTCCCAACCACCCCAGTTTGTTTTGGACACATTTTCATCTCGACTGGGTCAGCTTTTATATTTCCCATGTCCGTATAACTTTTTCTCCTTTCTCACTCTCTTAGCGAGAGAGCCTCTTGATTTTGTCGAATGGGCAGAATAGAGCGGTCTCTCCTTTTTGTGTGTAGGACGGGCCTTACTAACAACAGTTATATTTAGTTT
>OZ038485.1:10347998-10532998 GCA_964036315.1 Acanthosepion esculentum | reverse complement strand
TTAATTTATTCCTCTATTGGATCATGTTATTTAATTATGTGTGAAAAATAATATCGCCCAAATGTCCGGCAAGGTTTCGGCGGCACACCTCCACTCGATGGTCAAAATCTTTGATGGCGTCTCTGCATAGTTGCTCCTCGATGTCACCAATAAGCCTTATTCTCTCATCCTTCAGCTGTTGAATTGTTGTTGGCTTTTGGCATAGACATTATGTCTGAGATGACCCCCAAAAGAAGAAATCTAAAGGCGTCAAGTCGCACGATCGTGGTGGCCAACTGAATTCGGTGTTTTGAGAGATGATACAAGCTGGGAACTTCTCATTCAAATTCTGTTTGAACCTTCCATTTTCGTAATAGCCTTCGATAACTTTAAAACGTTCGTTGATTATTAATCTTTTCATGGTTGAAATTGCCAAAGACTTAAGTTGTTAAATCTGAAAGAAAAAAAAAATCATTATCCACTTAAACTTAATTCACATTTAAAATTGGTCCAAGTTATTGGAACACCCTCTATACGCATATATCGTATCCCAGAAATAACATTTTGAACATTTCGGTGGATGGACAAACGTCCCATGATGTTACACGATTACCGCCAGCAACACAAGTGAGTCGTTTTTTGAATTTTTTTTTCTTTTTGTTACACCAAGAATCCATATTATTTTACATTTCTAACCTTATTCATTCAACATAGCAACATATACATAATAAATCTTTCAATATATCTGTGTACAGGACAGACCTAAAAGGGGTCAATCAATGTCGGAAACCAAAACTGAATTCGAACACCGGTGACCGATTCCATTAACCGCGCCAAAAAACATTTGGGTGAACATTGTACACCTAAATATCGGAAACATTAAAGTAACGACGAAAGAAGTGATTGATAACTTCAGAGCCACTGCTTGCTTACAAATTAAAAGTCTGAAAATAAAACGTCAGAGATAAAATAAAACTGATTCTGTAAGGATAATTTATAACATAAATATTCGAAAGAGCAAAATATATTGATATACTGTAGTAATTAACCTGACAATTTCGATTCGAGGTTTTTCTTGGGCATAATCTTATTAACCTCGACGTAAACTAAATTAATAAATGAACAATTTGTTCATATGCTTTTACTGAATATATATATAAATGTGTGTGTGTATGTATGTATGTATGTTTGTATATATATATATATATATATATATATATATATATATATATATATATATATATATATATATTATATGTATATATGTATGCAGGTGTGCAGTGAAATAGGAAAGAACACGTTAGGTAGATAATCCGGTGTTCTTTAGTATTTAGCTTTATTTTCAAAAGGACAGTGCTCCATACAGAAGTAGAGCTTATATTATATATATATTATATATATATATATTATATTGCACGAGTCTTCGGCAGAATTGAGTCACTGTCAGTCACTGTGTGTTTATCTAAATCTAAAAATAAATACGCTAAAATTCACCTTCATCCCTGACCGCGCACTGACGGCTTAGTGGGAGAAGTTCCAACTGACGCAAATTCAGTCGTGTTTCGTTCCTAGCTAGAGGCAACCGGACGTCAGGCCACATTGATGAGCTGTGAAACAGCGAAACAGTCTGTCTGTGGATGACAAATATATATATATATATATATATATATATATATATATGATGTACAAACACACTGTGTAACAGCAAAATTGTACAAATCGTGTAACATCATGGAAGGTTTGTCCATCCGCCAAAATGTTCAATATTTAAAAATCCACTAAACTAATCCAGGTTCTTTGTCCAGGTTTTCAGATAAGACGTTTAGCCATTTTGATACCATTTGTCATAAGAATCACTGAAATAAAATTAAAAAAAACCTTTTAGCTAATTAGCTAGAAAGATACCAGGTTAAAATCATTTTGTGTCAACCACAGTCTTCTCAACTGGACAATGGTGAGAAGAAAATGATCCTTCAGGTCTTTAGTAATGGTACCAACATTCACACTCTGGCTTCCATCTTCAAAGTCCATTCAATAGAACGGTAAATAAGGTTTCAAAAGAAGGAACAGTAAACTGGATCAGGATGTCAAAACAGCAAGAGGGATTATCTTTTCAGCTTATAGCTAAATACATTCTTATTCTTCAAGGTAGAGTTTAATAGTATTATACAAACCTGGGGGAATTCCAGTAAGATATCGTTATTCATTTCCAAGATATAACGGTCCAAAGCGTGATCTAAAAATTGGCCGATTACTTATTTTTACTATACACTAGGAGTAACGGATAGTGGTTTGGATTGAGGAATCGGAGAGTCGAGTTCGAATTCCAGTCCAATCCATTACAGCGTGCTAATATTCTTGGGAATGGTATGAATCCTCTTCTTCTCCCCCTAACTATGAGTAAATAGCAAGACAGAGTGGGTTCTATAGGCTTGGGTGGCAACTGATCTACCGCTGAAAGAAATGGCAACTTACTGTGAGAAAAAATCTGGTTTGTCAGTCATGTATCGAAAGGTACATGATCGCCACAGCGTGTATCACGTATGGCCCATGACTGACTGATACCCGTATCTGAGATAGCGTTCTGTTTTGTTACGTTTATCGGCCTGCATACTTGATAAAATTTAATTCCAAAGAAGTACCAGAGAGCATTTATTCTTTCTTTCGTTTTATCGAGTGTGTTAGACAGTAGACGTCATACACACTTTTTAAAATAAGATGAAATGGGCGTATATTGCAAACACAGATCTCCACTAAATTAATATTTGAAGTAACAAAATCTCGGATTGAAAATAAATCTATTCATTACATTAAGTATTGTAATAAAAATAATTTTTATAACTCTCCCTTCCCTGTCTAAACTCAACCATGTCTCTCACATTATTCATCACCACCCTCTATATTCACCTTATATAAACTTAATACTGCCCTTCAGAAGTTTAAATTTTGAATCATTTTTTTCAACTTTGAAAGTGAAGTCTGAAGATCCAGAGAAAAATAAAATCTCTGGTGAAATAAATTATAACTAATGGAACCTTCAAGTGATCTGTTTTTTCTTTAAATTAAGTCACACACACACACACACACACACACACACACACACATATATATATATATATATATATATATATATATATATATATATATATATATATATATATATATTAAAATTATAAGAATTAACAGTAAGATTTATAATCCGCTGTTCTTAGCAATTATTTTTATATAAACAGTATAGTGCTCGATACAAACAGTAGAGCAAAATATTATATTTATTTCTTTTTTAAAAATATGATTCCATCGCAAAATATTATATTTTTTTTATTATATATAAAAGCAAACATCTTTTGGTATATAATCCAATTGAATCTTAATAACATAAAATACTGAACCTGATCCACAAAAAAGAAATCAATATATTTATTATAACAGTGCATATAAATTACATAGAATAGAAATACAAATTTATTTCACTCGAATGAAGTAGATTGAGATTTCTGTTCTATATAATATAACCCACACACACACACACACATATATATATATATATATATAATGTATAGAGATATAACACAGGGTGTCCATAAAGTTCGTGTGCAGTTTAAAAAATTATAACTTTATTTGTATTTGCGATAGAAATAATTTGTGAAAAGGATTAGAAAAAAAGTAAATCTATATTTTTTAAGGTTTTATTGAAATTTTATTTAAGTTTCCACATGTCCTCCATCATTAGCAATACAAAGGGTAATACGATTTTGCAGTTCACGGAAAACATTTGCCAACTGATTTACAGTAATGCCTGAAATCACATTAGTTATTTTAGCTATACTTAAAACTAGGTACATTAAACTTATAGCATTTTTTACAGATTATTTCTATCGCAAATACAAATAAAGTTATAACTTTCCTTTAAAGTGCACACGAACTTTATGGACACCCTGTACACACACACACACACGCACACACACACACACATATATATACACACACACACACATATACATACATATATATATATATATATATATATATATATATATATATATATATATATATGTTATAAACTTTAATGTACCTAGTTTTAAGTATAACTAATGTGATTTCAGGCATTACTGTAAATCAGTTGGCAAATGTTTTCCGTGAACTGCAAAATCGTATTACCCTTTGTATTGCTAATGATGGAGGACATGTGGAAACTTAAATAAAATTTCAATAAACCTTTAAAGAAATATAGATTTACTTCTTTCTAATCCTTTTTACAAATTATTTCTATCGCAAATACAAATAAAGTTATAAATTTTTTAAAGTGCAAACGAACTTTATGGACTCCCTGTATATATACGCACTCGTTATGACCCGAAAGATTTCACGAGAAATGTTCCTAGAAGTTAAGCTGATCGTTCATTTATTAATTCGTTGAATTCTCCACAGGGAATTCAGATATTAACATTTAATCAATATTTTTCCTGATGGAAAATCATAGGATTTGTTAAATAAATAAACATAATTCATAAAGAGACCAGCCGAGGATTAAATGAAAACAAAGCATGAAATTTCACCAGAGATAGATTAAACTCTTATCTGGGATAGACTGTATGTAAATATCAAAATGAACATTGAAGTCAACACTCAGAGGCGACAGTCTGTTTCATGATTTATATAGGGTGACCCCAAAAAACGGGAACTTTTTAACAATCCAATAAAACCAAGAGTGATGGAAGAAAAATATTTAATTCATAGTAATTGAAACCTTAAAACATGCCATTTAAGAAACAATGTTGGAATTTTCATTTTTTTAAAATTATGTCCTGTAGATTGCGTCCTCCTGTACGAATGCATTCTTGAAATCTGCTGTTGAGATTCCTCATTGACTGCTGCAACATCTCAGCTGGGATACTGTGAATGTCATTCTCGTTACTAAAATGGCGAAATGTTTACTTGCTCAAGGTCCCTGTCTCGCAGTGTTGCCACTTGCTCATGTCTGGCAATACGCACTTCAAAAATTCCCATTATTTTGGGTCACCCTATATTTAAGCAGGAGACTGAATCTCGATGCTGTGTGTGTTTTTACTTTTTTTTTTTTTTAAAGCGTTTCGCCCCAAGCTAGGCTGGAAGCCACTAGCATGCAAGGGGTTACAGAGAGTTGGAGCGAGAGAAAAGAGGAGTGATAGAGGAAAGGATGAAGAGAAACATAGGCGATAGATCAAGGCATCTGGAGACGTCGATTGACATTACATTTGAATAGTTGGAGATTATAGCTATCAGGGAAACAGGAAAAGGGGAGGGAGTTCCACAGGCGAGAGGTACGAGACATGAAGCTATTGGAGTAGAAGGGAGGGCTACATTTAACAGTTTCCTCAGTGAAAGTGTGAGAGCGAAATGCCAGACTAGTTGAACGCTTAAATTCATGAAGTCTGGGAGCCAGCGAAAGCATCTCATGGGAGCAGTTACTTTAAAAGTATTTGTAAAAAATAAAAAGACAGAGGGAGGCGACGGCACGTTTTTGAGAGAGCAACTGCAGACGAGATGCCAGATCAGGGCCAATTACATTGCATATCCGTCTCTGGATTTAATCAAGGTTGAAAATGACGTTTGAAATGATATATATTATTTTGGTGTTAATAATTCATTATTATTTAGTTCGTTAATTCATTGATAATTGAATAAAATATTCTGGTGCCTTCAGATGGATAAATAGGGAAATAATATATTGCTTCTTTGTCGACAAGGTCTTGTATTAAACTATATAATTTTGCCACGGGCTTAAATCTCGTTTTCTATAGCTGGGAGAAATCGTATTTTAAACTGTAGTCATATGGTTCAAGTGTATTTTCAAAGACGGACGGACCGCCTTTATATAAACGCTAAACCCAAGAACATTAAAGACGTTCGCTTTTACGATATTAACGCTTAGTAGATTATGTAATAGGCATCGTCGATTGCTTCTATTCATTTTCCGATCAGTTTGTCATGAGATGAAAGATTCAATAACGCGCTTCTTGGAGATTGAATGGTAAATACTGACATCGATTGTAATTATTCTCAATTAAAGGACAATTTAGGAAACTGCGAACATCAAAGGTTTAACTTTTATTTACAAATTCGAAATATTACGATCAAGAAAAAGAATCTAACAATTCCCGAAACTCCTGGAAGCTCATATTCATTATTCAATTATTAAGTTTATTTTTAGTGCAACACTCAGACCACTTTACAGACAACTAGCCGCCATACTCAGCTGGTCGATGAGAAAAGCATTCAATTAGATTGGAGCAAAAACAGCATCATGTTTAGATGTAACAGAGTCTATCTTCTTCAATTACTTTAGACTACTTTCATTAAAAGACATTTTGAATTAATGCAGTTACTGATATAACAGAAGTAGTCTGTATTTATTCAATCGAAGTTATCCGACGACATGATTGGGTAAAACAGGCAACATGAAGACCCACTTCAAGCTACAATTATTTTGGAGTTTTTGAAATTCAATTTGTCATTGTGCTGCCAGGGATGTAAAAGAGGATATATTTATAAAGCAATTGTTAAATGTGAAGAAAATTGTTTGAAAGTTCAACAAAAAATAAGAAAAAAACCCAGTATAAATCGCCATTTTTCGCTATTTACGCGCGTTTTCACTAAATGGGTGGACTCAACTATCAAGTTAAATGACTGCTAAACAATCAATTGTTGGCTACAAATGAGTGAAGTTTGTATTAGATTGATAGAAAATTGAGGGAGCTTTTAGTTTAAAATTTCTGTTGAAATCGATTTGTGTTGAAATCGATTTTTCGTTTTTCGCAGTTTTTCCCTGAACGCAGTGTCGTAGAAATAAAAATCAGGTATTGTTAAGCTCGCCATGATGTACGTAACCTACATACTGAGTTTGAACGAAATCCGAGAAAAAAAGTTGAATTTATCCAGATTTGATCGGCTTTATCTATTATTGATTTTGAAAAGAATTATCGATTTTTGCTTTAGAAACCTATCCCTTACATTGTACAGTGTATATGCCAAGTTTGGTCGAAATCGGTTGGATGGATCTCGAGTGAAATGTTATCACACAGACAGACAGACAGACACACAAGCACAAAGACACACTCTGTTATATATATATATATATATATATATATATATATATATATATATATATATATATATATATATATATATATATATATATATGATTGTTAACTAAGCAGAAAATAATACCATTAAGAAATGATTAATATTATCATTATGATAATTCTGCTTTAACTTTCATTAGTTTGTAAGTAGAACACATGCATTACAAGCTGCCACAGATACATAATGAACCATTCCTTTTTGATTGCAAGGAAAGACAAGAGAAAATATACAGCAGGGACGCTTTTTGATTTCACTAAGGGAAAGAAGTTATACATACACCGCTGGCCAAAATTTTAAAACCAATAAAAATAAAGGAAAAATATATCTCTTGCCTAGTCAGAACAAACCAAATATTTTAATAGCGTTTCAAAAATGAAAATGAGTAAAGAAAAAATAATAATTAAAAAAATAGTATTTAATAAGGAAATTTCAATACTAGGGAATTATTACCTGGTCAAAAGTTCAAGTCCATGACTAAAATAATTTTTAAACAGAGTATAAAATGTCCAAAAAGACGTATCAGTTGTTAGTGGTACGGCCGTCATTGTGAATAACTTCAAAAATCGATCATGCATGATCCATATAAGTGCCTTAGTATAATAATATATGGACTGTTATTCGATGGAATTAAGATGACTTTATGAAGATTGGACACTGTTTGGAAATGACGTCCATTTCTATAGACAACACAATCAACCTCCAAATATTTTCAATGGTTTTCAGGTCGAGAGAACACGCTGGATGGTCCAAAAGTATCACGTTCTTTGCTATAAAAAGTTTCGAAAAATTTGTCCTGTGGGCATTATGGATTGCAGCGTTGTCTTCCTGAAAGATCCAGTAATTTCCACGCAAACGAGGTCCTTCAACGAATAAGGATGCTCTCTCTAACATGGAACCAGCCGTCCTTTGACGCCCGTTATAAACTGAAGCTCCACTGCACATAAGAAAGAGATAGCACCTCAGATCATCATAAAACATCTAGCGATGTGACGTGAAAAAGGTTCCCGATTTGATATTTTTATCGTGCCAGTAACGTTGGAAGCCATCTGTACCATCCAGCTTAAAATGTTTTTGATCATAGAACAAAACCGTTTCACACTTTTCTATGTTGCATGTTTGGCGCTTCTCAACGGAGTTTAAGCAGGCTGTTTTGACGTATGGAACGAGGCGTGAACTTTGAAGACGTTTACGGTTCTTAATGCCTTTCTCGCGGAGCTGCAGTCTTATTTTTCTCCAACTTAATTCTGCATCCGGTTGGGCCTTAATTCTGTTAAATGATCGCCTGGTATCTTGCCGGACAACCCGTCGAATCATCCAACTCAACACTGACGAAATGTCTTGTGCCGACAACTTGAAAATCTCGTTCTGTATCCATAATGAAATTTGAAACAGCAGTTTCTCTACGGCCACCACCGTAGATAGGAAACTTGCTACACGACAATTCTGCCGAAATTCTGTCAACCTTTTAGCTTTTTCCATGTTTTTTTTTTAGCTAATGTCACATTTTAGATAACAGTTGGAGGTGTTGTCTGCTCTAATGTATGGGTACAAATGAATACATTTCGTTACAGGTTTACCAATTAAATTTAAATATGGTCTTAAAACTTCATCCAGATAGCATCTAGCCTAATTTCATAGTATTCAAGCTATCATTATTAAGTGCTAAAATATTTTTTTCAATTTTTATTTTTCCTTTTATTTTCTTTTTCGCTTCATTTTTAGAAACTCTATACAAATGAATGATTGGATGTAAAAACGCACAAAGTATACTTCATTTTTTTAAATTTTCGTTGGCCTTAAGATTTTAGCCAGCAGTGTAATAATGAGAAAGAAAGAAAGAAAGATAAAGAAACTGAGATAGATAGATATGAACGGCCTGAGATAGATAGATATGAACGGCATGAGATAGATAGATAGATAGATAGATAGATAGATAGATAGATAGATAGATAGATAGATAGATAGATATGAACGGCCTGAGATAGATAGATAGATAGATAGATAGATAGATAGATAGATAGATAGATAGATAGATAGATAGATAGATATGAACGGCCTGAGATAGATAGATAGATAGATAGATAGATAGATAGATAGATAGATAGATATGAAGAGCTTTAGATAGATAGATAGAGAGATAGATAGATATGAACGGCCTGAGATAGATAGATATGAACAGACTGAGATAGATAGATAGATATGAACAGACTGAGATAGATAGATAGATAGATATGAACAGACTGAGATAGATAGATAGATAGATAAGTATGAACAGACTGAGATCGATAGATAGATAAGTATGAACAGACTGAGATCGATAGATAGATAGATATGAACGGCCTGAGATAGGTAGATAGATATGAACAGCTTGAGATAGATATATAGACATGAAGAGACCAAGATAGATAGATATATAGATAGATAGATATGAACAGATTGAGATAGATATAAAAACGCAAATGGTATACTACATTTAAAAAAAATTTTCGTTCGACTTAAGATTTTAGCCAGCAGTGTGTAATAATGAGAGAAAAAAGATAGATAGACAGACATGAACAGACTGAGATAGATTAGATAAAGAATCTGAAATAGATAGATAGATAGATGTGAACAGCCTGATATATATATATATATATATATATATATATATATATATATATATATATATATATATATATATATATATATATCGTTTTTTTCTCGGACTGGACGGTATCGCCGACTCTGGCCATTTCACCAGTTGCGTGGACGATGAGCTACTAAATAGAAAATGGTTGTTGACTGGAAGTTTTGTTGAACTATATAGGATTTTGAGCATTAAATTTGTTTAAATTGTTTAATTTTTCGTTAACCCTTTCAACACTAGCCCTAATCATAAAATTATCTTTGACCATAAGGCTAAATTCTCTCTATATAGTTTTCCTCTCTTCTTTAGTAAGCAGGTAGCAGCAGACGGCGTCATGGTTTAACTTCCTTTGTTATCTCCCTTTGTTTTCCCATTTTTTTTATCCACTTTTGTTATCACATACAGTCAATTTATGAACCAGTCACACATTTTTACCAAATAATTTTGATAGGCTTTTGAATCTTTACTATACAGGTGGGTGGTAGAAAAAGTGGGCGTTGACGGAAAAATGGCTGGAAACCCCCGAGTTAGATAGCGAACGCTCTCACGGGTTTAATGTCTGCTTCAATGAAATGGAAAATCTTGTCAATTTTAAATATTTTCATTTGTACCCACTTTTTTCTTCAAAGTGTTATCTATGATTTTTACGGCAATATCTGGTTACAGTTCTTAAGCTCAAATATCTATCGGCGCAAAAGAGGAATGTTTACGAGTAACTTCTACTCATGGAACTGACAAGGAACTTATCCAAACATTAAATTAAAAATGTTGATTTATCAGACAATTCTAATAGGGTAACGTGAAAATATTTCACGTGTGTTTGAGTAAATTTAAATTGAAATTGGAGTAATCGGTATATATTTAAAATATGAACATCAATGTTTGCATGTTTATTCAGAAGTAATAGTGAAAATTAATTCAATATTAAAAAGGCCCGTTGCCGATACGGGTCTGTAAGTTGGAAAATCTCGTTAAATAAGTGCAATTTTATCTTTTATATTTGTCATCATGCGTCTTATATTTTGACAAACATAGCGGGTCTTTCTCAAGGGAAATTATTAATTTGAATATTCAGCATTAAAAATAAGAATATAAATATAAATGATTCCAGTTTCTCCTTCATTTCCAATCTGGTCTTTTCGTGATTTTTATAAATAAAATTCTATTGTTTTATTCACGGATTCTATAATTGAATTATATATGAACGACCAAAGATATTGGAGAAAAACACAAAATAAACTTTGAGTGGGCTGATTTTCGGAAACACAATGGAATGATAATCTTATCTGATTCAGTATAAGGAAATTCTGAAGGAAATGCTGGTACTACTGTTGATTACTAAATTATTGTTTTAAAACAATATTTCAGAAAAATAAATTTGTCAGGTTCAGTGCCTGTTATAACACGTTTCTGTATCGATTCCATTTTTCTGCCAAACATTTTGCTTGAGGGATTTCGGATATGTTAACATCGTATGCCATTACTTTCTGTACGAGTTGCATTTGCTAAACATTATATTATTGCTGCAGTTGAAATTCATCGAGTGATGTGTTTTTTGTTATTAGGTACCGTTGATTTATTTTTTGTCATCATGCAGTGCCACTCCAATATGTTCTAAGGAGGATGGACTTCGGAAAGACAAACAGGCTTCAGTCACTCAAACGATATTTAAACATTGATATGAGAAAGCGGTTCATTATTCGGACTATTGTCCTCATCTTTGTCGCCATATTTATTACAACGTTTCGGCCTTTCAGTATCTGTCTATATTTCTCAAATGAGGTATTATGTACACTATTTAAATTATTCGCACTGTTGTCCTCATCTTTCCCTCTATATTTATTACAAAGATGTGGCCTTTACATTCGTGGGTGGCGCAGTAAAGTCACTGAGATTCTGTCACTTTTCCTCTCACCACCACTGGCAAATACCTTGACAGGAATTTTTAAACAAACTTTGGGAAGAAGAACTTGGATTTTGCCAGCACATTTTAAGAACGTCTACACAAACGTTATTGAACCAATCTTCAGAAACGCCTAAATACTGATTGATTATTCTGGGATCGGTTTAAATATCAATCATCACATGTAGAATGCCGTAGTGAACAACAGCTTGATCATTGTGAATATGACAACAAAGATTACGAAATCAGAACAATGAAAATAGTGGAAATAATTACTATACCTCATCTCACAAATATAAAAACATCTTGAACCATGCCGACGGTACAATGGCCGAAAAATCGTGAATATGACAGTAAAGATGAGGACAACTGTCCGAACAATGTAAATAGAGTAAATAGTCACAGTATTTAATCTCAGAAATATAGACAGTTCCCGAAGAACCCCGGAGCGTACAACGGCCGAAACATCATGAATATGACACTAAAAATTAGGATAACAGTTCGAACAATTAAAATTATAGTAAATAGTCACAGTATTTCATCTCAGAAATATAGACAGATCCTGAAGAAGCTCGAAGGTCGCAAATAACAGTTTAGAGCAATAATTAAATCTCTAAAATAAATAAAATACGATCTAAAACAGTGTAGCAAAAGAAATATAGATTTGCCCCACTGAAAGATGGGTATCATAGCTAGTTTGTCATGAGAAGAAAAAGGAACGAAATGTAGGTACTGATTAATAGACGCTAATGTAACATTGTCAGCTTTTCTGGATAATTCTAGAATAGATGACTGGCTTCAAAATTCTAATGTCGTGAGTGGGGAGAAAGTTACACCAATTTTGAATTTCCTGAGATATTTTGGGGTATAAAAGAGAAGGTAAACTGGCAAGTCAGATGTTGCAAATCCCTAGTATTTGCACCATTACGTTTACGACATTTTTCAAAACCGTCTTGCGGAAAACAAAACCGTTTCTGTATCACACTCTTACCTGTTAACGCTGATATATTATTCTGCTTCCGGTAAAATTAACTCCTTCTGTTTTGCTGCTTCCAAACCCATTGTCACTGATAAATGTGTTCACTGAAATCCTTTAGAGGTGGGGGTCTGCTTTCAGTAACCCACCAAAATATTGCCTGTAGTTTTAACGTTCGTCGATAAATAAAAATGCGAACACCAACAAGTATAAACTAGTTTTAACAAGAAATAATTTGTGTTATCCTCAGTAGGATGTAAAAACAAACATACATCCGTATTTTCATTTACGCAAATTATAACATACGCCTGATTACATAGGGTGAAGGGAGGCTGGAACTGAAACAATAATGTTGGTCGTATTTCAGTTTCGATTAAATTTGAGCTTTAATATATTGATTTATACATATATATATATATATATATATATCCGATGCGATGAGAGCGAAAGTAATACATAAATTCCAACGTTCACATCATTAATCCAAAAAGGGGTCGATACCGATAGTAGAGCGATAATTATTTATTTACTATAATTTTATCATATAGACAAAACCATTTTACTCACTACAAAGATGTAACTTCGTTTCACTGCATTTCCACAGCACTTCGACGGGTGAATAACCGTTTCCGATTCTCACCCGTCGAAGTGCAGTTGAAATGCACTGAAATGAAGTTGCATCTTTGTAGTGAGTAAAATGTTTTTTTCTATATGATAAAATTATAATAACTAAATCTCTCTCTAACTCTCTCTCTCTCGCTCTCTCTCTATATATATAAATATATATATAAATATATATATATATAAAGAATATAATATAAAAGCGTGCTATATTTATGGGATAAATTGCTCAATATCAGAGATAGACCGTGTATAAATATAAAAGTGAACATAGAAGTCAACACTTAGAGGCGACAATCTGTTTCATGCTAGATGCAATCGTCAGGCCATATATATATATATATATACATATATATACCGGGTGTAATAGCAAAATTGTCCAAATTATGTCGCAGCAACAGTTGTTAGATTAAGATTTGAACCGTTCTATCCTAGAAATGATTAAAGATGTCTTACTGGAATTCTTCGAGATTCTTATAACACTATTGGGCTCTACTTTGAACAATTAGAATATATCTAGCTCCAAGTTGAAATGATGGTCCCTCTTGCTGTTTCGACCTTCTTAACCACTTCTCCTCTCTGCTGTTCTCTCTTTTTAAAACTTATTCATCGTTCTCTTGATGGTTCCTGAATGGACTTTGAAGATGGTATACAGACTAGGACTTTTTATACCATTACTGAAGGACTAAGTGATCTTTTCCCTCTTACCATTGCTCAGCTGGGAAGGCATAGTGACACAAGACAATTTTGACATGCTCTCTTCTTGCAGAATGAATCAATTTTTTTAAATGACTCTTACGACAAATGGTAGCAAGATGTCTAAACCTCATGTGTGATAACCTGGGGAAAAAAAGAAACTCAATTGGTTTAGTTTTTTTTTATATTAAACCTTTTGTGGGATGGACAATTTTCCTACAATCTTACACCATTGAGCAGGTTTGCTATTACACCCAATACATATATATATATATATATATATATATTACCAAGCCAGTTAACAATAGATTGTTTATTATTTTTTAGATTAGCTACCGATTTGAGCTTATCTAACTGTTCAGACTTACCACTAAGACAGGAGTCAATAGAGACTGGCAGTTACAACTCATAATTTTGCAATTGAAATTGCTAGATGCAACCGTGATTTCTATGGTAACAGTTTCTTCACTCGTATTTCTCTCTTGTGGAAAACCTTTCAGGTCTCTTCCTCTCCAGAGTCAATAGTTGTGCCATCAGCATAGGTACCGAATTGAGAACTGATGTTATTGGTGAAGTTGTAGATGAAAATTAGAAACGGCATCGGGCCAAGGATAAAGACCTGGACAACAGCCGCATTAACGTATAAATGAAGAAGAGAAAAAATCATAATCTTCGGATAGATTACGCCAAATCTTTACTGAGACACACAACAATACAAAAAATTCAACAGGCAACTATGGTCTAGGAGAAGGACAACTCTGAATTCAAAACCTGCGTTTGGGGACCTTTTGGCATTCGTTGCACCAGGTCCCTGTATTCGTCCCTCCAAAAAGTGTGGATAGCCTTGCACAAAGCCTTCACCACTATAGTCAAATCCTGTGTGGGTGTCGGGCTTTCAGTTTCTGGGAACTTATTTGTCTGGCCCTCATACGTCGAGTTCGACGGGAGAGTCCATTATATATATATGTGTGTGTTTGTGTGTGAGAGAGAGAGAGACAGCAAACGTGTAAGAAAGTATAAGAGGTCCTGTTTTGTGTGACCTTTTATATCTTGAACTTTTTGGACTCTGATAATTCTTCTTCTTTTTTTAAAATATTTCAACCGTTCTTCTTTTTGTTCCAGAGTAACATTTCGTGTTTCTGAATAAAATGTTCATTTCTTAACTGACGCTATTCCAATTAATTTGAATTAATTATTCCGTAATTATAAAATGGATGAAATAATTTTATGGTTTTCTCTATGTAGACTAAACTAATAAAAGGATTCTCTTTTCTTTTGGATAATCTTATGGCAGTTTCTGGATGCATGGGTTACCCAACAAACACGCAAGCCGCTAGTCTCCCGCTGGCGGGTCGCAGCTGACAACGCCAGAGGTCCTCTGATAGCAGCAACCGGTGGACCTCTAGCGGTCCGCTAGTGTTAACACTTTCGAGACGCACACGCCGGCTACCCGACAATGGGCTACCAGCCACCCACACTAGTGCCATCTCACCCAGTGAGGATAGAACTCACGATTCAGTTGTTAACCGTAGCTTAGACGTGGCATAAGGCTGATAACTCATGTACCAAATCAGGATTACAGCACGATTAAATTATTTCCTTAAATTTCCCGCGGTAAACTTCTTATTTCTTACATGTTTAAGTTTCATATAGCGTAAGCTGCGGCGTACACATCGACCTGACGTACAAGTCGACCTGTCGTACAAGTCGATCTGGTGTTCAACTCGACCTCAAGATTTTTGCACAAAATTTTAAGTTAGACTTATACCTACCGTATAGGCCGTCCCCGAAACATACGGTAGTCTACCAGTGTCCCAAAACTAGGCGTTCCGATAAATGTTATGCTATAGTATACGGTAACCTTTACCAAAGCTACATTAACTCACACCATTTATATTGCGACATTATCCGTAATATATTTCTATATGCGTTGTTTTGCAGACAACCTACAACACACACCCGGTAGATACCGAATATAGAAAATAAGTTATCAATAAAGAGCCGCTATGTGGCATTGTACTGCTATTGCTATCATGAAATTGCGCAGATGCTCTTGATGCCCGTCTGAGTGAAACATCGATTCGATCAGTGTTTACACATAGTGTATCAACAGTCGGACGCGATATGTATTGTGCCGTTAATAGAATACTGGATTTGTGTTACTATTTTATATTAATTTCTGTGTTAATGTGTTCACCATACACAAGTTTTAGTGGGATATATATGTAGCAGCATTCTGGGGGTACAGTTAACGGTGTA
The DNA here is from genome assembly GCA_964036315.1 of Acanthosepion esculentum. Lineage (NCBI taxonomy): Eukaryota > Metazoa > Mollusca > Cephalopoda > Sepiida > Sepiidae > Acanthosepion > Acanthosepion esculentum. The sequence goes on along the minus strand of OZ038485.1, from coordinate 10,516,813 downwards.
CAATAATTGTTAAGTTTTCTGCCCCATTTGTTTCCAACTCGGTGGTAAAGGTCTGCATTTTATACCCACCATATAAGTCGAACTCTAGTTTTAGAATTATTTTTTTAAGATTGAAAACTCTTTTGTACGCCTCAATTTTCCGTACGTTTCCCCAATTATTTAATTGTACGTCAGTAAAAATTACCTCACTCCGTTTATTTGAGCGGGTAGGTTGATTTTGTATGTTAAACAAAAAAGAACACGAATAATTCAGGCGGCATTTATATTTGGTAGAAAGGAGGGGTTAATAATAATGGTCTACGTATGAAGTTAGCTTCTTATTTTAAATTTTATGAAATGCTTGATAAAGCTGCCTTTCGATGTGATTTCGAAAAATGCTGCTGGAGAATTACTTAAACGGAATTCTGTTGGAATTCTCTTTGACAATTCAGAAGCGTCTGTAGACCTGTAGATTTCGACAAATCACATAAAATATGCCGCGTGAAATCGATAATTTTGAACACGTAACAGCGGTGAAACGAATGTAAAGTTGCAACGCTTTATCATATGAGGCGATCTTTAGTTGCGACTGTAATGCCGTCGCCAAAGGAACAATGTTATTCTGTTATTTGTTATCAATAATAATGACGCAATTTGCACTGGTTCTGTTTTCCTATTAAAGAGTTTGCTGTACCTGGCTACAATCAGAAGCCAAAGAAATACAATTTTGTGTAATACTTAGTTAGTCTATTTTAACAGAATATGTTCTACACATGATCTTTCTTATATTTTCTTGTGATGAAGCAGCCGATCAAAAAACAGTATTATTTCCTCTGATGTCATTTAAGGTGACAAAAAGACAAGCAGTTAAATAGGCTTTCAGTTATATCAGAAAAGTAAAGCTACACAAAAGCTAAATTTCACATGTAAAAAGATTTTTAGCTGAAAATCTCTTCATTAAATCAAATAGTTAATTTCCTGGTCGGTGTTATATACATGAGAAGTAGCAGTCTGTCTTTTAGTCTGGTTGAAGTGCTTCTAAAACTGTCTTTAGGTAGACATTAAAAGGAACATACCTACGTTGGCAGAATGACAATACAAAATCTTGCTAATATGCTACTAAGTTGAATAGTTTATTACAATTTCACGATTTTCCTATTAGAATATTCCGACGAATGATAATTCTAACCTTAATGATATTATCCAATATAGCTCCTGGTGAGTTTTACGACAATAAAATATCCGTAAAAAATTCCCCTGTCGTATGGTTAATATTTGAGCGTTACAAGTTAAACAAAATATTGTATTAAAAATCATGAAAATATTTTAAATTGACAACTCTTTTCCATTTCACTGAAACAGACAATAAGCACTTTCTGAAACCAATTAGTGTTTTTGATATGTGTTTCGACGTAATCAAAATGGAATAGTCCATTATAATGGTATGGTTAACAAATTTGCTTGGTTAGAAAATTCTCTTGCATAGTGAAATGTCACATTTTTGTGGTTTACCGTAATTCTTTATTTCGGTATAACTTTTTTTAAATTCGCAACCCTTGAATATTGATAAAACACAGGCTTCAATGTGTTTGACCAATCTACATTTGGGGAGGATATAAGAATAATCAAGATAACAAAGTGAAATCAAAGCGCCTGCATACAGATAGAAAATGAATTCAGTAAACAGACAAAAATAGAAAGGGGCGAAATACTATTTGTCTTCTCACCGGACGTATTCAACCAATCCATTGAGGCGAATCTGAGAGAATTATGATCAATTCACATTGGAAATGGTTAGATGCAACCTCACGTTCTAAGCTGAGAGTTTCCTCTTTCGCACTTTTCGTTATGCGTTTTCTTAATTCTTGTTATTTTAACGTGGCTTCCCTGAGATTTTTCTATAAATACTTCCATTGCCATCGTTCTGATGTTCTTTCATCTATGGTAAAGTTGTTATTTATTCCCCAACCCACAAGACAAATTGTACATATGGGAACTTGTTAGGACTTAATAGAGACGTGTGGCATTATGGCGAATGTAGTTAAATTGATGAGTAAGAATGTGTTATTTTGGTTTAAGGAATACTGCGGTATTTTGGGTCATTAAATCTGGCTAGCTGAGTTTTAACATAAGACAGATTGAAGTACAGCCTTCCTCTAAATTCCCCCATTTTAAGATTTTTGCCACATTTTGTGCATTTTCAAAATTAATATTATTTTCCTCTATGGCACTTAGATTTATGAATTTAAGTATAGTCCCAGATTAACGGCAATGTTACATCAATTCATATTTGAAATGGTTAGATGCAACCTCACGTTCTAAGCTGAGAGTTTCCTCATTCGCACTTTTCGTTATGCGTTTCCTTAATTCTTGTTATTTTAGTGGCTTCTCTTCTTAATAGTACATCTTTCTCATAACAATCAGTATTACCATTGCGTCTTAAATAGCTTTATTGTCTTGCTTGAGGTGAAAAGAATGTCTATAAATTGGCATTAGTCTTTGTGCATCTTTCTAATCCATAAAAAAATCTGAAAATTGATTCTTCAATTCTCTTTTTAGCCTTTCAGAGTTAAAAGAAGATCTATCAGATTTATTACAAAAAGAGTTTATGAGCAAATCCCATAAACAGAACAGTTGCATCTAATCTGTCCCAAACAAGTCATAAGTTTCTTTTCCCATCACAAATGCTTTCAGTAAACGATACACCTGATGTGAACTCAACTTTAAATTTAAATTTCTGTCCAGTAACGTACCGAGCAATTTTCCGGGGTAATCATAATATTAATTTACCGATTTTTCCCATGTTTATTTATTTATAATATTTAAATCTGACCTTGTGTCTTGGTATAATTTGATATCTCTTCTATTTATTTCTAGGGTTATCAATTTTCGTATTTGATCCTTGCCTGCGTTGTCTGTCGTCAAAGCTACGTTTACAGTACTCTTGAATTTTTATTTTTTTTTAATTTCTGTTTTTTTTTTTAAATTTTACAATGCGAATTCTTGTGTCACACATTTCCACCGTCGAAACTAATTTTGTTTCTGAAGGGGCAGTTCTTCTTGGAATGAAGTTCGACGCATCCGTAACATGGATTTTGGTTTTATAAAGTATTTTGTTTTCCCATATGCTTTGGGACGAATCGAATTTATGTGAGATAAATATACATTATTCGAAGCCACAATCATAGCCACATAAGATATGCAGATGACCAGTGTTGATAGCTCTCATAGAAAGTAAACTACAAGAAAGGAAAGCCAGAATAAATAACTAAACATCAATCGCAAGAAAAAATGAGATTGTATTTTTGTCAGTAAATAAAAATTGGAGATATCAAAATCAGGCAAGTACAAAATTTCGAAATGTTTTAGCAGAGGACAATGTGTGACAATGAAATCCGAAGTTTTATTGGCATATCGCAAGGTATCTTCCAAAAGCTAATTAATGTATTAAGAAACAGAAAAATTTCATTAAAAAAAGAAATAGTATTAAACTGTTATGTAATATCGGACCTCCCACATATGAAGATATTGCTCGGGTGCAGTAGCAGCCCGAGAAATATCTTAAAAGAAGAACAGACTTGAAGCAATAGAAATATGGTTCTACAGAAGGATACTGAGAATATCATGCACTTAATGATGAAGTTTTAGAGAAAATAGAAACAAAAATGATACTTATACTTAGAATCAGAAAGAGACAGTTGAAAACTTCCGGGCCTATCGTGAAGAAAGACAATTTGGAATATTTTAGACATAAGATATATTAACGGCAGGAACGGTAAAGTAAAAGTAGCGAATAACCGACCAAACGAGATTTTGTTTTCTAAATGGATGGCTGAACAGTGTTTAGGATCGATAGCATAAGGACAACATATACGAAGAGCTATAAAGGATAGGAAATGTTGGAGATCTTTGATCAGCAACATCTTAAAATAACAGAGAACATAGAAGAAAAAGTAGTTATATGTATGCTTCTAAAATCGACAATATACGACACTATAATCTGTTTGTTAACGAGCAATATTCTCTAGGCGCCAGACTTATCTCACATTATATATAAAAATATGTTTCTATTGGATGATATTTATCTGATTTCTTACTGGTTACTCTAGCTGGTTAATTCTCGGCTGAGTCAGCCTTTGATTTTCCCATTCCGGCATTTATTTTCCCTCACCATTCCATTAGTGAGTGTGCTTCTTGATTCTATCTATCGATAGAATACAGCGGCCACTTTTATTATTTTGAGGGGTGGACGGTTCCTACTAACATTGTTTTGGTTTCCTTTTGTCTTTGGTTGATATTTAAGTTTCTTGTCCGGGTTCAAATCCCCTCCCCAGCATTTCATGATTCATTTAATTTTTATATATCTACATATATATACGAGTGTCATTCAATAAATAATGTGAATTTTTCGGTATAAGAACTTCTAATACAGACAGAAGTTTACTTTGTTTTTCAACGTAGTCTCCCAGCACTGTCACACACTTTTCCCATCTGTGCACAAGCTTCCGTATTCCCTCAGCGTAAAAATCTTTCGACTGATGTCTCAGCCAGTCGCTCACAACACTTTTGACTTCATCGTCACTTTTAAACTTCTTGCCTCTCGTGAACGCTTTCAAGGGACCAAACATGTGAAAGTCTGAAGGGGCAAGGTCTGGGCTGTAAGAGGGATGAGGGAGCAGTTCCCAGTCCAGCTCATTGATGGTCTGCACCGTTTGGGCTGCTGTGTGTGGCCTTGCGCTGTCATGATGCAAGATGACACCTTCTGACTAATGACCCCTGCGTTTATCCCAACAGATAAGCTCAAAGTCCTTGCAATGTCATCCACTGTCACCCTTCTGTCAGACTGAATGAGGTCATTGACTGATTCGATCACCTCAGGAGACCTCACTTCTGTAGGCCTCCCAGGCCTGTCTTCATCCTCAATACAGCTCCGTCCTTCTTTAAACAATTTAGCCCACTTGTAGACATTTTTTTCTGAAACATGTGGCACCATACACAGTTGACATTCTCCTAAGAATTTCAACTGGTTTGCACCCTTCAGCAACCAAAAACTTGATAACTGACCGCTGTTCAATCCTGGAGCATGATTCTTGGTCGGCCATCTTTGTTAATCGCCAAAACTCTGAAAGTTTTTTTTTAATCTGCAAAAGAAATGAAATCCATGTGAAAAAGAAGTAAAACAAAAAATAAAAAATAAAAATGAGTAAGCTTCTATCTGTATTAGAAGTCCTTATACCGAACAATTCAACTTATTTATTGAATGACCCTCGCATATACAAACATTACACATCTTTAATTCATGGGGTGTAGGACCCTTGTGAATATGTGGTGTGGTGTGTGCCGGATTGAAAGGTGATGGATGAGTTCTTGTGATGAATGTGTAACTGTAATGAATAATTGGGTCATGATTGCGGTTAACTAGGAATAGGATAGATAGTAAAAGACCAGCCCTTCCCCACTTCCTCTTCGGCCTTGTGCCACGATTTTTTATTTTTACAAAATAAATAATTACTCTAGCTGGTTAATTAAATCTTTGGTTGAAATAAAACTATATGGTCGCAAGGTTTTTTTAAAAGGACCTACAGGAATTAAAATATAAGAGAAGGCAGTAATTATTTTTACTATTTCTTTTGATTTCTGTTGTATACGCATTTCCTTCGTGATATTTTACACTTACCCTTTTAGTTTAAAAAAAGACCACCCACATTTTACAAAGATAAAGTTCTTCATAATGTGCGAGCTGTACTTGTGAGTACAATTGTTTGTATTTCTTCAAGGTATGGACTACAAAGAATCACTACATCACTGTCTATAGGTAAATTTTCCAATCAATTCGAGGACTCCAACAGCAACTAGAACTATTGATGTTCCCATGCACCAACTATTTTTTACATTTCCACGTCAAGATACTTGTATTTTGATATTTCTGTAACTTGGATCTTTATCGTTCACCTCTGGATTGTGGCATTATTATTATTATTATTATTATTATTATTATTATTATTATTATTATTATTATTATTATTATTATTATTATTACCATCATCCTCATCATAATTCTTCTTATTATAATTCTTATTATTATTTCGATTTCTGCTATGGTCACACTACCTACCAATGTTGCTGGAAGACCTAAGGCAAGTAGTGGTGTGTTGTTATATCTACATTTCATGATTTGTTTTTCTAACACCTATACGATCACTAGCGTTACATGAATAAAGTTCTACTTAGTGTGTGGGCTGTACTTATCAAGATAATTTTGTATTTCTCTTAAGCTGGATTTCCCAGGGATTATTTAAACGTGTTGTTGTGCTTCTTTTGTTATCATTCCAAGTGCACCTACTATAATTGGCACTAATCTTGTTTTCAATTTTCACATTTTATATTTTGATTTCCATGTCTTTACAATTCGATAGCTTTGTATTAAAATATAAAATAATTATTATTTGGGATATCAACAAACCGAGTGTAATTTTCATATCTGAGGTTTATGAATAAAAAGGAGAATATAGGAGAGTTATCTATACACATTTGGGACGTTTCGTTTAAAATGGGGAAGGTATTGCGGACCATATGTGCAATTTTGCATAAAATAATGTTTTTTAGCTGAGATGCTGATGTGTCCAGTAATATTCAGTACCATTCTTTATCATACCCAATGTCCGCTATCACCAAAGAGATGATGATAGGTTTAAGGTTTTAAATTTTGGTTACATCTATTTATAATTCCTTAAAATTTGACAGGTTTTGAAATTCTTTTTTAGAAACATTCGAATTCATATAAATTAGTTGGCAGGTTCCTTTTTCCTTAAATCTTATTTCTTGTTTGAGAGTACTGGGAAATTCCACAGTACAGTGTTTTTATCATCATTTGAGACATTATTTGGTATCATGGATCTGGAACTTCAATACCATAATACGAACAAGTATGCCAATGAATATAATGTTCTATCCTTTTATGTCTATTAATCTATTGTTTCTAAAAACGGCAGGTCACGCTTATATCTGATTAAGAGACCATTTACATTTATGGCATAAGCATTGGGCGAATTTAAGCCAGCCTTTTTTATTTTAGCCTTGAAAGCATTAGTTGGAAGACGGTCTTGTGCTCTCTTAAGCCTTCAAGCTCACCCTTAAGACCACTTCTTGTAAGCCACTGATGTTTTTGGGGAACATTGATGAAGATATTTTTACTTTCATACAAAGGTTTTTATCATAATTTCTATTCAAGTCTTCATATGAGCGGTTTTCTCTCGTAAATTAATTTTCGTTGCTACAGCGGTGGGGGATTTTTTTGTCTTGAATATTTGTTACATCTGAGAAGTTCCTCTTATTATTACACATTATAATACCATTTTAAGTTTCGTTAATCATTAACTAATTCCAGCTAATTTAACTTATGTGGTTAATGTTGTATCTATCAGGACTTCAGCCATCTCCCTTAATGATTTCTGCGACGTGATCTAAGAATGAACACTTCTGACAGGTAAGATCACAGGAGATTCAACGTGGTATTTTGTTATCTTTTCACCCTATAAACGATTTAGAACAAAACAAACAGCGACCTTTTTGTCAACACTGTAATATATTAATCAATGTTTTTCTTTATTTATTAAATATTTAGAAAGTTTTCCGATTATTATTTGTTTTGTTTTGTTTTACGGCATATCAACCTCAATGGGTTATTTAATGCCGACAAGATTTTTGTTGCTGGTAATATTTTTTATTTATCTATCTATCTATCTATCTATCTATCTATCTATCTATCTATCTATCTATCTATCTATCTATCTATCTCAGTATATATTGGTTTGGTTTGTTTTGTTTTACGGCCTATCAACCTCAATTGGTTATTTAATGTCGACAACTTTTTTTCCTGGTAACATTTTATTTTGTCAAAAATCTATTTCTGGTAATATTTTTTTCCCTCAAAAATGTATAGCTGGTAATATTATTTTCAAAAACGTATTGCTGGTAATATTTTTTTGTCTTCAAAAATTTACTTCTGGTAATAATCTTTTACAAAGTATTTCTGGTATTAAAGCCTATTTCTACACTTTTATAATGCTTTTTACCTGTTTCGGGGTTAACTATTTGCCCATAGCTGGGACCCTAACAGGTTCTACCACCCAGGGTTATGATGGACCTGGGAACACCAGCAATTAAGAGGTGGTTCCACGCTACTCAAAACCTCCTGAAAAGAGGCTTTGCTGCTGGATGTAGTTTATCGTGTTACCGGGGACGCGGATGAAGTTTATCGTCATACCCAGGACTTTCGATTATTGTGTTATCGCCCCAAAACCTTTCATTTACTAGCGCAAGAAGGAAGATCTTCAAACAAAGCGATGAATTTCGTTCCGTAATTTTCGTATTAATTTCTTTACCATATTCAATGCCTTTCGTGTCTAATTTCCGACAGACATCGACATATTAACCGTGTCTCTTATATTATTCGATGAATGTGTTTTCGGTACGAAACTCTACATTCACAAACACTTACAATGATGATATTTATTTCACAACGAGAAAGAAAAACTTGAAACACAAGCAATTTCTGTTATCTGTGTTGAATATCAATCTGTTTAAAATATTCAGTGTCTTTCCCGTATAAATTGTGATGGATATCGACAAATTAACCAAGTGACGCGCTGCTAAATTCAGAGTAACCCCAATGTTGTATTATTTATGATTACGAATTAACTTAGTATGCATTAAGTTAAACATGAGAGGAAAGATGACGCCTTATGCTAATTTCTAAATTTTGCCGATTTGGCCGCTTGTCTAGACAATTATCATTTACAATTATTCAACACTTAAGAAATCTTTATCTATTTTTCTAATGAATCAAACTCCGGTTGACATATTCTGGCACAAAACAACGTTTATGGAGCACCAATGGTAAAGACTTTTAACGAGCTGGTGCACTTCGATGAATAAAAATCTTTTTTATGAAGGTCAGCTTTGCGTAGAATAACTACACTAGCAAAAGGCATCGAGTGAAGATTGAAACTTTGAGAGCCAAAAGTTTTCTACGGAAGACTAAATCTCTGTAGAATTCTAGAACGCGAAACTATAATGCCCACTAAGCTTAGACAATGCAAAAAAACCCACATGATCTTGTGGTCTTTAAGAGATGTACAATATCTATTCTGGTTCTTATGCTGTGCATTTAGAGATTCTTGAAACAGAAATCAAAGAAGAATCTATAATGTTATAGTACCTGACCTGGCATCTCGGCTACAGTTACTGCTCGTCACTGTAACGTAACTTCTCTCTGGGTTTTCTATAAATACTTTCGTGGTCACCGTTCTGATGCATTTTCCTCTATGGTAAAGTCATTATTTTATTCACCACCCCACAAGACAAATTGTACATATTGGAAGTATTTAGGACTTAATAGAGACTTGTGGTATTATAGTGACTGTATTAAAATTGATGAGTAAGAATGTGTTGTTTTGGTGTAAGGAATACTGCGGGGTTTTGCATCATTAATTCTGGCTAGCAGAGTTTTAACATAAGACAGATTGAAGAACAGCCTTCCTCTACCCCCCCACACTTTTAGCCTTTTACCACATTTTTCCATTTTCAAAATAAATATTATTTTCCTCTATGGCATTTAGACATATGAATTTAAGTATAGTCCCAGATTAACGGCAATGTTCCATCAATTCATATTTGAAATGGTTAGATGCAACCTTACGTTCTAAGCTGAGAGTTTCCTCATTCGCTCTTTTCGTTATGCGTTTTCTTAATTGTTATTTTTAGGTGGCTTCTCTTCTTAATAGTACATCTTTCTCATAACAATCAGTATTACCACTGCGTCTTAAATAGATTTATTTTATTGCTTGGGGTGAAAAACAGCCTGTAAATTTGCATTAGTCTTTGTGCATCTTTCTAATCCATAAAAACAAGTCTGAAAATTGATTCTTCAATTCTCTTTTTAGGCTTTTAGAGTTAAAAGAAGATCTATCAGATTTATTACAAAAAGAGTTTATGGGCAAATCCCATAAACAGAACAGTTGCATCTAATCTGTCCCAAACAAGTCATAAGTTTTTTCCCATCACAAATGCTTTCAGTAAACGATACATCTGATGTGAAGTCACCTTTAAATATCTGCCCAGTAACGTCCCGAACAATTTTTGGGGGGTAATTTGAATATTAGTTTACCGATTTTTCCCACGTTTATTTATTTATAATATTTAAATCTGACCTTGTGTCTTGGTATAATTTGATATCCCTCTATTTATTTCTACGGTTATGAATGTTCGTATTTGATGCTTGTCTGCGTTGTCTGTCGTCAAAGCTACGTTTACAGTACTCTTGAATTTTGACTTTTTTAAATTTTACAAATCGAACTCTTGTGTACCACATTTCCACCGTCGAAACTGCTTTTGTTCCTGAAATGGGCAGTTCTTCTTGAAATGTAGTTCGACGCATCCGTAACACGGATATGCTCTTTTAAATTATATTTCCAATATGTCTTGGGACGAATCGAATTTACCTGAGATTCATCCCCTTTCTCAATTCTAGCTGTATCGGTGCATATGTTCCCTATTCTTTCACATTATTAAGCTACAATTTGCAAGGTCAAATTCGAGCCATTTCTAAGCTTACTCAAAATTCCAGAACGCATTTCAGCATCCATATTTGCTGTTAACTCTTGTACGAAGATCAACATATCAGGTGTTACTTCGCTGAACTTGAACTTTTCACAATCCTTCTTTACGATACTAGCACATAGGGTATAATCTCCATATATATATATATATATATATATATATATATATATATATATATATATATATATATATATATATATATATATATATTGCAAGATGTAGGCATTGCCAACGTGTATTGATCAATGAATTTCGTTGGCTGAAAATTTTTCTTAACAACATAATAGTTTTTTCAAACAGCAATTCACTCGATTTTCTCGGCAGGATGCAATTCACGTATTTTTCGCGTTGGGTGGAACGTAAATCTCTTCGTAAAAAGCACACGTTTTTTTTCACCTGACTAGCTTATACAGTCTTTTTAAAGATTTCATCATAGTGTCTGTAGTATGCTGCAAAGGTAACCTCATCATCTAGGTTATATATAATTTCGCCAATTGCATTTACTACTAAGCCCTATGAGAAAAATAGACGTCTTTTCATTATTCTTACTCTTGATAAAACGTTTGAATAGTTTTGCTATTGTTCGCGTTGTCTCAAACAATGTTTCCTGGATCGTTGATGTTGTTGTTGTTGTTGTAGTGCTTGCTGTTATTTTACTAAAACGTTATTTTAGTAAATACTTGTATTAGAGTAGACGCCTTGTTTATTTATTAAACAGTATATGTTTTGCTTTCTTTTGTTTCATTATAAATTGCTGTGTTTACGTTCGCTTGAGAAGACGTCGAGAGTCAAAGAAAAGTCCGCATTTAAAGCATTCAGCTTTACTTGACCATCGACGCTCTCCGTAGCCGAGACGTGAAAGCACGTCAGATCTAATGAGGATTTTCCTTAGGAAAGCGCAGGTTAGAATCTTGCTGGAGACGGTGAGTGTTTAACAATAACAGTTTTCTTTCTCGAATATTCAGGCCGTTAGACGAAAATAATCATACTTAATAAATAATAAATAAACGAATCGTCTACTTAAATACGAATATCCACTAAAAATAATGTTTAGCTAATAAAATCTGTCGGATTTCAAAATACAAAAAACACACCCCTTTCCTTAGAAATTGATTCAGTTATGGGCTAATACCTTTCAGAAAGTTATCCATCTCTTCTCCAGCTATGATAACGATCAAGATAAATTGGGCTTTATAGCCTGGTTTGGCAACGAGCCTAGGTGAAGAAAATATCTGAATTCAAACCAGCCGTTATGTCGACAGTAGTCGTAGTGCATTTGCTGTCCTAAAGGCGTTACATGATACGTTATCGCGGGAAAAATAGGTCACTGACTCTGGTCAAACATTACAAATATGGCATCATAGTATCTGAGTCATGACCAGCTAAGTACATGAAAGGGAATTATTTTTTGGCGGGTGTGGTAATACATTGCGTGAGGAGGCACGTTGTAATTATGGATATCGGCTCGGATTGAGGAACCGTAAAGCCGAGTTCGAATTTCGTTTTCCTTATATTCACTCGTTATATTCACTTACCTGCAAATACCCTTCGGAAATGAATGGTTCCGTCACTTCTCCTCCCCAGCTGTGGATAAATAACAGGACAAGCTGGTTCCTATAGTCATGGTTGTTAAACGGTCTAAGAGAAGGATAATTCAAAAGATTCAACTATGGTTTAAACAGCCTCGCTCCCTAGGATTACCCAAGCGTGTTGAGTACGACTTCACTCCTGAAGAATTGGTCAATCAGGTAGAAATTCCTTCAACAGGAGTGAGAAGGTCTTGGATTTTGATTTACACATTGCATGAAGTTTAAAACATGCTGTGTCTTGCGTTAGAGTATCGTTTAAAAATTTAATCGCAAAGGTAACACATTCGAGTCTAATTAGTGGCTTTGTCCTTGAATATGCAAAGTTTAGGAAATTGATTCGGACCCCTCAAAAATCTTTCTCTTCAAACTCTATGCCTTCAACATATATGTGGTCATGGATCTCCACACCTTCATTTGATTTATTGTCTGTGAACTGAGAAATTGGTGCTTTCTCATTACGTATTAAAAGTTTATGATTTCTTCCACATATGCAAGAAAAAAAAATCTACTCCCCTAATTAACCAAGCCCTGTGGGTGAGGTTGGTGTCATCGATTTTCGGAGGGAAAAGGAAAATATGCTTGCAATCAACTATGAAATTATTTGAACTCAACTTCCGGCTTCCATTTTCTTAGTCGTTGACGATGTGTAAATAACTCGTAGACCATTAAGTATATAAGATGTGAACCCAATGCTCCAGATTTGTGAGATTTCGGCAGATTAAGCCATGGATTTTAAATACAGTGAATCCTTTGCATATAGAAACATTAGCGAAAATGTTGCTTTTTAATCTTGTTTTTTTTTGTCGTTTTAAACCTGCATGTCATACACGCAATGAATCTAACTCAAAACAAAAAAAAATAATATGGCTACCGTATTTTAAACAACTCTAATTGGTTATTGAAATTCTACCGAAAATGTCACGCGGCTGCTTAAGAAAATGTTAGAAACTTCTCTTTTCATCCATAGAAATTAACTTCATTCTAACAAAAGATACTTGTGTTTCTAGAAGCAAGGCGCTTCTGCGAATATTTGGAAGAAGGCTTATCGAACTAAACTAAGTACAATGATCTCACAAGACATAATGGATTTTCGTGACATAAATGCATTTTACAGATTCAGAACTGTTTCCCATATCCATATCTACACAAGTCTGTCATTTCTTTTCCTGATTTCTTTTGGAAAAACAGAAATATATCAAGAAAGAAAAGCGAACAAAAATAATAAAATAATTCCTTCTAGACGGACTTTATATCAAATTATATAAATAAAAGGTGTTCCAATAACTTGGACCGATTTTAATGTGAATAAAGTTTAACCGTCTAATGGCTTCATTCTTTTTCGTTCAGATTTGGCGGATATTTGGGCGGTATTATTTTTCAGAGATAATTGTCATGGATTAAATAATATGATCCAACAGGGAAATAAATAAATGTTCACCAATAACACTCACTTATTTACCGCTGACTTTGATCCGTCTTAATGAAACACCCTTATATATAACCCGTCTTAATGAAACACCCTGTATATATTTATAATCGATGGATGGCAGTTATCACTTATCTCCTGTTAATTCTCCTGTCCAAGTTCTCCACCGCCTTAACCAGGTATTGAACTCACACTCTTTGGGTCCTGTTACTGGATCTAGCTAACGCCTTTATACACTGTGCCATGTGTATTTGGGGATATCCATTAGATATGGCAGGTGGAACTAGAACAGCAGCGAGCAAAATAAAGGGTTCAGTTGGACATTCCGACCAACTGAAGAAAGCCGGAGCGTACAACGGCCGAATCTATAATAAACATATATTGTATGTATTTAAGTTAGAATTATCAGTTTAGTTATAGACCAACGCGAGATGTTTGCTAAGGATTCTTTTTGTTTGTTGATTTGGAATCAGCTTCCGGTGAAAGTTTAAATATAAATTGTCGAATGTCTAAGCATAGTGCCTGACTTACAGAAACTATTACTAAAGGTGTGTTTCGTGTTTGCTCTATGTCAGTGAATTCGTTTTCGAAATAGATCCTTTTCATGCGTCAAGACATTTTATTTTAAATCTTTTTAATGAAGTATATTTCATATGTTCGTTCGTAAATTCCAGGGTAATTTATTGATGTTGGATTTTATGAAAAATACTTTTGAAATTTATAGTTACTTTTAATAGTTACAGTGATATAGTATTTTGTGTTATTAGTAAGAATTTGTATGTATTAGTTTGTGTTGGTTTGGTGGTTACGATTTGACGTCTTATCAGATAAAAAGGTAAATGTATTAATTTTGTACTCAATGTATATTTCTAAATTATTATTATATTCTATCGCTCTCACTTGCTGTCTGTCTCTTTCGCCCGTTCTCTCTCTCTCCCGATATATATATATATATATATATATATATATATATATATATATATATATATATATATATATATATATATATATATATATATATATATATATATAATGTCTGTGTGTATGTTCATTCATATGTATTTACATTTACGAAAAGCCGAAAAACATTCACTCATTCCCTTCGCAAAATATTTTTAGGTAAGTAACGTAATGTCTCTTGATTAGCTGCTAACTTTTCACCGTCCATTCACAAATGTACCTTAGCGTATGTATTTTTATACGTATATATATATATATATATATATATATATATATATATATATATATATATATATATATATATGAACATAATCCGATCATCAGGAAAACTTTACAATAGAATCCACTACAACGATGGACATTTACTCATCCCTTTACATGCTAAACTGGATACACTCGCAGTCTCTCTCTCTCTCTCTCTCTCTCCCTCTCACTTGCACACACACACACACGCATACTATATAGGTATGTATATGCATGTATATGGGGTGAGATTTATGTATGAATATTCGATTATGCGTACGTACATTCGATTGATTTCTATTTGGAAATTACGATATTGCTTTTCTAGAGTACTCTTAAGTAAATAAAAATATATAAAAGCGAAACGAAAAAAAAACAACTTTTCAATTAATACTTTTTATTTCTTGCAGCAAATTTAATTAATTGCAGATGCTGCGCTTGCTTGCAAAGCGTGCATGTCGAAGCAGACACACGCAAGGAGACAGAAAAATATTAAAATTCACAGCAACTGATGAATATGAGTTTTTCTTCAAAATGTCACTCGCACCTACAGACGCATTCAAAACTAGACCTCAACCCTCTTGTTTCTTTTAACAACTTCTGAGCTTAAGACGATTCTTTTTCTTCTTCTTTTTCTTCTTTTTCTTCTTCTTTTTCTTCTTCTTTTCTTCTTCTTCTTTTTCTTCTTCTTTTTCTTCTTCTTCTTTTTCTTCTTCTTTTTCTTCTTCTTTTCTTCTTCTTCTTTTTCTTCTTTTTCTTCTTTTTTTTCTTCTTCTTCTTTTTCTTCTTCTTCTTCTTTTTCTTCTTCTTTTTTAAGGCGTGGGCGTTCATAGCTTTCCACAATTTTCTGTCTTTTTTTATATCTTAGCAAAATGTTTCTTTTCGCTATCTCTTCTCAACCCTTATCTGCCAACCATTTACACAAGCTATGTTGATTATGCGCTGTTGATTCCAACCTCTCTAGCCTTCAATATGTCCTTTGAGTGCCAAATTCTCTAACCCCACTTTCCTCCTTATGTGCCCAAGAAATTTAAAATGTCTCCGTCTGATTTTAGGTAGAAGTTTCTCTTCTGTTTACATTTTCTCTAATACACAGTATCTTCAGCATCTTTCTGTAGAGCCATATTTCTGTTTCTTTATGTCACTTCTTATATGAAGAGAATCTTTATGTCACTTCTTATATGAAGAGAATCTTTATGTCACTTCTTATATGAAGAGAATTCACTATCATGTAAGAGGAACGACATTGCATGAGGGTTCAGTTATCTTTTTTTCTTTTTCTTACGTGGTTTTTTTTTCGCTTAAGCGTTGGAAAGCCCCTTTCATTATTCCAATGCGTTTTTGTGTTTAGTTATCGCACTTTCCATCTTCCTCAGATATTACAATTTTCCCACTTACTTGATTTTGGTATATTCACGTATTTATCAAGCTTCTTCCTTTGTTTGTTTGTTTATCGGCATAGCAACAGCCTTATAAGTCTTTTAAAGCCAAAATTTAATTCTCTTGAGAGCATTAGTAATTTGCTAGTGACATTCTTTTTTTTTAAATGAATTTCTGGTAATATTTGTTTTCATAACAAAAATATATTGCTGGTAATATTTTTAATATTAAAATGTATTGTTGGCACCTTCACTATAAAAATGTATTTCTAGACTTTCATAGTGTTTTGACCCCAGTTTGCGGGTTAGCTATTTGCCCATAGCTGCTACCATCCCAGGGGGGGACTTGGCATAACAGGAATTAAGAAGTGCTCTCACACTCCTCAAAATCTCCGGATCAAAGGCTTTGTTTTTAATTCTGTTAATTCTATTTGTTGGGCATTTTTGCCAGTTACATTTCATCCTAACCAATTAATCTACATACTGTATTTCAGTCATGTCATCATGGCCTTCAACATCAGCAGCCAGATCCCCGAGGGACGCGAGAGTAGCAGGAGTTTGAGTAAATGAGAAAAGTGTCCAATGACATAGGAGATCAGACAAATAAAATTCTTACGGAGTTCACGGTCGTAACGAGGGGGAGGAGACAATGAAGTGCTTTGGTGCATTTTTACATTGTCCCTGATTCTCAGTAATTAAGATGAGATTAGGTTTGTTGTTTGTGTGTTTAGTGGAATACCAATTCATTATAAGTCATTTAATGCCGACATTTCATTATCTTCGGGGCGTTAGGAATTTCTTTTACAAAAATTCATTGCTAATTTTTTTTTTTACTTTGAATATGTATTGCTAGTATCTTTACTATAAAATATTTTATACTTTCATAGTGTTTTGATCGCAGTTTGTTGGTTAAATAATTGCCTATATCTAGGACCATAACAGATTATACGACCTCGGGCTGTGGTGAACGTGAGAACAGCAGCTATCACGATTTGTTTCTAAGCCTCTCATATTTCCCGGTCTTGATGCCGGATGTAGTTTATCGTCATGTTGCGTTTGTTAAGAAGCATGTGTTATATTTTCTAGTTTATTCTTATTTACTTCTTCTTCCTTTCCTTTACAACATTCTGTAGGAAGCTTATAATTTCCTTTCTGTGTCTATCAACACTGTGTTATTTTAATATCTAATGCTGTTATAATTACAAATAACGTAACATTAGTCGGACATTTAATTCTATCGCAATCGCATTACTGTACATGTTAAATAAATCTGGTGAGAAGAGACATTCTGTAGAGGTTCATTATTCTAAAAACTCGAGTTATATTATCAATTAGTCACTTCAGAAGAAGACATTCATGTTACACCAAACCCGTTCAGAAATAGCTAAACTCCTTCGAAATATGGAGACTTCTGTTACAGAATCACAAACAAATAACTGTATCGAAAGAAACATATCAATAGCAGCTTCTAAGAAAAAGATAAAAATGCAATTGATTGAACATGTAACATATATAAATAATGGCAACGTCAACATGTTGACGTTGCAGACTTTTTTTCATCCCGTGACGGGTAGGGGCACCGTGTGTACTGCCGCCAAAGTAGAAGTGGTGTTTCTTAGGCAAAACGGTTTTGAATTCAGAGTTTTTTCTTCTCCTAACCAGATAAATCACCCAAAGTTATTTATCCATAGCTGAGGGGAGAATAAGAGGATTCATACCTTTCCCATGGGTAATAGCGCGTAAGTGAATGTAATGGATCCGACTGGAATTCGAACTCCCTGAAGTCTCTGATTACTCAATCCAAGCGCTATCCATGAAAGTATGGAATCCACTAATATTGGACAGACGGATAACATTTAGTGAAATTGAGAAACCTATTTTTCTGAAAGACTGTTTAAATTTCTGTCTATATTTCTGGGATGAAGTATTATGTACACTATTTACATTATTCGGACTATTGTCCTCATCTTTGTCGTCATATTTATTACAATGTTTCGGCCTTTCAGTATCTGTCTATATTTCTGAGATGAGGTATTATGTACACTATTTACATTATTCGGACTATTGTCCTCATCTTTGTCGTCATATTTATTACAATGTTTCGGCCTTTCAGTATCTGTCTATATTTCTGAGATGAGGTATTATGTACACTATTTACATTATTCGGACTATTGTCCTCATCTTTGTCGTCATATTTATTACAACGTTTCTGCCTTTCAGTATCTGTCTATATTTCTGAGATGGGGTATTATGTACACTATTTACATTATTCGGACTATTGTCCTCATCTTTGTCGACATATCTATTACAACGTTTCGGCTTTTCGGTATCTGTCTATATTTCTGAGATGAGGTATTATGTACACTATTTACATTAATCGGACTATTGTCCTCATCTTTGTCGACATATCTATTACAACGTTTCGGCCTTTCGGTATCTGTCTATATTTCTGAGATGAGGTATTATGTAAACTATTTACATTATTCGGACTATTGTCCTCATCTTTGTCGCCATATTTATTACAACGTTTCGGCCTTTCAGTATCTGTCTATATTTCTGAGATGAGGTATTATATACACTATTTACATTATTTGGACTATTGTCCTCATCTTTTCCCCATATTTATTACAACGTTTCGGTAAAAAGGGCACATGACACAGTGGATAAAGGCGTTGGTTAGATCCAGTGACATGACCCAAAGAGTGTGTGTTCAATACCCTGTTAAGGCAGTGGATACCTTTCGGTGTGAAATTGGCAGGAGATAACTGACAACTGGCATCCATTAAAAACATGGCACGTGGAACTAGAAAACAGTCTTCCCCAGTGAGTGAAATAAAGTGTTCAGTTCGACATTCCAAACACCTGAAGAAGGCTGGAGCGTACAACGGCCGAAACTTTGTGATAAATATGGCGACAAAGATGAGGATCATAGTCCAAATAATGTAAATAGTGAACACTGTTTTATTGAGCAATTTTATAATTTCAGGGGACAGGAATACTGTTATTGAACGCCAAATGTTTTTAACTTTGTCAGTTTGCTTTTACGTTAATATCCTTGGCTTGGAATAGTTAGCTACCACACTCGTCCACGATGTGTCAAACATTTAATTCTGATTAGGGTCCTTATCATTTTGGTTTTTATCATACCATTCCAACCAATCTATTATGCAGACTTACAGGTTATCTTGGGTTTTAACATTATTCCAAACATTAAGTGGAACTAACATATTCAATATGTTGCCGAAAAATATAGGATAAAGAACGTCACATTATATTGCTTTAGGGAGTATCTGGCTGTTTCTCACATGCAAGAGATATTTGGTCAAAAGTTAAGCAATGCATCTATATACGTGCCGGAGCTGCTCAATCTATAAGTTCCAACCCCGGCAATAAATTAAGGATATCACTGTCTTTTCCACTCTGAAATCTCTAGCCCACAGACCCAATGTTGCAAGCCTGTTATTTCCGTACAAAAATATCAGCTGAACCTCTTTCTGTAATTCCACCTGCTCTGATGATTGCGGCTTCGGCACGCCCCGCTAATTCCACGGAGTCTCGTCATTTTTCTTCTTCTTTCAAATATAAAAAAAGAATGCCTCACTCAAAAAGCTTTTTTTATTAAAGATATGTCAGTGTATCGATCGGAATAAATAGAAACGTTTTCTTTCGTTTTGACAACCAATTTATGCATGGAATGTTCATTTAAAAATTTTGTTTCAAAGATTTCAAGTAATGATTCTATTTTAGTTTGCGAAGCGATAGCGAGCCGGCGAAGCCTGCTAGTTCAAATATAAGAGAAAGTTTCATTCAAAAAGCCTTTCTTTTCTCAAGAAATGTCAGTTTAAGAAACAAACTCACGTGTGAAGGATTCCCCGAACAATCTCCAATTCAAGGACCAATCGTCATTTTATCCGAAAATATGCGATTTTATCCGGGTTATTTTAATTTTTTACCACTGTCTCTTCTATCACTTTATTCATTTTCTTGATTGTAATCTTTTGCTTTTACTGACACTCGTGCCTTCTATCAGGTGAGTTTTCATAGTAAAATCTATCTTAATATTTGTTGTGACTAAATTGCTTAAGAAATAACAAGACAAGAGTTTTCAGATGAATCGTGTATTGACCAGTAAATACAACAGAAGAGTTTTACACGAGTTTGTGTCGGTTGAACAGCTTTCAGTCTTTGTCACTGTTATATTTAACCTCCCCCACCACACACACGTGGATCGTATGTGGCACAAGGCGGAATTTATTCGTTTGTTTTCCGAGCCCGTAGGCTCGGGCGAAAATATTCCCTTCGAACACGCATAAACGGGTTCAGGCACTGTCTTCCTCCCCGGACGAAACTTTGCCCTTCGACAAAGCCTCATCCGGGTTCCTCTCTATCGAAGCAGTGAGTTTGATAGAAATGAACAGTCTATATCACCGTTATATTTAACACCCCGCCCACACGTGGGTCGTATGTGGCATTAGGCCGAGTTTATCGTGGGTTCTCCGAGCCCGTAGGCTCGGCCAAAAATAGTTCCTTCGCACCGGTATAAAAGGGGTTCAGGGAATGTCTACTTCCCCGGACGAAAATTTGCCCTTCGACAAAGCTTCGTCCGGGTTCATCTCCTCCGAGGCGGAGAGTTTGACAGTAATGAACGGTCTATATCACCGTTCCACTGAGGCTTACTTTCCTACTAATTTTATAGTAAGTCGAAATGTCCACAATAGACTCATTACAATGAGGAAACCACAACAGTATTATAGTGTACACTAATCATTCTTCGGTTACTTAAATTTTAAGTTCGTTTGGGCTACACACTTTTTACTATTGCATCTGTGTTCGAAATATTGAGAAATTAATGATTTAAATAAATCTGAATTTTGATACTTGATATTCTCCTTTTTAATTTTTAATAATTTATTTTGAAAAATTAACTTTTGAAAAGAGAAGCAAGTGAATTTGCACGAAAATATTCTTAAGAGTTACAGTTTTGGCAAAACGCAAAAGTAGGCTTACTTATAGATTCATAAAACAGAGGAAATACAGTTTTTCGTACGCTCACAGGTAGGTGTTTTTTTTTATAAAATACATCTATGGTTGACGTGTACATTAAATATTAACATCGAAATTAATTTACAACCACGGTTAAATACCCAATATTTGTTCGTTCCGTTTTAAAAAAAAACACACAGTTTAGTCAATGTTTAAAACACAAAACTTTACAGGTGTTAGTTACACCTCAAAAGGCTTCAGATAGAATATGGCTGAAGATAAACCATCGACATGTTCTCCAGGACAAGTTTGAAGTTATTGCATATAACCACCGAGGCCAATGTGTGAGCAAATATAAGAAATGGGATATCGAAAGCTGATATTCTAAGTAGTTAGGTAGGTAAACATTTCACACTTAAAAATTGACACAATATGGCATTACACTTTTCCCTACTTCACTGTGATCCATTTTGCCGGTCTAAGCTTAGAATTGGAAATTTTGCACGTGCAGATAGGTGAATAACTTTCAATGATCAAAAGAATGGTGCTACGTTGTCTCAGATTGTATCCTGGGACTGCGAAAATCTATTTTCCAAAAATTCCATAATTATTTTTAAAGTAATTTTGCCTAAGAACTAGCGGATTGTAATGAGAAACCCTCG
Source organism: Acanthosepion esculentum (assembly GCA_964036315.1). Classification (NCBI taxonomy): domain Eukaryota; kingdom Metazoa; phylum Mollusca; class Cephalopoda; order Sepiida; family Sepiidae; genus Acanthosepion; species Acanthosepion esculentum. The sequence continues at coordinate 10,494,972 of OZ038485.1, read as the reverse complement.
CTCTATTCTTAATGGGAAAGCGTAGAGGTACGGTACCAGTCTCGTAAAAAATGCGTAAAACCGCATTCTTCGGAAAATGTTAGGAAAGACACTGTATTTACTTGCGGAACATATCAACGTTGAACACGATATAAGATAAACAAAATGTGTGCGCGTTAAATATATTAAAATATTATAAATTGTATATAAAGAAATATGAACCATTTTAATTTTCTAACAAATATAACCGAACTGGGAAGCAACTTTTCGATAATTGTTTTAACTGAATGTAATTTCCGCGAAAACATATTTGATTCAAATCTTCCTTCATTTCAGATTGTAAATACATTCATTAAATATTCTGGTGAACGAAACACGTAAAAAAGTAACGGTGCTAAAATATTGTACTTTTGTATATTTGTGAGAAACAGGACCATGTTAGCGTTATTATTTTATGGGGGCTTTGTATAGTATGCAATTGCATTGGCATTCTGCAGAATAACATCTTTTCTATTTAGTAAATCAAACTTTGGAAGAAAAGCTTCCTTTAACCGATCAGGTTGTTGCCAAGAATGATGTGCCTTCCAGGTTACACTAACTCGTGATGGTCGATACCTTTCATACTCCACCAGACACAAGGAAAGGTGGGTGGGTCCTAGAATTGTTTTTGACAATGGTTTTTCAATTTTCGATAACGACTATCTTTTACCTTTTCCTGCTGGTATTCAAAACTCATTTTTCACCGTCTGGAATAACGCGTGCATATCAATATTGGCATTCCCGGTTAACAGATTACTGCCGAAAGTGGAACGTTGTATTTCATCCTACATGGAAAGCTCACGAGAAAGCAAACTCCTCTTTATGCAAGTGTTCTTATACCCCTGCGATGTTAATCGACAGCGGAACATGTGACATTTTATGTCAAATATCTTATGCTTTAACGTGGATCCCAACATTCTCTCGCAGACATTCTTTGGTGCGCGTTTACCAGAGGTTGCCTTGTCGGATATGCCGCAAACATTATTTGCCAACCTTTACAACACAATTTACACGCATTCGTATACAATGCAGACATCTTTTTAAATGTCTCTGTAGCAGTACTATCTTTCGGAAATTTGTCTTTTTGAATTTATAATCCTCCATGGGTTTAAGCTCTGAAATGGATAACAAGGCGGAATGTGTGGGACACCCTGTGATGATCGATCTCACTGCTCAATTTTCAAGCGAGACAAAGTTGATAGCCATTACACCACGTGGAAGTGCCTTAGCATATAATTCATAAAGGTGAATATGAAATGAATTTCCAAAATGTCTAGTAGGATAGTGAGGGGAACCTGTGAATGCCATGGCTGTCATCTAAACAATATTGTAAAACCCATAAAAAAATAGTGCGTTTTACTGACACTTCATCAAATCGTCTGGAATATAAATCGATTAATGCTGTATTCATTTTCTCTCTTATACCGACTTGGGATCATATCAAGTTGAATAGACCGGTTCTAGTAGAAATACGAATATTAAACTAGGCTGAGCCTGGTATATACTGAGAAGGGTTACCGATTGGAAATAGCAGAAGTCATAAACTTAAAACTATTTCCTGCATGTACTCGAAATGAAAGTGGAATGGGTAGGATAAGTTAAGTTTCCAGCATTCCGTTCTTTTTTTAAACAAATTAGTAAAGGAGTCATTTTTCTTTCGGCGGCTATGGGTTTAACAGCGGAGTAATCTGAGTTCTCTAGCCCTGAATGTAAACCAATTTAAGCAACGGAAAAATCCATGAACCAAAGTGTGGAGTAGCCAACGTGAAACCAGTCTACCCCTAAGAATGTATGGCAAATAACAGAATAAAATATACAAAATATTCTCCTGATCGACGCCATTTTGAAGGCACATAGCGTAAAAATGTATGAACTGACATAGTGATTCAAGCGCTACTCACAGTAAGGATTGAACTCTAAACAACATTATTTGTCTAAAAATATGATGCTACACAATGATCCAGTGTACTGTAATGACAATAATAACAAGAAGTCATGAAAACGAACACATAATACAAAATGTAATATCAGGACGGCAATGATTGTCTACAGGTAAATGAATGTAATGTATCCGACTGGAATTCGAACTCGGTTCTAGTTTCCTCAATCCGAGCCACTATCTATTGCACTACCGTGCCTCCAAATTTGACTATACTTTATCAAAGTAACAGTGATGATTTTGGTATGTTTACTCTGCTTGTTCTAACTGGTAGCGTAAAGATTATTTGAGCAGAAACTGCGGTGGCTCTGCGTTTACTAGTCTCACTAATGACCCTCGGAATGGCGCAAGGTAACATAACCCTCAACTAATCATTCAATTGCAGAGACAATTTCATTGGTAGCCAGTCCAGGAGACGGATTCAGAATCGTTGAGACAACAAAAGGAAACCGGTCAGCAATATTTTTCTCAAGATTGCATGGCAAATAACAGAGTAAAATATTCTATAGAAAGTCCCTATCGATTCCATCTTGAAGGTACATGCCATGAAAATATGTTTGAACTCCGTTTAACATTGTGATTCAAGCGCTACTCACAGTAAGGATTGAACTCTCAACAAAATTATTTGTCTAAATATATGATGCTAAACAGTGATCCAGTAAGAATTGAACTGTGATCCCCTAATTATAATGATAATATTAGCAGTTTACTTATGAGGAAACATTCGGAATTCATTGACTTTCGGTTAAAATTTACAAAATCTTTTGCTGAAAAGATTTTTTTTCAGGAAGATAGGTTTCTCAAGCGAACTCAATTTTGATTTTCTAAGCGTAGCTTAGATGCAGCACAAGGCCGAAAGTATGAGGCACCTAGTGAGGATCGAACTCACTGTTCAGTCGTAATTGATGTAGCGAGACAAGCTTGCTAACCGATGCACCACGTCGAAGTGCCCAAGCGAACGCAATGTTATCGCTATTTTTAGTACTGATGGGAGTTTTCTTCCAAACATTTTCTTTGAAGGCGCGTATAATGTTAAATTCTTGAATATGTCATTATTTCCTCGCGGAGTTGCATGTGCTATTCATTGTAGCTGTTGCTTCTATTGAAAGTGGGTTGTGATGGGGGGGTTCTTTTATTTGGAACAGTTCTTTCACTGTGATTCTGTAGTTCCAGTTCACAAGATTTGAAGAAGTCTGGCCTTCAGTATGACACAGGCTTCACGCGCTCAATGGCATTTTAGCATATTGATCTGAGAACGCAACTGACCGTTTAGATATTTCTCAATGGGTTCTCGATGTGACTGTGAAGCTTAGCAGAAACTAAGGACTCTGCGGCGCTCTGGTTATAAATTGATATTTCATGGCGATTAATGACTGAACTACTTCTTTCACATGAGAGTGGTGAAAACGTTTAATGGTGAGAACCAAATCTCTTCAAACAGGAAAACTTCAGCATTCCTTGACCGAACAATTAGTATCCCTGTTGGTTGAATTTTATAAAAAAAAAAACATTTACTAAATGACTTTTTTAGGTAATTAAAACTTCTCAAGTCCATGTTATCGTTCTTCTACGACCGATGAGGGTCATCATCAAAACATTATATTTGATGTATTGTGGATAGCTAACACCTTTTCATTTAACTCCGTTACTCATTTAAGTTGTTGCTACTGTTGGAGGTGTTCAAGAGACGTGTTTTTTTCTGGGTAACACCAGTATTATTCTTTAAGATTCACATGATTTCAAAGCTTGTTAACAATTATACCGAGGAAATGGCTGTATAAAGATGATAGTTTCTTATTTCTCAATCAGTCGAACAAAATTCTTGACATCCATATTAATGTCTAGATCTGATAAGTTTATTTTCAGAAAATTACTCTAGTTTTTTGGTCAATATTATGGATTTCAGATTTTTATGATGTTGAAAAAGTATTCTTTAGAGCAAGATTTACTGTGTTCAACTTCTTTATCTCACGCATTACATTTATTATATCTGATGTAGACAACGAGGTATTTAAAATGTTTATAAGTTATCAAACCAAAGTTCAACAATTCAACAGAGCATCAATCCTTGCCCCATCTATTTTGGATCGGTTCATTGCAGTGGTAAGGATAGCTGTCTGCTAGGTCCTATCAGGATGTTCCCGGACACTGAACTGATTGTAACTTTCAACTAAAATCGACGTGCGTCTAAAGCATTTTGGCACTGCGCCTGTTAAGTTGGTCTACAAGTCAGTTTCACTTTATGTACACACGTTTTGAAAGAACATGTTAGAAATGCTTTCTAAAAGATTCGACAATATGCTCGAAATTTTTAGTTGAAGAGCAGTAAATCCGCATTCCATACAATTGAAGTGATTCATCAGCACCTTACCGAATATTCTTTCGATTAGATTTGTTTAAGGCACGCTCGTCTAAGGGCCGATCGAGTTTCAGTGTAATATGCGGAGAGTTTATGTTGTTAAAACTTTACTGGTTTCTATTTTGTAATAAGTAGGACATCCGCTTCACTTAACGCCGACTTAACTCTCTTGCCTTCAAAGTAATGAACGTTGATTAGCAAAATAGTGATACCAATGTGTCCTTAACGTCCGGTATATGAGAAATGTTGGGATTAACAATATTTACTTTTGCTATCCGTATATTATTTTACATTTGATCTTACCGATTGAGCCACAGAGGAGCGTTTTGGTTAGTAAGGTCGATTTTACTGTTTTTAAACTACAATTTTCCATGATTTTCTCTCATACATCCATATCTGATCGACTCTTATCCAAATGTAAACAAATGACGTCACACATTATGAAATGGACAAATCCCAACAAAACACGTCAGGCTATATGACGGTTCCGTATAGGATACAGGTTCGATTCCTGCCGGGGGACGCATATTTTCTATGAAAATTTCTCGCACATTCAGGCCGGTAAATGTCGTTAATACTGTTTATTATAAACAGAGCATTTACTTAAATATTTGTATCTATTAAAAAAAATGTATAAACATAAAAATGTCTTAAAATTATTGTCGGACTTTGACTATTTCATAATATATATATATATATATATATATATATATATATATATATATATATATATATATATATATATATATATATATATATAGTAATGGTAATAAATCAGTTAGTATATGATCCAGGTGGATCCTAGTAATATAAAATATTAAAACTAATCCACAAAAATAGCTCAATGTATTTATTATAAAGAGCAAATAAATATTAGTAAACCATAAAATCCCAAATAACCTCATATAGGGTATACTATACCCCATATGAGGTAATTTGGGATTTTATGGTTTACTAATATATATATTATATGTGAGCGATAGGAATATGTGAGCGAGGGGCGCTATATTGAGTCTGATTTGCTACCTCTTCGCAACCTAGGCTCGTTGAACAGTTGGTATGACGTTTGCTTGACAACCTAACTGTCCGGATTTCAATTCTCGGTAGTTGATGCGCACTGCTGATGAGTCCCAAATATAGGACGAAACTTCCGTCCAGTGCTTTCTGCATTCTGTGGAGGTTTCTTTCAGACTCATTGAATTACGTAATTAAAATTATCAAATCCTCCTAACAATTTCTATCATGTATATATATAGATTTATTTTGAGCTATCGCCAATGAGGACCTGTCTATGTTCCGGTTTATCATGATATGAAAAATAACTCCACCTCCATTCTCTTAGCTTACTTTTCTATTAAGCGCATCTGACATTTAATTGGTTGATCAAGACATACCACAAGTCTATTTTAATTCTGACCTTATGCAGCCCCCTTCTTTATCTTTCGGAAATGAGGGAAGCCTTTTTTTTAATTTCCTTAAAAATTATTTAATAATCAGTTACTTACCATCTCCTAAAGAATTACAATCATAGTATTGAAACATGAAAGCTTTTGTGTAGCGATTTCAACAGGTTTTATTATATCCTTTTATAATAAAAATAATAATAATAATAATAATAAGAAGAAGAAGAAGAAGAAGAAGAAGAAGATATATATATATATATATATATATATATATATATATATATATATATATATATATATATATATATATATAATAAATTAACTGATTGAAGAATATGATTCCTTTTCTACATAGGAATTGCCATGTTTCAAAAACCGAAGTTAATCTTCAAATTTAATTATATAATTAAATTAAAAGCATTAGTTCTGTTTCATCTTCAAGCGAAGTTTGGAAACTGTTTTGTAAAAAGAAAAATATCAATAAGAACACCGGATTATATATCTCACTGTTCTTTCTTTTTTTTTTACTACAATATATATATATATATATATATATATATATATATATATATATATGTATGTATAATTAAACCACGTTCCGAGATAAAATAGGCCTAGGCTGGCAAATGGGACTTATTCCTGTTAGTTGTACTGTATTTTCTGTGGTTTCGTGAAGCTGAAAATTACATTGATTTAATAAACAACAGAATGTAATCTGTGGATGACTTTAAATGCCTTCATTATATTCCAGTCTCGAATCTTTCAAAAGCATCTGTTCAGCGATTAACATAACTAAGTTTCCATTGAGATATATGTAAGATGGGTTTGGCGTATTAAGTTTAGTTCAAACCGATTATGATGGATGACTGCAGAAGTTTCATGCAACGAAGAATCGATCCAACACACGAGAGCTAGTGACTTTGAAAATATCCTAAATTGAATATTATATGGTGACACTGGTTTAAAAAAATATATGTCCTAACCTAATTTCGGGCAACTAATGTCATATATGGTATCCTTTTTCACTCATTACCTCTATTTCTTAGATACGCATGTATCCGTATACGCACAGGTAAACATATAGCTACTAACCCCAAATATGTAAATGTTTCTGTAGTAACTACATCTATAGCTGCTTAAAATTAGGGATATCATGAACCGATCGTGTGTGGAAAGATGAGGTCTTAGAGAGGATGCAAACAAGGAGGAGGCTTATAATGAATATCAGGAAGATGCAGCTGAATACACTGGGACACATCATGAGGAAGGAGGGCATGGAGAATCTGATACTCACAGGGCGAATAGAAGGAAACAAGGAGGATGCAAACAAGGAGGATGCAAACAAGGAGGATGCGAATAGAAGGAAACAAGGAGGATGCAAACAAGGAGGAGGCTTATAATGAATATCAGGAAGATGCAGCTGAATACACTGGGACACATCATGAGGAAGGAGGGCATGGAGAATCTGATACTCACAGGGCGAATAGAAGGAAAGAGAGACAAGGGAAACCAACGCGTGACATACCTAGCGGGCTTAAGCAAGTGGGTGATAGAAGGTGGTCTGGGGGAGGTGACAGAGGGAAGGAACTTGTTGAGAGCTGCAAGGAATAGAGGGAAGTGGAGAACCATGATCGTCGACGTCGGCTTATAAACTACGTCCGGCTGAGATTGGAAGTTTTGAGAAGGGTAGAACATCCTAACTGCTGTTGTTCCCGGGTCAACCCTGACGCGGGGTGGCAGCACCTGTTAAGGTTTCAGCTATGGGCAAATAATTAACTTGCATACAAAAACCAACGGTCCATTTTATAGCAAAATTACCGAAATAGATTTTTATATGCAAAATGGAAATCAATGCAACAGTGTAAAATAAAAAATACATTTTTCTGGTAAAATTATCAACCATACATTTTTGCAGTAAAATTACCAGAAATATATTTAAATGATCTAGAAACTATTTTTATGGTCTATATATATATATATATATATATATATATATATATATATATATATATATATATATATATATATATATATGTCTACACACATACTTTTAGCCGGGTAATTGAAAACATAAAATTACGTACAAAATATCTAGATAACCGGATTAAATAACACATAGAGGTTGATATCGCGCTAAACAAATCCAATCAACCAACCAACCAATCAAAAATACATGTTTATAATAAAATGACCAACAATACATTTTATCTGTGGAAGAAGTGAAATAATTCCATTAAAGGTATATTCAATTGAAGCTATTTTGTATTCAAAATATGTACATTTCGGTATTAAAAAAACACATAGAGATCGATATACCGCTAACCAAAATCAGTTAACATGAAATAACTCTTTTATAAACATTAATAAATACAATATCTTTCAAATTCTTAAAGAAATCAAACTGCAATCCAAAATATAACTTTAACAAATATAACGTAAAACAGAAGTATCACCACCTCTACTAATTATGTACACACACACACAAACATGCATATGCCCAAAGCTGAATATCATCTGCCATGTATTGAATATTATATTTTATTGCTTTACATTTCGGCATTAAATGACCAATAAGGCATTGATATACCATTAAACAAATAAATCACAATATTAAACTATTAACATTCCAATATGTCCTTTTTAAAAATTAAAATACGAGGGTCATTCCATAAATAAGGTGATATTTCGGTATAAGGACTTCTAATACAGATAGAAGCTTACTTTTTAATAAATTTTCAACGTAGTCTCCCAGCACTGTCACACACTTTTCCCATCTGTGCACAAGCTTCCGTATTCCCTCAGCGTAAAAATCTTTGGACTGATGTCTCAGCCAGTCGCTCACAACACTTTTGACTTAATCGTCACTTTTAAAATTCGTGCTTCTCGTGAACGCTTTCAAGGGACCAAACAGGTGAAAGTCTGAAGGGGCAAGGTCTGGGCTGTAAGGGGGATGAGGGAGCAGTTCGCAGCCTAGCTTGTTGATGGTCTTCAGCGTTTGGGCTGCTGTGTGAGCCCTTGCGTTGTCATGATGCAAAATGACTCCTTCTGATTGATGGCCCCTGCGTCTGTCCCAACAGATAAGCTCAAAGTCCTTGCAATGTCATCCACTGTCACCCTTCTGTCAGACTGAATGAGATCATTGACTGATTCGATCACCTCAGGAGACCTCACTTCTGTAGGCCTCCCAGGCCTGTCTTCGTCCTCAACACTGCTCCGTCCTTCTTTAAACAATGTAGCCCACTTGTAGAAATTCTTTTGGTTGAAACATGTGGCACCATACACAGTTGACATTCTCCTAAGAATTTCAACTGGTTTGCACCCTTCAGCAACCAAAAACTTGATAACTGACCGCTGTTCAATCCTGGAGCATGCTTCTTGGTCGGCCATCTTTGTTAATTGCCAAAACTCTTAAAGTTTTTTTTAAATCTGCAAAAGAAATTAAATCCATGTGAAAAAGAAGTAAAACAAAAAAAATATAAAAAAGAGTAAGCTTCTATCTGTATTAGAAGTCCTTATACCGAAAAATCCATCTTATTTATTGAATGACCTTCGTATCTTGTATTTATCAGTCCTATTCAAATACACTAAGATTTGCAATTATGCTTATTATTATTTTGTAACAATACTCGTAACTATATATGGTTTCTTTATCTTTAACAATTTTGTGATTTGTTAAATATCTATTTAATGGTATCAGAAACAAGAACACACCGATTATACCTCAACAAGGTGGATTCATTCTGTTACATATGTAAGGATTTCACGAGGTTTGAACGATCGCGAACAATTTCTTCAATCCCGAGACGTCCTGGGTATGACGATAAACTACACCCGCGTCCTGGGTAAGACGATAAACTACGTCTAATAGTAAGGCCTCTGGTCAGGAGGTTTTGAGGAGAGTGGAACCACATCTTAATTGCTGGTGTTCGCAGGTCCACCCTGACTCGGGGTGGTAGCATCTACTAGGTGAATAGATAACCCCCACACTGGCGTTAAAACACTATGAAAGTGTAAAATTAGATTCTTACATCAGAAATACTTTGTAAAAAATAATACCATTATAAATTCTTGAAGAAACTACATTATCAGCAATATTTTTCAAAAATATTACCAGCTATAGATTTTTGTAGAAAAAGTATTAACAACAACACGTTTTTGGAGGAAAACTTTTTTAAAAATTACCACCAATAACAAAAAAAAATGATGTCGGCATTAACTAACACTTTGGGGTAGATATGCCTGTAAAACAAACCAAACAAAATGAAAGCAACGCCAGAGAACTAATTATTATGACTATGTTGACTGTAAAGCTAGATAACAGGACAAACCCTGCACCACATACATCTGTTATAAACCCTGCTACAAGGGAGTAACTGCAATGTTTTAAGGACAAGAAAGTAGCCCTAAATATTTCTACCCCAATGATTTGGAGGGAACCACAACATCATGCAAATGATTGTCATTTTTCTCTCACAAATATTATGTGTTATAATGTTTTTCGAGAAAAAATAAAATATCTCAACCTTATTTCATCTATGAGATCTCGTCCCCACTCAGCTTCTCTCCATGTGTATAGTATCTCAGCAAATAAGAATCATTTTTCTCTCATCACATGAGGAGATGCCATAAGAGGAGGATTCTGCAAAGTCGGCTTCGGATAACAATATCTGTTTATTCAGTAAGAAGAGTCATGGAAAACGACAGGATCAATCAGGAAAACGGGACTGCCTTTGTGTCGAAGCATCAATAATAGCTCCTGGTCGCTCCGCTGAAACAGTAGGACCTGGCAAAGACAAATATAAGGAACAATATGTTTCGCTAATTATTCAACAATGAAAACAGATCATGCTACTTAAAAAACGGTCTGTGGTTTGTTCACCTTCCTTGGCTTCCAACATAATCCCTCAAATTGTAAACTTTTCAGAGCTTATTACAAGTGAAATCGGTGGTTAATATGTGTAGTTTCATTTTGGAAGTATTAAAAATAACCAATTATTGGACGTTCTATTGAAAAATAGATTCCAGGTTATCTTGACGGAATTGTTATTAGGACAGGAGTATATTGTAGTGTCATCTGTATAAATGCCTACTTGGGAAATGATGACCTCAGGAAGATCATTGATGACGATCAGAAATAGCTTAGAACCCAGCATAGTGTTCTGGGAGACACCGACGTTCGGGTAAAAGGATCTGGAAGCGACCCCGCTCAAAACGACCTAAATCTCACGATTTGATCGGAACAATTGTATTAAATGAAACAATCGTCCTGTAATACCGTAGCCCTGCAGCTTACATAGAATACAAGCGCACCAAAACCTGTTAAACGCCTTCGAGATATATACATTTATTTCATTTTTCAATTGCATGATATACATATTCAGTGATCGCCGTTAGCACAACGGTTGTATACCTTGCAGAACGGAAAGAGAGCTGGTCGTGAGAGAAAAGATGCTGAACTAACTGAGCATTGATTAAAGCCTCGAACACATTGCCCAAAAGCGGAAGGAGACTAATAAGGCGATAGTTAGAGAGGAATCAGAATGTTCTCCAGATTTCTTAAAAACAGGAACTACAGCGGAGGATATCCAACAATCTGAAAAGCAGGAAGCAGCGAGAGAATAGTTGTAGAGTTTGGAGATAATTGGGCCAGCTTGAGAGCTCATTTTTTTTACAACGATGGCTGGATCCCGTCACCTGTGTTTGCCTTATGGGAGGCAAATTTAGGATTGATGTGGAGACCAGAGACGTCGTTATGCACATATCACTCAGTATAGCCTCTGTTCTAGGAGAAAATCATGTGTACTCCAAATAATTCGAATGTTGGTTTTGAAGAGAATTTTCTAGTAAAGCATTCACCCTTGTCTGCTGTAGATGTCAGGACTTCGAATTGACTGAATAGAGAGGGAATTGAGGACTTGTTGTTCAGTACACTCGTGCAGAACCGCCAATAATCTCTCGAATCGAGATTTTATAGGTTGTTTCATTCTATCAGTAACTTTTTTCTACACACTTGCTCACATTACTGGCAAAGACAAAGAGAAGTCTGTTGCAATCAGACGCCTCGCTCTGGTACAGCCGGAAATAATGGTTTCCGTGGGCTATAGCAGCCGAACATGCAGGTGTGAAACAAGAAATAACGTGTTTTAACTTGGTATTTCCTTGTTAGAATGAAATTATCGATGCCGGCTTTCACTCAGAAGGAGAACTCAGACAGGGGTTTATGAACAGGATGATTAAATACTTCATTCCAAGGGATGTCACGAAAGAAATCACGGAACGAGTCCCAATCTGCTCGTTGATAGCAGAAATATACTTTTTTGGTTGGAGGTTCTTGGCTGGTGAGAAAGCGGAAAGAGATGCTTACAGACACTATCGCATGATCAGAGTTGCCAAGAGGGCAGAGCTGCTTAGTACGACATAGGGATAGAGATAAAAAAAGAGATCTAGTAGTGTTGTGGATTCTGGGGAGGAAATCCTCCACAAATAAATAAACAACGCCAGTAATTGAAATAGGAAAATAAGTGTACTGAACGTAAGAATACACACTTGAAATGAAGATTAGTAGCCCAGGGATACGGTTTAACAGAAAATATATGTACAAGTTTCTGTAAGTGGAGACATAATTATCTCTCTCTCTCTCTCTCTCACTCTCTCTGTGGACTCTATGTATCTCAACATTATCTCAACGTATCTCTCTGTGAACACCGTGGGTACTCCACGTATCTCTACTCTGTCAGAATAAGTAGACTTTAGACGAGTCCATCTTGTGTAAAAAGGGGAGAGCCCCACAACAAGTAGTGAAGCGTGCCCATCAAATTTACCAGGGAAACGCGTGGGGAAGTCCACCATTTGCATGAGAGTTTGAGTGATTGAGAAGTAAAGGGTTTCGATTCCAGGTGGGGTCAGTGACAGAATGTTTAAGCGACCTGGCATTAAAGTCACCAAATACGAATACATTTTCAAACGGGTGTAGGGAGATGGCCCTGTCTATATTACCAGAAATAATATCCAGCACGAAAGAAGTGATAGCTGACCGAGTTAAGTAGAGAGAGACGGAGACTCATGTATGAATGGTCTGGAGATTCAAGAGCCAGCAGATGTTCGCAGACATAATCCCCCAGGCAATGTATGTGGACAGGAATTGATACATCAGAGGAGGGAATTGCTGAATTTGAAAACTGCATTCCAAGGGACATAATGAAGGAAGTCATGGAACGAGTGCCAATCCTCTTGTTGATAACAGAAAAATATTCTGTTGGTGGTAGGTTCTTGGCTGTTAGAAAAGGGAAGAGATGTTGACAGACACTACGGCATGATCAGTGATGACAAGCGGGCACAGCTGCGATGTGCGGCATGAGTCCGGGATAGGGGTAAACACTAACACAAATATATATTCAAACGGGTATAGGGAGATAGACTTGTCTATATTATTGAAATAGTATCTAGGATGCAACAACCGTAAGAGGAAGGGCATCGGTAGGGAAAGAAGGTGATAGCTGACTGAGGTAAGTCGAGAGAGACGGAGACACATGTATGAATGGTCTGGAATAGTATCTAGCACACCACACCCATGAGTAGAAGGGGAATAGTAGAGAAAGAAGAGATTATCCGACTGAGTTATGTAGGAAGAGACGGAAACACTTGAAAGATTGGTGTGGAGATTCAAGAGCCAGTGGGTGATGTTCACAGACAATAATCCCAAGCCATGCGTGTGAATATTAGAATCCTTCCTCGAGGAAATCAGACGAAGGGGCTGAAGAAGTAAGATTAGTTTGGCAGAGAGCTAAGATGCCCGAAGACATTTCGAAGAGGAACGATTCCACACTGCAGAAGTTGGAACAAATACGAATACCACTAATGCCACTGGAGAAGGAAAGATTGAGGTGTTCACGTGCGGATTGTTGAGCTGGGTTTGTTTTATATCTTTAGTTGCTTGTAGTCATGGTGTCTTATTTTGGTATGGAAAAGTAGTAGCATTCAGTCGTCTAATGTACATTTGCAGGAAAGGGTCTTGAGCAGACTGCAACATAGCGTGGCCTTGGGGCTGCTCACTCCTTCCATGCGCGACATCGCACTGCAAGGACCCCGAAATTATGCGACTGTTGATAAAAGAGGCTCTCAAGACGCTACGCAAGATTTCGGGCTCCTAACTACTAGTCGGAAAAGAAATGAGAAAACATCCAAACCGGTACACTCAGTAAGAATAGACGTTGCCACCATTCACACATCTCACAAGAAATTCATGTCAGCACGACTATTAAGACCCGAGAAAAGGAAAGGAACCAGGAGCGCTTTCCTAAAAAGGAAACGAGGGACGAGCTTCTCGTCTGCAGTGTCTCTGTCACAGACGCACCGTCGCCTCTCTGTGTCTCTTTTATAAATACTTTCATGGTAATTGCTCCGATGAGCTGCTATCACTGGTTCCTAGGCTCCATGGATTCAAGCGTTCTACGAGGCTGGCATCCCGTTCCAACCCTTTCACGGTTGAAACTGTTAAATGTAGACGTCTCTTCTACACCAAGAGCTTCATATCTCGCACCTCACGCCTATGGAACTCCTTTCCTCATTCCTGTTTCCCTGATGACTATGATCTCCAACTATTCAAGTGTAACGTCAATCGACATCTCCAGTTGCCTTGATCTATCCTCTATCCTTGACCACATCCTTTCCTCTAACACTCCTATTTGCTCTCGCTCCAAATCCTCTGTAACCCCTTGCGTGCTAGTGGCTTCCAGCCTTGCCTGGGGTGAAAAGCTTAAAAAACAAAAACAAAAAAAAACTACTTATGTTAAAGAAAGAGAGGAGTAGTATGAACGGGCTGATTGGAAAGTATATCTATTCCTATTAAAATAAAAATTAATAAATTTTAAATTAGTTAAAATGGTTGACTTCCAGTTAAGTTATTTCAAAGAATGTATATTCAGATAACTTATTTGGAGAGTGGATCTGCGGCTAACCTTTTGACCATACGATGTCTAAATGACATTCAAGTTTATTAAGAGGGAAAGGAGGGAGTAAGTAGTAGGGGACCTGACCCTGGAAACATGATTGAATGGCCATTTATTTCATTTTGTCAGAGCTCTGTAACTGTATAATATTTTTCTTATAATATGTCTTTTTAATGCTGTATGAAAGAAACAAGTTTTATTATTCATATACGGATGGTAGTAAAAACGGGAGACGTGAAAGCAAAGTGATAGAGAAAATGTTTTTTTGAAATTTTAATTCACCGCATTTAAATTAATAAAACAACAGATATACAAGTGTTTGTCCCAGAGGAAATATATTTTGTAAACAGTAGGATTGATTATTTTCCTTCGTCACGTAAATATTCTTGAATTATTCTCTCATATAATAGGACACATCGATGGAGACGAATGATTAACAAGCCTTGTCCATTTAGAGCAATTAATACTTGAGAGTTCGATTCTGACAGTTTGACTCATACTTCGGGCCTTGTGCCACATCTAAGCTACGTTTAGGAAACCAGAATTGTGCTCTCAGACGCCGTGTAATGGTTAACAACCTTGTCTCAATAGATCAATTACGATTGTCACTGGTTACTCTACACTTTCGCCTTTGAACCATTTTAAAGTTACACTTAAAAATCGCCATATTGTTATTCGGAAATTAGTGTTCCATTTTTTGATTAATCCAGATTTAATATATTTAAATAATTTTTAAATCAGTCAAGACACTGAATATCTATTCATTTCTGTTATCGAGTTAAAAAGTTATTTATGCATTTACGACAAAACTCTAAATGTATAGACGCCAATAAAAACTTTGATTGAAGTTTGTGTATCTTCCTTGGAACGGAAAAACTTAAGGAATTGTTAAGATATTTGAAAAAGCTGTAGTGAATGTGCAATAGATCAGGGGAATATGGCTGATATAGCAAAGTCTTGTATCGTAAGTTGGTGTCCTTATGAAATTTATCTTGGCCACAGATCACTGCAACATTCAAATACTTGAGGATTGACAGGATTATTAGAAAATAACATACGGTTACTCTTAATGATTTCAAAATGATGAAGCCTAACTGCTACTCTGTGAGACTGGTAGTATGAAATTAGGATTAAAAGGTTTCATGTGAACAACTCTTATGGTAATTGGAGAATTGTCAGGCTTAAAATGTTAAAAACATTGAGGTGAAAACATGAAATATAAAGCGAGGAAAAAAACAGAGAGATTTTTTCATTCTGACAAACAGGAACGCAGAATGGATTTGAGAAATTTTAAACGTGTCAACTTGTCCGCTGAAAGGTAAATGGTATTGTTATGATTCGCAAAGCCAATAATGTAAACAATCGGAAATATGGTTTTGTAAACAAGCATAGTTGGGCAAAAATATTGAAAAGTCGACAACAAAGAAAATTCTTTGATGTCCAGGACATAATAATTTATAAATACAAAGATCGCTATCGGAATATTGTTTTGAATAAGCAACCGATCGCGGGTTGATTGTGTTCAGGATATAGAAAGAAATGATAAGCCATAATTGTTGTCGAAGAATGTATTGTTTTGAATAACTGACCGCTTTGTTTGAAGGTCAGTGCCGATTTCCGAAAATTGGAGAAAATAAGTAATTGATATGAATATGGATGAGTCCTGAGACCGGTGCGGTGGGAGTCAGGCGAAATACATATAAACAGAGTGTTTAAGCAACTTAACAGTTGGAGCTAGATACGGCAAGAGATGAAGACGATTCGAGACATCAGCAGAGGAAAGTGCTGATGAACTCCACGTAACTTGCTGCCGAGGGAATTCCTGACAGACCACTTTTCACGAGACAAATTTTAAAGAGAACGGTTAATATTGTTGTATCAAAAACAATGTCAAATTGAAATTTAACCGGGCGAACTTCTTCGTTATTTTGTTATATTATTTTTATTTTCATCAGCGGAAGAGTTCTTTGTCATTTTGTAGCACGGTTCTACTACGGTCCGATCCAGTGATCAAGTACGGACGAAATTCGAATTTCACGGCTCTATGATCAAGGAAATCAGATAATCATCATTGAACCGACGGGACTAATGACCAACGTAGGAACGACACAGGTTCGAACCGAGTGGGTCGTGTTATAAGGGTAATACTACGCTTAAAATTACGACCTCCAGATGCTAAAGAGGAAAGCTCATTAGAACAATTGTCATAAAGTTATGTTACAGTGATGGTAGTAGATTGGAGCCTTTATTTAAATAAATTATGCGCATATCTGAAGTGTCAGTAAACTATTTTTTATATATTCGGATTCAGTTTAATTATTTTAGTCTAGAACACATGTAAAATATTTTTGTTACCTTGTGTATCTATCTAGATATTCAACGCAGTGAACTTACTTTTGTACAGAAGATAAAAAGGCCCGAAGAAAATAATCAGATTAGCTTTAACCAGTGGTTTATCCATGAAGATATTCTATCTTGGGTTTCAAAATTCATTAAAAAAAACAACGTAGATCTTACGTTCTGCGTGGCCACAGGCATAACTCCTTCAGAGCACAACCCCACACAGTGTTACCAAAAGACAGTTGATATTTCTTCTTCGCTTTCTTAAATGAGATAGATGTGGTAGCATCGATTCTCGGAGGCAGCAGTAGAAATAACATCAGTGAAAAGGGTTCCCCTAGTTGGGTTAGGATCCCGCCACGTGCCGGCTAGCTCCTTTCAGGAATCTAAGTGTGGAAAATATGTCGATTTTGAAACGTCTTGCGGCTCGCCAGCGAGATCACAGCGTTTTCGTCTGATATATTAATATTAAAAGACAAAAAAAATTATTCTTAGATAACCTTGTCATAACAAGGCATTGATATAGGTGTTTGGGATGGAGTTCAACTCGTTCAAAAATATATGAACTCACAACTGTAAAGAACCGTTTTCTCAGCTGAAACATTAAGAGTTGCTTCGTGCTAATGAAGTCTGTGAATCTTAGAAAGGATCATCCTTTTTTCAAATCTTGTGAAGTGGTGCTACAGAATAAAATTAAAGAATTGTAACAAATAAGAGAAACCCCAATGCCTGAGGTATTCTAACAACTGCAAGAGATAGGATGGATATGTAACTCGAAGAGAAAGATAATGACATAATCAAGACGTTCAACACTACAAAGAAAATCTGGCGGTGAAATCCCTGTTCATACTTGAAAGAGGGTTGCAGATATTAAAAATGAGAAATCTGTGTTCTTGAATGCTGACTATTGTCTTGGAAGGAAAGCGTTAAGATGACCACATCATCGCGTTTGGCAAAATACCACTTTGATTTCATTGTTTTCAACTTCTTAATGACAGTTTCTCTTACCGTTTCGTCATTTTTTAATTCCGAATACACAGACACGCATAAACACACACGAACGAATATATATATATATATATATATATATATATATATATATTATAAAGAGGTAATCATACAAAGAATTAATCAGTAAAGTTAATTAATTGCGAAATCTCTTCGCTAACAAACTTAATTAAGCATTAACCTACTAACAATTCATGGAAAGACGAGATCCTTATGTTTAAAATTGTATGATGGATTTGATGTTCCGGTGCAAGTATTTACGAAGATTTTCACATTTTCATCATTAGTCTATAATATTTTTCCCATTTTAGGTAAACTCCAAGACGAATTAAATGTATTGCAGGACGAATGTTTTTTTAAAGATTGTTCTATTTATTAACGGTTACATAACTTTGGAACGTGAAGTGACGCAACACTAAAGTTGTTGTGTAAATATTTCGTGTGAAACTATTTTGTTTGAATATAGTAAAGTGGTAAATCCACAAATGTTTTGTTGTAAGTGTTTTTCCGTCAACGTGACATAGACAAAATGGCCCAATTATTAGAGTAATGTTTTGGTATTATTATGAAGTTTGTTAGCGAACAGAATTCCTCGTTAATTACATTAACTTTAATGATTAATTCTTTGTATGATTACCGCTTTATAATATGATACCAAACTTTAAATGATAGCGATTATTCCAAAGATTTTTCGAACCATATGAAAGCTCAATGTATGATGCAGTGCAAATGATATATATATATATATATATATATATATATATATATATATATATATATATATGGGTGTGTGTGTGTGTGTCAGACATGTATATATACGTCTGTAGATGGATTTATTATACGATTATTCTTCAGATGACTACTTCATATATATGGTTTATTATCTTTACCATTATTTATTATTATTATTATTTATTATTATTTATTATTATTATTAATTATTATTAATTATTATTATTATTATTGTTTATTATTATAATTATTATTTTATTTTATGTTTATTTATTTATCTATTATTATTATATTTATTTATATGTTTGATTTATTTGTTTATTATTATTATTATTTATTATTGTTATTAGTTTTATCTTTGTTATATAAATAGATATGTATATTTATATATATATATGTTTTGCTATGTAAATATATGTATCTATAAATATAGGTATGTTTGTATGTATATATATATATATATATATAGATATATAGAAGAGTAATACATTTCAGATGCAACAAGGAAGGTCTTCAGTGATGCACTGTCTTCATAGCCGATTTCGGGTTTTGCATCATATCGGCTCCAAGAGCAACCCCGACCTAATTCCACAAGATTCAGGCCGCCTCCTTGATAGCGTTTTGCTACGCACTTCGACATTGCAAAAAAGATAAATAAAATATGGCTAGGACTCCGACCGTTCTTATTGACATACGTCAGTCAACATCAGCCAATATATATGTGTGCATGTGAATGCTCTTATTTATATATATGTGTGTGTGCGTATATATATGTGTGTGTGGGGTGTATTTTTATATTTTATTTTTTATAATAATACATATATTTTCTTATACGTATATTATATATATTTTTTATTATTATCAACAATATTATGATAACGAGGTTTATATGATGATGATGCTGTTAAAATGCACAACCATTTTACCCTCTTCGTCTGTTGTCGCTCTATTTAAAATTTAACCTTATCAACACCTTTTTTCTATATTTTTCCGCAAATGAAACTTTTCTGGGGCAGTTTTTTTTTGCTATTGTTTTTTCTTCTTTTTTTTTCTTTTTTCTATTTTTTTTATCTTCGTATATCTCTTTGGGATATAATATAATATGATTCCAATTCACAAAATTTAGTCGGTTTGATGAGATTAATATGCTTATATTCATCGAAATAAATTCATTACTGGCTATGGATTTTTAAGGTTTTCTTCCTAATTATTCAATATATATATATATATATATATTTATAGCCTTGAAAATGGCTAAATGTATAGCCGAAAGCGCTCGGATAAAAAGAACATTCGGACAGTTATTATATAATTTATCATCCGAAAAGAAAAACATTATTAGATCGCACGAGGATTTATATAAAAAACTAAATAAAAGCATCTTGTCAGTCGTTTTAATGAAATGTTCATGAAAGAAGGATTGCTGCCTAAATACACACACACACACACACACACACACACACACACACACATATATATATATATATATATATATATATATATATATATATATATAGATAGATAGATAGATAGATATGTGTGTGTGTTTGCGTGTGTATGTACATGTATTTATGTATATATGTATGCATGTATACATATATATGTATATATATATGTATATATATATGTATGTATAGATATATATTTTATATGTGTGTGTGTGAGTGTCTGTGTATGTATTATGTTTGTTTCTAAATTTTATAGGTTTTATTGATATTGATTTGATTGTGTTTATTCGATTTTATTTTTAGTCATTACAGTTTAATTTTTACGCTTAATGGCACATAGTGTCTTCATAGTATAAATAATTACTTGGTAGTTTTTCTGTTTGTTATTTTCACCTGGTAGTTAGGAGCCCGAAAACTTTCATAGTGACTTTAGAGGGTGCTCTGACCAACAGTCGCATAATATCGGGGTTCTCTTGGAAGAGTTTCACTGCAGGCTCCACAGATGGGCAACCCCGTGGCCACACTATGTTGCAGTATGTGCCAAGTCCCTTTCTGAACATGTTACATGAGACGGCTCTCTGATACAACTACCCTAGGCCTTTCCTTATTAAAACACACCGTGACTATAAGATACCTAAAATATAAAACTAAACCAACTGAGCAAGAAAACACTGAAACCCTGCAATATTTCCTTCTCCAGCGGTATTAGTGGTATTCGGTCTTAGGCCACGTACGACCCACGTGGGGGCGGGGCGTTAAATATAATGGTGATATAGACTGTTCATTTCTGTAAAACACACTGCTTCGGCAGAGAGGAACCCGGACCAGGCTTTGCCGAAAGGTAAAGTTTCGTCCGGGAAGGTAGGCAGTCCCTGAACCCGGTTATACGTGTTCGAAGGGAATATTTTTGGCTCGGAGAACAAACGAATAAATTCCGCCTTGTGCCACATACGATCCACGTGTGTGTGTGGGAGGAGGTTAAATATAATAGTGATAAAGACTGAACGCTGTTCAATCGACACAAACTCGTGTAAAACTCTTCTGTTGTATTTATTGGTCAATACACGATTCATCTGAAAACTCTTGTCTTGTTATTTCTTAACCAATTTGGTCACAGCAAATATTAAGATAGTTTGTACTATGAAAACCTACCTGATAGAAGGTACGAGTGTCACTAAAACTCAAAGATTATAATCAAAACAATAAATGAGGTTGTGATAGAAGAGAAAGTGGTAAAACATTAAAATAAACCGGATAAAATCGCATATTTTCGGGGTCCTTGCAGTGAGATGTCGCGCATGGAAGGAGTGAGCAGCCCCAAGGCCACGCTATGTTGCAGTCTGCTCAAGTTCCTTTCCTGCAAATGTACATTAGACTTTTCTACTACTTTTCCTTACCAAACTAAGACACCATTACTACAAGTAACCAAAGATATAAAACAAAACCAGCTTAACAATCCGCACGGGAACCCTTCAATCTTTCCTTCTCCAATGGTATAAGTGGTATTCGTATTTGTACCAACTTCTGCAGTGTGGAATCGTTCCTCTTCGAAATGTCTTCGGACATCTTAGCTCTCTGCCAAACTAATCTTACTTCTTCAGCCCCTTCGTCTGATTTTTCAAGGAAGGATTCTAACATTCACATGCATGGCCTGGGATTATTGTCTGTGAACATCTTGCACTGGCTCTTGAATCTCCACACCAATCTTTCAAGTGTTTCCGTCTCTTCCTACATAACTCAGTCAGATAATCTCTTCTTTCTCTACTATTCCCCTTCTACTCATGGGTGTGGTGTGCTAGATACTATTCCAGACCATTCATACATGTGTCTCCGACTCTCTCTACTTAACTCAGTCAGCTATCACCTTCTTTCCCTACCGATGCCCTTCCTCTTACGGTTGTTGCATGCTAGATACTATTTCAATAATATAGACAAGTCTATCTCCCTATACCCGTTTGAATATATATTTGTGTTAGTGTTTACCCCTATCCTGGACTCACACCGCACATCGCTGCTGTGCCCGCTTGTCATCACTGATCATGCCGTAGTGTCTGTCAACACCTCTTCCCTTTTCTAACAGCCAAGAACCGACCACCAACAGAATATCTATTTCTGTTATCAACAAGAGGATTGGCACTCGTTCCATGACTTCCTTCATTATGTCCCTTGGGATGCAGTTTTCAAACTCAGCAATCCCCTCCTCTGATGTATCAATTCCTGTCCAAAATGCATAGCCTGGGGGATTATGTCTGCGAACATCTGCTGGCTCTTGAATCTCCAGACCATTCATACATGAGTCTCCGTCTCTCTCTCCTTAACTCAGTCAGCTATCACTTCTTTCCTTACCGAAGCCCTTCCTCTTGAGGTTGTTGCGTGCCGGATAGTATTTCTGGTAATATAGACAGGGCCAAATCCGTCTGGGGCAACAAAATTAACCAGTGTGCTGCACTTGAAATGGATCTCCAATCTTTATTTATTTAGATCAGGAAATGGCTGGTAAATCTGAATGGCCCTCAAAATGAAATTGCTCTCATTTAACCACCAATGAAAAATGTCCAGACGCGCTATTGGCGTGGCTGATGTTAGCCTCATAGAGAGCGTCTCGCTGCGCCTTTGTAGCATAACGTTGTCAACTGACTTGAAGTAGAACGACTACATTGAACCAATAGCTGCATCTACTGCAAGGATATTTTGGTCACTGTGACGTGCCAGAGGTTTTTCTCGTTAGATTGATCTTGCATATTTACAAATCAGCCATTCGTCCGTGTATTGAATACGAGATGAAGACGATTCGAGACATCAGCAGAGGAAAGTGCTGATGAACCCCACGTGACTTGCTGCCGAGAGAATTCCCGACCGACCACTTTTCTTGTTTGATTGAACACGCCCCAGGTGTTAGAAGAAAAAGACAAAGTGTCACGAGAATGGTTAATATTGTTGTATCCAAAACAATGTCAAATTGAAATTTAACCGGGCGAACTTCTTCGTTATTTTGTTATATTATTTTTATTTTCATCAGCGGAAGAGTTCTTTGTCCTTTTGTAGCACGGTTCTACCACGGTCCGATCCAGTGATCAAGTACGGACGGAATTCGAATTTCACGGCTCTATAATCAAGGAAAGCAATACGGTTGAATACGGTTGCCATAGCGGGTCAGTTTCTCCTGCGATCCTTGACAAAATCCAAAGATTGACTTGCAATGTAATTGATCTTGCCTTGGCATCTCGATTCCAGACTCTTTCTCACTGAAATGATGTGGCTACTTTCTGGCTTTTTCACAAATATTTTCATGGCAACTTCTGTGACGAGCTTTTGTCCCAAGTGCCCGGACTACGTAACTTAAAGCGTGCTGCTAGATTGGTACCTGCTAGGTCCCACCCATTTACTGTCGAATTAGTTAAATGTAACCGCCAATTTTTCTCCAACGTTTTCTTTTCTCGCACATTCCGCCAGTGGAACTCCCTTACTTACTTCCCTACAATCCAAAAATTTAAATGAAACGTTAATTGCCATCTTCTTGAACCCCGTTCAGCTTTTAGCTTGTCCTCAGTACCCACTATACCCAGTCTTTTCTCCCACATTCATTATATATATATATATATATATATATATATATATATATATATATATATATATATATATATATAAAAGTGAACA
This sequence comes from Acanthosepion esculentum, assembly GCA_964036315.1. Classification (NCBI taxonomy): domain Eukaryota; kingdom Metazoa; phylum Mollusca; class Cephalopoda; order Sepiida; family Sepiidae; genus Acanthosepion; species Acanthosepion esculentum. The sequence goes on along the minus strand of OZ038485.1, from coordinate 10,471,120 downwards.
TTGAAGTCAACACTTAGAGGTGGCACAGTTTTTCATGCTAGACGCAATCGTCAGGCCAATCGTGTAGCATGAAACAGACTGCGGCCTCTAAGTGTTGAATTCACAGTTCCCTTTTATATTTACACACGCTCTATCGGTGATATTGAACACTTTATCCCATAAATATAGCACATCTTAAGACTATATTTTTTCATATACATATATATATATATATGTATATATATATATATATATATATATGTGTGTGTGTATGTATGTATGTATGTATGTATATTTATTCATCCACAGACAGACCTTTCGGTGTATCGCAGCTCATCAGTATAGCTAGACGTCCATTTGCCTCTAGCTAGGATCGAAACCCAAGCGAATTGGCGTCAGTGAAGGTGAATTTAAGCGTATTTATTTTTAGATAAACACACAGTGACTGAAAGAACCGAAAAGTCTTGCATTAGCCGTAATAATCACTGATTACAAACCCACACTTACTCCCCAGAGAGCTCAACCGAAATAATTTCTCAGGAGCATATATTTAAATAATCCTCCAACGATGAGGGTATACTTCTAGTTAGATTCAGATCTTCATTTGAAAATATTCGACTGCATATAAAGTATTTACATCCTTCTTTGTATAATTAGGGAGTGGCTTTTGGGATTCAGTATGTGTTGCCTATGATTATATATTTATATATATATATATGCATAAATGGGATAGATAAATATAATGTCAGTTTAATCATAAGTAATAACACCAAAGATAAATTTCAAAGCACAGCTCGAAATGGCTGGTTTTGTTTGAGCTCGTAGCTGACGCAAGTTTACGAAATACACAACTCCTTCTGCTGACATACTGATTTAGAAGCATTCTCTATATTTAACGAAAAAGAAGTTAATTAGTATGGTACATTTTTGACATTCAGGTAGCAAATTTTATTCACCTTTCTCGCGTGTCTCAGCTTTCTGCGAAACTAAATTGTTAGTGGATTAATTGAGACGTATACGTGGATGGAGGCCAAGACGTTACTCGCTAATTCTAAAAAGGTAGCTGTGTCTTGTAGACAGTAACGAGCTTGGAGGAAAATTCCCAATTTTGCGCAGTTCAATTAAGATAAACTCATTTCGTATTTGTTTTGCTGCAATTTTTTTTCGAATTTTCTTTTCGGTTTTCTATTAGATGTAATGGAAATATATCTCTTTATTTGTGCTATCTATCTGATGCCAATAGCTTCGACGTAATGTAATAATTAGCAATTTTTTTTTGCTCTATTAATTAAGGCTGTATTCTCAGCGAGTGCTACAAACTATCGGCCTTGTGCCACATCAAACTACGCAAATAGGAATATTTCTGCAGTTGCTTTTTCTGTCTGTCAGAGAATTATTGCATTAATCACGTGAATGGTTTTGTTATTCCTTTATTTATTTATTTATTCATTCATTCAACTGAGATACTACAGTGTAACCCGGATATAAGAGACCCGGATATAAGAGAACCCGGATATAAGAGTCCCAAATTAGAGCCTGTGTTAATGTATATATAATAGACCAAACCCGGATATAAGAGAAACCCGGATATAAGATAACTTCTTCTCCTGTCCCGACAACTCTCTTATATCCGGGTTACACTGTATAATAATTAAAAACAACTGCCTTATTACGTATACTTCTTCTTTTAGCCCGAGTAACTGCGGTTACGCGACGTGCATGAAATATACGTAAAGGTAGAAGTTTGCATGGCTATATATATCCGGACATCTACTTACCCGCTTCACAAATGTGTTGTGTTTGTTGCATGTTGTTAATTATAATTAAATATGATCTGCAACATGCCTCATAGACGCTCAATGGGACTTAAATCTGGCGGACGTAGGAGCCAAATAGATAGCTGGAAATCAGCGAATTTCTTTTTTTAACATTCCACTCGAAGGAATACAGGCCAGAAATTTAAAATGAGAAGAACTTTATTAAGGAGAGAGAGGACTGTAAAAGAACAAGAATTGAGAAGTCTGAAGGAAACGATTGAAATTGCGTTTAAATTTTTCAAGATCAAAGTTGACAAGGAAGCAATAAGCCGGAGTATGTTCCACTAGCGAGACGAGGGAGAGAAAAATACTCTTAGCATAGAACTCACGGTTACATCTAGCTATTACAATTGCAAAATGACAAGACCTTGCCACCAATCTAAGACTGCGTTTAAATTCATAAAGTCTAGTTACCATAGAAGAAAGTTCATCAGAATTATTACTATGAAAATATTTCCAGAAAAGTCCTACGGAAGCAATTTTAGGAAAGTAAATATTAATATTAGTTTTTTTCGGAGAATAAACGTTTGATTTTAGAATTAACATATCTTTCCGAATCAATGTATTTAAACAGTGAATAAATCAGTCAGAATACGAACCCTGAATATCTATACATTTCTGCCATCGACTTAAAATGCTTAAAATGTCCGTCGTCTTTGCAACGGAATTTCTTTTTGGTTCAAATTAGTCAAAAAAAAGTGCTTGAAAAGTGGTAGTCAATGGGTGAGTGATCAGGATGATATAATGTATATGGTAAAGTCTTGTTTCATATGTCGGTGAGCTTCTACTGTACAACCCTGGCAACTTGTGGCCGAGGATTGTCATGCAGTAGAATTGGAGCTTGTTGATTAACGATTACTAGTCGCATTTTACTTAACTAAAGAGGCATTTCATCCAGTAATCTTCATCAGTGATGCTCTGGTTAGCTTCCAGAAAGCTGTAATGGATAGTGCAAGACAGGCAACATAATATTCTGCTGATACAATTTCACTTTTGGAAATGAACAATCCATTGAGCCGATCGTTCTCACTTGTCATAAAAGATACATTTCTCATCACGTGTCACTATTCAATGAAGAAATGGATCATTCAATTTTCGAAAATGCGGTATCGAACACACTTAAAAACGTCGAAATCTTTGACTTTCACTGACTTCATAAGGAAACTATTAATCCATTTTTTCCTCTTGTTTATTTCCTTGAGATGATCTGATATTGTTGAAATGCTGGCACGCATTATTTGAGATATTCCTCTGACATTTTGACATGTTATTTTTTTTCGACTTTTCTTTTCAGATTTTGATTGTCAGTTGCAGATAGACATCCTCTACCACATTATCATTCTCGTTATTTCCTTGGAAATTCAGAAACCCGCACCGTTTTGTCCGACCACAAGAGGATATTCTACCCAATCTCAGTTAATGCTGCCAGCAATTTGAAAAACATTGTGACCAATCTAGGACTCATATAAAAAAGTTATTTTTTCATGTTATAGACGCGAATTATATAATGTTTCAGTTAAATTCTGAAAAAGATTTTATATAAATGCATAAAAGAAGACACTTTAACCATTATGAAAGAATAATTTATTGTGAGCTACGTAAGAAGAACACAAGAGGTCACAGGGTGTAGAAGAATTAGGAACAGCAACATTGATAATGAGCGGGAAGAGAAAAGTTTAGACAAGAGGACAACAGATATCGATTAATATTGCATTTAAATTTTGGAAAGAAAAAGTTGGCTGGAAAACATGGAACAGGAAGGGAGTTTCACAAGCGAAAGGTACGAGAAAAGAAACTATTAGCATAGAATTTACGGCTACATCTAGCCAGCTAAACTGGAAATTGATAAGATCTCGACAACAGTCAAGTAATGTGCTTAAATTTAAAGTCTAGTTACCATAACGAAGAGCTTATCTGAACAATAACCATGCAAATTCTTATAGAAACGACACCGAGAAGCAAAAAAAAAAACAACTGTGGGTAAGTGACTGACGCCGGGCCGCCAGATCTGGCCCAATAATATTGTTGATTTTTTCTTTAGATTTTATCAAGGAACTCAATGTAAATAACAGGGGCACCGGACCATATGGGTCAGAAATAATCTAAACATGGACAAATGGTAGACTCATAGATACATAATTAAAATGCTTGTCTTAAAATCGGATAACATTTCTGAACAACGTCATAAATCTCGTATGTGCAAGATAAAAATGAAAAGATATTAATAAATATTTAACTAGTTTTCTTCCTCATAAATCCTCAAGTAGAATTATAGAATCAGATTTCATATGCGGATTTAATTCGACTAATCGAAAGTAAGATTTTTAGAGCATATCACATTTTCTATGTGATAATACTTAAAAAAAAAAGAAATATGAAATTAGATACTTCTAAAAATTGAATAAAATATTAATAAACTTTATATTTTCCTCAAACCTAAATTGTATAAATTAGAAAATATTTTAATTATGAGTAGGTATTTATCCGCACGCCCACGTCGTAACAGAATAAGAGACAAGATCTGGGTTTAATGTGCGATTTTGTAAAGCCGTAAAAAAATTGCTCAAACCCCCTCGGTTACGCTCGAGGCGTCGGATAAGGACATCAGTTCTACCCCGAAGGAACCGTACTGCCTGAGGAAATGACTCCGTCGGGGTTGAGCAAATATTAATTTCAGAACCTCCTTCAGGTTTATATTTATTACAAGAATTCACAACTTTTAAGAAGGTATTTATCGTAACTGAATAAGGAAGAATTTCTTAGATTTAGTTGGGATTTCAGAAAATCATTCTGGAATTACTAAAGCCCTTTCATCAGTTCCCCTTTCTGAGTAGGCCTTATTCCCCTAGTAATGGCCCCAAAGTAAGGTACTGTCCCGTGAAACGGAGTTGAAATAATATTATTTTCAAACATCCCCGGCTTATTTCAATTGTAACTATTCAATATTTTGTTGAATTGTTCTATCCTAGGGATGACGATAAACTACATTCAGCGGGTTCTTTGATCGGTATGTGTTGAGGAGCGAGGAACCAAATCTTAATTGCTGTTGAACCCAAGTCCACCCTGATCTGTTAGTGTCCCAGCTATGGGCAAATAATAAACTCCCAAACTGGGATCAAATTATGAAAAATGTAAGACTCCATTAGAGTTTTATCAACAATATATTTTCACAATAACAAAACAAAAAATACCAGCAATATATTTTTGTTAAAAAAGAAATTACCAAAGTTTACACGAAAATAAAAATTCCAGATTAAATGACCTATAAAATGTTGATATGCCGTCAAACAAAAAAAAAATACTTTAATTATATGCGCTTTGTTTTATTTTTTTCAGCGAAAGTATCAGAATAATTACATTATATCATAACATGATTCGTATATTTTCCTGCTACCTATTCAGCATATATATATATATATATATATATATATACATATATATATATATATATATATATATATATATATATATATATATATATATATATATATATAGTCGTAAGGTGTGCTATATCTATGGGATAAAGTGCTCAGTATCAGAGATAGAGCGTGTGTAAATATAAAAGTGAACATAGAAGTCAACACTTAGAGTCGACAGTCTGTTTCATGCTAGATGCAATCGTCAGACCACGAGTGCTGACGATTGCACTCGTGGCCTGACGATTGCGTCTAGCATGAAACAGACTGTCGCCTCTAAGTGTTGACTTCTATGTTCACTTTCTCCGGCAGAATTGAGTCACTGTCAGTCACTGTGTGTTTATCTAAATCTAAAAATAAACACGCTAAAATTCACCTTCATCCCTGCCGTGCGCCGACGGCTTATTGGTAGAAGTTCCGACTGACGCAAATTCAGTCGGGTTTCGATCCTAGCTAGAGGTAACCGGACGTCTAGCCACACTGATGAGCTGTGAAACAGCGAAAACAGTCTGTCTGTGGATGACAAATATATATATATATATATATATATATATATATATATATTTCGGCAGTATATTTTCATTACGCCGCTCTAATTGCCTCCACAGGTCTCTAATGAGCCTGCGTCTTCTGCTTACTTCTGCGTTTTGGTTATCGTCCCCGATTTATTCAGTTGATTCATTGACCACCTCATGAATGCAGTGTGCGACCGGTATTCTGGGGTTCGTCTCTGGGATTAGGAATTAGCCGTTTGGACTAAACCGACGACGCGATGATGTTTCTGCCGCTGGGTGATCGGGTTGGAGGAGCACTCCACGCGCTCAACGAGGAAGCAACACGGCTTTGGCTGCTTCTTTAAAGAAACCACATGTTGTTGTTTTTATTAAATCCGAAAAACAATTAAATTTCTTACAAAACAGAACTTACCTCTAGTTAATGAGAATTTACAGCTAACATATAAATCCAATTTAATTTTAGTGAAAGATGGGGCACTACGGAAAGAGAACTCGGCGTTATTAATTAAGAAGAAAATCGTTTCCGTTTCATTCCCTTTGCGCTAATGCCTTTACAACAGTTAATATAACCCGATCTCCTCCAGCTGGGCAGACATGGATCTTTGACTGTTAGGTGTCAAAAAGTCTAGGAGAATTCCAAAACCAATTTGAAGATGGATGGGTTCCGTCTGATATTCTTGGACATGACACGCCATTTGTACTACGGCTGGAATTACATTGGCGTTTTTATGACCTCGTGGATTGTGAGGAAGAATTCCTCAGAATCGGTGATTCAGATATTTAATAAGATTTCCTTACACAAAGTCACGCATAAGTCATCAATAATAGAATTCACTACTCTGCTCACGTTAGTTTAGACTAGCTTGTTAACCATTCACAGTCTATATGATATTCTAGATAATATACGACATCTAATGATTAAGAATTTATTAGAGAGAAGTACAAATATCGGCTTCTTCTGAATATATCTCTTCTCCCTTAAGCCAATGTGACATTTAGCATTGTTTTAAGACTGTTTTATGTTTATACATTCTTATTTTATAGATACAAATATTTAAGTAAATTCTCTGTTTATAATAAACAGTATTAACAACATTTACTGGCCTGAATGTGTGAGAAATTTTCATAGAAAATAATTCGTCCTCCGACAGGAATCGAACCTGTATCCAATACGGAACCGTCACATAGCCTGACGTGTCTTTACCGATTGGGCCACAGAGTTCGGTTAGCAAGCTCGATTTTTACTGTTTTTAAACTACAATTTTCCATGATTTTCTCATGTTCATTCATATCTGCACAATGCCTATCCAAATATAAACAAATGACGTCACATATTATGAAATGGACAAAGACCGACAATTATTTTAAGATATTTTTATGTTTATACATTCTTTTTTATAGATACAAATATGTAAGTAAATGAGCTGTGGTGAAATCGGTAAAAGCACGTCAGGCTATATGACGGTTCCTTAGAGGATACAGGATCGATTCCTGTCGGAGGACGCATTCTGACAATTTCTCTGACATTCAGACCGGTAAATGTTGTTAATACTGTTTATTATAAACAGAATATTTACTTAAATATTTGTATCTGTAAAAAAGAATATTTAAATATAAAAATGTCTTAATATAACTGTCGGAATTTGCACATTTCATAATGTGTGACATTTAGCATTGTTCAGCAAAGAGTCTAGTATGAGGAAAACTGAATTCCATACCGTGATTAAGGTAACGGTAAACAATTCCACTATATTTCTCAAGAATTAATGACGCACATAAAGAAAAGGAATCCGTGGAGGGCCATAAACGCCTACACGAAGAAGGGACAGAGCGTGAGAAAACAAACTGTTAATTTAGTTTGTTACGCGCTGACTCCACATTAAAGCAAATGTGAAGAATTTCGTCAAGTAAACCAGATTTTAAAATTACATTTAAACTTTCCTTTCATCCTAAGTTAAAGCGCGAAGCTGTTATCTCAGTTGCGTAAATGATTTTTAAATACGCGTGAAATAAGTCGTTTTAATCAAAAAATGAATTAACGTCCGGGAACTTTTAAAAGTTTATCACTGTTGGAATTCGTACCGATTTTACTTCCCAATTCAAATGTGTATTAAGGCAAAAGAAAATCGGAAAAAAGTTAAGAATCAGAAAAATAATAAAAAAACATTAAAATCAGGTAACGTTCTGCTATATCGGTAGTTTTCTTTAAACCAAAAAAAAAAAGATAACAGTAGGCCTGTTAGAAAAGGCTGGAGACAAGCGGAAAATTGATTTTAAAACAAAGTAACACACATAAATTTAGAAAAATAAATCACTTCCACAATCCATCATTTTTAAATTACCTGGATTAATTTGGTAAAGATCAGCTTGGAAGAAAATAATTGGCGATTTTGACAAAAAAAAAGATTTAAGAACATTTTAATTTGGTACAAGCAAGAATTTTTAATGAAAGTAAACGCCATTAGAATTGTCACATGAAGTGCGTGTGAAGTGCGTAGGTCTTAGCGAGGACAATACATCTTCAAACCTTTTGGATTGGCGCTAAAGAATCCCAAAAAGAGAACTGCACCAAACATCAGAAGCCACCTCACTTGAGGGCATTCAATAGTAGCAACGACTACAAAAGACAGAACACGTTACTCGAAAGTCGAATAATGACATAATCAAAATACTAATTTGTTACACTACCTCAAACAAAAGGAAAGTGACCATTCATTCTGAAAAGAGTAATAGCAGCTACTGGACTTGAGATACCTATTTTTCGGAAAAAATCATTTAATCGAAAGATTTTATTTCAAACGACAGCAGCACTGATCGCTCGATCAATGAATATTGAATGTTTACTTAGAAAGAAACCGCTGATATTTCCATGAGGTCAGGTCGACTTTGAAATCAAGATATTTTACTCTATTTGAAAGTTCTGTTTTGATGTGATATACAATGACACAAAGTGATTTTTTTTCAAATCCTTACCGTATTTGAGGAAACGAGTTTAAAAGATTATGTTTACTTTCCAAATGGTATTCTTGGAATTTAATTCCGGTGATCAGTGGAACCCCTATAACACATTATAAAATTCATAATCTACTGAAGCTTTACAAAATTTCTATGGACAACATGCGTGACAAGAGTACATTATAGCTAAATCATTGTTCCATCAAATAAGACCAGCATTTACTTCAAAGGAGAATTACACTGGAAAGTTTAGCTATATTTTATTTAATATGTTATAAACTGAAGTAGTTTTAGTGTGATTTTCGATAAACAAGGCAAATTTAAAACATTTTGTCTGATTTATATCCAACAATGTTATAGTTTATATACACTTTTATCTACACTATTTACATTATTCGGACTATTGTCCTCATCTTTATTTATTACAACGTATCGGCTCTTGTAGGCTCCGGCCTTCTTCAGGTGGTTGGAATGTCGAACTAAACCCTTTATTTCGCTCATTGGAGTAAACTGTTCTAGTTCCACGTGCCATGTTTATTGGATGTCAGTTATCTGTTGTTAATTGCCCTCTCCAAACACACATGCCACAGTGGATAAAGGCGTTGGTTAGATCCAGTGACAGGATCCAAACAGTGTGAGAGAACTTGGAGAGTGGAATTAACTGATAACTGACATCCATTAAACATGGCCCGTGGAACTAGAACAGTCTACCCCAGTGAGCGAAATAAAGGGTTCAGTTCGATATTCCAACCGCCTGAAGAAGGCCGGAGCGTACAACGGCCGAAACGTTGTAATAAATATGGCGACAAAGATGAGGACAATAGTCCGAATATTGTAAATAATGTATCACCCGATTTGAAACGAAATCTCGTCATACAACAAATATATTTCAGCATTCATAAAGACAAAATTTATTAAGAGCTACGGAACTTGTGGAGAGCCATGATCTCATTAAATCATGAAAGTTTGAAATTTAATTATTTGCCGATTGACTGAAAATATAATCTGAATTTTTGGTATTTCGTTCTCAGGCTTTTCGTTCTTTCAAGTGTTTTCCCTCTTCTGCATATTCTACGGTCAACATCGAATTATCAATTTAATTTAATAACCTGATTAATTTTTCACACATTTCTTATAAATATCGTCCGATTTGAAACGAAATCTTCTCGTCACACAACAAATATATTTCAGCATTATATTTTAAGTAAGTTTCTCGGCCAACAAAGACGTTTCTTTTTGTTGAGGACAATAGTCCCAATAATGTAAATAATGTACATAATACATCATCTCAAAAATATAGATCGATACACATTTATCTATTTTTTGTTTTTATTAATTATGATATAATAAATGATGTAACAAATTATATAACAATTCTTATAAACTGAGTAGGCTTTTTTTTGTAATATTTCAAAATCCTTACAAATTTTTACACAGATTTTGCTAACGGAATACATTGAAAAATGTATATTTTGTTTATGATAATTCATATTTAGTACTATGGGTTGAATATAGTTTCCATTCAATGTATCTAATACAAAAGATATGAACTTTATTTGGATTTATGCACTTATTTATTTAATTCTGAAGTCAGTTTCTAAGAAAAATAAAACTCTGGAAATTAAGTATTTATCTAGATTTTTTTTCTCTCCGTTGAATTTAGAACTAAATAATAAAAAATTGCTGGAAGCTATTAATTAAATATAGTGTGTACCTTTCACATCAGGCCCCAGATTTCGCATCGAGCGCAATGTTGATTTTCTCAAAAAAGTGAAAAATAAGCCTCCCCTAATTACTATTACCATTAAGTGATGACAGTTCGATATACGTTTGATTGGTGCTTCGCGTTCATTTTTAGACCACTACGAATTTACAGTAAATCAGACATGAATCACTGTGTCAGATGTGACTCAAATTTCATTTCAAAAATTGATAATTCGCTTCAAGACGAAAGCGATCATGACAGCCTACAGAATGATATTTTCTGTGAATTGCCATATATTAATGGGAAGAAGAGTGACGTGGTTTCACTTTAGCTTCTCCGCAATTTGGAATTAAGACTTTTCCTTTGCTTAAACTGTTTGTAAACCAAAATAAAGGACAGCGATACACGAGTAGCGCCAATAACATAGAATACACCCTTTTAAGAAAAAGGCTAATATAATTCATAGCTAAGTTTGTGGATGATGAAAAACAATCAGTTGACAATTGGTTCAAATTGCTGATACGTCCAACTACACCCTTGTGCAAATTAATTATACAGGAAGATCTGGAGGGCCATCATCCCCTACACCCTTGTGCAAATTAATTGAAACAAAACACATAATTCCGTTATTATTGACTTTTTTCTTATTCATCCAATGAAACATGACCTAATGCATATATTATTACTTTGTATATCCAATCCACGAAGTCGTTCCTTGAAGACTGACCACAGATTATCGACTGGATTTAAATCATTTCTGTTTGAACGTCTGTTTTCGTAATAGGTTTCGATAACTTTAACACATTGTCTGATTGTTAATCTTTCCAGGGTTGAAATTGCCAAAAATTTAAGTTGTTAAATCTGAAAGAAAAAGAAAATATCATTAGAAGCTTAAACTTAATTCACATTTAAAATCCGTCCAAGTTATTGGAGCACTCTTTATATGCCTTAGTTTTCAACATCTTTTATCTTAATCGTAACATTCCATGTTTGAACGAAAAAAGGTCATCAAACCTCGTAGAAACTTCCTAGTCATATCCATGCTCAAATATCGTCTTTTATTTAAGCATTAATAGAGAATGTTGTCCGCTGAATGTTTCCTTCATTGAACCTAACATGCGTCACTGTGAAGGTGTGTAACAGGTGACACTTTATTATGGAACAGGTAAGGTTGTCTAGACATGCGTTCTGCTTGCTTGTCTTTAAGGCTCTGTGAGGTTTTGTATTTTCATGTTGAAAAAACACATCAGTTCTTTAAATGTAGCCTAATTGGAAGAAACCTTATTTTGGCATATGTATACGTGTTTACTAAATCTTCAGAATTGAAAAGGACACCGCTGCACATAGACTCAAGCAGGTGGCCTGCCCCTGAAAAATCTGTCACTAAGTTCCCTTTCACATTATATCTTTAGAATAGTAATTTTCTGCATTCCTCGTCTGCTTATATCAAAAGCTAAATCTTCATAAATATTCACAAAATTCCTGTTAATTATTTGCAGCATTTCCCTTTTTACAAAATTGGGAAAAAGAGAAGTTTTATGACAGCACTTTGTTTTCAAAATTTGTTCAGATATTTTTATAGGTTATGTATAGGTGAAAAGAAAACAATCTTCAGAAATGTCATAACAGGAATACCCTGAAGAGAATACAGTTGCTTAAATGTAGGCGGAGTATGTAATGGCTTCTCTAGTTACTGCTACGTAAGATGTTGCATATTGAAAAAAACTCTGTTCATTTTGAAAGCAAGATCAAAACTTCTTGGACATATTTGGCGAATGGATCCAGAATGCCCAGCTAAAAAATCCATGGAGCTTTACTTTGAAAATACTGACTTAAAAAAGTTCAGATGTCATCCAAGAACCACTATAATCACATCGCTGAACCGAGACATTCAAAGAACGAGTCAGAATGATCCCACTTGTCCTTTGGCGATTTTTACAATAAGGGAGATCTTCAACGAATCTTCCAACTCGCAGAAGACAGAGAAGGCGGGCAAAATATTGTCGACTCAGTATACAATGTCACTGAAGATGTGTGAACATGTTAATATATTACATTTGAAACAGTTACAGTCGAAACAGTTTTGATGATGATGGAGTATAGGGTTGTATTTTGAGCACCAATCAGTTATTTTTTTCGCATGTCTCCAAATATGAAATGCTAAAATGAATAGAAGTTTCTCTGTTCGAAAATGTACAAGACAGTAAATCCACTCATGCACTTAGATATAATGTCTTTTTCAGCATAATACTTTAAACTTGCTACGTTGAATACTGAGGATTATTTAAACCCTTTCTTGTAAAGAAAGCGTGTTATCACTTTTCATTATGTAAATATGTCTATAGAAAATAGAAAGGTTGGACAGAACTTGAAGTACCTATTGAATTTTCATTACTAAATGCATCAAGACAAACTCCTGCCGATCAACTTATAAAACAGGTTGGTTTTACTTTATGAAAAGGAGACTTTTATTACCTTTCCTTGTAGAGTTATTGTCGCCTCTATTAATAATTTCATTTAGTCTTATTTGTCGGAATTGCATAGACAATAATGTGAATTTTTATGCGAAACTCGAAAAGTGTAATGTGTCTAGTAATAAATGTACTAAAGCTTCATCAGGTATTGGACTCCGTTACTAACTGATTGGATGTATTAAAATCTACCTGTTTTGTTTTAATGCATTTATTTATTACATTTAAAGGTGTGTGTTTCTTGTTAGTTTTTTTTAATCAAATGCCTAACCCTAACCCTACAAATACTTTCACGTTGACTGCTCCGACGAGGTACTTTCGCTAGTTCCCAGAATACATGAATTTAATCGTGCTACTAGGCTGGCATCACGGCCCCACCCGTCCACTGTCGAAACGGTTAAATGTGGCTGTCTCTTCTACTCCAATAGCTTCATGTCTCGCACCTCTCGTCTGTGGAATTCAACTTCCTATTACTTGTTTCCCTGATAGCTATAATATCCAACTGTTCAAATGTAATATCAATCGACATCTCCAGATGCTTTGACCTATTCCCTAATCTTCTCTTCATCCTTTCCTCCATCAAAGCCTCTTTACTCTCGCTCCAACTCTGTAACCCCTTGCGTAGTGGCATCCCGCCTTGCTTGGGGTGAAATGCTTAAAAAAAATCTAGTACAGTACGTTTTTTATATTCTTCCGTATTTTTACCACTAAGCCTGACCTAGAAGATTCTATCATTCCTGAAATTTTCAACAACTTTAAAATTTCCTGTATTCCAAATATACCACATTTTTTTAAGCGTTTCACTCAAGGCAAAGCGGGAAGCCACTAGCACGCAAGACGTTACAGAGAGTTGGAGCGAGAGCAAAGAGGAGTGATAGAGGAAAGGATGAAGAGAAGGATAGGGGATAGATCAAGGCATCTGGAGACGTCGATTGGCATTACATTTGAATAGTTGGAGATTATAGCTATCAGGAAACGGGAAAAGGCGAGGGAGTTCCAAAGGCGAGAAATGCTTGACATGAAGCAATAGATACGAAAGTAACATTTATGCATCGCAGCTTATTTAGTTTGCAGGTGAAATTACAATAATATATGCACTAATGCACCACCTACACTCAGGTGCAAATTAATTGAAACAAAACAATTAATTCCGTTATTATTAACTTTATTCCGTATTTTTACAATGAAACTTGACACAGTGCACATATTAATACTTCGTAAGTCCAAGAGAGTTTCCATATAGTACTTTGATTTTCTGACTGGTAAGGTTTGCCAGTTTTCCTATTTCCAATTTTCGCATGCTTTCTTGGAGTAACGTTCATTGCAGACAATGGCCATGGGACAACTAATCGACAATCGAAACAATAGTCTCTGGGCGAGATGAAAATCTGATGCAATCACGGATAACGTAATATTTTTCAAGGCCAAACAAATTTCATCCTACACCCCAAAAATACATTTATATTTCTGTACACCACTGCAAATGACCTAATCTGAGGAAAAATAGAAATCGATTTCACTGTTTCACTCTGATGGGTCTAAAACTGACTGCATGGTGAAGGAAAGGAAACGAAAGCAGCTGTTCCAATTAATGCGCACAATGGGGTAGAATCGGCTGATTTTTTGGCATGCAGATGTTATATGTATTCGTTTTATTGGTGGATTAAGATCGGTTACAGAAAATGGAGTATTGTTGTCATGTGAGGACAGAAATATCCCAATCCTAATTATTCATCCTTGCCAGAGTTCAAAACCATTTACGACTTTATAGATGATGAATTATTTTCCATTCTATAAGCCTTTACCACTGAAGAAACGTTTTCACCTTCACCAGTCTAGACCTTCAAAGCTAAGATCAACCAAACCAGGTGCTCATTAACTTTGTATTCTATTGTACAGTATTTACATTAGTCGGACTATTGTCCTCATCTTTGTCGCCATATTTGTCACAACGTTTCGGCCGTTGTACGCTCCGGCCTTCTTCAGGTGGTTGGAATTTCGATCGAACCCTTTATTTCGATCACTGGGGTAGACTGTTCTAGTTCCACGAGCCATGTTTGATGGATGTCAGTTATCAGTTATCTCCTGGTAATTTTCCCTCTGAAAGTTCTCCACTGCCTGAACCGGGTATTGAACTCACACTCTTTGGGTCTGTCACTGGATCTAACCAACGCCTTTATCAACTGTACCATGTGTCCTTGACAAATATGGCGACAAAGATGAGGACAATAGTCCGACTAATGTAAATACTGTACATAATACCTCATCTCAGAAATATAGACAGACTTTGTATTCTATTGTTCAAAAAGTTCCCCTTGTACAGTTTCCCGAGAACCGTAAATTTCTGGAAAAGATGTTTCCTCGACCACTATGGTATTAGCGTCTTCGTCGATAGATGAGGCAGCCAAATTAACTCGGGGTTATATTCAGAATATTAATGAACAGATCCAATTCATTATCTCGTCGTTATTCCTTATTGTTGTATGTTCCGTTTCTCATTGTGTTTTCTGTTGATGAGTTACTTTCACTGGTACCCCAACTGCATGAATTTAATCGTGCTGCTAGGTTGGCAACTCGGTCCCACCCTTTCACTGTCGAGACAGTTAAATGTAGCTGACACTTCTAATCCAACAGTTTCTTCTCTCATATTTTCCTACAGTGGAACTCCCTTCCATATACTTGCTTTCTTGATAGCTATAATCCTCAAATATTCTAATGTAATATCAATCGATATAATCTGAAGCCTTGATCCTGACCCCCGTCCTTCTCTATATCCTTTCCTCAAACAACTCTCTTTATTCTTGCTCTCACACTGTTCTAGTGGCACTCCCGCCTTGCTTGGGGTGAAATACTTAAAAAGATAGATAAATGAAACTATCGTCTGTCAAAGCGTATCCTGATTTTTGTTATATTTGCCATTTATTAGGAGAACTGCACCTGACAAAAAAAAAATAACGGTCTCTTTGACATCTATAATTAAGAAGACATACACCATTAAGGAAACGAAATGTTCTAAAATTAGTGAATTCTTAAGGGAATCAAGACATCTATGTCGTTACGGGAGATATTTTACACAAGTCCGACTCTAGCATTTAATGAACAAAGACCTTGTGACTTAGCTTTAGGAATTCAAGTTTCAGTTACACCCAGAACTTCCAAAGGGCAACAGAAAGTGTTAACCTAACTGTAATCTTCCATCTTTTTTTCCTATCGGTTTGGGTAATTGAGGACTGGTTCGTTTCTGATTAACTTGATTTTTTCATAACTATTGATATTTTTCTGCATCTCTTCCCGACGGGTTCTAACATACTGCCAGATAAACGTGTTAAAGAAAAAAAAGTATTTTTTATAAATAAATGAAATAGAATCTTTTTCTACGTATGTTTGTCATGTCTGATAAGTACAGGATGTTAGCCAACAGAGGTGAAGAGGCAGCTATTCAATCCACATATGTTTAAATAGAAAGAAAATTTAGGGAGAGCGTATTACACTCAACTGAAAAAGAGGAAGGGAGATAGAAAAATTCATTTGATAAACTTGGACAGAATAATCAACCTTAACGAGAGAGAGAATAGAGAGAGAATAAAGAATATATGCTATATCTATTGGGTAAACTACTCCAATATTTAGGATATAACGTGTGTAAATATAAAGAGTGTTGAATGGTGAAATTTTCCGGCCCTAAAAATTAGAATCAAGCATGAAACATACTGATGTTATTTATTGCTGATTTCTGAGTCCACCTACACTGATTATATATATATATATATATATATATATATATATATATATATATATATATATATGAATGGAGAAATATAGTCTTAAAGTGTGCTATATTTATAGGATAAAGTGCTCAATATCAGAGATAGAGCGTGTGTAAATATAAAAGTGAACATAGAAGTCAACACTTAGAGGCGACAGTCTGTTTCATGCTAGATGCAATCGTCGGGCCCGACTATTGCATCTGGCATGAAACACTGTCGCCTCTAAGTGTTGACTTCTATGTTCACTTTTATATATATATACATACACATATATATACATACATATATATATATATATATATATATATATATATATATATATATATATATATATATATATATATATATATATATATATATTTTAATTTTTGCATATAGACAAAAACAATTAACTCACTACAAAATGGTTATGAAATATTTTGGTTTTCACTTATGGATCAACAAATCTGTTTAAAAACAGAATTGTTCATAACTATTTTGGTTCTCACCAGTCGAGGGGCAACTAAATGCACCGAAACGAAGTTGCATCATTGTAATGACTAAATTGTTTTTGTCTATATGAGAGAAAAATACTAAATAATTATTTAATTATTGGTCAACTATCGGTATTGAGCCCTGTTTTGAATTAATGCTGTGAACGTTAGAATTTATATATTATTTTCGTTCTCATTACATTCGGATATATATATATATATATATATATATATATATATATATATATATATATATATATATATATATATATATATATGTATATATAAAGGATACGTTTATATAGAATGAGTAATTTTTTGTAAAGAATGACCAAATTGTAATGAATGAATGCGTCATGAATCTGATTAGCTAGGTGTAGGATACAAAGTATCGACTTTCCCTATATCCTCTTTGGTCTTGTACCACAAGTGTTTTAATCAAAACAATATATATATATATATATAAATAATAAGTCGCATGTAGTTTACGTCACAACACTGATTCTATGTCACAAATATTACTAGTTCTACGAAACTCTTCTTCAATTGTCTCTCCGCGAATTAAAGATGATACAACATGATCGGAAGGTTAGACCATAAGGTCTGAATCAACGTCGTTAGTAGTTTGTAGGACTTTTTCCATTCATAATGAGTGACGTCATTTGCTTACATTTGGATACGCGTCGAGCAGATATGAATGTACGAGAGAAAATCATGAAGAATTGTAGTTTAGAAACAGTAAAATCGACTTTGGTAACGGAGACGCTCCTCTGTGGGTAAATCCATAATGATGTCTGGCTATACGTCGGTTCGGTATATGATACAGGTTAGATTCCTGTCGGAGGACGCATATTTTCTATGAAAATTTCTCGGACATTCAGGCCGGTAAATGTTGTTTAATACTGTTTATTAAAACAGAGCATTTACTTAAATATTTATATCTATAAAAAGTATATATATATATATATATATATATATATATATATATATATATATAATTATAATATATATATATATATATATATATATATATATATATATATGTATATGTAGCGAAAAAACCATATTTTAAATCAATTAATTTATAATATTAATGCTCTGTAAATTTACATTGAGCACTATTGTGTAAAAATAAATATATCTATAAGAACACCGGATTTTATATCTTACTGTTCTTTCTTTTTATTTTATATACATACATATATATATATATATATATATATATATATATATATATATATATATATATATATATATATATATATATATATATATATATATATATATATATATGCATGCACGTGGTGGACACTTATCAAATGTGCTTACATCAGAAACATATCAAAATCTATATGAATAAAAAAATAGAAATGCTATTAAATATTCATTCTTCCTATGGCAATGAAGTGCCCAGACATTGCATCATTGATTTTTCCAGGTGTGGCCGGGTATTATTTCTCTTAAGTTCTTAAACCATGTCTTGACGACTAGATTTTTGCAATATTTTGCTTCTGCAAAGCGCAGTTTAAGAAAGACTTGAGCCAATTGCTAAGGAAACCACTTTCATGCAATTCCCACTTCGACCAGAGATAAATGTATGAACGCGAAGAAAAGTCGAGACTGAGTCAATTGACCTGTCATTATCTGACTATAGCTCTGTTTAAACAGAGAGAAATCTTCCGACTACACTATACCTTCATTCCCTATGGTGTCTTGTCACCAAAAGTGGAGGTAAAGTGGTTTTGCTATAATAATATCCAGCATAAACAACAATGATTTGCACCCACTGAATAAGTTAGTTGGTGGGATATAAAAGCTGTATCATCAAGTGCTAAACCAGTCATTGGCAAACTCCACCCCACGGGCCACATGCGACCGGATTGGATTACTAAATGGCCCACCTGATTTCATGTTTCTTAAAATGTTGGGTTTTCTTTTTTCTTTTTGTTCTCACTTGTTCACTCACACATTCTCCCATACATAACCAAATACAGAAGTAATGATTATGTACAATCTTTCTTGAATTTTGTCAAATTACATTGAAGGTAACGTTGTCAGCATTTTAAACCATTGACGATTTTTACTAAGGAAGACCATACGTGTAAACATCTTTTGTTTCAGAAACATAACACTTCAATGATAATTATTCTACTTTCACAATTTTTTTTGTTTACTCAAATGACTGAGTCAGAAACAAATCACATGTAGCAATGTGTGTTAATCATGTTGGCACCAGTTTAAATATTATAGCAAGACTTCAACTTTTTAATTGTACAAGAAATATTTTCTCCGAAGAAAATATAATCTTTTCCCCATTTCTAAGGCAGATGCGTTTAAAGCAGCATCTTTAATTTAAGAATATCTTAATACTTTTAGAAATGCAGACCTCTTTATAATGCACTGTACCTCATATGGCCCACAGTTCGAAAAATATTACTCATGTCTGTGCTAAACCAAAACGAAACAGTTAATACGAAGATGTATTGTCGTCAAGAGAAACAATACACAAAATCTTTCAGAATGTGCCCATCAATGGTTAATCGCAAACGTATGATGCCCTCACAGGATCATCCATATTGCTCGCGTCATTTAATAAAATATCATTACACTTCATATGGAATCTTGCTAAGCTAGAACAAGCTGACTTACTAAATCTAATGTAGAAAAGAGTTTATTAATTGGAAAGTGTTCAAAATTATTAGCGAGTCTTTTTTAAATTCTTTTCTATAGTCCTTGACTTTAAGAACTCTGGTGAACATTCTTATCTCTTGAATTATTATCTTATTGGTTTTTACCTATTTTCAGCAAGACGCTAGAAATTCTAATCACTCTGAGTTAGTTAGGGTTAAGGTTAAATTCCTATAAGTTATTAGTTTAGAACGTTGAGGCTCGGGTTGTGACTTTAGATACCTCTTTCATAGGGTTTGGCATACGAGCCTTCTCTACAAGCTAAATGACTGTGGTGTCTCTAGTCGGTTATTTGGCCATCCAATCGTGTTTAACAAACCGGATAATGAATTTCATGTGGAATGTCTATGATTCTAGATCATTTACATTAATACTTGGATCTCCCAGGGCCCGATGCTGAGACCTACATTGTTTCCAAAGGCCATCAGTTCACAATTAAGTATTTATGCTGATAATAGAAATATTTTCACCAGTCTTAACTGTAAGTCCGATTGGTTCGACAACAGAATACTGGTAGCTATTCTCAAAACTGACCGCCAGTAAGATGCAAACAAGTTCAGAAATGGCTTGTAAATTGAAACGCATCCAAACCGAAACCGCCATCATTAAATCATCATAGAAAACTATTTCTGACTTCCATTAGAAGAAGCTGATGGTAACCTTAAAGATAGCAACTCATTGCACCTTCTTGGTCACATAGTTTCTACTGACTTGAAGTGGAGCGATTATATTGAATCACTTTCTAGTTCGGCTGGGAAGAAGGTTGGTTCACCGTTTCGTCAGTCTTTCTCATCAGAATCCATCTTCCTCATGTATAAATCTATCATTAGCCCATGCGTGCAATACTGCAGGTATATCCGGTCTAATGATTCGGCTAAATATATCGAGAGTACCGACAAAAGACAATAGATCCTAATTCTCGATTGGCAACTAGGTTTAATCGCTGTAATATTGAAATAGCTACATGTAACTGTATTCTAGCTTTCTTTTCTCGCATGTTTCCTCTCCGGAAGCCTCTGCCAGTTCCTTGCTTTACTTCCAGCCGCAATGTTCAGAATTGAAATGCAACGTTCATCGCTATTTTTCGCTATCAAGAACCCTGTTCTTTTATTGTCGTTACTCGTCACTAATGTGTTCTTGTTCTATTACACTATCATTAACACCTCGAGTCTTAGTAAGATTATCGCCTTGCTTTGGGTGAAATGTTGAACAAAAATAGAATGAGTCCACCAACTCCTTACTCTCCCGATCTTGCTCTATTACTTGTAGTATCTCAGCTGAGAGTTTATTAACTGGGAAGTGCTCAAAATACAAGTGTTCCTTTACATAAAACATGAAAATACTTACGTAAGTAGTTTGAACAATTTGCTCAATAGATGGAATTATTTTCTCGTAAATGTAGGAATGTATATTGATTAGATATTGATTAATGTAGGGTATTAAATTGCTTAGATATATTAATTATAACTAAAAGGGTACATCTTTTTGTTCTTCAAAAGTGACGGGACATTGTTTTTACCTTAACATTTCGTCCTACGGAAGTTATTTTCATGCTGCAAGTGGGAAGCCATTCCAAATCTATCAGATGGAAATTCGGTCGCCATTGTCTCTAATGCAAAGACTGTGGGTATGTATACATCTTGAAATTTAGAGGCATTGTAGTCAGGTGAAAAGAACGCAATTAATTTTTTTTATTTTCGTAGTTATTTCGTTGTTCAGTGGCTGAGTTACCTGTTCATTACCCCCCCCCCCCAAATAAATAAATAAAGGCTTTGTGTTTATATAGTTGCTTTTTGTTTCTAACTGATTAAAGCATTTCGAATTTTTAGTTTCCGGTCGGAACATGAAGAAGCCGAGTTATTTCCACTGAACTAGCTAAACAAAGGACATGGTTGGAAGCTGATCGTCTGGTACATTTATGAGAATGACAAAATAACTGCCTAGCTCACTGGAATTTAAATAACATACCCGTGCTCTCTGTTAAATTTGATTTTTAGTAGGAGCGCATTCGTTTCGTAAGTGTCCCTTGTTATTGGAAGGTGGTTGCGTGCTTTCACGATTCAGTGATGAATTCCTTAGACGTATTTTCCTAAAACCTATGAACACGGCACGCAGATTTAAGTCGAGGAATCAGCGACTCGTGATGCCGAATCTCGTTCTCTCTTTGGATTCTGATAAAGTTTCTTCTATGTTATCTTTGTTAATTACATTTCTTGACAGTTAATTTTGTTCTGAGATAAATGAATGAATCTTTTTAAACATGCATATATCATCGGCTTTATACCGTATCCAAGAATTTAATTTCTTCTTTGCTGATTGTTTCATGTATGCTGATGGCGTTGATCATTAAATTCGACTCCAACAGGCAGGACTAGAGGTTTACAGTTTCCACAATACATGCTCCCGTCATCCATTCCCGATCGCCGTTTGAATTGGCAACAATTTGTCGGGATGAAATGTCGAAGAATGTGCCGATGGCATGAATTTGTTTAAGGTGGTTATAGAGGTACTAATATTAAATACAGAAATCCCATTAATATTGACTATAATAAGAAGCGAAGATCCAGGAAGGCCATCTGCTCCCCGCCACGTTTAACATTATGGGTAAAACTAAGTTAGGGCTAAAATTCATAAATCTTGTTAATAAGCACTTCCTTAAAATGAATAGGCTTAGTAAAAGACTCAATAAAAAATACACTTAAACTTAGTTACAGTTGTGTAGATAACCTTGAAAAATAATTAAAATGCATAATAATAAGATATTGAACAGATATAAAAACTCAAAGGGCATTATGAAATTTATTGATGTGTTAAAAACTAAATATCATCAATACTAATGGATGTAACTGTATGCCCATTACAAAACAATTGCTAAACTAGTTCCCTGGTTTAAGTTATTACCATTTCTTCACTTGAAAATCCGAATATTAAAAAGTTCTACATTGGTAGTACTAAAAATCCATTTAAGCGCCGTTGGTACCGGTATGTTTTTTTTCCTTCAAACATAGTTCTCATTAACATGCTACCTCACTGTCCAAATACCATTGAAGTTTAAAGGAGAAATACAAAACTCCCACCGTTAAATGGAAGTTAATTGTAAGAGATCGTACCTGTAATTCTTTATATGAACCATGTTATCATTGTCTCAATGAAAAGCTAGAAATCATTAGATTTAAGGACTAGATAAAACTTTTAAAACAAAGGAAAGAGTTTACTGTTAACTGCAGAAATAAATTACCTTTTAACTTGCTTTCTAGGTAGATAGAATATTGTACATAAAGCGGAAATCGTATTATAAGTCTGTAATTTTTTTGTCCTTAAGTTTTTTATTATTAATGTTTGTGCAATTTTGACGGGTAATTTGCCTTGTCTCTGTAGTTATGTTGGAAGATTGAATCTTAATGAATCCATTTTTCGTTCGTATATTTGCGTGCCCATATACTCAATCGTATTTATGTGTTTGTCTATTATGACGTGATGCATGTACGTCTAGCCACAAATAAACCTTTCTCCCTTGTCCACTAAACCTATCATCATGACACTGTCAATGCAACTGACTATGTAGCCATATATAGCCCCTCTAACTACAGCTCACATTTGAATATTTTTTTTAGTTTCTAAACGATGCAAGCTGACATTTATGCGTCATTTTTTTTTTTTAATTACAAAATATTGGAGATTAATTGTACACCCTGATTTCCTATAAAATTCTACACTTATTTTAAAGCATTAATATATTGTATCTAGGATCCGTTATATATTTGTAATTTCATTGGCCGTTACATCTTACGTAAATATATTTACCCCTGTGGAGGTAGTGGTTGTTTTTGAGAACTATTTAAAACTTAAAAAAAAAATTTATTTGCAATATCATCACTTGACGAGACAGCAGATGCCTTGAAAGAAAATGGCTATTTTTGTAGTGATGTTATAACATAATTATCTTATAATTTTTAAATGAATATTATTCATTCTACTTTCTATTTTTAGAAATAGTATTTTTGGTTACAGGACACACACACACATATACATACATATATATATATATATATATAGTGTTGGCAGAGGTATCAATATTACTGAATGGCCTAATATATGTATATATATATAATATAATATATATATACACACACACATATATATATATTTATATATATATATATGCAGAAATATAGTCTTAAAGTGTGCTATATTTATGGGGTAAAGTGCTCAATATCAGAGATAGAGCGTGTGTAAATATAAAAGTGGACATGGAAGTCAGCACTTAGAGGCGACAGTCTGTTTCATGCTAGTGCAATCGTCAGACGACTGGTGCTGTTATTTTTCTCGGCTGTTTATATAAGGGTCAGTGGTGCATTATGGGTAGTATATTTTGGCGGTTACTTTTACCGGAAGTCGCTTATTTGTTTATTTATTTATGTCAAATTATTTTGCTTGTTTTTTTGTTTGTTTTTTTATTTTTATTTTTATTTTTTATCTTATATATTTATTTATTTATTCTTTTATTTTGATCGGTGTTTTTGGTTAACGTAGTAAAAATTTGTTTATATAGCTTATTGTTGGTAGTCTATAATGGCAGTCATTTACCGGAAATCGCTTGTTCGCTTATTTATTTGGGTCAAATTGTTTTGCTTATTATTATTATTTTTATTTGTATAACAGTTATAACTTTCGTCCGTTCTTTTGTTTTGATTTTATTTCGCATATTCTAACAGGTGTGGTTTTGTGATTTGTTTGGAGTAGTTTATTTTGCTTATTTTATTGTTGTTTGTTTATATATTTATTTATTTTTCTATTTTAAGTTACGTAGTAAAAATTTGTTTTCATGTCTACATTTTGAGATTAGCTCGGATCTTTTATTTAATAATTTATTTTGATCTGGGAAGGTAATGATAGCTATTTTTTCCTCCAAGCAAAGTTTGCAAGTTTTTGATAGGTTGTTGTAGGCTGATGATTTTTTCCTTATTTTCCAAGATATTTTTGGTGTGGTGTGTGTTTTGTTTTTTATTTCCCAGATATACTTAGAAAGCATTGTGCTGTTCGCATATTTACTATTTGTGAAAGACATTTTGTGTACATAATTTCTTTGTTTCCATGGTCCTTCGGTTACTCCTATGTATACTTTTTCTTCATTATCTGCTGATTTTGTCGTGGCTAGGTAGATTACGTTGTTTTGTAAACAATTACCGTTTAAGGGACATTCGTTTTTTATTGTGCAGTTGCACGTGGGTTTAATTTGTTCGTGTGGTTTGTTAATAATTTTTCTGTTGTTCTTTTTTATTATTTGTGCCATGTTCTCGGTGCAACTGTAGCTGATTATTACTGTGTTTTTGTTGAATATTTTGTGTAGTGTGCTTGATTCCGGGAAGTGTTTGTGTAAAAGCTTGAAGAATATTTTTCC
Source organism: Acanthosepion esculentum (assembly GCA_964036315.1). NCBI lineage: Eukaryota > Metazoa > Mollusca > Cephalopoda > Sepiida > Sepiidae > Acanthosepion > Acanthosepion esculentum. Next base: position 10,445,933 of record OZ038485.1, on the reverse strand, counting down.
TATGTTTGTTTTTACGTTTTTGCTGTACGGTGGGTTGAACCATATGATATTTCTTTTTCTGTTGGTCTCTTTTGTGTTCTGTGGTGAGTATGTGACTGTTGCTGGTAATCCGCTATCTTTTAGGGCTGTTTCGTAGTCTTTCTTGGCTTTGTTAAATATAGATTCATCGGAAGAATTGTCGGAAAGCCTGCGGTTAATCGATTTAGGTATCTGTTTGATTATAGAAGGCGGGTGGTTGGAGTATATATGTATGTACTGTGGTTTATCATTCGGTTTTCTGTATGGTTTGTGTGTGCCTTATCTTAGGTTGAAGGTGACATCTAGAAAATCTACTTCGTTTAGGTTAGTTTTTATATCTATCTCGAATCCGTTATTTTTGAAAATTTTAATTATTGCTTTTCTAGTTTTATCTGTCTTTTGTTTGTTGCAGTTTCTTAAGATTATGAGACCGTCATCTCTGTAGAGCCCTGTGTCATTTCTATCTATTATTTTGCTTATTTCGTGTAGTAAGTAAATACCAACGATTTCGCATGTCTCTGCACCGTCAAAGCTTCCCACTGTAGTGTCAAATATCCCATCTTTCTTTATCCATGCTTCTTCATGGTGAAATAATAATGATTTACGGGAGTGCTTAATGATGTCGATTTCGTTTGGTTTTATTATTATTTGTTCCTGAGCTAAGTTGATGGCCTTATCTAGTGTACGTTCTGTTATGGATGGGTAAAATTCTTTTATGTCTAATTGTAGGAAGTGGCAATTTTGTTTGTTATTTATGCTGTTGAACCAGTCAATGGTTGTTTTTGTGTTTTTCCACTGGTTTACTCCTAACTTCTTCCTAATTTCAGAATTAATTCTTTCTAGTATTGTTTTATTTATTTTACCTAGTTCGCTTTTGGCTGGGTTTATGAGTCTGCATGCAGGGTTGGTTTTGAAATGTTCCTTGTGGTCTTTTAGTGTGATAAAGGCTTGCGTCTTGCTCATGCAACTTATTCGGTCATCTAGGTCTAATTTTTGAGCGATTGCTTTAGCTTCTTTATTTATATCGTGTTCTATTGTTTTGGGTGCCTTTTTGTATGTTTTGGTTATGTTGTTCTTTAGTAATTTATTGTGCGTGGGAGGGGTTAGTTTGTATAAATTTCTTGTTTTGTCGGCTGCGATAAATACATTTGCTGAACTGTTTATTTTAGCTATATCTTCTTTTAGCTTTTTTTGGAATGCATCTTGATTTTTATGGAATTTTATGTTTCTAACTAGGTCAGTTAAGTCCTTCTCGAAGTCATCTAATTCTTTTTGTTGCGGGGGACATTTTTTTGTTTTGAACCCGTATTTTTCCTTGAGTGTATTATTATTATTGTGAAGATCTTGGTTTAAAAAATGTGCTTTCCATCTCATTCTTTTTATGAAACTTTCTGTTTTTTCAAATAATTTTAGTTTATATATGTAAGGGGAAGGGGTGGGTATGTTTTTTAGTGAGTAGTCGAGGCTAAATTTTTCTATGTCCATGTTGTGTTATAAATGTAGCGAAAGTTCTCTACTGATGATCAGGAGCTGAATATGCAGAAATATAGTCTTAAAGTGTGCTATATTTATGGGGTAAAGTGCTCAATATCAGAGATAGAGCGTGTGTAAATATAAAAGTGGACATGGAAGTCAGCACTTAGAGGCGACAGTCTGTTTCATGCTAGTGCAATCGTCAGGCGACTGGTGCTGTTATTTTTCTCGGCTGTTTATATAAGGGTCAGTGGTGCATTATGGGTAGTATATTTTGGCGGTTACTTTTACCGGAAGTCGCTTATTTGTTTATTTATTTATGTCAAATTATTTTGCTTGTTTTTTTGTTTGTTTTTTTATTTTTATTTTTATTTTTTATCTTATATATTTATTTATTTATTCTTTTATTTTGATCGGTGTTTTTGGTTAACGTAGTAAAAATTTGTTTATATAGCTTATTGTTGGTAGTCTATAATGGCAGTCATTTACCGGAAATCGCTTGTTCGCTTATTTATTTGGGTCAAATTGTTTTGCTTATTATTATTATTTTTATTTATAAAAATAATAATAATAAGCAATTTGACCCAAATAAATAGGATATTGTTTGCCTGGGTTGAACTTGGGCAACCCATCCATGTTTAGGGTAGAGTAGTTTTTTGTTGTGATTTTTTTAGTTTCCTTGCATTTATGTAAACTTAGCTAAGGTGTGTTTGTTCATTGGCCCCCTTTTTTTCTGTCCCCTTTTCTTTTCCTTTAGTTTAACTCCCCATCCCTCCCCTCTTTAGGTGCTCAGTGATTTCGTTTCTCTGGAGGATGCGGGACGCCTTTCGTTTTTCGTGTGTGTGTTCCTTTTCGTATGTTTGAGTGTGAATCAGTGCGTGTTTGTGTGAGTGGTTGCGATGGATAAATGTTTATCTATAATTTTTAAAGTCCCGTGTCGATTTCGCCCAGTTAATTGATTTTACTGCCACATTTAGGATTTGTGGGGGGTTTTTAATTACTAACTTGATTTTGTTTAGTTTCGTGTACATATTTGTATTCATATTGTATATATTCATTGGGGATTATTTTATTAAATTTTTACAAAACTACAGACTTTATTGTACATACGGGGTTATTTAGGATTTTCATAGAGACAATGAGGTATTTTGGTGGTTGTAGAAAGAATGGTATGTATGAATGTGATGTTTTGGTGAAAGGAATATTGTTTTGTATGCTTGGGTCAGTGCTTGCGACTAGCTAAGTTTAAATTTAAGACAATTGATGACCTTCCTTTCCCAACCCCCATTTTTGGCCTTGTGCCACATTTACTGAGTAATTTTTGACAGTAATAAATATTGTCGCCTGACGATTGCACTAGCATGAAACAGACTGTCGCCTCTAAGTGCTGACTTCCATGTCCACTTTTATATATATATATATATTTATATATTATATATTTATATATATATATATATATTTATATATATATGTATACATGCATATAGTGTTGATAGAGGTATTAATATTACAGAATGGCCTGATATATATATATATATATATATATATATATATATATATATATATATATAGTGTTCTCAGAGTTATTAATATTACTGAATATCCTGATATATATATATATATGTATATATATATATATGTGTGTGTGTGTGTGTGTGTGTGTGTGTGTGTGTGTGTGTGTGTGTGTGTGTGTGTGAGTGCGCATGTTTTTATATAAATATGTGTATATATGTATAGATGAATGTAGTCATTTCCTGAAGTAATATATCCTGGGTTGAACTATAAGCTACATCCGTCATCAAGGCGACTGATCGGGAGATGAGATGCTTTGACAAGTGATTCAACCTTTTAAATCCTGTGTCACATGTCTACCCTGACACGCGGGTTAGTACCTGTTAAGTCCCAGCTATAGTCAAGTAGTGAACCTCCTCCTAAAAAAAAAAAAATAAATAAATAAAACACTTTGACAGTATAAAAATATTTTTTTATATTAAATAAGCAGTAATACAATTTATATTATTTTTTTAATTTGAGTAAACACCCAGTTTATTTATTAAACGATATATTTATATTCGTCCACCGGCCTGAATGTTCGATTATGACGAGGATTGGAATTTCATCAGTGTCGATTTATCAGGAATGTTACTTCTACGTGTTATGACCTATGGAAACGATACCAGAGTGCGGTATCTTTGACACTAGCCTTCCGAGTAAAACTGGATAGACAAAAGTATTTGCGAGCAGTCGATGGTTGGACTAGCACGAAGTCTTAAGTCATCGTGACTGAGGGTTTTATCTTACTGGCCTTGTTCAGACAGTTGATCACGCTAGATAGCTCACCTCACAAAGAAACTGTAAATAACTCAGCTCAGCATAGGATCGTTCGGTTAGCAAGTTAAGAACAGTAAAATCGATCTTGCTAACCGAAACGCTCTTCTGTCGCTCAATTGGTAAAACCACGTCAGGCTATATTACGCTTCCGGATACAGGTTCGATTCCTGTCGGAGGACGAATATTTTCTATGAAAATTTCTCGGACATTCAGGCCGGTAAATGTTGTTTAATACTGTTTATTATAAACAGAGCATTTACTTAAATATTTGTATCTATAAAAAGAGTGTATAACCATAAAAATGTCTTTATATATATATATATATATATATATATATATATATATATATATATATATATATATATATATATATATATATATATATATATTACCTTTGTGTAACAGCAAAATTGTTCAAATCGTGTAGCAGCATGGGATAATTGTTCATCCCACAAAATGTTTAATATGTAAATAAAACACTAAAATAATTGTTTATTTTTTCCCGGGTTTTCAAACATCACCTTTAGCCGCCTTGACACCATTTGTCACAAAAATCATAGAAAAATTATTTGAGTTGAATGACTCAAAGAATTTCTTGCTAGAAAGAGAAGAGGTTAAAATCGTTTTCTTTTTCAGCCTCACGATGTCTTCCCAACTGAAAAATGGTGAGAGGTAAAAGATCATTGAGGCCTTCAGTAATGCTCTGTCTTCCTTCGTCAAAATCTATGCAATACCATTAAGAGAACGGTGAGTATGTTTTAAAAATAGGGAACAGTAGAGAGGAAAACTGGATCGGGAGGTCACAACATTTCAACTTAAAGCTAAATACAATCTTATTGTTAAAAGTAAAGTCCAATAGCTTTATAAAAAATCCTCGGAGAATTACAGTAAGATATATTTAATCATTTCTACGACACAACAGTTCAAAGCTTAATCGAACAAGTCGTCAATTTGGGTGTTACACGACTTGTACAATTTTGCTGTTTCATCCCACTCTCACACACACACACACACACACACACACACACACACACACACACACACATATATATATATATATATATATATATATATATATATATATATATATATATATATATATATATATATATTAATTCAAAGAAGTAAAAACCTGTACTCGAAACATACCAGGCAATAATTTCCCGTTTCCATTTTCCTTTCAATACGTCTCTTTCACCTAAAAGATTATATCAACTTTGATTTTATGGGCGACGCAAATCATCTTTCCCAGAAATAAAAACTGCCAATCTGAAAGGTTAAGAAACTATAAAAAAAAATGTTTTATATTATAAACATTTCATTTTCCCCGTGCCGTAGCCATAAAGATTAATTTACGACGTTGAGCGAATAACGTTTGACGTTTCGATTTGTGAAATACGAACGAGGTTCAAGAAGCCGATAGGAAGCCGGGGATAAAGTTGGAACAATCACATTCTCTGTACTCTTGGGTTACTTCAAATTTACTCGCTAGAAATGCGTTGTTTCGCACGTCAGGTACAATTTGAACTGTATACAAAGTGCGAGGATAACTGTTTTGATTTTTTTTTGGTAGATGCCTACAAAATTTTAGTTAAGTTTTTTTTTTCCGTTTTTCCCAGTAAAAGAAATCATCGAAAAAGTTTAGATGAATTTCTTATTTTCACGACTTGTAAACAGACTGCGATTTCTCACAATTTCTTATCAATTTTTGGTTACTGATAGACTGTCACTTGGCTATCGGTTTGTTATTAAATGGAAGTAAATTAATCAATGTTTAGTAGACTTTTACAATAATATATAATGTATTAGCTTTAAAAATGTGTTCTGTTTTGTGTCACTAGGTAGCATTAGGAGTGTTTGCCATTTAGTTTGGTCCTATACGCTCGCCGCTATTTGCATATTGACACCTGCTGTACCAGTGTGCACTTAAAAAATAACTGCTAAAATGAGGAGCGAAAAGATATGATTAGATGAAATTATTGTCTGATTAGTTTTTTCTTTACTGTTTATCAACCCTTTGCATGTTATTTAAAGCCAGAAAATATCTTTACATTGTAAGATTTTATTTTGATTTAGACAATAAGGTTTTAGTGACAAGTCTTATTGTTTAACCCATAGCTAGCGAGAGAAGAGGTGGGTTCATATATTTCCCAATAGTATTTGCGCGTAAAAGAATGTTTTCCATTGCATCAGCAGCACACTCCAGCTTACAGAACGTAGTACTCGCGTGAGGTCACCCACCTAGTTAGTGAACAGGATCTACGTTGTTTAACGTCGCTAATTTTACGGGAAACTATGTTTCAATGTGAAGATGTCACGAGGCAGAAGAAAATGAAAGATATGTTTTTTGTTTTACTTTAACCTATATCGCCTTGGTGTTAGATCCATATATTGAGGCGGGAATGTTTATAATTCTATGTGCCGCGCCCTTTCTGGACATGTTCGCTCTCTACATCTTCTCTCTACTTTGTACCTCGTCATTTTACTATCTCTCTGACTCGAATACCTGGACTTGTAGCACGTCTCTCCGATTAACAATTCCGTTTCGTTATCCATTACATCACTCGCATATAGAAGCTTACAGCTGCTGGCATTACAAAGCGGTCACCTTTGTAGGTACTCGCCAGATTCGACGTTACTTAATTTTGGTGATCGTATGGGAGCCTACACATGAAAGCTTACAGCACCTGGTATCTCCAAGCGATCAGCCATTTTGGTACTGGAAGTAAAATTAAAAAAATGAAGCTGTATTTAATAAGACCATATCCTAGCATAACTTAGGCCAGAATATGATGTTGCCACATGGAAAAATCCGTTTGTATGTGTCTTTGACATATCTTAATGTAATTTTGTTACTCTTCGCTGGATTATATTTCTATGGCTTAACAATCTTTTGCAGGATATTTAAAGCCGAAAAATATTTTAGATTTAAGACTTTTGGGAAGATAATAATGATTTAGTCATATAAGTGTTAGTAATTAATCCATAGTTGGTGGGAGAAGATGTTGATTCATGCCTTTCCCAAGGTTAATCGTGCAGGAGTAAATCTACCGAAAAAAACAATTCTGAGTTGTTATCCATTACACCTGCACATCTGCTATTCCCAATCGGTACTTGCTAATCTTCACTTCGAAGTTCAAATATTTCGTTGTGACGTACTTTATCAAAGGGTTTTGGACAATTTTTAAAACCTCAGTATACACCCTTTAAAACTTCGGTATACACCCTTTAAAACCTCAGTATACACCCTTTAAAACCTCAGTATACACCCTTTAAAACCTCGGTATACACACTTTTGCATTTGTATTACTCTTTCTCTTATCAGTCTGAGCATAAATATCGAATTCCTTTAACTAAAATATTTCAGTGACATTTTCACTTTTACAAAAAATATAGTTTGTCCTTATCGATGGGGGTGGGCAAACTACGGCCTGCTGGTCGTATATAGCCCGCCAAAAGTTAGTCAGTTTGAAAGATGATGTTACCAAGCAACGCCAAATAATATTGTGAGTATTTTTTTCGCGCAGGTGTGAACGCATGCATGAGAGAGTGCTGATCAAAAGGTTACAGACACCGAAGGTCTTCACTAGGACTGAGTGACTCCCAACTCAAGCTCAAGTTCGTGACAATGGCTAATCTGGCAGCTTTGTCACTGCGCCAATGATGTTATTGCCTTTCATTTGAAACGTTTCAGTGTCCTGGCAGATACCAAAGAGTTAAGACGTTGGGCATTTATCATTTTACAAAATTTAACCAAAATGACTTATTCGAAGGCATCTAAAAAGCAAACAATTGAAGAGGAATGTCGAATGTTTAACAAAGAGAGGACTGAAAGGTATTTCTTTAATGACGTTTGAGTTAAAGCTCTATCTTTGATTTGTCCGGAAATAGTCGCTGTGTTCAAGGAATACAATTTGAAATGGCACTTTCAAACCAAGAACGCCAACTTTGGGCATAGTTCATCAAATCAAGAACTGGAAAAGTAGGCAACTGATCTGCTAAAAGATCTGAACCAACAGTAAACTGTGTTTAAGAAAACTTCATATTTACAAAGGAGTGTGACAAAGGCAGTGTTTTGTATTGGCAAATAAAATTGCAAAGCAAATGTCATTTGCAGAGGCAGAATTTATTAAAGATTGCAAGTTTGATGCTGTCTGTGTTGCGTGTCCAAAAGTTAAAAAGTTAGAAGCTATATCTGTGTCACGAAGAACTATTGTTTGTCGCCTAGATGCAATTGCAAAGAATATTCAAGAACAGCTGTTAACAGCCAGTGGAAGCTTTTAGTGGTTTTCTATTGCTTTAGATGAGAGTACTGACATTCAGGAGACTGCTCAAATACTTATTTACATCAGAGGAATTGACGAAAACTTTGAAATTACAGAGGAATCGTTATATATGAAGTCTCTCAAAGACACTGTTACTGGGAAAAAATACACAAGTGTCATTCACAGTCTGATCAGGTCTACATTAAGCCTGGATAAACTGGCAAGTATTGGAACCGATTGTGCTCCTTAACTCATAGACAAGCATTGCGGACTTGTGACCTTGATGAATGATGAAATAAAAAAACATGTGTAAGTGTTCTTTAAAACTCAAAGTTATCCAAACTTTAGATATATGCGAAATCTAATGCTTCATAATTTGAGCTTTTCTTTCCCAATATGTTTTGACCAATTTGCTTGTATTTTCCTAATTTCAGATGAAAAACTAAAATGTTTCCGATCGATTTCGGTGCCATTTTGACTTTCCGGAATTGTATATCTTAATAACAGTTTAGATATATGAAAAATATAAGATTTTACTTTAAACTGACATCGGGGAAATAAGCATTTAGAAAATAAACTAATATAGAGAGAAATTACTGTAACTATCAAGGGATTTACTAAATGTTGTCCTCTTCATTTTTCCTGGACGGTTTCATTGAGCAGAGAGTGTGTAGTCATTGCATAAAAACAATGACAGTTATAGGATCCGATGATAGCCATCATATTTAAAATACGTACTTTAAGTAACGGAAATATCTAATGGACTCTATTTAACGCAACGGAAAATATCTAATGGATTCTATTTAAAAGTTACATTCTTAGAAGAAATATGAGACGTGCGCTGAAGTGTGGATACATAATAATAATCGCAGACATTTATACACAAAGCAAAATATATCCCACAGCCGACACCAATAAGGAGCATGTATATATTACATTATGGCGAGATGTTCGTTCCGATTGACTCCTTCCATAGATGAGAACACATGCTGTTTATAATCAAAACAACTGAAGGCCGCCATCGATAAAAAGATTTACTAATTAGTTAAAAAGTGTGACCTTCCTAGAAAATAAAGGTAAATAACATCTTTCTTTTATAACAAATCAAAACCTCAAGTATTTGTCTATATTTCTGAGATTAGGCATTATAAATTATTTACATTATTCGGACTATTGTCCTCATCTTTGTCGCCTTTTTTATTACTACGTTTCGGCCATTCAGTATCTGTCTATATTTCTGAGATGAGGTATTATGTACACTATTTACATTATTCGGACTATTGTCCTCATCTTTGTTATCATAATTATCAGAACGTTTCGGCCGTTCAGTATCTGTCTATATTTCTGAGATGAGGTATTATGTACACTATTTACATTATTCAGACTATTGTTCTCATCCTTGTTGCCATTTTTATTACAACGTTTCGGCCTTTCAGTATCTGTCTATATTTCTGAGATGAGGTATTATGTACACTTTTTACATTATTCGGAATATTGTCCTCGTCTTTGTCGCCATATTTATTACAAAGTTTCGGCGTTTTAGTATCTGCCTATATTTCTGAGATGAGGTATTATGTACACTATTTACATTATTCGAACTATTGTCCTCATCTTTGTTGCCATATTTATTACAACGTATCGGCTTTTCAGTATCTGTCTATATGTCTGAGATGAGGTATTATGTACAATATTTATATTATTGGACTATTGTCCTCATCTTTGTCACCATATTCATTACAACGTTTCGGCCGTTGTACGCTCCGGCCTTCTTCAAGTGGTAGGGATGTCGAACAGTCTACCCCAGTGAGTGAAATAAAGGGTTCAGTTCGACATTCCAACCATCTGAAGAAGGCTGGAGCGTACAACGGCTGAATCGTTGTAATAAATATGGCGACAAAGATGAGGACAATAGTACGAATAATGTAAATAAATCAAAACTTGTTACAGTTTTGTTGTGGATATTTCATTCTGCTACCGTAATTGCCAGAGATTTGCATTTCCGGATTGCCATATATTCCAGTCTTTAATGATTTTTTAACGAAAAAAAAATTACTTCACTCAGAGACTGAAATAGGCAACTCGATATGTTCAAAGAGGTAAAAGATAAAAAAAAAAATTATGGAAGCATGCAATTATGAATTTGCCTGGAAGATGTCAGACGATAATGGAATAAAAAGATAAACGCTTTATTGAAAATAAAAAAAAAATCATTTATTTTTATTTAAAAACTAAACTACCATTTTACCAAATAGTTCCAACACAAAGTAGTGAAATAGCGCATGCGCAGAATATTTGTCTCTGAGAAAGATTTCCTTCTGTATAAGTACTTTTAGAATTTGACCTCATGCCGAAATGAACACACGATTTTATATATTTCACCCAAAATTAAAAGAAATACACTCGGAATTAAATATTTAATCGAAATTAATACCGCTCAAATTATATAAGAATACCTCATTTCAAATCTTCTTGTCACTTTAAGGTATAGTTGATCATAGCTCTCCGCCATCCTTTCCGACTCTAAGAAGCATATGTCTATTTTCTATCTATCTCTGTACTGTTGTTACATCTATTTATAGAAGCCTGTTAAGCGCGTTTCCCATTGTCTCTTTTACAGTTAAGATATCTTGTGAGTGTCAATGTTTCTAAGCCGTCATTCTTCATTATGTTTCCTAGAAATATCAACTGGTTTCTATGATACTAATATAAATGTATCCTTCACGGTCCCACATTCTTTAAGACTTCCTGTTTGATAATATGGTTCATCTATGTTATTCTTAACTCTTTGTAAATCATATTTCTGTTGCCTAAGATTTTCTCTTCATCTGTGAGAAAATATTACATAGCAGTTAACCACTCTCTTCTTTTTTCTTAGGAATTATTTATCTTTCTTTGTATTTTGCGTAGCTTTTAGTGCATCTTTTATAATTCCAGTGAACCCTCGAATTACTGTCGTGTTGTCCATTTTCTATTGCAATAATTCCCAGATTTTTAATACGCGTTTAACTCTGTCTCAAATTGGTAGCTTGCATTTGGGACGTTCCTTACATTCGATCTCCTGACATCTGAAGATTATTCCTTTATTCTTATTTTCTTTTACTGATTTCTCTTGGAATACTTGCAATTTTTTTTCGTCGGTTTCTGTCATCAGCATGATATCAACTGCATATCGTATGTTGTTAAACCAGAATTCCATAACTTGATAGAACTTAAATGCCTGTATTTGATGAATTAAATTTTTTTTAAACTGGTCTATATTAAACGTTATCCATATTTCTGGTTATACTTGTTATTTTAAAAGAAACAAGACATGATAAAGTGTACAAATGTGTTATATGCCTTTTCCCGATCCTGAAAAGGAAAACTAGTTGTTATTTCAAAACTCTCATTTTACTTCCAAATCAATCGCGTCATATTTGGAGTTTCTTACCCACGTTCATGTTAAGCATCTTCTCATTGCGATGATTAACATGAACCCCTTCTTAAAGAAAGATAACCAAACAGTAAAGCATTACCCAACTGCAATTAAGATTTGGTCACCAATAAAATATATTTCTATTATATATTCTATTTCTATAATATATTTTTTGTTATAATATATTCTATAAAAGAGACTCTTTCTGTCCTGAGAATAGTGCTTATCAGCAGTCGGTTTGATTTAAGTTCTGCAGTCAGAGTTATCTCACAGGACAGCGGCCTAGTCGATTAAAACGTTGATCCATGCATTTGGCAGCATTTTAAATAATTGGCAATGTTTACATGAACTCAGCAAGAATTGGGTGAGCCATAACTGAGCAGTAATACATAATATATCGCCAGGTTATCTCCCTTTGACATAAGTAGCGGAAAGTGAACAATCTACACCTGTGGACTAAATAAATGGTTTCATTCAAAAGTCCTTAACATTTGTCTGGATCAACGTGCAGAATGAAGGGCACAGACACTGGATGGTTTTGATAAGAACAAAGATGAAGACACTAATCCGCGGGTAAAAAAAAAAAAATTGAGTATTCATTGACGGAGTAGCCATGCTTACTCGAATTTCGCTTTTCTTCATACCCTGCCCATCGGACAGAACTAAAAGTGTAATATATATTATTCTCATCTCTAATCGGAAGGATAATATTAGACTTTTCTGTATAATGAACCGTTGAAAAAACAGTCATCATTATCGTTAGTGGAAATTTAAAAATATTTATCTTCAAACAATAATTTAGGAATATATGTTTCTCAATGACTGTTATCGACTTTCCAGTACTGATGTGTTCAGTGACCGAGAGACATTTGGTCGAACGGACATTCGGGCGACGGACATTTGGCCGAGACACTTTTGACCGAACGGACATCTGGTCTAACGGACATTCGGGCGACGGACATTTGGCCGAGAGACATTTGGCCGAACGGACATCTGGTCGAACGGACGTTCGGGCGACAGACATTTCTACTGCCGATGTGCTTACGGCCATCACTGAATTTGTCTACCAAGCTATCCATAATAACGGCGAAGCCCGTGCCGTAGCCCTTGACATCTCCAAAGCATTCGATAGGGTTTGGCATGCCGGCCTCCAGGGTTATGGTATCACAGGTCGATTGTTTGACCTAATTCAGTCGTTTCTGTCAAACCGGGATTTGAAGGTTGTTCTCAGCGGATTCATCTCCAACTCCTATCCCACTGACGCTGGTGTTCCTCAAGGCTCCATCCTTGGCCCTACTCTGTTCCTCATATTTATAAACGACCTCCCTGACGCCATAGACTCCCAAGTCGGTATCTACGCTGACGACACTACTATTTACTCCTGCCTCAAGCACAAATCTAGTGGGGCGGACAAGATTAACCTGGCAGCTCAAATTGAAAAGGACCTCCAATCGGTTGTGGACTGGGGTGAGAAATGGATGGTCAACTTTAACGCCTCTAAAACAAAACTGCTCTCCATTAACCACCACAAGGACCCATCCCTGCATCCCATTAGAATGTCTGAGGACCAACTTCTCAAGAGCTCCTCTCTGCGGCTGCTCGGTCTCACGTTGTTCGCTTATCTGAGATGGAACAAATACATCGAGTCAGTTGCATCATCCACCGCAAGAAAAGTTGGTTCCCTGTGCCGAGCCAGGAAATTCTTCTCCCCGGAATCGATCCTCCAAGTCTATAAATCTACCATTCGCCCCTGCATGGAGTATTGCTGCCATTTATCGTCTGGGGCCCCTGCGTGTTGCCTCAGGGTTCTTGATAAGATCCAGAGACGGATATGCAATGTGATTGGCCCTGATCTGTCATCTCGTCTGCAGTCGCTCTCTCACAGACGCGATGTTGCATCGCTCTGCCTTTTCTACATGTACTTCCACGGTAATTACTCCGAGGAGTTGCTTTCGCTTGTCCCTAAGCCTCATGAATTTAAGCGTCCTACGAGGCTGGCATCCCGTTCCCACCCCTTCACCGTTGATACTGTTAGATGTAGACGTCTCTTCTACTTCAATAGCTTCATGTCTCGCACATCTCGCCTATGGAACTCCCTTCACTATTACTGTTTCCCTGACAAATACACTCTCCAACGGTTTAAGTGTAGCGTCAATCGTCATCTCAAGTTGCCTTGATTTATCCACTTCCTTTCTCCACTTACTTTCACCTTTCATTCCTATCTGCTCTCGCTCTAAATCTCCTGTAACCCCCTTGCCTTGATCGACCATCCGTCCTTCTCTTTCTCCACATCCCTTCCGTTACCACTCCTATCTGCTCTTCCTCCAACCCTTCTGTAACCCCATGCGTGATAGTGGCCACCAGCCTTGCTTGGGGTGATACGCTTAAAAAAAAAAAAATTTGGCCGACGGACATTTGGCCGAGAGACATTTGGCCGAACGGACATTCGGGTGCCAGATATTTGGCCGAGAGACATTTGGCCGAACCGACATTCAGCCGACGGACATTTCGCCGAAAGTGTACAAATAAAAATAGTAAAAAGCATTTCTTTAAGTATTTTAATTAGCAGTATTATAAGGTAGAATAGGACAAATAATTACCACTGAATTTCAAGTGATTAAATTACTAAATCTAAATTTAAAATTAAAAGGTTTATTTCTATATTTGTTTACTGAAATTAGTATTTTTTTAAATATTTGAGTGTATTTGCGTAAAAGTAGCACCTCATTATTTAAATTCGTATTTAACACTAAGATAAAAGCTAGTACATAGCTTTAAGTTAATGATCATTAAAAGCGAAATTGACAAATCTTTCATACCGTAAATGCATTAAATCTTTGCTGTAGGAAAATGTGCTGTTTTTCAAAATACTTATCATACAATAATATTTGAAGAACAATACAATACATACAGAATAGTTTTTAAAAAATCCTGTCACAAAAACGAAAAATTATATCTTAGTACACTAAATAAGTATAAATATATGCAGCACATTACGATAAAGAGGCCTAACATACATGTAAGTGCAACACTACATTTTCGGCTAAATATCCATTCGGTTAAATGTCCGTTGGTCAAATGTCCTTCGACCAAAAGTTCGAGTACCGATGTGGTCTTCGTTCCTACAATTTTGTTTGAAGAAGTATAGAACATCAACTTCTTGATTATGTGTTCACGTAATAATCCTCTCTGTCATATCTTATCAAAGACATCTGAGTCATCTGAGAGAATCATTCTCAAGAGATTTTATTATCAAGAGCTTCACTGATTCTATTCGTGATAATAATTATGACAGATGTGGATCTAGAATAGCGAATACTATACTGTTTGTCGCTAAGGAGTTGTTCTTGCTTGTTGTGTAATCCAAATGATAGTTTCAAAAGTTTTATGAGACTAAAGAGAATGATGAGGAGATATTGTGACCGACACGAGGGTTTACCTGCATTCTTGAACACGGGACAGACACAAGACTTGTTCCATGTGAGTGGTTGAACAGTTGCGCCAGGATTAAAAACAGTCTGGATAAAGATTCTTAAGTACTAAAGAGAATTTATCCGGAGCAGTAGAAGTAATATAGTTAATAATTTTATGGAAGTGTTCCATGAGGAGGGAGACATCTAGTTAAAGAGGGCCTTTGTCACAGTTTATTGTAAAGAGATTAGTCTCATTCGACCAGGGCGAGATAACCGCAGGGTCACTTATAATGGAAGACACTGACGGTTTAAGTATAATGTTAGTGTTACAGAATGCGAATGCCAGGGGCAGAATGGTCAGCGATTCGAGGGAGTGTCTCGTTGTCCCGGCATTCTAACAGTGATAGATTATCTTTATTGAGTATAATGTTAGTGTTACAGAATGCGAAGGCCAGGGGCAGAATGGTCAGCGATTCGAGGGAGTGTCTCGTTGTCCCGGCATTCTGACAGTGATAGATTACCTTTATTGAGTATAATGTTAGTGTTACAGAATGCGAAGGCCAGGGGCAGAATGGTCAGCGATTCGAGGGATTGTCTCGTTGTCCCGGCATTCTAACAGTGATAGATTATCTTTATTGAGTATAATGTTAGTGTTACAGAATGCGAGGGCCAGGGCCAGATTGATCAGTGATTGGCCGGAGTACGTCGTGGACTGGGCATTGTGACAATGAAGCTTCGATACGCCTCACACAATCAGATTATTGACCGGCAAAGAGCCCCACGGATGGACGCTGGGCCAATGCGCCACGTGCGTTCCTGTAACGTCATTCCTCTTAATGCCTCTTAGAATC
Source organism: Acanthosepion esculentum (assembly GCA_964036315.1). Classification (NCBI taxonomy): domain Eukaryota; kingdom Metazoa; phylum Mollusca; class Cephalopoda; order Sepiida; family Sepiidae; genus Acanthosepion; species Acanthosepion esculentum. The sequence goes on along the minus strand of OZ038485.1, from coordinate 10,430,167 downwards.
CAATCAGCTACAATTCTCTCCAAATAAAACGAAGGATAAAAAAGTAATTGTCCTTTTCTTTGATACCGTTTTATGGCTTAACGTGGGAACCCAGAGGCGACACAACGCGACATTAGGAATTTTCTAGAAATAGCATAAATCAAGATTTTTTTTTTATGATCTGCTTTGGTTAGACTGTCGGCGCAAAGCTGGATATAGGAATTCCTTGCAAAATGAGGCCAAGTTTTGCTATACCGTTCCCGTAATAATCAAACTGGGCCAAGGCATCAGCACATTCCGGCTACAAACAGGACCACAACCTTGACATTTCTTTTAGCATTTTTGCGATGGATAAATTTTCAATGTCAGAGAGAATACCGTAATGAGGAATGACGTCGGGGAAGGTCCGCTTTTGAAGAGAACTGCGAGTACTGCATGTTTTAATATTATTTCATTTTTGTAATTAGTATTAAACATCACAGTAACAGAGAGTAACACCACAATTGTTATATATAGAAAAAAGATCCCATTCGAATGTCACCAGAAAGCTGTACACGTCATCATGGCGTCGAGAAGCCCGACCGAAAACGGCTGCACCGCCCAGATCCCATTCACTAGATAGCAATACAGGAAATAGTGCACTTGCTAAGAGGATAGCCTCCTTATGACTGCAAGGTTCGGATCCGTAATTATAAGGAAGATAACGCTAACACCGTTGGTGATATGGCAGCCAATCCAAAGAAATTACAAGAATACCAGCGACAATGTAACCGATGCTAAATAGCGTTTATCCGTTAATTAAGACGTGAAACATTGCGTTGACACAATCATTGACGGCTTCCAAAAAGTTTCTCCCACCTCATTTCACTCCCAAGTCTTGTGTCAACTCAGTGTATGGTATTAGGGTGCTTCACGACAATTCTGCAGGTTGAGACCATTTCCCAGGTTTATAGCATCAAGATGTCACTTTGGTGAGATACAAACCTGTTCATGTTTGGGTAGCAAAGTCTCTAATAACTCGACTATGTAATCGCACTAATCTATCATAGATATATAATTATGCATTTTTAATCAAATTACAAATGTAAATTTATATTACAAGAGACAAACATTTTGTACTAACATAATACATCCTGGGTATGACGATAAATAATATCCGGCAGTAAGGCCCCTAATCGGTAGTTTTGGAGGAGCATGAAACCACCTTTTTTATTTTTGCTCTTCCCAGGTTCACCATGACCCAGGGTGGTAGCAACTGTTAGAGTCCCAGCTACGGGCAAACAGAGAACCCCCATGGTGGTGTCAAAACATGAAAATAAAAAAAATATATGAGAAAACATTAGCCGCAATAAAAACAAATAACTCCTAATAAAACAAAAAGAAAAAAGAAAAAAAGAATACACTTTTGAAAAAAGAATTACCACAGCTCACAGGAAAACAACATTTCGGCATCAAATGACCAATGAGGAGTTGATATGACGTTAAACAAATAAACGACCGTAAATGGATGCTGCAAGATAGACCCGTACAAGAAGTGGCATGTCAGGGAATGACATTCTTCGATTTGTAAGTCTTTCGAGGGACTTGTAGTTATTGTATATTTATGTTTGTGAAACTGACTTAGTTTTATACACCGAGACATACTGTAATCTACTCTAGTAGATAAAGTACGGAAGAAGTTTCACCTCGAAGACTGGCTATCTTTCTTGCTAAGAAACCCAAGTAACATGTCGGCAAGTAATCTAACTTGTCATCTCCAAGAATTATAGCTAATTCTATCACTTTCTGTTATTCGTCCTTGAGCGTTTCCTCTCCCAATGACATATCACACTCCCGACAAAGAATGGACAGTAACTACTTTACTCGCCTTCGGCAATTCAACGAACCAAGTTTCAGATGGCATCTCTCTATAAACATATGTCGCCTAAATCCAGTAACAATTTGCCATTCTCTCTTGCAGCATTTTTATCGCGGACCAAATTTGCATCTTCAGATCTGTTGAAAGCAATGCGCCTATATCCGAGAAAATTGTCGATTTGACTCTTCCTCATGCTTACAATACTTGTATTCTTTAAAGACAAAAGGTAGCAAGAGTGTACCTTAGCTTACGGAAGATCGAGGCCACGAAAAAAAGTGATTATCTTGAACATATTGCCAGATAGATTTTCTCTGAATACCCTAGAATCATGGCCTTTAAAACAAAACACATTTCTTAAATCAATCTTTGTGGGTGGGGATATGTAAATCTTTAAAAACGCACATTTTAAATGTATACATAAATATATAAACGAAAAATTATAATTAATACATTAAATAAATATAGATATGTGTAGCACATTATGATAAAGAGTGTGATATACATGTACGTACGCCACTACATTTTCGGCTAAATTTCCATTCGGTTAAATATCCGTTGGTCAAATGTCCTTCGACCAAAAGTTCGAGTACCGATGTGGTCTTCGTTGCTAAATTTTTGTTTGAAGAAGTATGGAACATTAACTTCTTGATTATGTGTTGATGTAATAATCTCCTCTGTTATATCTTATCAAATACATTTGAGACCTCTAGGGGAATCATTCTCAAGAGATTTTATTATCGAGAGCTTCACTGATTTTATTCGTGATAATAATTATGACAGGTGTGAACCTAAATATTGCGGCATCAAATAACTAATGAGGAGTGGATATGCCGTTAAACAAATAAACGACCGTCAAAAGATGCTGCAATATATACTCGTACAAGATGTGACATGTCAGGGAAATACATTCTTCGATTTGTAAGACTTTCGAAGGACTTGTAGTTGTTTTATATTTATATTTATGAAACTGACTTCGCTTTATACACCGAGACATACTGCAATCTACTCTAGTAAAGTACGAAATATGTTTCACCTCAAAGACTGGCTATCTCTCTTGCCAGGAAACCCAAGTAACATGTCGGCAAGTAATCTAACTTGTCATATCCAAGAATTATAGCAAATTCTAACACTTTCTGTTATAAGAGCTTGACCGTTTCCTCTCCCAATGACATAACTGAGCATATAAATACGATAGTTGAGTTATTAGACAGGTCTTATTGATAGCAAAATCTAAAAAAGTACGCATATTAATACAATAGCCTTGTTCTTAGACAGGTCATACAAAGAGCCCCGGTCTAAAGGAATTGAGAATATAAATACGATAGTTTAGTTCTTGGACAGGTGTTATTGAGAGCCACATTCTAAAAAATTAAGCATATAAATACAATAGCCTTGTTCTTAGACAGGTCTTACGGAGAGCCCCGGTCTGAAAGAACTGAGAATATAAATAAGATAGTTTAGTTATTGGACAGGTGTTATTGAGAGGCACAATCTAAAAAAGTAAGCATATAAATACTATAGGCTAGTTCTTTGACAGTTTTTACTGAGAGCCCCGGTTTAAAAGAACTGAGCATATAAATACAATTGTTTTGTTCTTGGACAGGTCTTACTGAGAGGCAAAATATAAGAAAAGTAAGCAAATAACTACAATAAGCTAGTTTTTAGACAGGTATTAATAGGAGCCCCGGTCTAACAGCCACAATCTAAAATAAGTAAACATATAAATACAGTATGCTATTTCTTAGACAGTACTTACTTAGAGCCCCATTCTAACAGGACTGAGCATAAAAATACAATAGATTATTTCTTGGACAGGTCTTATTAGAGCCACAATCTAAAATTAATTATATAAATACAATAGGCTAGTTCTTTGACAGGTCTTACTGAGAGCTCTTGTCGAAAAGAACTGGGCATATAAATACGATAGTTTAATTCTTACTGTACCACAACTTTGAGCTTAGTTTTACTTGTTTCAGCTTTTCAATATCTACTAGTACCTCTTGCCGTTTTGTGATATTTGCAATGCTCCTTTGGCAGGCACCACGCGCGTCTCTACTGAATTCAGTCAATGGAGATAATGTTTCTCTATCACAATTTCTATTTACTTGATTCATACATAATCTCTGGTTCTGTCAATCACCTTCATTTTTTTTCAGAAAATAAAGTGACGTTACATTTTGTTAAATTATACACTACAGTTCAAAAGTTTGAAGCCACCCCGAGAATCAGCATGGGATGAACTTGACCAAAGAGTGGGAAAGATATTAAAAAAAACCTTTTGGAGTCATTGAAAAAAGAATGGAATCAATTATCAGACTTATACTTTGGGAAACTTTTGCAAATAATGTATTTTTGCATTTTATGCTTCAGTAATGAAAGCTAAATGAGGATATTTTAACCAGGAGAAAATTTAATCAGGATTTTTTTTTATTCATAATAAAATTTCTAATTAATTGTCCTGTCAAACTTTCTAACCATGTATAATAATTTACTCTTTTTTTTTTTAAGAAAACTACATTTGGGGGTCAATATAAATGATTACAGGGGTGACCTCAAACTTTTGAACTGTTGTCTACATACACTATTATTTGCAATGAATTATTTCCTGATAAGTATCAGACAACTGTTCGGTAGCTTTTGAAGAAAATTCTACAGGTCTTGTTGTTAAAAAGATTTCGAAAAATAGTTGGATTTGGTTTACATGAAATAAATTTAAAGCCATCAAAACGCTTTGCACCGACAGAAAACGGGAATTACAGGTTGATGCAGGTTCATATGTATATAACAGTTGGGGTAGAACAAAAATAGAGGTTCCATTGCGTTTTTATGGAGAGCACCATTTTTCTAACGAGAACAGTTGCTTTCCGAGCAAATTTTTATGGACATGTTGTTGCTGCTGGACATATAATTGTGCATTTAATTTTTATTTTGTTTTAAGAACTGCAAAGGAATAATAACCCGTAAAAACACAGAAAACTACGGTGCATCCATGGAGATCAGCCTTTGAGGTTGGTTGTGGAAGTTTATAATTGTCTATCTTTCCCGTTGAACATTGTCGTATGTAACCCATATTTCATCACCGGTTAGTTAGGATCATAGATTCAGTATTAAAACTGGTCTCCATAATAGGTATGACTAAAATTATCACTTTACCTACGCTTTATGCACTTGGTAATCAGATTATTAAAAAAAAATTCTCTTTGTTGTTTTTTTTGTAAAATCATACAGGAACCATTTTAACATTTCTTTTGTTATCATGTCTCCTGCAATGCTTAACGCTTAATAAGAAGCAAATCCCCATCCAAAAAGTAATACTTTCAACAGATTTGAAAATCTGTCTATACTATAAATAGTATAGATTTGAAAATATCTTCAATTTGAAGTTTACCTAAGACGCTTCAAAGTAGAAAACAAAATTTCATCTACTTTCTTTTAAAACACATTAATCAACATTCCGCATGAATTTATAAAATATATTTTGAATTCCGGGGATGAAATGTCATCATTCCTGATATTTTTTTCAAGTTTATTTTGCAGGCTGGTTAATTTTTAAAATATTTCCGTGGATAGTAACTTCAAAGTTCTCGGTTGCCAAAACTTTGGAGATGACTGTAATTCGGCTGTAACTTTGAAAAAAGTCAATATAATATACCAAATTATGACCTTGAGAATATAACTCACTGCAAATGAAATTCTTTGAGAAGTATCATTCTTATATACCAGATTGTTCGAAGAATCCAATCCATTTCTCGGTAACAGTTCTTTCAGTAGATTAATTCTTCTAGCCTCAGTGCTTCATTTTTGTTGTTTCTTTTGTTTGTTTTCTAGAGGGAGGAAATTTCAAACCTAGTATACCTGATGAGGGTTGAAGAATGAAACAACCGATACACTGTGCTAATAACAGAAAGCATTTTAAGAGAAAGAAGAGATTATTGGGCCTGAAACTTGTTTGATTTTCAGCAAGGCCTACTATCGATATGTTTGTAGAAGTGGCTTTGTTCTTTATTTGCGGTTTATTTAAAGCCAGAAAACATTTTTAGATGTTAATTTTTTTTTTAAAGATAATCATGGTTTAGTCATACACATTTTATTAATTAGCCCATAGATGGGGGAGAAGAAGTGGATTCAGATCTTTTCTAAGGTCATTTGCACGTAAGTGAATATAATGAAACTAACGACACAAAATTCCGAGTTATTATCCTTTACACCACCCACACATAAAAGTTTACCGCACTTTGTATTACTAAGCGGTCACCCATCACGGTACTGACCAGACTCGACATCACTTAACTTCGGTGATCGTACGGGAACCGGCGTTTCAACGTGATATGGCCGTAAACAAAAGATAATGAGAGATTTGGACGGCGGAGTGATGCATTATTCAAGCTTCTTATATGGACGAAAATTCTTAAAATAATTCAACCTGGGTAAGACGATAGACCACATCCAACAGCAAGGACCCTGATTAGGTGGTTTTGAGGAGTCACCTCTTAATTTCTGGTGTTCCCAGGTCCAACACGACCCGGGGTGGTAGCACCCGTTAGGGTCCCAACTATGGGCAAATAGTTAACATTATTATCAGGAATACATTTTTGAAAAGAAAAAATCTGAGCAGCAATACATTTTTGTAAAAAAATATTACCAACAATAAAAAATCTTGTCGGCATTAAATAACCCATTGAGGTTGATATGCCGTAAAAGAAAACAAACGAAGCCGATATATACTGAGAAAGATAGATAGATAGATAGATAGATAGATAGATAGATAGATAGATAGATAGATAGATAGATAGATAGATAGATAATATTAACAGTAATAAAAATTTTGTCGGCATTAAATAACCCATTTAATTTGATATGTCGTAAAACACAACAAACCAAACCAATATTTACTGAGATACATAGATAGATAGATAGATAAAAAATATTACTAGCATTAAAAATCTTGTCGGCATTAAATAACCCATTGAGGTTGATATGCCGTAAAAGAAAACAAACGAAGCCGATATATACTGAGAAAGATAGATAGATAGATAGATAGATAGATAGATAGATAGATAGATAATATTAACAGTAATAAAAATTTTGTCGGCATTAAATAACCCATTTAATTTGATATGTCGTAAAACACAACAAACCAAACCAATATTTACTGAGATACATAGATAGATAGATAGATAAAAAATATTACTAGCATTAAAAATCTTGTCGGCATTAAATAACCCATTGAGGTTGATATGCCGTAAAAGAAAACAAACGAAGCCGATATATACTGAGAAAGATAGATAGATAGATAGATAGATAGATAGATAGATAGATAGATAGATAGATAGATAGATAATATTAACAGTAATAAAAATTTTGTCGGCATTAAATAACCCATTTATTTTGATATGTCGTAAAACACAACAAACCAAACCAATATTTACTGAGATACATAGATAGATAGATAGATAAAAAATATTACCAGCATTAAAAATCTTGTCGGCATTAAATAACCCATTGAGGTTGATATGCCGTAAAAGAAAACAAACGAAGCCGATATATACTGAGAAAGATAGATAGATAGATAGATAGATAGATAGATAGATAGATAGATAGATAGATAGATAATATTAACAGTAATAAAAATTTTGTCGGCATTAAATAACCCATTTAATTTGATATGTCGTAAAACACAACAAACCAAACCAATATTTACTGAGATACATAGATAGATAGATAGATAAAAAATATTACCAGCATTAAAAATCTTGTCGGCATTAAATAACCCATTGAGGTTGATATGCCGTAAAAGAAAACAAACGAAGCCGATATATACTGAGAAAGATAGATAGATAGATAGATAGATAGATAGATAGATAGATAGATAGATAGATAGATAGATAGATAATATTAACAGTAATAAAAATTTTGTCGGCATTAAATAACCCATTTAATTTGATATGTCGTAAAACACAACAAACCAAACCAATATTTACTGAGATACATAGATAGATAGATAGATAAAAAATATTACTAGCATTAAAAATCTTGTCGGCATTAAATAACCCATTGAGGTTGATATGCCGTAAAAGAAAACAAACGAAGCCGATATATACTGAGAAAGATAGATAGATAGATAGATAGATAGATAGATAGATAGATAGATAGATAGATAGATAATATTAACAGTAATAAAAATTTTGTCGGCATTAAATAACCCATTTAATTTGATATGTCGTAAAACACAACAAACCAAACCAATATTTACTGAGATACATAGATAGATAGATAGATAAAAAATATTACCAGCATTAAAAATCTTGTCGGCATTAAATAACCCATTGAGGTTGATATGCCGTAAAAGAAAACAAACGAAGCCGATATATACTGAGAAAGATAGATAGATAGATAGATAGATAGATAGATAGATAGATAGATAGATAGATAGATAGATAATATTAACAGTAATAAAAATTTTGTCGGCATTAAATAACCCATTTAATTTGATATGTCGTAAAACACAACAAACCAAACCAATATTTACTGAGATACATAGATAGATAGATAGATAAAAAATATTACTAGCATTAAAAATCTTGTCGGCATTAAATAACCCATTGAGGTTGATATGCCGTAAAAGAAAACAAACGAAGCCGATATATACTGAGAAAGATAGATAGATAGATAGATAGATAGATAGATAGATAGATAGATAGATAGATAATATTAACAGTAATAAAAATTTTGTCGGCATTAAATAACCCATTTAATTTGATATGTCGTAAAACACAACAAACCAAACCAATATTTACTGAGATACATAGATAGATAGATAGATAAAAAATATTACCAGCATTAAAAATCTTGTCGGCATTAAATAACCCATTGAGGTTGATATGCCGTAAAAGAAAACAAACGAAGCCGATATATACTGAGAAAGATAGATAGATAGATAGATAGATAGATAGATAGATAGATAGATAGATAGATAGATAATATTAACAGTAATAAAAATTTTGTCGGCATTAAATAACCCATTTAATTTGATATGTCGTAAAACACAACAAACCAAACCAATATTTACTGAGATACATAGATAGATAGATAGATAAAAAATATTACCAGCATTAAAAATCTTGTCGGCATTAAATAACCCATTGAGGTTGATATGCCATAAAACATACCAAAAAAAAAATCTAAATTAATTATTTTTATGATTCCAAACACTATTGTCCAGCGTTGTTTTTAAACATTACATCCGGTTTTACTTTTCGATTTTCTCATGTTTATTTTGTTTTCATCTTTCATTTTTGACACAATCTCTCGGCTTAAATAGTTTGGCCATTTGATCATCCCGTGATATTTAGAACTGCAAATTAGATTTTCATTTCTTAATAACTCCTCAAATAAACGTGAAAAATTAATATTCCAAGAATAAACATTATAATTTCATTTAGATATTTATTTTTGTTTTGAAAGTTTATTTTAGTTAATTAAAAGACAAGTACGAGGCCCCCTGGTACAATAATGGTTTGCCAGAATAAATATCTAAACAATATCTCATCCCGAGGGGACCTCAGCTTGAGCTAGGACTTTTGTGTCTTCTCGTTGTTCGACTTTTGGATCTCTCATGTGAAACGTTTTTAATGTTATTCTCGGTTAGGTAAAGTGATGAGACGTAAATTCCTTCTCGTTGCAACTTCCGGTTGAAAAATACCGGAGAAAATATGGTTGTAAGACTGATTGAAATACAAACAAAGTAAAAAAAATATCATGTTCAATGAAATAGAAAGACGAAATTAAATGGGCACTCAGTAAGGATCGAACTCAGCATTTAGACTTAAATTGATCTTCTGAGACAACCTTGCTAACCATTACACCACACCAAAGTACAGCAGGTAAGTATATATGAGTAAGTTTTAATATTGGCTAGAAAACTTTAGTTAGGATTGAACAATGAAACATGTGTTGTGAATATGGATTATCTCCCCTTTGATAATCCAAGCTATAAAAGCTGTACATTTCCGCTTGTCAAGTAGACAAGTAGTAAGATTCTTAATTGAATAAAAGATTACTAGACTGAATCTCTTGTCCTTTTTTCATTACAATTTATTAAATTAAGAATCTTACTACTCGTCTACTTGACAAGCGGAAATGTACAACTTTTATAGCTTGGATTATCAAAGGGGAGATAATCCATATTCACAACAACATGTTAGGAAAAACCGTTTGTATTTGCTAAGCAAAATTCAAGAGTAGAGGAATTTTTTTTTATCATTTCGCCCCAAGCAAAGCGAGAATGCCACTATCACGCAAGGGTTTACAGAGAGTGGGAGTAATATTAAATCGGCGTGATAGAGGAAAAGATAAAGAGAAGAACGGGGAAAAGATGCATTCCCCACGCATTGATTTAAACAATCCAGTATGACTCTCCTAAGAGAATTCGAATAACTACCGGCGTTTGTTATTGGTGGGCATAATTTATTAATATAAGATACGTTGAAGTAACTCTCTTAATGGTATATTTAGAACTAAAACTATAAGAATTCTTAGATAAGCTTCTAAAGGAAAGCAAGAACAAAGTACTGACATTTAAATATGTCAACAGAGAAGCAACGCATGAGCTATGCTTTTAAGCAAATAAAACTCAAGTAGATTCGAGGAATTTCAGATAGAAACCCTTTTATGCATTGGAATAGCGAATGATATTGTGATATTGGTCTAAGTACGAATGCTAAGAAAATCATGAAAAGCAACGAACAGATATAAATGAAAACAGGAACCATGAATACAGACAGTAGAGGACCAGACACTCTTAATGTGTGCTGTAGTTTAAAAGCAAGATATTTAAATATGAAGAGTATATTCAGCCAAATCAATACGCCTTCAAATTCTGCAAAGGTGACATCTCCATAAATTAACCAAACACATTCTGTATGGTCATCAATGAAAACAATAGATGAAAATGAAAAAAAAAAGAAAAAGTGCAATGAATTAAAAACGCCTGCAAGTTATTTTAGCGTCGAGAGAGTAGGAGCGTTAACATAATCAATATTTGAATGACTGTGAAATGTTACAGATATAAAGAAGCCGCCATTACATTGTAAAATGATAATGAAATCATTTTAATGAAAGAATATTTCAGTACATATGCAGTAGAATGTATCAAAATATGTTAAACATTTTCTTTGACAGAATAAGTGAATAAATAAGGAAATATATTCTGAAGGTTACGCGTATTAATTTCCATATAGATAAACATCGGTTAATAAAACTTTTGTAATGAAACTTAGATTTGCATATTACGCTTTGATAGAAGGGTGTATGTAAATAGATTGGGATAGATAGATAGATAGATAGATAGATAGATAGATAGATAGATAGATAGATAGATAGATAGATAGATATGAACAGACTGAGATAGATAGATAGATGATAGATATCAATAGACTGAGATAGATAGATAGATAAATATGAACAGACTGAGATAGATAGATAGATAGATAGATAGATAGATAGATAGATAGATAGATAGATAGATATGAACAGACTGAGATAGATAGATAGATAGATAGATAGATAGATAGATAGATAGATAGATAGATAGATAGAAATAGACAGAGAAATCTAGATAATGTCTGAGATAGATGAGGGAGAGATGAAAAAACTGACATAGATAGATAGAGAGACAGATAGATATGGACATCTGTTTCGATAGGTCAACAGAAAGAATGAAAGAAAGAAAGAAAGAAAGAAAGAAAGAAAAAGAAAGAAAATAGAAAAATAATGAATGTAACAGACAGACAGAGATATATTAACAAACTAATATATTATATATAAGAAAAACTGAGATAGATAGATAGATAGATAGATAGATAGATAGATAGATAGATAGATAGATAGATAGATAGATAGATATGAACAGACTGAGAAAGATAGATAATGTGTGAGATAGATGAGGGATATATGAAGGAACTGATATAGATAGATAGACAGACAGATACATATGGACATCTGTTTAGATACGTCTACAGAAAGAAAGAAAGAAAGAAAGAAAGAAAGAAAGAAAGAAAGAAAATAGAAAAATAATGAATGCAACAGACGGGCAGAGTGAGATTAACAAACTAAGATATCATATATAAGAAAAAACTGAGATAGATAGATAGATAGATAGATAGATAGATAGATAGATAGATAGATAGATAGCCAGACTGAAACCTGAGAATGAACGCAACAGCTTGTTACATTAATAATGCTGGTGAAGTGAAGGTTTTGGCCAACTGCCCGATCAAGCGCTCTCTTACCGGGCGCCCAGCGTGAAACGCAAGAGACATGAGTATGATTTCCCAATAAATCTACGTCTAATAAAGAAAGCAAAGGTATGAGCGTTTGCTATTCCAAGAGCAATAGTTCTCAGTGAAAATGAACTACTTCAAACAAGTTCGGGAATTCCAGTTTCCCAATAGAAAACCATTCCACCATGACACGCTTTGATATAATAAAATGGTTATATTTACCTATTTCAGTTTCATGCTCTACTAGAGTTATTTTTCTGCTATAAATATTCCACATATCGGATCTCTCTCGCCCTCTCTCTCTCTCTCTCTCTACATATATATATATATATATATATATATATATATATATATATATATATATATATATATATATACATATATATATATATATATAAAAGTGAACATAGAATTATATTTATATTTACACACGCTCTATCTCTGATATTGAGCACTTTATCCCATAAATATAGCACACTTTAAGACTATATTTCTTCATATATATATATATATATATATATATATATATATATATATATATAGAGAGAGAGAGAGAGAGAGAGAGAGAGAGACAGAGACAGAGACAGAGAGAGAGAGAGAGAGAGAGAGACATGTTTCATTGAATAATTTAGTTTTTCTACTTATTTTCAATTGTATCTTTCTATATTCACAGACAAGCATTTCGGTGTCGTTTTTAAAGGAAGAGACACAATTACAGTGTTGATACATATTCCTTTATTCCGAGTACTTTCGACATTAGCACAATGTCATCATCACTGAGTTGCTTTTTTCTCAGACAGATAATTTAGTGTTAATCATTTCTCGAGGACAAAATTGTTGTGTCCATCTGAAAGTTAACATTTTTTACAAGTGACGTGAAAAACGCTGAGATTATGTGCTGTACGATATAGCTTGGAGTAAATCGTACAGAGTGGTACCTAAGTTATAAGGGTCTGAGGTTTTTTAAAAATGTATTTAAACTATCTACTGTAAACATTTTCAAATATTTTGGCAGTTCTCATAAGTAATTGTATTAAAGTTTGGTTTCAATTTTTTAATATTGATATCTTCAAGGAGTTAGTTTATGTTTATTATTTTCATGGAAACGTATAGATGTATTTGCTATGACAATTTTCCTAAATTGTGAATGTGTACATGCATGCTGTTGTAAATGTTTATAAATGTTACGTGCATTATTCAATTGAAAACTTAGTCTCCGAGACAACGTAGTCATACTGTGACCGACCTAAATACTGCAATATATATATATATATATATATATATATATATATATATATATATATATATGTGTGTGTGTGTGTGTGTGTGTGTGTGTGTGTGTGTGTGTATTTTGATTGGTCATTCTAGCTTTTGTAACAGCGTTTACCCATAGCGAAGGATCGTTAATTAATTTGAAAGTTTTAAAGCCATTTATTCTACATTCAACATCATCACTTGATAAGACACCGGAGGTGTTGAAACAAAATGGCTATTTTTGTAGTGATTTTATAACATATTTATTTATGTTATAATATTTAAATAAATAATTATATATATATATATATATATATATATATATATATATATGTGTGTGTGTGTGTGTGTGTGTGTGTGTGTGTGTGTGTGTGTGTGTGTGTGTGTGTTTTAAAGCTCTATTTGGCTAGCAAACCCTGCTTAATAAATATTTTCGATGAACCAAATTTACAAGGTATTTTGGTTTAGTTTCATTATTATGTTTTTCATGTATGCATAAAAGTGTTTTCTTTCTACTAGTAGACATAGGAATTTTTGATATAATTTCTCCCCTTCCTGTCAGTGGAAATCATGAGGCCAAGAGGTGTTGTTCTTCTGGAGTTTAGCATTAGCTATGCTGATGGCAGACAAAAATGTCCCTATGCATAAAATCTGATATGTCAGCTCTCTTCATTATTTACATTATTCGGACTATTGTCCTCATCTTTGTCGCCGTATTTATTACAACGTTTCGATCGTTGTACGCTCCGGCCTTCTCTAGGTGGTTGGAAGGTCGAACTGAACCCTTTTATTTCGCTCCACTGTGCCATGTGTCCTCAAGGACACATGGTACAGTGGATAAAAGCGTTTGTTACATCCAGTGACAGGACCCAAAGAGTGTGAGTTCAATACCCGGTTAGAGGCCGTGGAGAACTTTCAGAGGGAAAATTAACAGGAGATAACTGATAACTGACATCCATTAAACATGGCACATGGAACTAGAACAGTCTACGCCAGTGAGCCCTATGGTACTGCCTAAAATTTGTCACACAAATAATACTTTAGCCATTAATAGCTTCTGTCAAAATTTATAATGCTCTATTGTAATATAAATAATTTCATAATGTGTGACGTCATATGTTTACATTTGGATACGCATTGAGCAGATATGAATGTATGAGTGACAATCATGGAGAATTGTGTTTAAATACAGTAAAATCGACCTTGCTAACCGCTGTGGCCCAATCAGTTATGGCACGTCAGGCTATATGACGGTTTGGTATAGGATACAGGTTCGATTCCTGTTGGAGGACGCATATTTTCTATGACAATTTCTTGGACATACTGGCCGGTAAATGATGTTAATTCTGCTTATTATAAACAGAGCATTTGCTTAAATATTTGTTTCTATAAAAAAGAATGTATAAACATAAAAATGTCTTAAAATAATTGTCGGACTTTGTCCATTTCATAATATATATATATATATATATATATATATATATATATATATATATATATAGTGCGCTTGAGCTCTTTGGTTTGAGGTGTGAGTTTGTAAACAGTGACTATTTAAGCTAATATAGCATGATTCTTCGGCAGAATTGAGTCACTGTCAGTCACTGTGTGTTTATCTAAATCTAAAAATAAACACGCTAAAATTCACCTTCATCCCTGCCGTGAGCCGACGGCTTAGTGGTAGAAGTTCCGACTGACGCAAATTCAGTCGGGTCGATCCTAGCTAGAGGCACCCGGACGTCTAGCCACACTGATGAGCTGGGAAACAGCGAAACAGTCTGTCTGTGGATGATAAATATATATATATATATATATATATATATATATATATATAATTTCATAATATGTGACGTCATTTGTTTACATTTGGATACGCCATGATAGAATTGTGGAAGATTGTAGTTTAAAGACAGTAAATTCAACTTTGCTAACCGAACGCTTCTCTGTGGCCAAATCGGTTAAAGGCACGTCAGGCTTTATGCCAACCGGATAGGATACAGGTTCGAGTCCTGTCGAAGGACAAATATTTTCTAAGAAAATTTCTCGGACATTCAGGCCGGTAAATGCTGTTAATACTGTTTATTATAAACAGAGCATTTGCTTAAATATTTGTTTCTATAAAAAAGAATGTATAAACATATATTAAATAATAAATCTTCTATGTGCTGAGAAACTTTGCGAAATGGCAGATTATGCCTTTCTACAATGTTAGATCCTTTTTAGCTCCTTAAAAGTTTGTTTATTGCTGTATCTCTTTATGCCTGTTCAGTGAACTATTTACACAAGCTCATTTGGAATGTTATTAGGGATGTTAGCCGCTGTTATTGGTCTGATTCTGACTTTTTTTAAAGACATGGCATAGCAGAAGGCACGTACTTTCTCGAGAAGGGCCAAGTAACCTCATTACGTATCGATCCGACTAGACATTCCAGGAAAGGAGTCGCATTAATGGCGCAACCGTTGGCATGACAGGTAAGATGTCAGGATCTGCTCGCTGAGGATGAAATTATAGCAGCTTGCTTATGATCCAACTTTTCCCCGCATAGATCTCTTAGAAATTGGTTAGAAGAGAAATCAGAAGCTATTTCGGGTCACCTGTGAACAGGCGGAATGTTTCTAAATCCATCCAGAGATCTCCGGATTCTTTGTGAAATCGATACTGTTAAGTTACAGTTTATCACATCAACTTACACACACACACGCACACACATACACACGCACACATACACACGTACACACACACACACACACACACACACACACACACACACAGATATATATATATATATATATATATATACGCAGTCAGGAAAATAAATTCCTTGAACGCAATAGCCAACTACTTACTGATTAAAAAATTAAATATCAACCGATAATATGTTTCTTTCAAGCTTATTCTAAAAAATATGACACATCCAGGAAATGAAATGACTATATATATATATATATATATATATATATATATATATATATATATATATATATATATATATATATATATATTTCCTGAGTTTTTTTAGATATTACCGTAGCTTCTCATACTACGTTATTTTGGAGGCAAATGCCGTTTCGTGGCACTCATTTACAAAGATTCGTTGTGGGTACAGGTGTTGGATTTCTGCTTTGTCGTATGTTTCTAAAGAATTCTCTTCCTCTTACGTGCTTCCCTGATATCTATAATCTTCAAATATGTCAATAGACATCTTCTGATACCTTGATCTTGTTCCCCGTCCTTATCTTTATCCTCTCTCCAAACACGTCTCTTTACTTTTGTTCTCAACCCTCTGTAACCCTTTGCGTGCTGGTAGCACTCCTGCCTTTATTTTCTTAATATTTCCTAATCGCTTTTCTGCCAACTATTTACACAAGCCCGTTAGCTAGGTTATGCTAGGCTTTCCTATGACGTTCTGGCCGTCAATATGGCCGGTGTGTGGCAAGATTTTTAAGGCAGCATTCTGCATTATGTGACTAGAAATTTCAAACATCTTTTTCACATACTGTTGTGGTCTTGTTAGGGGCCAGAAATAAAGACGCAAAAAGAGATATTGAGTTAAACAAATATATTAACAGAAGCAGTAATACAAACATGCAAACGAGAGTGTTACAGCAGGAATGTTCGGTCCGACTGTAAGAGCTGACTGCTGAAAACTTCCCTCTCCAAAAGTCAGTACCTGCTCCTATTTATAGCTGGATGAGTCCATGCCTGCGTGGATAAATTACAATAACAGATACTCAGAATAAGTGTTCTTATTTTCAATATGTTTTATTTTATAAACTTGTCATTGCTCACTTGTTATGTCCATGATATTCTCACTATCCTTCTGTAGTCCCGGCTGCATCTGCAATATTCTTAATACTTTGTTTAGATTTTAGAAGCCAGTTTTCTCTACCCAAATGCTCCTTCAGACTTCGTTGTCACATCTATCATCTTTTGAAACACTTTTTAGATACAAGGGTCATTCAATAAATAAGGTGAATTTTTCGGTATAAGGTCTTCTAATACAGATAGAAGCTTACTCTTTTTATTTTTTTGTTTTACTTCTTTTTCACATGGATTTAATTTCTTTTGTAGATTAAAAAAACAAACTTTGAGAGTTTTGGCAATGGCCGACCAAGAAGCATGCTCCAGGATTGAACAGCGGTCAGTTATCAAGTTTTTGATTGCTGAAGGGTGCAAACCAGCTGAAATTCATAGGAAAATGTCAACTGTGTATGGTGCCACATGTTTCAGCCAGAAAATGCCTACAAGTGGGCTAAATTGTTTAAAGAAGGACGGAGCTGTGTTGAGGATGAAGACAGGCCTGGGAGGCCTACAGAAGTGAGGTCTCCTGAGGTGATCGAATCAGTCAATGACCTCATTCAGTCTGACAGATGGGTGACACTGGATGACATTGCAAGGACTTTGAAAGACATAAAGAACAAACGCAGGGGTCATCAGTCAGAAGGAGTCATCTTGCATCATGACAACGCAAGGCCTCACACAGTAGCCCAAACGGTGCAGACCATCAACGAGCTGGGCTGGGAACTGCTCCCTCACCCCCCTTACAGCCCCTTCAGACTTTCACCTGTTTGGTCCCTTGAAAGCGTTCACGAGAGGCACGAAGTTTAAAAGTGACGATGAAGTCAAAAGTCTTGTGAGCGATTGGCTGAGACATCAGTCCAAAGAATAAGGAAGCTTGTGCACAGATGGGAAAAGTATGTGACAGTGCTGGGAAAATCCGTTGAAATATTTTTAAAAAGTAAGCTTCTATCTGTATTAGAATGCTTATACCGAAAAATTCACCTTATTTATTGAATGAACCTCGTATTTAAATGTTTGTATAAATTTTGGTATATCCAATTTCTAATTCGAATTTTTGGCTGTTAACTTCTGATAAAAAAAATAACATTACGTCTTTTGACAATTGATGCTTATTTCTTTCTTCTCATTTTCGTTTACTACATTCTCTGTGACTTCCTGCAGTTTCCTTATCATGTCTGCTACCAACACCGTGTCACCTGCGAGAACTATGTTGTTAAGAATACGGCTGGCAATAATGAATCCTAATTCTCTTGTCATTGTCTCACTGGAAAAAATTGAATAAGTCTGGTGAGATGACACATATTTGTTTTAGGTCCGTTGTTATTTGTATATTTACTGAATTCAATCGATGCAAGCAGTCTAATCTCAAAGTAATCTCAAAACTTTTTGTATTTACAAAAAGTTTTATACAGGAAGCATAGGCTTCAACAAAAACAAATAGACAATTTTGTAGACATATAGTGATCTCTTCAAAAGGCATTTTTAGTTATTTATCTTAAGGGGCGTATACCAAGTTGCTAAAAATAAAAATCTATACACTGGTTATATAATTTAAATCCTGTTAATTTGGTATGTTATTTTTATATCTAAGAAAAATGATTTCCAAAGAATTATTTACTCAAACATTATACGTACAAATTACACTTAAATGCAAGTTACATAATTTGAACTTGAAAACGGTGTCACATGTTCGACAATAGAGACACTCCTTCCACATACTTGTAAAACCAACAACACATACTCTGTGAATTCCTTCCGTAATTACTTTTAATTTACCTCACTTGGTAAATTACAACGACAAAGATACCCATCTTAATCGATAATCACGTATAGAGTCAGACATTTGTAAAACCCTCAGTATTAAACTTTTTAGAATATTTTTAATATTAAAAATTAATTTCGCACTGAAATAATTCAAAATTATGAAGAATAATAGGTATGCTCCAATTTCTCCTGGTAATCAAAATGATTGCAAGGTCTCTGTATGTATTCTTCGTCAAATGCAAGGTATGTCTCTAGGGATCAGGATTCTTCACCATAATGCTGAAACAGGCCACAAAGGAGTTGAGTTTCGATGAAAACTATATAAATTTCATACATCCAAGTAACGAACGGTTCAAACTAAATCGAGCTCCGAGACAAAAGCAATATTAAAGCAACTCTAGATTAGGGAAGCTCAGTTCATATACAACGCACTTGTCATTCTTGTGAATTTTGATCAGTCCCAGTATAGTTCGCATAGAGCTGAACTGAATATAGGAAGATCGTACAGCACCAACCTTAGACTTAAATGCACGTGAAATCTCTCATCCACAAAGACAGTTGTATCATTTAGCTCTGAACTTGCACGCAGTTACCCCTGGCTTCAATCGACAATGTCAAACTGATTATCCAGGGCAGGAAATAATAGGCTTCCACTTGAATAATTCTCTGAAGACAATGGCATTATTTCGAATTATCTCAGATTCTGCAGTCTTTTACATGTCACAAATATTTCTCGCGGTGCTATCGGATTTACTGGACGATTGAGGAGATTAAATTTCTGTTGAGTTTCGTATTGTGAAAGCAGAATGTCCCTCCAAAAATTGTGAAACCTATTTGAATGAACGCAATGGAGATTTCTCTTTTAATATTTTCATATTCAGCTGGGTTTAGCGAATATAGGAATTGCTGTAGTTAATGCTTCAGTTAAATAAAACAAACAAGTTAAGTTTGAATTATAATAACAAACAAACGGAGACGTGTTGAAATTTTATAGCAAAAAATAAACGTGCCTTTCCAGACACTACATGTATGAGATCAGAAAATATGATTTGAAGTAATCGAACGCAAACTATATGTAATTTTCCCCATGTGTAGAAACTGCATCTAAATAATAACCAGTAATTAAGAGAATATTAAGATACGCTTTGAAAAAAGGATGTTTAGAATACCATTGACTGAACATACTGTCCTGCCAATAAAGAAAAAAAAATAGCTATCGTTTCCATAAAAAATTAAGAATTAATTATTGTTATTATTATTATAGTTAATATCATTATTATTATTATCATTATTATTATTATTATCATTATTATTATTATTATCATTATCATTATCAATATTATTATTATCATTATCAATATTATTATCATTATTATTATTATCATTACTACTATTATTATTATCATTATCATTATTATTATTATTATCATTATCAATATTATTATCATTATTATTATTATCATTACTATTATTATTATTATCATTATCATTATTATTAGTATTATTATTATCATTATCAATATTATTATCATTATTATTATTATCATTACTATTATTATTATTATCATTATCATTATTATTATTATTATCATTATCAATATTATTATCATTATTATTATTATCATTACTATTATTATTATTATCTTTATCATTATTATTATTATTATCATTATCAATATTATTACCATTATTATTATTATCATTACTATTATTATTATTATCATTATTATTATTATCATTATCAATATTATCATTATTATTATTATCATTACTATTATTATTATTATCATTATCATTATTATTATTATTATCATTATCAATATTATTATCATTATTATTATTATCATTACTATTATTATTATTATCATTATCATTATTATTATTATTATTATCATTATTATTATTATTATCATTATCAATATTATTATCATTATTATTATTATCATTATTATTATTATCATTATTATTATTATAGTTATAAAATTATATAGTTATATAATTTCTATATAGTTATATCATAGATTATATCATATATTATATCATATATATATATATATATGTCATATTATATATACTTATATAATTATATAGTTATATTATTATTATTATAGTTATTATTATTATTATTATTAACATTATCATTATTATCATTAACATTATTATTATCATTATCATGGTTATCATTATTATCATCATTATTATCATTATCATTATTATTATCATTATCATTATTATTGTTATTATCATTATTATTATCCATATTATTATTATTTTCCTTATCGTTATTATTATTATCATTATTATTATTATTATCATTATTATTATCATTATCGTTATTATCATTATCAGTATTTTTATTATCATTATTATTATTATAGTTATAAAATTATATATTTATATAATCTCTATATAGTTATATCATATATATATCATATATGATATATATATCATATATTATATCATATATTATATGATATATATATTATATATATATATCATATATTATATATAGTTACATTATTATTATAGTTATTATTATTATATTTATTACCATTATCATTATCATCATTATCATTATCATTGTTATTATTATCATTATTATTATTATCATTATTATAGATATTATTATCATTAGAGTTATGAGAGAAAAAATAAGAATTAATTGTAATGTTAAAATGATTTTAACAATTGTAATTATAATTAATTGTATAATTCTAAACAATTGAGAATCGACTCCAGTTTTCTCTTATCAAGCAATAGTTTACTTTTTCGGTCATCACTTATCAAAGATCGTTGAGAGATCATCATCAGCAGCAGCAGCAGCAGAAGCAGCAGCAGCAGCATCCGGTGTGTCACTGCGCATCTGAACACCTGGACACCACAAAATGCCTTGGTGGAAAACCGGAGAAGTAAACATTTATGCCAACCCCACAGCCGGTATCCACCAAGTTCAATGCTCGCCTTGGTCGCAGAAATGTGGACGTTGATATAATTACGGTTATTGGTTATTTTTGTTTAATGCTATACCGAAATCTAATGCTATGACGAAATCTAAATATTTTGTACACCAAATATTTTGTCTCAAGTTTCTTGATAAGATCTAGGTACGGATATGCAACCTAATTGGCCCTGATCTGGCATCTCGTCTGCAGTCGTTCTCTCACAGACGCGCCGTCGCCTCCCTCTGTCCTTTTTACAAATACTTTCATGGAAACTGCTCCGACGAGATGCTTTCGCTGGTTCCCAAACGTCATGGATTTAGGCTGACATCTCGCTCATACCCTTTCACTATCGAAACTGTTAAATGTAGCCGTCTCTTCTACTCCAATAGCTTCATATATCGCACCTCCCGCCTGTGGAACGCCCTCCCCTCTTCCTGTTTCCCTGATAGCTATAATCTCCAACTATTCAAATGTAATGTCAATCGACGTCTCCAGATCCCTTGATCTATCCACCATCCTTCTATTCACCCTTTCCTCTATCACTCCTATTTGCTCTCTCTCCAACTCCCTGTAACCCCTTGCGTGCTAGTGGCTTCCCTTTTGGCTTGAGGTGAAACGCCTAAAAAAACAGTTTATAGCTTCAACTAGATATTTTGGGTATAATTTTATACTTTCAGGCTAAAGTTATATTTAGATATATAGTTTGGAGAAAAATGTATTGTTGTCAATTTTACTATAAAAATGTATTTTATCCTTTAGAGCTGTATTGATAGTCATTTTGCTATTAAAATATATTACTAATGGTCATTTCTTAATAAATATATTGCTGGTATTCTTATCCATAATCTATTTTTGTATTTCGTGGACCACCAAAAAAAATAAAAATACCATTTCCCTAAAGCTGCGATACTAACTAGTGCTACCAGGCCGGGTTAAGGTGGACCTGGAAACAACAGCAATTAAGAGATGATTCCACGCTCTGGAAAACCTCCAGTCTCTCGATCAGAGGCCTTGCTGCCGGTTGTATTTTATCGTCATATCAAGGGATATCCATTAAGTAAATCTATGTTTTAACTTTCGCCTAAGAATCGTTGCGTGGAAGATTCTGCATCATCATCGCACTAGTTACATACTCAAATATGTGCTACTGTATACTACTGTGTAGATTGTTGTTGAGCCCACCAAATGTTTCTTCCTTCATTTGACAAATAGTTGTCTAGATAAACTCCTAACTAGAAAAGTCTGATAGAGCAATACAATTTTGAAGGAAAAATATTACAGAAACAGATTTTTGAGAAAACAAAATATTACCAGCAATAAAAATTTTGTTGGCATTAAATAACCCATTGAGGTTGATATGCCATAAAACAAAATAAACCAAACCAATCTAAACCTAAGAATACATATTCTATTCATACGAATCTATCCTAAAAATGTTGTCGGCATTAAATGACCCATTGAGGTTAATATGCCGTAAAACAAAATAAACCAAACCAATCTAAAGCAAATAATACATATTCTATTCATACGAATCTATACTAAAAATGTTGTCGGCATTAAATAACCAGTTTATTAACTAATATCCCGATCTTGCACCAGATTGTACGGGGATACGTCGTCTCATTAGCTCTCTTAGAGGGAGCTGGCATCACGTTGCAAGGACACAAACGTTATAAAGCTGTTACAAACTAAAAGAAAATTGTCATAAAAGATACTTTGTTTTTCTGGACGTAGTTGTCTAGCGTGTGTAATTTCGAGAAGAATTCGAGGAATAGATGTTTTTTTCTCTTTTTTTTCTGATTACAGAAAGAATGAAATGGTGGCTATGAAATGAATACAGTTTCCAGGATCCTCAGGTGATGTGACGATAAGCAAAGCACAAAATTTTTTTTTAAATTATTTGAAAAACATGTTAGCCTAAAGCATAATTCCACATTTTCTGGTGGAGCGCCCATATTGGACGAGGACATAATTTAGTCTTTATTTTTTAAAAACTTCGCTTTATCAGGTTCTAGGGATTATGACTGTCAGCATCTTGCTTAATAAGGCTTTCAGTATTTTGGAATGAAATTTAAACATACAAACGTATTTCACACTGAATTTCACTGGTGAGCAGTTATCGTGATTTATATTATTTATATATATCTATATTACTGAGATGAGGTATTATGATTACTTGTATTATTTACATTATTCAGACTGCTATCCTCAACTTCATTGCCATATTCACAACGTTTAGGTCTCTATATCGCTGAGATGAGGTCTTAGGATTACTTGTATTATTTACATTATTCGGACTGTTATCCTCATCTTTATTGCCATATTCACAACGTTTAGGCCTCTATATCGCTGAGATGAGGTCTTAGGATTACTTGTATTATTTACATTATTCGGACTGATATCCTCATCTTCATTGCCATATTCACAACGTTTAGGTCTCTATAACTCTGAGATGAGATTTTATGATTACTTGTATTATTTACATCATTCGGGCTGTTATCTTCATCTTCATTGCCATATTCACAACGTTTAGGCCTCTATATATCTGAGATGAGGTATTATGATTACTTGCATTATTTACATTATTCAGACTGTTATCCTCATCTTCATTGCCATATTCACAACGTTTCTGCTGTCTTCATTTATAACTATGAAATGAAAATTTTTAAGTAATGAAAGATGGGTTTTGCATTTCATCAGAATACGAAAATAATTTTCATTATGAAAACAGAAAACAAATAAAACCAATTCAGGTAACTTTACCCTTGGCTCTATCAACAGAAATATTTCCTTTTAATTATTTATATCGTTCGGACTGTTCACCTCATCTTTATTCCCATATTCACAACGTTTTACCTGCTGTAAGTTCCGAACTTCTGCAGGTGATTGGAATTTCGAACCACACCCTTTATTTCATCAACGGAGATAGACTGTTCTAGTTCCACTTGCCATGCCTCTTGCAGATGTCTTTGTTATTTCGATTTAACTCAACTCTTTTGTCTCACCACTGCTGTGGCCTGGTACTGAACACGTAACTCTGGATCTAACCAACGTCTTTATCCACTGTGCCATGAGTCTTCAAGACAAAGAGTTTTGAGTTCAATACCAAGCCACAGCCGTGGTGAGCAAAATCCTGGAGAGTTGAGTTAAACGGAAGAGGCATGTCAAGTTGAACTAGAACAATCTACCATGGTGGACGAAATATAGGGTTCGGTTCGAAATTCCAACCACCTGAAGAAGGCGACAGCGTACAACGGCCGAAACGTTGGGAATATTGCAATAAAGATGGCGATAACAGTCCGGGTAATGTAAATAATACATTATTTATATTAAGACTATTCTCCTCATCTTTGTTATTATCAAAACATTTCAACCGTTGTGTTCTCTGTCCTTCCTCAGTTGTATATCGATCTACAGGAAATTCTGAACGTAATACTTTATTCAATCTACGGGGATATGCTGTTCTCGCTCCTTTTCCCACATTTTGATATATCGTATAGTTGCTATATTTTAGTTCGGTTCAATTATTATTCGCCCTTTTCCACTGTATCCAAGCACATCGCGATTGTGAGTTCAGTTCCTGAGTCTGTCGAGTAGTATCTAGAACCAGATGCTTATAGTAAGGCAGTACAAAAGGCCGTAGAGAGCTGCGATCGCCCATGTCCCGAAGGGACACGGAACATATCATCAAGAACATGCACTTTGAAGAGAGAAATGTTTGCTATGCGGTTTACATTTTGTTTTATTACAAATGCGCAGAAGGTTGAAATGAAGTTTTCTACGCATATACTGCGAACTGTTTTTTTTTTTTCTTTTTCCGCGGACACATCTTTATCGGACTAATACGTTTAGCCTCGCGATTAATTGAGTCACATTTTCCGTCTTAAAACTACGTCTCACGGACAACAATTTTGAATATACTCCTCGAATGGACCACCCACCAGCCCTCAACGCGTATCTATATTCATTAGCATTCAGCCGTTCCGAAGTGTAGGCAGTCAGAATATTCGTTATTTAACTACATAATAGCCTCCCACTTTTTGGACATTCATTATTGTTCGTTTCATTTAGGATTTTTCGACAGGATGTAGCCTATAATAAGCGAGCAATTGTTGATCAATTCTATAAACAGAACAAGACGAGTTTTCCTTGGAAGCTCATCAATAATAACGCTAACACCTCATCCCAAATATTCAGACAAAAATATGCCCTTAAATATATTTGCACTATGACTCATCAATAATTATGTATATGTCTTTAATTTCTTCTCGACGGTTCTATAAATGAGCAGGACGTTGAAATGAATGGTTCTCTGCGTGGACGAGATAAAAATTGTTTCCCATGAAACTATTTTTATAAAATAGATGTATTAACAATAAAATGTTTGTAACTCCCGTCTTAACAGAATGTCTCACCTACAACGACCTTGAATGGATACCTATTAATCCGCGTCCTGGGTAAGACGATAAACTACGTCCAGCAGCAAGGCCTCTGATCAGGTTTCGAGGAGTGTGGAACGACTTCTTAATTGATGGTGTTCCCAGGTCAACCCTGACCCGGGATGGTAGCACTTGTTAGGGTCTTAGCTATGGGCAAATAGTTAACTATTACCAGCAATACTTTTTGAAAAAAAATTATTAACAGCAATACAATTTTGAAGGAAAAATATTACAGAAAGAGATTTTTGAGAAAACAAAATATTACCAGCAATAAAAATTTTGTTGGCATTAAATAACCCATTGAGATTGATATGCCGTAAAACAAAATAAACCAAACTAATCTAAACTAAAGAATACATATTCTATTCATACGAGTCTATCCTAAAAATGTTGTCGGCATTAAATAACCCATTGAGGTTGATATGCCGTAAAACAAAATAAACCAAACTAATCTAAACTAAAGAATACATATTCTATTTATACGTAAATAGTATGACAGACCGGGTTCTATCGCCTTGGATGGCAACTGGTCTACGTAGAAAGAAATGGCAGCTTACTGCGGCAAAAATAATCTGCCTCGTCAGACATGTAACGAAGGATACATGATGGCCTAAGAAATGGTAACATACTGCGGGAAAAATCTGCCTCGTTATTCATGTGTCAAAAGATACATGATCGCCTAAGCGTGTATCACGCATGGCACATAACTTACTGACCCGTCCATGTAGCAAGGGCAGACTAGTCGTATACCTCCGTTGAGGGTGTACCCTATAGGACAGTTCCTCATTTAAGACAGTAACTACTGTCCTACTACAAAATGAAGATAAATAGTAAAGATGATGACTGACCTTTGATTTGACGAGGTCAAGATTGAAATTTACAGCGAAGTGATTAAGCGGGTGCTTCTTCTAAAAACAGTTCTTAGAAAAATGTTGAGTTGTGATTTTAATTCCGAAGCGAGCGGAGATGAGGATGCTTCTACTCCTGGGAATAGAGGTGGGACCTATTTTTAAACATCTGATCTGTTGCAACTAAAGAATGCTTTTAGACTGAACGATTTCTATAGAGACAGCAATAGAGTAGTGATTAGTTTGAAAAGTAGCGCCTAGGAACAGCTGACGGGTGGTAAGTAACTTTACAATTCTTTCGTAACCGATTTTGAACTCAAGTCTGCGTGGACTGGACACCAGTAACTGTAGCACATGAGTCAACAGTATTTCTAAGGCGAAATGACTTTCAATAAACTCTGTGAATAGATCTCTTGTCATTACTCAACGGCCTTTTATCGATCTTCTTTATAATTCAAAGCAACAAAAGTGGTAAGATGTGACAACACACTTGCAGGAAGAGGAACTGTTATTTAAACCTGCCTTAGTCATATTGGGATTTTACCACCTACTAACTTTTAAAATGCAATTGTTATTCATAGTTGTCAACTATGCGTTTGTGGCGCAGTTGCAGCTCAGATGTCGTGGGAAGCAAACGTCGCTTTGTCTATTTAGGTGTGTCCTTTTCACCCCACCTGGCTAACGATAGTAAATTTAGAAATTATTCTCTCACTCTCACTCTCTCTCTCTCACTCTCTATCGCTCTCTCTCTCTCTCTCTCTCTCTATATATATATATATATATATATCTAGAGAGAGAGAGAGAGAGAGAGAGAGAGAGATTTGATTATAGTGGTGAAGGGGGAGAGAGAGAGACATGGATTGAGAAATCGGAGAGCCGAGTTCGAATTCTAGTCGAATCCATTAAATCCACTTACATGCTAATACGCTTGGGAAAGGTGTGAATCCTCTTCTTCTCCCTCCAGATATGGTTAAATAGCAGGACAGACTGGGTTCTATAGCCTTGGATGGCAACTAGTCTAGGAGAAGGACAACTCTGAATTCAAAACCTGCGGTGGGTCGTTTCGGGAAACAGTGGCACGTAGTGCACCAAGTCTTTGTATTTGGTCCTTCAAAAATTGAGGATGGTTGTGCACAAAACCTTCACCACTATAATCAAATCTCATGTGCGGATATTACGCTTTCAGTCCCGTAATTACGCGTTTATCTGTTATGGTAAGTTACCAACGCACGCAAGGACTCTCCCCAGCTGAGAACCGGGCGGAATATTCTTCCTGTACCACTCCCGTTTGTATTACCGTTTTCTGTCAATATATTTGTTTAATTCAATTCCTCTCGTGTGTCTTTAATTCTGGTCCTAACAAGACCCCAACCTTATCTAATGTAATATCTTTATGCAGATGGAATATATACTGTGGCTATTTTTCATAAATAAACTTTTCTCTTTTATTTATTAGTGAATCTCATCTACCTTTTGCCACATATATTTACGCAACAAATTTATTAAAATTTTCATTACAATGAATAATTATACCTTCATTTCAAGTTTTGATTTAATGTCTATAATCACGGAGATTGCCTATTCTTCAGCAGTAAGACAGTATTTCATTACTTGTAACATTATAAGCATTTTTATTGGGGTGTGTAAACGACTCAGGGTACTATCCAGTTTGGGAAATCCGAGCTGACTAGCGCAGAATTCGTTTTCTCACGTCTTATTTTTGATAATTTATTCTTAAATCGAGCTCAACCCATGCAAGTAAAGTTACTAAGACACAATGAGTTAGTGGGTGTGAGAGAATTAAAATCAAAAACATTGCTAATGAGCGAGTACAAATGTAGGGTAGTCAGGAGGACTGTAGATAACGATTGACATTGAATTTAAAATTTTACAGTTTTAAAGTTTGCTGGAAAACATGGAGAGGGTGTGGAGTTCCACAAAAGAGAAAAAAGACTGTTAATATAGAATTTACGGTTTCATCTAGCCAGATCAACTGTAGATCAGTGAGGCATTGTCGCCAGTCTAGTACAGCGTCTAGGCACCACAGCGAAGAGTGATATTTATTTCCACTTCAATATAGAACATGTGGCACAAGGCCACAAATGGGGAATGGGGAAAAGTACGGTCTTCTTCCGTCTTAAAGTTAAACTTAGCTAGACACAAACACTGACCCAAACATACGACAATATTCCTTCCACCAAAACAGTACATTCTTACTTATCTTTCTTACTACATTCACCATAATACCTCTTGTCTCTATGAAAGTCCTAACTAGACTCCATATATGCAATTCATTGTCTGTGGGGTGAGGGAATAAAAAAACACAGCGAAGAGTTCATCCGAACAATTACATTGAAAGTATTTATAGAAAACGCATAGCGAGGCAACCATACGTCGGTGCGAATGTGACTGGATCCGAGACGCCAGATCAAGGCTAATAATATTGCTGATTCTTCTTTGGATTTTATCAAGGAGTTCTAGAGAAATAGCAGAAACACCGCCGTACAATATGTGACAGCAATATTTTAAACATGGACGAATGGTAGAATTATAGATGTGTTAGTTTCTGGAGCGAAAAGTTGCCTAGCACTACACAGAGAATCAACTTATTTAGCAGCTGACCTAGCAATGGATTCAATATAGTCTTTCCACTTCATATCAACCGAGAACGTTAGCCCAAGAAGGCACAACGATTCGTCTCCTGGAGGTTAGCATCAGTCACGCAGGAAATGGTCTCTCAGATAACTAATAGAGAGGGGTTTAGTTTCGGAGTCGTTAAAAATAAAAAAAAAATGTCACCATCTGCCCCAGTTAACAACAGACTGAAAGTCGTTTTTGAGATCAGTTGCCATTTTGACCTTACCAAACAGGCCAGACTTACTATCAAGACAGGTATAAATGTTTGTGTCATCCACATAGATACCAAGTTGAGAGCTGATGCCATCGGGATGGTAATTAATGAAAATTTTCAATTTTCAAAAACAAAGTAGGTGCGAGAATGGAGCCCTGTGAGACACCGGCATTAGTACGAAAGGAATTGGACGAGTAGTCGTCCAAGATTAGCTTCATTTCACGATTTCATAAAATAGATTGGATCAGTTCAAAAATGTGTCAGGAGTCAGCGTAACTTTTCCGCTTGTGCATAAGGGCTGTATGCCAAACCTTGTCAGGAGGTTTCGAGATGTCCACTGCTACAAACCGGGCTTCAACATTCTTATATAGAGCTTGGTACACTCTTCCCACAATTATTGTCAGTACATCAGCAGTTCACCACGAGAAAATAAAGACATTCCTTATCTGAATAAAGTCCCTGCGATGTGAGATGCTTCAGGAATTCAAAGAGGAAGAAGGTTAATATGCAGATACTTGGAAGGTCTGGCTGTTCACCCGAGTTCTTAAAAACCGGAACAACAGATGAGGGCTTACAGCAGGCAGGGAAAAAGCAGCGACAAGGCACTTATAATACAGTTTAGAAATATGGAGACAGTTCGGTATATCACTGCTTCATGAATACTACAGGAATACTATCAGGTTCATGATATTTTTTTGGATCCAAGTTAGAAATCGCAGAACCAATAGTATGGGTTATATGTATATCACTCAACAGTGTTTCAGTGCTGGGTAGGGAAGTTAGTCCGGGATAACCCAGATAACTCAAGGGTGTAGTTTAAGGAGAATTTTACAGGCGAAACATTCAGCTTTATCACCAGAAGATGTTAACACCTCAACTAGATTGAAAAGAGGAAGAGAGAAGGTACTCTTATTTAATACACTATTACACAACCGCCAGTAATCACGAGAGTAAACTGTGTTAGATAAAATACCGTCTCTCATTCACAGCAAACATTGTCTTATCTACTTCGAAGGTGATTTTACATTTATTACGAGCAGCAACGAATACTGGAGCTGTTACAAATAGTTTTTTTTTGTGGGCGGGCGACCATGCTGGTTTGAACCATGCAGGAGATTGAGGTTTCGCTTGGTATTACCGAGAAGGAATGAAAGGTACCCATACCGGCTTTGGTTTAAGTGGAAACCTCAGTGGAGCAATTCTCAATTGGAAGGTTAAATTGTCACTCCAAGGGGCCGTCTCGAAGAAAATCACAGAGTGAATGCCAGTCAGCATTCTAGTAACAGAAACGGGTATTATGAATAGGAGGTATCTGTTTAATAGATGATTGGGACCAAATAACAATAGATACTGCAGCGTTCCGTGTTGCGAAGCTCGGCAAGAGCGAGGAGAGGGGGTAACAATTAAGGCACGTAGAGAACGCTGTTGCTCGGATTTGCTAGGGAAACAGCTAAGGGAAATGCACGATTTGTGAAAGGGATTGAGCACTGGCAACATGTAATGTCTGAATACCGGCAAATCAGTAACATTAGACAGTGTAATCCATGTGCCGTGGTGCGCATTAAAATTCTCGAATATGGAAAAAAAAGATATATATTTTTCTTTAAGCATTTCACACCAAGCAAGACATGATTGGAGCTAGCAATCGACGGGTTACCGAGAGTGGGAGCAAGATTAAAGAGGTGTGATAGAGGACAGGATGAAGAGAAGGACGGGGAATTAGATTATGGTATGTGGAGATGTCGATTGACATTGCATTTGAATGGTTGGAGATTATAGCTATCAGGGCAGCGATTAAGAGGAAAGGAGTTCCACAGACGGGAAGTGCAAGACATGAAGCTATTGGAGTAGAAAAGACGGCTACATTTAAATGTTTCGACGGTGAAAATATGGGACTGAGATGCTGAACTAGTAGCACGTTTAAATTCTTGCAGTTTAGGAATTCCTTTGGCATCAGAAGAGTTCCCGGACCATTATTGGCTTTAACTCTACTACTTAGGGAATTAAAATGCACCACTCAGCGTGAGTCAATACTGAGGTTGTGGACAGTGAATAAATTCCACATTCATGACAGTCCAACGTATATTTGACAGTGTCCAGTAAAAAAAGCTCTTTCTCGCGATATTCAGCAGAATAGCAAGAATGCGGTTGGTGAGTGGAATTTATATTGTTCCCAATTATCTAGGTATTATAACCGAGGTAAGTACTCAGCTCTGCCTAAATTCAGATTTTTGTACCGACAAGTATTTACCAAGTACGATTATATTAATTTCTCAATACTGAATTTCCCATTTACTCCGCTATTAGGTTAGCGGGTATCAGAGATTTCTTATCTAGGTGCAATGTCGCTTCGAGAAAATTATGGCTCTATAGAACACCCTATTATTTGATACTCTCTTATATACTGTACCTATGAACAATAAGGCGTATGTCCCAATCCTCATTAATACGTTGGACACTATTCTAAGTGGAGACAATATGCTGTCTATGTAGTCCACCACTAGCAGTGGATTGCCTACTTCACGGCGATGGCGAGTAATGTATTTTGTTGATGTTATAAATATTACCATTTTATTTCCAACCTCCGTTTTGGTCATTTCTCATTCAGTAACCTTTTTTAGGTTACAACATACTCTTAGTAAGGTTTTCCTTTTTACCATAACTCCTTTCCACAATCCATTCGCAAAATGTTTTCAGGTATGTAGCCTGCTGTCTTCTCAGGACTCATATTATCAAAACCCTGCTTCCTCAGAAATCGAATTTGCCCCATTCTAAATCTGTGTATAAGTCTTCTTTATGCTTCTATTTTCCTTCAAATGCCCTCGCCACGTCTATGGTATTCTCATCATCCTTCTGTATAATTACATTGTTGTTACCTGAAATCCCCTCTTCCTCTGTGAGGAAATTGGCCAACATTCAGCGCCACAGAGGAAGATTGATATTACATAATAGTTCAAAACTCTTTCTTTGTATCTAATTCAATTTTCTTTTTTCTAGATTTTACTGGATCTGTTAAAAAAAGGGTCAGTACTGTTGCTATAGTAACGGTGCTAACATATGCAGATTGAAGCCGCTTGGCACATATTGACCTTGAACTCTGTCACGCATGCGCACTGATATAACGTTCTCGCTTACTTCCATTGTTTATAGCAGGGCTTGGAAAGTAAGTGTGTAGAGTGCAGTTACCTCACCATACCACAGAGTTTCAACCAGTAAACATGGATTGTGCTGCAAGGTGGATCAAGATCAACATCCCCCAAGTACGAAAACAACTATATTCTCGAGATTTCGCCACGTTTTCCTCGTTGCAAAATCAAGTCCCATTTCAAGAGAATGCGATGAAGCAGTTGCTCGCTATGCCCAAAATGGAGTTCCAGGAATGATTCCATCAATGTAAACGAGGCTGGTATTCTCAGAGTCTTTTATTAGAACCACATCTCACCTTTATATCTGAAAAAAAACTGTCTATCATTTATTATCCTCGTCGGATTCGCTTGTCGGCTCTATCTAGTATCTAAGGATATAATTTCTTATTCTGATCGCTTCGTTTACAATGATACTGTTGATAACTAAACAGACCAGTTCTTGCATAAAAGAGTCAGTGGTGTCGACTGCATGTTAATGTTGGTGGATGTCGTGGTCGATTTTGTCGGGCTTTTCTCCTTTGCCGTGAGATTAATTCCTTACAGAAGAATTGATATTATACAACATTTCAGTCTTCGTTTTTTTCTAACAAAATCTTACGCT
The DNA here is from genome assembly GCA_964036315.1 of Acanthosepion esculentum. Classification (NCBI taxonomy): domain Eukaryota; kingdom Metazoa; phylum Mollusca; class Cephalopoda; order Sepiida; family Sepiidae; genus Acanthosepion; species Acanthosepion esculentum. Next base: position 10,396,406 of record OZ038485.1, on the reverse strand, counting down.
TTCATAATACATTGTTTAGGTTTTGGAAAACATATTTCGCCAATCTACTGCGCTTACAGCTATCTTTCTCAACTGTTTCTGCTTTTTTTTCAGTTTTCATTTTATTTATTTATATTTTTTTGTAGTTAACTTCGTGTAATCTGATTCTGACGTTCCTAAATCGTAGATTGTATGTTGGAATGTCCTTTTATCGCTTCTGGAATCAAAATAGCAAAACAAGATTCAAAATATATTGCTGGTTTTATTTCATTGTTAGCAAAAAGAATATAATTGTAAAAGATGGAATTTAGCCAAGATGAGAAATTTAGCCAAGATGCTATGTTTTTTCGTTTATATGTGGGGTGGTAATATCAGTTCATGTAACAAACAACAAATGAGCTCTTTATCAGGCTTAGTATTTTCTTTATCCCTCTTACGATCGTTTTAAATTAATTTTAAATACATTTTTAATTTTCTTGTAAAATCTACTATAAATACATACTGAATCAAAAACTACTGTTAGACTATATTTTATTTTAGTTTTCTTCATCTAATACATTGCCTGTGAGTTATTCAAGACAAAATGATACTGAATTAGTTTGTGGTATGGATAAGGTATGAATGAGGTTGTGGTATCAAATTAAAAAAAGTGAAGAAATGCGTATTTTTTAAGCGTTTCACCCTAATCAAAGCCGGAAGCCGCTAGCACGCAAGGGGTTTTAGAGAGTTGGAGCGATAACAAATAGGAGGAAGGATGAAGAGAAGGTTAGGGGATAGATCAGGGCATCTGGAGACGTCGATTGACATTACATTTGAATAGTTGGAGATTACAGCTATCAGCGAAACAAGAAAAGGGGAGGGAGTTCCACAAGCGAGAAGTGCGAAACATGAAGCTAATGGAGTAGAAGAGACGGCTACATTTAACAGTTTCGATTGTGAAAGGGTGAGAGCGAGATGTCAGCCTAGTTGAACGCTTAAATTCATGAAGACTGGAAACCAGCGAAAGCAGCTCATCGGAGGAGTTACCGTGAAAGTATTTGTGAATAAGACAGGGGGAGGCAACGGCACGTCTGTGAGAGAGCGACTGCAGACGAGATGCCATTGCATATCCGTCTCTGGATTTTATCAAGGACCTTGAGACAAACAGAAGGGGCTCCAGACCATATTATGAAGGATAGATAAAGATTGGCCCTAGACTTCAGATGTTAAGATAGTAGCGATGGGGAAGCATCTCCTCGGTAGTCTACTCTGTAATATCAATTCTCCTGCATGTCAGAGGATGGAATGCACGGCACTTTCCTCGCAGCTGAAGAGATAACAGCCATTTAAATATGTGTTGTTCTGCAGAAGGATGCTAAGTATATCACGGACTTAGCGCGTAGGCGCCGAAGAAGTGTTCATAAAAATGGAAGCAAAATGACGCTTTTAATCACAACCGGGAACAGATTTCTAAAATCTCCTAGACACATACTGAGGAAATTTGGATTTGGAAACTTCACCCTCATAGGGTAAAGGTAAGAGAGAAAGGAAGGGATAGCTGAAGGGCTAGAATTTAACACTCACATGTCATATTGAAAAACTCAAAAGGAACAGGGGTGGGAGCTGACCATCTACCTGACGAGTTCCCCAAGTTCTGAAGAGAAAGGGTTTGACAGAAGAGTATAATTTCTTAAACAAAGGTAAACAAACATGGACTTTGTATCTTTATCAAGCTACCCATCAGATAGCGATCATTCCATTCTTTCATAATACTATACCTTTTCAACTTCAAAATGGACTTATTTTCAAGTAAAAAAAATAATCAACTTCAAATTGGATCAATCAACTTCAAAATGGATGAATCAACTTTAGAATGGATTAATCAACTTCAAATTGAGAAAATGTCAAAAACCTAAAAACAATCAACTTCAAAATAAGAATAAACAACTTCATCTATATAATGAAGACAAACAGTCAATTTCCTTAGACATGCGATAAATTAATTGAAATAATAATTTTCAATTTACAAAAAAATATATCTCAATTTGAATTTGTTTATTCCAATTTGAATTGATTAATTTTTTTTGATAATTTTGAAGTTGAAAAGGTATAGAAGGACAGAAATGGTTTACCTCTGCGCTCTGTCCAAGTCTCTGTTTTCTAGACTATAACATTTTGTCCCTGGTTAAGAAATCTGTACAATTAGATCTGATTTTCAGGCGAATATATCCGCCTTTTTGGTCGATCGTATATGATCTTCTATTCCTGTTCTCCACATACTTGGAATCTTCAACGTATTATTCTATTCCGTTTCATTCCACGAGACATTTCAATTTTGAAGTTGATTGTTCCATTTTGAAGTTGATTGATCTAATTTAAAGTTGATAAATAAAAATGGTAGTGTTTATCAAAAAAAATTATTTTTCTCAGCAAGAGAAAAGATCCCTAGGTGCAAATTGTTGTCAAGATTAAACAAATACAGAAACCCCAAAGAAATTCGAACAGACAGCGAATTACCGAAAGATGCATTGAAAACGATAAAAATACTAAGACAAATGTAAATTTCATTTCGAAGGAAAAGAGGGCTGACATTTTATACAGTATAAAAATCCTTATACATGGCAGTGAAGGCTGGACAATGTGCTCACAGATAAAGTGTAAGATGTAAACAAGATAAATGTGCCTGTCTATATTTCTGAGACGCGGTATTATCTACAGAAGGATGCTGAGAATTCCACAAACGGAGTGAGTAAGCAAGGGAGACGTTTTAAGGAAAATGGACACTTGTACTCAGAATCAGAAAGAGATAGATGAAATATCTTGCAAACAGAGCGAGGAAGGAAGGTTTTGAGAACTTGATGATTAGTCGACATATGGAAGGCAAAGTGAATATGAGAAGGCAGAGTGAAACCTACGTGAATGGATTGATGGTAAAAAAAGCATACGTCTCCACCTAAATACTGTAACTTTATTCACTATCTATCTTTAGGGCTTTGCATTATGTCCTGCATCTTTTTAGTTTTTTCTACGACATGAGTAGATAATTTATCTCTTGTTTCTTGTCTAGCATTACGTTTTCGTTTCCTTCCAAAGTCTTTTACATTATCCATCACTCCCATTAGACCCTCGTATTATCGCTTTTCTTGGTGTGAAATGATTAAAAAACAAAAAAAAAACGAAAATGTCTTGGCCATATCATGAGAAAGGAGGACTTAATGTATTTGAAGTCAGTGGGTCACCTAACTGATGAGCTTGATGGCTCAACTGGACGAGGGAGGTATGGAAAAGTGACAAAGTTTGCTAAGTCTTACAAAGGATCCAAGTTTTGGGGGAGCCATGATATCCTTCGTCCTTCGACACTTAAAAGGAGTGGCTACTATAACAAATTCGTTCTCCAACAGGTGTAAATTAATCTCTCAAAACAGAAACGAAATGTCCTTACCATCTTAAATTACCCTTGCCTCTATTTTATGGGACAAACACAAGAATGGGTCAATATTGCTATCATGTGTTCTGTTAAAAAATTATTGTCAATAAGAATGTCAATTATTTCTCTATATTCAATATCGGTGACATAAAAGATTAAATACTTGTAATTACAGAAAACAGGAATATGCATTTAAAAGAAAATCTCATGAAGACGGGCGGTGAGTAAAGAAGTAGAAAGAAAACAATTCTTCTATATGCTGCGTTCCTTGGAATCATGGCTCTCTACATCTTCCTATTCCTTGTGCTAATTACGCTATACATTCGCACAACGGAGGTGGTTCGCTGTCTTCCACATCTCTTGGCCTCAATATTCAAACTCAACTTCTTATTTTCGTCTCATTTTTGGGTTGCGATAAAAATGAGCTAAAATTAAGATGAAGCAATAATAGAAAAGTAAATAAAAATTTAAAATCCTTCATATAAGTAATTAAAATGGCTACCATTATTATTCGAGTTCGAATTCCAGTCGAATCCATTACATTCAATTACGTGCTAATACCGTTCGAAAAGGTATGAATCCTCTTCTTTTCCCCCAGCTATGGGTAAATAGCAGGACAGACCGGGTTCTATAGCTTTGGGTAGCAACTGGTCTACCACAGAAAGAAATGGCAACCTGCTACGGGAAAAATTCTGTCACGTCAGTCATGTATCGAAAGATACATGATCGCCTAAGCGTGTATCATGCATGGCACATGATTGAATCGGAGAGCCTAGTTCGAATTCCAGTCGAATCCATTACATTCACTTACGTGCTAATATCCTTCGGAAAGGCATCAATCCTCTTCTCACCCCCACCCCGCCAGCTATGGGTAAATAGGAGGACAGACCGGGTTCTATATCCTTGGTTTGCAACTGGTCTACCACAGAAAGAAATGGCAACCTACAGCAGGAAAGAATCTGTCTAGTCAGTCATGTATCGAAAGATACATGATCGCCTAAGAGTGTATCATGCATGGCACATAACTGAATCGGAGAGCAAAGTTCGAATTCCAGTCGAATCCTTTACATTCACTTACGTGCTATAACCTTGGGAAAGATATGAATCCTCTTCTTCTTCCCTCCCCGCCAGCTATGGCTACATAGCAGTACAGACCTGATTCTATAGCCTTGGATTGCAACTGGTCTACTGCAGAAAGAAATGGCAAACTGCTGCGGGAAAAAAATCTGCCTCGTCAGTTACATATCGAAAGATACATGATAGCCTAATCCCGTTTCACGCATGGCATATAACTGAATGACTATTATTATTAATAAAAAGCCGATATCTTGACTATCGAGAAATATAGAATAGGGATGTTCTTAAATCTGAATGACTTTTCGCGTTTACCCTTCGTAGCCTAATCAGTAAGACAACATTAGATATACAAATGAATACTGAAAAGAAAACTATGTGGCACAGAGGTATTTTTTATATTCAGATGATTGGCCACTGAAATATTGATTTTTGGAATCGGGTTATGTCGTGAATATTTCAGAATCTCTCGTATATACGAGGTGCGCACACCGCGGGGTCTAGGGAAAGTAAAACGTGAAATATTTTTCACAAATAAACAAGTTTAGTAGATGAGATTCGATGTTAAATGATTTTGAAAACGATCAGATAAATCAATAATAATGTTGGGTAGAATTTCATCCGATTAACCTAATCGATTAATTCAAATAGACGGATCTTAAATAGCATATTCTGTTCGGGCTTACTGCCTTAATTCATGATAATATTAGCTACTTCCTTATAAGGAAACATTCGGACTTAATTGACCATGCAGCCAATGCTACCCCAGATAGGCCTTTCTTCACTCCCTGGCGAGGGAGCTAGAATCAAAGTGTAGTATCTGTTATCCTTGTTCTAAAGTGTTGTGGCCTTGTTAGGGCTAGAAATAAAATTAAAAAAACACATAAGAGATGAATTGAGTTAAACAAATAGATTAACAGAAAAAGTAATACAAGCATAGACGAAGGAGAGTGTTACAGCAAGAATGTTCGGTCGGACTGTCAAAGCTGACTGCTGGAAACTTCCCACTCAAAAGGCAGTACCTGCTCCTATTTATAGATGGGAAAGTCCATGCGTTTTTGGATAAATTACCCTATCACAAAGATAATGGTAATATTAATCATTTACTTATAAGGAACTCTTCGACATTTATTAACTGATCAGTCAGTGCTGCTGTAAACTGAAATTAATAAAATCTTTCTCTGAAAACATTTCAGGAAAATAAGATTCTAAAATCCAGTAACAAGTGATACTCTTTCTAGTATTAATGGGGATTCCTTCCTTTTGTTTGTGGGGTAGTTTGAAATGTCAGCATCTTGATTATGCCATTATTCCTTCTTCAAGTTACATATGATATCTAATTTAGTTGTTGCTACAATTGAAAGTCCAGAAGTGATGTGGCGTTTATTATCTAGTATAGTTATTTGTGATTCTGCAATGCCAGTTCAAGAGGTTCAAAAAAGAATGCTTCACACTGGCAGCTACACGCTTCACTCGCCCGGAGCGATTTTTGATCACATATGCGAGTAAGCGGCCGTATACTGCAGCGATATTTTTGATCGGACGAAACTATTAAAAACATGACTCGAGTATTTAGGCTAATGTTTTAGTTTTGTAACACAGATATTATTGGGTTGATGCATAATTATCAGGCGTGTTTCAAAACAATATTAATTATGAGAAAAGAAACAGAGCAATTCAACAATAACATATTTAAATGATTATTCCGGAGCCTATTATTATCGGCACACATTTTTACATTCTGAAAATAATAAAAAAATTTATTAAAAAAGTAAAAAAAACTTTATTAACATTAACTCGCCTAAAAAAACTCTGATAATTATGAACAAACCTAATATTTTAATTTCCTTTTCTTCTATACTAATTTTATTGTAACTGATGCATACAAGGAGATATTTGAAAGGTTTAGTACATACTAATTGCCCATCCCTACGGTTTATGAAGGATACAGTGTACGCGCCACACAGCATTTATTACAAGTACAGCCATACTTCGTGTAGAGCATGTTGTTCTTTGTTCAAGATCATATTCGTGAAAACTACGAATGCGTATGTCATCAGTATAACACACCCGCCTTATCTGCTGTACTTTTGCTTCGGGAATATATATATATATATATATATATATATATATATATATATATATATATATATATATATATATATATATATATATAGGGAAGAGGTTATACTGGGCTATTCGATAACTATGACTCACCTGATTTTTAACTTAAAAAAATTTTTTCGCCTATTGTTTTGGGGGTCAAACTAATGTTTAATCTCACTAATAAAAAGACCCCTTCCCGACTACCTAACAAAAAAGCTTACTCACCCTAAGGTATTCTATTGATAATTCTAATTTGGATATAAATGAGATTTAGGGTGAAGCTCTGCGCAAAAAAAGTGACTCGCTTATTTCCTGCAATTATTAATCAATAGAAACATAACCGAAGAGCTTTAAATAAAGAATAATAGAGGTATAATTTATTTATAATACGCAATATAGTTCAAAATATTTAATAATCTATGGGTCCTCCTTTATTTTGAATAACCTTTGCAACCCTTTTTAGCATTGACTTGATTAGGTTCTGGTAAATCTCATCTTCAAGCATTGAATTCCATTCGGATATGAAACCCTTTTTGTTGGTCAACTGCTTTCTCGAGAGCCTGGACTTTATAATGCTCTATAAGTTTTCTATGGGGTTGAGGTCAGGAGATTGGGGCGGCCATGTCATAACTCTCACCTGCTTCTCATCAAAGTATTCCTTCATCAATTTTGATTTGTGACAGGGAGCATTATCATGTATAAAAATGAGCTTGGTGGGGTCGATTTGCACCCTTTCAGCAGAAGGGAGCAGACAAGACTCTAAAATTCTCTTGTACTGCTCGCTCCTGAGGGTCTTTTCAATAGGTTTTAAGAAACCAGTTCCATGAAAAGAAAAGCATCCCCAGAACATTATACTGAACGGATGCTTGACAGTACTTACTGCTAAATTCAAAGAGCTTTCAAAGCTTCTTCTTCGGATTTTAAATCGCTTATTCTTTGAATTTAGCTCAATTTTTGTTTCATCGGAGAAGAGAACATTTAGTAAAAAAAAAATCAGGTGAGTCACTTTTATCGAACAGCACTGTAGTTGTTCCAACGAGAGAAAATTAAAAATAATATAAACGCAAACGTTGTTTTTTTTTTTTAAATGTGACTTTTTTATTTTAAAATATAAATTATACGCTATTTTCTGTAATTCTAATGCACGCGTTTCTGGTTTCGCGACATTCTTCACGCATAGAGTAGATATTTACACATATTATAAAAATGTATTTCCAAGAAAGACGCATTTCAACGAAAGATTATTGCGGTTTATCTTATTCTTAATATATATATATATATATATATATATATATATATATATATATATATATATATATATATATATATATATATATATATATATATATATATACATACATACATGCATACATATATATATATATATATATATATATATATATATATATATATATAACATACTAACTCCCTCACTTTTATTTGCTTGATTTCTTGATAACTACAATCTTAATTTAAATTCAACATCAATCCTCATCTTCTGTCTTCTTGAATCCTGTTCATATTTTATTCTTTTCTCAATCCTGCCTATTCTCTGACTTCTCTTTCATTTTTACTCCCTGTAACTTTTTGCGTGCTAGTACCATACTTGCCTTGCTTGGGTCGAAATGAAAAAAAAACAAAAAACAAAAAAAACAAAAAACAAAAAAACAAAAAACAAAAAACAAAAAACAAAAGAAAAACACAAAAAACAAACGAACACGTTTCGTCTTGCATAAGACGATCATCAGACTAAAGTAATTTTCTTATTGATACAATTATATATAAATATAGGCGAAGGTAGATATAAGCCTAAAGCCCCGTTACAATTACAAAAATATGCCCAACATTTTTTTATAAGGTGTATGAATTATTGGTTATAGACTCGGATCGAGAAATAATCGAGTCGAGTTTGAACTCCAATCGTTGTCTTTACATTCACTTTTTGCGCATATGCCGTTGGGAAAGTTATAAATCCATCTATTAATCACAGCAGGGGAAAACGCGGTCACCAGTAAATCACTAGGACATCTCTAAATTTAAAAACGTATATGGCAGTGCGGGGCACTTTTTTAAACTTTAGACTAACATATTCTCAACATAGTTGCAGTATAACGCACAAGTTTACTGTGTGGGTGTTTTTGGAAAATGGACATACTTGTAAATATGAAGCCATGTCTGAAGTTCAGTAATCGAACTGATCTGCAATTTGCTTCCAAGTTAAAAACAACTCTGATGATGATTTCCTTGTGGGAAGAAACATTTTACTTTTAAACATTATATCCAATCAATTCTCTTTAGAAAACAAATTAACTTATAGAAAACTAACATTTTTGTATTATTCTCACGTTATCTAAAGCAGATTCATTTTTTTCAGTTCTTGGTTTAGTTCAATGTGTCTATAATATTTTCTGCAATTATATCCGATCAAAATTTATTCCATCTTTAAACTAGAAATTTAATTTCATTAATCGTCAGTGATACAAATAATCTGATTAGAAAAAAAAGACTAGATTATCTCTAAATGCACAAAATGGATTTACATCTGAAGATTAACTGAATTCAAATCTTATGCAGATAAACAAAATACATTTAAATTGTCTGCAGAATGCTAAAATAATACTGATAAGGAATACGTCTCCAAATCAAAATTTCAACAAGTAATTTGAAAATACTATTTCAGTATGAAGTTATTAGATTGAGTCATAAATAATTCCTGATTTTGTTTATAAAATTTATACCTCAAACTTTAAGTACCATTTCATTTCATACAATTTTATATTCTTCATTATTTGCAATAAAGAGTTTGACACATAGTAGGCTAGCTTTTGAGTAAAATTCAACAAGTTTTGAAATAAAAAAGGTTTTCGATGAACTTTTAAATCTGGCTTTTGTTTGAGAAGTTTCATCCCCTCCAGCCTCCAATCAAAGTTGTCTTGGAGAGATTGAAACAGTTAATAATCAATTGGTGTCTGAACAGTGTAATATTGTGGGATGGGTAGAACAAACCAAGCGAATACCAAAATCATCCCTTCTTGGTCTATGCGATTTGCGTTCATAAAGCGAAGAACCTTTTTTTTTTCTAATGACAAGTCACGTTGCAGCTACTGAACATATAAAAGTGCATTTATTGCTTAACTGTATTTTAGGAATTCTAAATGAATGAACCCCGACGATCCCACTGCATAATATGGGATTATATACCAACGAATTTGCTACCTTTACTATATATATATATATACATATATATATATATATATATATATATATATATATATATATATATATATATATATATATATGCAGAAATATAGTTTTAAAATGTGCAATATTTATGGGATAAAGTGCTTAATATCACAGATAGAGCGTATCTAAATATAAAAGTCAACATTGAAGGCAAACCTCAGAGGCGACAGGCTGTTATATATATATATATATATATATATATATATATATATATATATATATATATATCACAAAATTATTATTTGTTCTATGAATGTAAGATATTTAAATCGGTTGTCCAAATTTATCCCTCAATATGTGTCTGTATCTCTGAGATGAGGTATCATGATTACTCATATTATTTACATTATTCGGATTTTTATCCTCATCATTGCTATATTAACAACGTTTCAGCCGTTGTATACTCTGGCCTTCTTCAGGTGATATGCTATAAAACGGAGCTCACCGACTCCTGTGGGGTGAGGTTGAAATAATAGACAGGTGACATCATTGGAAAATACGAAAACTTAAGGAATCAGCAGATATTCTAGGTCACAAAAATCCCCTGAGCCGACCAAGCATAGAAATGAATACTAAACGCGAGCCAGTAGTAATGAGTGCTAGAGAAAATCATTAAACTTCGTACGTAACCCATTAGGCATTATATTTGTATCCAAAAATCTGAAATAATTTGTTTACACTAAATAGTTTTTCTCTTTAAATTTATTTATTTTTAATTATATTTTAAGGTAAAATGTAAAAAATGGCGGCATAGAACTATTAATTCATTTCTTTGATTGACATTTTTTCATGGTTAGGAAACATTACATTATGCAATTTGTTATTGCAAACATAAGGAACATGGATTATGTAAGGATTTACAGATTTTTGGTATTTCTAATAGTTTCCATTTTTACCGTAGGAGTTTTGTTATCTTTTTTACGTGCCAAAAATATTTAGAAAGGGACGTTCTGTTACGATACCCATTGTTGTTTAAAGATGATATGTGTTGATACCACCTCGTTTTAAAGGGATTTCTAATACTACCGATATAAAACTTTTTATCTGTTGGATTTTCTCCAGATGAAATAGTACTTAGGTAAGCAAGGGAATCTGTTCGTCAGATATTTTGTAATGGACAGTCGTTAGGATTTTTACAATTACAGAAGTTGGTATCATTATTGTTTGTTGCTTTGGAATGGCTGTTATTACTTAGGATTAAGTGTTGATTTATTTTATGAATTTTATTATTGTATTTTTTAATAATTTTTTCAAGGTTATCTGTACAGCTATAGCTTAATTTAAGTGTATTTTTATTAAGAATCTTACTAATAAGGTTATTACTAGGGAAGTGTTTCTCAATTAAATTAGTTGTTAGTACTAAGTTATGACAGAAGTTCCTCAATTGTTATGGTATATTATAATAAACTTTAAGAATATCTTAGGCATTACAATTGTTTACAAGAAACAGAAATAACTTGTTTTACACTAAGCGTTTGTCTTTTTAAATTCTATTAGATGGTAATATTTTCTAACTTATTTAATGTTATATATTTTTAAACGTAATTGTAAATCGGTTTTACACTATTTTCCCATCGAAAGTTTCAAGTAAGGTCAGGAGCAGAAAGCATGCATTGGATATCTTTTCCAAGTAGAGTAATTGCATATTATTTGGAATTGTGAAAAAGACCAAAGATTCAGTGACAATAAATTCTTTCTCGGGAGTTTGATACATTTATGTAACATTTTATCGATTGAATTTATTCTGAAAGTAAAATTGCTCTTAAAATACTTGTCTTTAATGCCCGACATTTGCTTTCAATAAACGGCTATGCAGCTTCAGTCTCCATGATCAAAAAGTATTTATAGGCCATTTTACGAGAGAATGAACACCAGTAATATAAAAACCAGCTCAAAATCATTGAGGAAAAATATCTCACTTTCACATTTTGCAATTGAGGTTGAAATCAAACGATGCTTGTTAAGTTGTTTTAAAATTGCAGCTTATGGATGAGCCATATTTTCAATTATGTATTTTGCACATGAGACATGTACAAGCAGATTTTGTTTCGTGAGGTAAGACATTTTCCCTTCTACGTGCAAGATGATGTTCTTTCACATTCTGCAAAGCTGACTATTGCCCAACTTGCTATAGAAGGTTTCAAAGACACCAAATTAAAAATGTTAATTTCACTCAAAGTGGTTTTCTGTTACCATAGTAGGATATGACAACACAACTATGAAATTCAAACACTATTGTTCAGTGATCAGAGTCACCTTCAGTGGCAGGATAAACTTTTTGTACAGCAAATGAAATTACATACAGAGTGATAAAGATTAAAAAAAATGTATATGAGAATAGAAAATAATATTCAAGCAAAGATCTCTGGGATCCAACTGTTGTAAGAAATGTTGAAATCAAAAATAATAGAAAAGTTAATAAAATCAATGAATGACTAATGAAAGATGAATGAATGAATGAATGACTAATGAATGTTATAGAATGCTAATAAGCCGATGTTAACAGGTAATAATATGAAAATGATTTATTCAAATCTATGGGATACTGTGTTAATCAAGATTTTGTTTCATGAGGTAAGACATTTTCCATTCTACGTGCAAGATGATGTTCTTTCACATTCTGCAAAGCTGACTATTGCCCAGTTTGCTATAGAATGTTTCAAAGACACCAAATTAATAGAATCGCTCCAAACTTTCTAATAAAAAAAATTGCTGTCCATCATTAAACTTTATCAATCTGCATTATTAATATTACTTTCCTTTCCCCTGCATTCTTTTTCAAGGCTGCTCAGTTGCTGTATCCTTATTGTTAATTTCACTCAAAGTGGTTTTCTGTTGCCATAGTAGGATATGACAACACAACTATGAAATGCAAACACTATTGTTCAGTGATCAGAGTCACCTTCAGTGACAGGATAAACTTTTTGTACAGCAAATTAAATTACATACAGAGTGATAAAGATTAAAACAAATATAGAGAAGAATAGTCATGAATAAATACCCACTATTCTCCCAGCTGCTGGTATACAACAACTGCTCCAGCCAACAACCTAAAGGGGGATTATGTGTTCAAGATGTTTTACATTGTATGTCTTTGATGTGTGCCCGAAGTAGGGGCCACGGAAGGAAAACACGGAACACGGTTTAGAGATAAGAAAGATATATTAAACAGAAAAGTTACAAAAATAGTGTAGAGTAAGCAGAGCTTACTATCCAGTGGTGTCCGATATTGGTATCGTACGCGGCAGCGCATTACTGGTGCTACTCCCTGATACTACCATTCACATAATAATATAGTACTGGGAGCGTCCATGATGTAGGAAAGTATCGGTCTCACAACACCCCCCTTCCAAGAGTTTTCCTCTTGTCTTTCCACTTTTTTTTCTTGAAGGAAAAAAAAGTAAAACTGTTAATACTTTTTCCTCTTGGGATTCACGTCGAGTGGTTGAGTAAATTTTCTCTTTCTCCGCGAGCGTCGTATTTCCGGAGAACTTGGGGTGTGTCAAGATCGAAATGTTCGAATATTACGTCGATCGGCTCTTCGAAGATATTTTGTGGTGATTCCTCAGATTCCTTCAAACGGCATTTCTTGAGCTGGTTCGTATGGCGTTTTGGATCCCTGGACAATATAGACCAGTTCGCCAATTCTCTGTTTGATGTTGCCTACTTCCCAGAATGTTATGTTGTTTTTGTAAGCCTTAAAAAGAAATTTTGTTGCCAGGATTAAAGTGTTTCTTAGGGAGCGAGACGGTTTTCTTGAACTTCGTTTGTCGTGGAATGACTTGATTTTTCTTGCGAACATTGTTTCTGTCGGCGAGCATCCCATAGCCGTGTTAGGATTAAGGGTTATCCTATACACCCGCAGAAACTGTTGTAATGCTCTATCCGTCGGTGTGCCTAGTGTCTTTTTAAAAGCTCTTTTTAGAGTGTCCACGAACCTCTCGGCCTGACCGTTCGACCTGGGATGATACTGAGGCGTCGTAATGTGGTCCACTTGATACGACTTGCAAAAGTCTCTGAATTCACTTGATGTGAAGTGAGTGCCGTTATCAGTCACTACAAAATCTACCCCGCCAAAACGCGCGAATAGCTCGCGCAAAAATCCGATCGTGCAATTGGTGGCTGTTTTTTTACATTGCAGGATCTCAGGCCATTTTGAGTGGCTATCCACAACAATAAGGTAGTACATGTTGCCTAGGGGCCCTGCAAAATCCACATAAATTCTCTGCCATGGATGGTCTGTGTTTGGCCATGGTTTGCACGTCGTGGTTGGAGATTTTGCTGCAAGCACGCATCCCTTACAAGATTCTATCATGTCTGCTATGTATTTGTCCATATTTGGCTAATATACGTAGCAGCGCATGAGGCTTTTCGTACGGCTCTTCCCCGGATGTCCCATGTGAAAATCCTTAAGGATTTTTCTTTGTAGGCTATTTGGAATCACTACTCGGTCATTATACAGTAGAACATCCTCACAGAGGGAGAAAACTTCATGCACATTTAGGTCTTTGTTGCGAATTTTGTTTTTTATACTTTGGATGAATTCATCCTCTCGAGACTCCCTTTTTATGTCGGCCAAAGTAACTGGGATTTCTCTAATTGTATTCGCAATCATATTATTGATTTCATAATTCGTCCTTAGTGTAGCAATGATGGAGTCTTCAAAAACTTCCGTATTTTTAGGAATGAGTCGCGATAAATTGTCCGCATGACAAATATTTTTAGATTTTAGGAACTCGATCTTAAAATTGTAATTCAAAAGAATCGTTCCCCAACGAAGTTATCTATTCGCCGTATAGACCGGTAGGCGTTTCTTGGAACCAAAAATTGTTATTAGAGGTTTATGGTCCGTTTGCAGTATGAACCGTCTTCCATGTAGGTATCAATGGAATTTAGTGACGGCGAATATTATCCCTAGAGCCTCTTTCTCTATTTGGGAATATTGTTTCTCTGATGGTAGTAAAGATCTAGTTGCGTGTGCTATGGCTTTACGCGAACCATCTGGCAGTTTGTGGAGAATGCAAGCACCGATGCCGTATGGGCTTGCATCACTTGCGACTATGACGTCGAGATTAGGGTCCTAGCGGGTGAGAGAGAGATCCGAAGTAAGTGTTTTCTTGATCTTCTCGAATGCTTCTTGGCATTCAGGGGTCCATACGCATGCTTTATACTTTTTTAAAAGTTCGTTAAGAGGTCCTCTCAAATTTGCATGTTCTTAATGAAACCTTGGTAGATGTTAGCAAGGCCGAGGAAGCTTTGTAACGACTGAACGTTAACTGGGACCGGCATGTTTCTGATTGCATTGGCTCTTTCTGGATCCGGCCGACGACAGTCTCTATTTATAATGTGACCTAGGTATTTGTTCTCTGGTAAGAAAAAAATCACACTTTGCTTCCTTAACCTTAAGCCCGTATTCTTGCAACTTCTTGAATACGTTTATTATATGGTTCCGGTGCTCTGCCGACGTTTTACTGGTCACTAGTATATCATCCAAATAGGCTGCTGCATAGTCAAGGTCGCCCAGCATGTCGTCCATGACCTGCTGAAAGATTGCAGGCGCAACCTTGACCCCAAAAGGTAGTGTGTTATATTTGTACAGACCTTTATGGGTGTTTATGCAGAGCAATTTAGAACTCTCTTCATCTATCTCTATCTGAAGGCAAGCGTCTGAGAGGTCTCTTTTGGAAATGATTTTTCCGCCATTCAATTTGTTGAAGATTTCTTCAGGGCTTGGGACGGGATAATGATGATCCTGCGCATACTCGTATTTGGTTGGACTGTTTTTTAACATAGACCGTAAGTGCTGCCCATTCGCTAAAATCTGTTTTTGATAGAATACCCGCCTGTTCAAGTCTATCTAATTCTTTGTTGATCTGCTCTAGAGCAGCGAAAGGGACATTCCGTTTTCTTTTTGAAAGAGCTCGGCCAGTTTAAAATCATTACAGAGCTTGTTTACCGACGCTGCAAACGTTAGAAAATCTTGCTGGTTGTCTTTGACTGTGTTCAGGCATTTCCAACGTTTGTGGAACAAGGTTATGTTAGGCCCTAATAGTTCCGTTAGGAGCTTAATAGTATCTGAGAAATTCAGGTCCGTAATTTTCTTGGGTAATATATAGTCTATGAACGTAACATTTTCGATAGCTCCCAGTTTCCTTAATAACAGACGTACCTTTTTATCACTAGGCCATTGTTCACGGTCTACATTGAAAATATCTTCATAACGCCTGTAAAAAGCCTCGAATGTTTTGTCTTCTTCTGGTACGTATTCGAATGTTTCAATCGAGTTGTAGATTGTAGTCTGGGAATATGTCGTATCTTTTTCAGAGTTCTTAGAGCCGTTACATAATTTTACAAGTAATTCTTCAAGTTGTTTTTACTGTAGTTCTGTTTTCTAAAGTGTAAATTCTTGGAATTCTATTTGTTGTTTATGTAACTCCATAAATAATTGTTGCTGTCTTTCGTCTGATTTTTGTTGGAGTTACTGTCTTTCTTCGCTTTTTTGTTGTTGTTTCTGTTCTGTTTGTTGGTCCGATTGTAGTTTGAGTAATCTTTCTTCCAATTTCTGCTGTCTTTCATCTGATTTTTGTTGGTGGTACATCTGGACCGTTAACATTTGGACAATTATTTTTTGGTATTCTTCCATATTTAGATAATATGTAGAAAAGTAATGAAAGAACACACAAAACAGAAATAAATAAATAACAGCAATTACTGTTGCTTTGAAAACCCGTGTACCAAGGGGAGAGTACACTAGTAAATCTAGTCAATTAATAAAATTAATAAGGACTACTTACTGGTTTAGATCTTTCAAGATACAGTTGTTCCGTTAATTTCAATGTGACCATTTAAATTTTCTCCATACTTTTTTTTTTTTTTGGAAGTGTGGTGAGAAAAATATCACTTAGACAGCAAAAAAAATAAAAAATAAATACACTGGATTTTTTTCCCTTCTTTTGGAGAATTTGCTTTGCTTTTGTTTTTTTAAGAAAAATCTCACCTCAATCTATTTGAGGGGAGGGTAATTTTATGCACAAGATTTGTAGGAATTCAAATCAATTTCATAAAATATTTAAACACTTTGCTAAATGCGCGACTTGGTGAATAGTTTTTTCGAACTTGTGTCAAACGTAGTACTTCGAGTTCTTGAGTTTGTCAGTTTGTTTTGTGCACAAGCTGGATTTTTTGTAAGTAGTCGTTCTCGATACTTGGTTGCTCGTTTATTGTTTGCACATACTTGAGTAGCCTTGAAAGGTAGCTGTGTATTGCGTTTCGTTCGCTGATGTAGTAATGCCAGCTCAAATTCTAGTTCAACACTGATGTGGGAACCAGTGGGGTTAAACGAGTCCTCTGTCGCCACTGATGTGTGACTGGGGCTTTGGGGTTTCGGTGTTGGTGCATATCGCGAAGCCTCTGTCGACACTGATGTGGATCCGAAGTAGGGGCCACGGAAGGAAAACACGGAACACGGGTTAGAGGTAAGAAAGATATATTAAACAGAAAAGTTACAAAGAATAGTGTAGAGTAAGCAGAACTTACTATTCAGTGGTGTCTGATATTGGTATCGTACTGGTGCTACTATATTTAACAACCCCCTCACACGGGTCGAATGTGGCACAAGGCCGGTTTAACGTGGGCCTACCGAGCCCGTAGGCTTGGCCAAATATCTGGCCATTTACAACCCGTATACAAGAGTTTAGGGACTGTCTACCTCCCCGGACGAAACTTTGCCCTGCTACAAAGCCTCGTCCGAGTTCCTCTCTGCCAAACAGAGAGTTCGACAGCAGAGCACCATTACTGGTGATACTCCCATTCACATAATAATATAGTACTGGGAAAGTCCATGATGTAGGAAAGTATCGGGCTCGACACAATCTTGCAAACAAGTTCTGCCTTTTCAACTCATTTGACCATGAACAATCCAGACGGCAAGCCATCAAACCCTGGGATGAGTTTCATATTGAAATCCACTCCAACATTATGCCTATTAGGGGGACTAATTAGCTTGTAGTAAAAAGAATAGTACAACTGTCTGCTGCACCAGTTGTACCCTGTTTTTTCAATCACAATCAGTGAGACAACCACGAAACTCCACACACAAATCATGACCACTCAACTGGTACTTGTCTGCAGCCTTTCTGATATATTCTCGCTCGTGTTCTTTTTATCAAGTGGCAGAAATTTATCTCGCAAAATGTACAAGCTGAAGTTGTTTTTAAATTGCAGCTTTTGCATTTTTCGCGGCTTGTTCCAGGAGGTGAGACATTTTAACTTCTACATGCAAGATGGTGTTCTTTCACATTCTGTAATGCTGACCATTGTCCAGCTTACTATAGCAGGTTTCATATTTATGGAATGGATCCAACTTTTCCAATAACAAAACCTGTAATCCATCATTAACCTTTCTCACTCATCATTATTATTATTATTATTATTATTAAAGTTACGTTTCAAGACCTTTCAATTGCAGTATCCTTTTTGTTAATTTCACTCAAAGTTGTTAAAGAACGTGATCCATAACCAACAGTAGTGTTTATAGTCATGAAAAAAAAAACAAACACCGACCAACAAGCATGGATATATATGTATAATTCACTGGCGAATATTAGACACTAACTTTGAATAATATACAGTAAACGTTTTCTGCAGGTATATGTCTATAGGTAGTCATAGGAATCAAGACTGCATGAGGACTAGCCGTTTCATGCCCAGATCGGTCATACTTTAGTGCGATATATATATATATATATATATATATATATATATATATATATATATAGTTTACGAAAAACTAGGTAATGCGTATAGGTAGACCCAAGGAGGATAAAATCCAGAGAGCTGAATGTAAATCAGAGCTAATAATTTAAATAAAAATAAAAACAGTCCACTTTAAGGTTCCATGTAATTAATTATTTCACCACAGCCCTTATAAAGGACCGCGTATATATATATATATATATATATATATATATATATATATATATATATATATATATATATGTGTGTGTGTGTGTGTGTGTGTGTGTGTGTGTGTGTGTGTGTAAAATAGATAGGTTAGTTAATAAAACAAGGAGAAACGAAAGTGTACCAATATAATCAGTACGATAAACATTTATTAAATATCAATTATTAATTTTATAACAAAAATGAAGATTGAAGAGAAAGGTTTTAATTTCGTAAATTTCGGACACGCATGTTTCCTTCATCAACAAACCGTGGAATAAACAGAAAAATATGAATTATTGACCGACAGATGTTTTTGTAGATGGTGTACTTTCTGTTGGAAATCGTATCGTTAGCAAAACCAGATCTCTGTTGGATTCCTCGATGTGCGAATCTTTTTATGAAAAATTAAAATTTTAAACTTTGATCGATGTAAGAGTGTTAGGCAGGTTTATTATTACTAGTGTGTCGTGGTGGGGTGAGGCTGTAAACATAGATGAAGAGAGTTATAGGTTGAGAAGGGGGTAGACATCTCGGGTGTCGCAAGTTTTTCTAATTATATATTATTATTATTATTATTATTATTATTATTATTATTGTTTTTATTTTCTTTGATATCTGGAGTTTACACATTTCTTTCCGGGTCCCGCCCAGGGACCTAAGGTTAGAAATGGTATCATGACACTTTCCACTGCAAAAATAAAATATTACATAGATAAAAACCTTCGTAAAGTGTGGGCTGTACTTGTCAGAATAATTTTTTGTATCTCTTTGAGGCATAGACTTCCAGGGATCCCTTCAATTATTCTACTGGAATCTTTTCCAACCAATTCTAAGGCTCCAACTACAACAGCAATTGTTGATGTTCCCATGTGCCACATTTTTTAGGTTTCTTTTTTAAGGTCCTTGTATTTTGAAAATTTTTCGAATATCTTCAAAGATACATTGCAGTCTGCAGGGACTGTCATATCAATAAGGAAGCATTTTTTGTTTTTGTTTGTGATATTTAATAACAATGTCTGGGTGGTTGGCTTTGATTGTTCTGTCAGTGTGTATTGTTTAGTCCCATAGAATTGTAACAGGTCCTATCTCCGTAACCGGGTCAGGGTGGTGTTCGTACCAGTTTCTTTCAGTTTCCTTCCCGTAGAAGTTGCATATTTTCCAGTCCAGTCACTCTGTCATGCCGGGTTTTATATTCAGTGGGTGCCAATATCGTGCAGCCTGATAAAAGATGATCAATGGTGTCTGGATATTTATCACAGAATCTGCATTTTGGGCTAACACAGTATTTTAGTATATGTGCTTGATAATTCCTAGTTAACAAGCATTGGTCCTGTGCAGCAAGGATAAAACCTTCAGTTTCAGCTTTCAACCCTGCACTACGTAGCCACTGATGGGTACGGTTTTTGTCTACGTCAGCTTGTTCGGTACGGGCAGAGTATTGGACATGAAGCGGTTTATCTTGCCATTGTTTCTGTATCTTATCGGTTGCATCTGTCTTTGCTTTCTTTTTTTAAGTATTTTGCAGCTTCAGCCGGTTTACCGTGCTGTAGTTGTATTTCTGCGCCCGTTATTATTAAATTTATTATTATTATTTGGTGATCGGCGTGGCTGGACGAACGTAACCGAGTATGCCTGTCTAGTAGGGATGCTATCACTCCCTCTTGTAGAAGGCTGCTCAGGCACATTAGTGTTAATTCAACACCCACAGAGCCCACTTGTGGTGTATACTGGAATTATGCTGAGCGGACCTTAGTTCTAGATTTTGCGCGACCCTCAAAGGCTCACTCACAAGGTTTGTATCAAAACTTTTTTATGGGCGCATGGTTGAGTGGCTGGAATGTTTGCTTTCCGCCCATGATACCCAGGTTCGAATCTCCCCATTGTCAGAAACGCCTGAAACGCGGTCTCGGTGCCTGGCTCAAGCCTTGTGAGTCACGGAATTATTTGGTAGCCGTCCATTTGTCTCTTAGTATGAATTACAATTCATCGTGACCGAACGTTTGAACGCACTGGCCTTGATCAGACTTGATCACGCTCAAATAATGCGATCTTTCCAGAAAGTGTCATCAGGAAAGTGACCTTGATGTTATCGGCCTGGAAAGGCGATCCTAGTACGACACCTTTAGAAGATACCTGAAAACTATTTCATTATTTATTATAATTTAATTGAAATTTATTGATTCATTTTTACTGCGGACTTTCAGCGGTAAAAGAATTTGAACGCCTGATACAAGCGTGTTTTTATATGCATGAAAACGGAATATATTTCACAGTTTATTTTATCGATGATTGGTTGTATTTATTAAAATTGTTTGTTATTAAAAATAACTGAAATATTTCACTTAATGTAAATACGGATCGTTGTCATATTTTACTATACAACCCTGTGAAAGAGAATATATATTTATATATTTAAAAACATAATTCTCCAGAGAAACAAAATTCATTTAAATTTTATTAAGATAAATGATCCGCTGGCTAGAAAAATAATGTTTAAACATGTGAAAGTCAAACACTGTAAAATAAAGTATTATACTGTTTTGTTTGGTGATATTTTCAATTTATTTATTAAATTTTATTGTAAAACTATGGGCAGTAGAACTAAAAGACGAAAAAGTATTAAATATCTTTAAAAAATGCAATCGATTATTTTTTTATTTCTGAAAGCATTTCAAAATTATATTTTTATTATTTCGCAAACCAGATATACAATAAATCATATTCTTTCCTCTTGAGCATTTGTCTCGTTTCGCTAGGAGGTTGAATGTTTCAGGATGGTAGTTTTCGGATTTTGATGTCTTTTTTCGATATCAGTATTATGAAAATGGGATAACATAACTTCATCCGCATAACTTACAAACTGGAATACATTTCGGGAACACGGCTCGCCACATTTCCTGTCTGAGTTTGTATTTTTTCTGTCTCTCCTAATCCCTGTTGTGCCAACGATATACACAAGCTAGTTATGAAAGTTAGGCGCTGTCTTTCTGCGTAACTCCTGACTTCATTATGACCTGCGTGTTTGTACATTTTAAGCTGTCTTTCTTCATAAAGGTGAGTAAAAAAATAACTTTCTCTTTCTAATGCTAAATGTCAGCGCTCTCTTTATGTCCATTTTTATCTAGAACTTCGTCTTTGCTAAAATGGGATTCTCAGCATCCTTCTGTAGAAACATATCTCTATTGCTTCAAGTAAATTATTCATCTGTCATTCTCTGCTAGGCGGTGATATTAATAACATTTCCTGTCCTCGTTCCCACCCCTTCACCGTTGAAACTGTTAGATGTAGACGTCTCTTCTACTTCAATAGCTTCATGTCTCGCACATCTCACCTGTGGAACTCCCTTCCTTATTCTTGTTTCCCTGACAAATACAATATCCAACTATTTAAGTGTAACGTCAATCGACATCTCCAGTTGCCTTGATCTATCCACTTCCCTTCTCCACATTCCTATCTGCTCTCGCTCCAAATCTTCTGTAACCCCCTCGCCTTGATCGATCCACTATCTTTCTCCACATCCTCTCCTTTACCAATCCTATCTGCTCTTCCTCCAAACCTTCTGTAACCCCTTGCGTGCTAGTGGCTTCCAGCTTTGCTTGGGGTGATAAGCTTAAAAAAAAAAGTAATTTTTTTCTTTATTTCTGGCGAAATTATCCTGCTTTCAATACTCCTTGTTGTTTCAGAGCGCCATTTACCGTTCTGTTGAAACATTTCCTAGATATTTAAACGTAAAAAAATTCTCAGAGTTAACATGTAGGAAAATACAATATGTATATAGGTAACTGTATTATTAGTCAACGCGTTTCGTCCAATGTGGACTTTTTCAAGGCAAAAACGAAATGTATTTATTAAAAACAAAGTAACTATTAACAACAAAACAAAATGACCTTATCAACTAGAAGAATTTAGAAAATGCTATTGTATTCATATTGTCAACTGAAAATTACGTCAGTGAAGTACATTCACGGGTAGAAATATTTTTTTTATTGTTGTGTTGACGGATTCAGCCATTTTCTTTTGATTTCTTGATATAGTTGTGTACGTTAGCTTCGGAGATTAGTAATTCTCTTAGGAAAGGTGATATTTGAAAAAAAAACCTGTTGTTAACAGTTACTTTGTTTTAATAAATTCATTTCATTTTTGCCTTGAAAAAGTCTACATTGGACGAAACGCATCGGCTAATAATACAGTTTTCTTATTGTCTTTTACCTTTATACATATTTAAATGTAATTTAATTTAAATGTAATTTAATTTAAATGTAATTTAATTTAAATGTAATTTAATTTAAATGTGTAATTTTGTTTAATTTTAAAATACGCACTGACAGTTTCATATTTGTATTTGTCACAGATTTCATTGATTGCTATTCGATTCTGAAACGGGCATT
The DNA here is from genome assembly GCA_964036315.1 of Acanthosepion esculentum. Taxonomy (NCBI): domain Eukaryota; kingdom Metazoa; phylum Mollusca; class Cephalopoda; order Sepiida; family Sepiidae; genus Acanthosepion; species Acanthosepion esculentum. The sequence goes on along the minus strand of OZ038485.1, from coordinate 10,373,267 downwards.
ATATCGAAAGTTGATCTTCATGATAATCAGGCCATTTCCTTGAGGAATTTTGATGCAACATTATCTTTGTGGTCTCTTGTTTTCCATTCCATTAGTTCTTTTCCATACTGAGCTTAATACAATGCCATCTACCATAGTATGCTAAACAAACATACCTTGCTTATCAAATTACGCATGCAGTCGTCTTCTTACTGAAAGACCTTCGAACGTCGTCTTGTGCTAGAGTTAGATACAATATGTTTTTCGTTACAGCATTGTTCTACGATATCACCTTGATCTATCCATTTCCCTTCTCCACATCCTTTCACCTTTCATTCCTACCTGCTCTCGCTCCAAATCTTCTGTAACCCCCTTGCCTTGATCGATCCACTATCTTTCTCCACATCCTCTCCTTTACCACTCCTATCTGCTCTTCCTACAAACCTTCTGTAACCCCTTGCGTGCTAGTGGCCTCCGGCCTTGCTTGGGGTGATATGCTTAAAAAAAATATATGAATAGAATATATACAACTGTGCTAATTGGGATCATTTTTGCCTTTACTACACAGAATCTCCTGTTCATCAGTTTAGGCCTTAGGATAAAAAAGAATATGAAACCCAATGAATTAAAGTACCAGGCGAAGAGTGGCGGTAAAGAAGCTAGAGTCACACACCAGTATTGGGAACTTTATCCTCAAAGAAATAATGGGTGTCAGTTTACACTTACTTTTCTTCTATGTGCTGCATCCATTCAAGACACATGATATCATGACTCTCCACATCTTTTTAACTCTTGTGAACTATACCATGTCTCCCTTTTCACATTAATACTAGCTAGTCAGATAAGTGGCTAACTGTCTTCTCCCATATCTCTTGCTCTTCCTTGAGGATTAAGCCTTCCAAAACCTCCTTCATCATTAGATGCTCCAATAATTTATTTGGTATTTTCCTGATCCTGAGTAAAATTGTTCTTTCTGCTGTTATTTTCTTTAAGACTTACTTGTTGCTTACTAGCTCTTAGTTTACCGAATCTTTTCTTATTCTGAGGAATTATATTAATTTATCTCGCTATTTTTAATCATTTCACCTCAAGCATGTCAATAAAGCCACTAAGATGTCAGAAGTTACTGACTTTTAGAGAATATGATAAAACTATACTATTAAGGAAAAAAGGGCAATAAAAGAACAAGATATTAAGAAAACGATTGACATTGCATTTAAATATTTGAAGACCAAAATAAAGTTGAAAGCAAGACACCGGAAGAGAGTTCCACAAACGTGAAGTTCAAAGAAATAACTGTTAGTGTAGAACATACAGTTATATATAAACAGTTCAATTGTAAAATGCTGAGATCTTGCTGTCATTCTTGTATTGTGCTTACATTTTATAATGTCTAGGTGTGATATGGGAAAGTTTATCAGAAAAATTGCTATAAAAGTATTTATAGAAAAAAGTAAACAGAAGTTAAATTACGTCGATGGAAAAGTGACTGAAGTCGAGATACCAATAACATTGAAGATATTTTTAAAATTTATTTTATCAAGGATGTTTAAATATATAGCAGGAACACCAAACCTTCTGTGGCAGCAATATTGAAGACATCGACGAATGGTAGACTGATAAATAAGTAAGACAGATTCTGGCGAGAAAAATTGTGTAGAACGACATTGCGAAACAATATTCCTAGCAGCAGACCACAGACTTATCAACTGATTCAAGATAATCTTTCCACTTCATGACAGCTGTAAACGTTCGTCCGGGACGGCGCAATGGTTCACTTTCTTGGAGGTTTACATCAGCCATGCTGATGGAAGGTAAAATGAGTTTTCTCCTAGGAATAAAAGAGAGCGATTTCGTTTTGAAGACGTTCAAAATCACAAACCATTTGTTGCCCAGTTAACGACTGATTGTAGGTAAATTTTGAGATTAGCTGTCAATTTGACCTTTTCGAAACGGTCAGCTATTAATTCAAGTGTAAATAATCGGGTCTAAAATTAATGGTTAAGCATTACGTTAATCCGATATGTCTGTCCATAGGTAGCCTGCTGTCAGGAAGAAGGTGTTTACTGCGATAGTAGACGAGAAATTAAATTTAAAGCACTCTTACACAAAGTGTTAATGTGAAATGCAACTAATTATTAACTGAACGAAAGAGAATGTAAGGTTATCAGAAAAAGAGACACCACATGTTGGAGATGTCAGAATCAAGTAGATAATGTTAAACTATTTGGGTGCTTTAATAAAAGATGGATGAAGTTACCTAGAAATATGAAGATACATTGTAATTTCCAGAGACTAAACAAAAATGTAGAGCTTTTTGCATTATTTATATTCGGACTATTGTTGTTATTCTCATAACGTTTCGGCCTTTTTGTCCACCGGCCATCCTTATATATATATATATATATATATATATATATATATATATATATATATATATATATATATATATATATATTACGTGGAATTCGGAACTAAACCCTTTATTTAATCTACGGGGATGGGCTGATCTCACCCCACCGCCAAAATGTCTTGATAAGAGCGATAAAAACAAGGACGATAGCGATAGTCTACATAAAAAATGCCAATGCATTATCCCATTACAGGGAGATAAGCGAAATTACTTTCTGGACACAATAATAGTGTCTTTCCTGCTAATTCTTGTACTATTTTGGGGCAAAATCGTCGATAATGTTGAGGGATATTGTCTAGTTCTTATTTTATTCTTCCATTGTAAACTGAGTTGAAAGTCTAATTGAGTTCACATGACCCAGCAGTATTTGTGTGCGTGCCACTAATTAAGAATCAAAAGGTAAATGACAGCAAGTCTTCAACCGTAGAAAGCAATCAAAACATTGGTATATGGCAGCCAGCAGAAGCAGTTGCAGCCTAATCAACAGACAGGATTTGGTATAAGGCTCTACGTTTAGTCCGGTATATTGTTCTAGGAGACCTGGGTAAAAGCGTTTGTGAATTTGGTGACAACAGAGATGAGGCCAATAGTCTGAACATAATTGGTGTTAATGATGGCAACTACTCTTTCCAGGTATTCGAAGGTTATTTACACTATTTGTATTCTGGTTATTGTCTTCACTTTTTATTTTTGTCATCACAACGTTTCGGCCATTCTGCTCCCGGCCCATCATCAGTTATATATTGATCCCCCTTTTCTTAATCTCCAGGAGTAGACTGACTGTCATCCTCCCACTGCTCATCTAGGGATTTCGTCTAGTTTTATTTTTAATAATGCTCAGTTATTCCTCGCCCCTTTTCCACTGATTCCAAATGAACAGTGCCTGCTCCAGGAAACGAACCCTCACAAATAAGCATTTATACTGATGACATTACCAGTTACTCCTGTCTCAATAGCACGTTCCTCAGACCAGAGCTAACCTGGCCGCTACTCTTGAAAAGTACCTTCAGCCCGTGGTTAACTGGGGAGAAAATGGTTCGTAAATTGTAATGGTCTGTCTCTTTTAACTACTATAGAGAACGTTTCCTACCCGCCATCAGCATGGTTGATTTTAGACTCACGGAGAGCAGCATTCTGCTCTTACTTGGCCTCAGGTTTTCACCTGACTTGAAGTGACGCAACTACTTTGAATCAATAGCTACATCTACTGCAAGGAAAGTTGGATCAATGTATCGTGCCAGAAGGTTTTTCTCGTCAGAGTACATCTCGCACGTTTACAAATCTACCATTCGTCCGTGTATTTAATACTGTTGCCATGTCAGGTCTGATCCTTCTGCTACTCATCTTGAGGGTCATTAAGATATCTAAAGAAGCATCTGCAACGTAATCGCTTCTGACTTGGCATCCCGACTTCAGTCACTTTGCCACGTGACCTTTCTATAAATATTTTCATGGCGACTGTTCTGACGAGAATATTCCCCTGGTGACAGGACTAAGTGAATTCAAGCGTGCTATTCGAATGGCATCTCAGTCCAATCTCTTTAATGCTGAATTAGTCAAATGTAATCGCCACTTCTACTCCAATTGTTTATTTTCTCTAACCTCCAACCTGTGGAATTTCCTTCAAATTTACTTGCTTCCCTGATGACTACAATCTTCAAAAATTTAAATCCAACGTATGTCCAGATTGCTTTTCACCTTAGCTCTCTGTAATCCCTCCGTACCAGTATCGTCCCCGCCTTTATTGGGCTGAAATGATAACAAGAAATCCCGAACGAACCATTTAGTCCACTACGCTTCTAGGAAATCTACACTGTATAACACTTGCCCCGCAGTCAGTTCGCTCTAGTGAATTTAGAGTCTTAAACCTATTCTAGCTGCTGGTTAGGGTTGTTGCTGCTTTCTGTCAAGTTCTGACTGCTGTCATATATTCAGAAATCGAGGAAAATTAAGAGAGAAGAACATTGCATTAAAAGCTGAAAATAGTGTTGAACCACTATATAATATTCAATCTTCTATGTCAATAGATTTCGTTTAATTTCCTTACAGATTATGAAGAGGCTTGAAACAGCTGTGCTATGGTTCTGCCGACAAATACTAAGAATACAAGAAATAGGAAAACTGAGAAATTAGGAAGTCTTAAGAATTTGTTTGTGGATAGCCATGGTCACATATATTTTGATGGGGCAAGTGTAAAAATGAAAGGATTAACTTTCGTCTACGTTAAAGTTTATTTTTAATGATTTCACATCAAGCAAAGCAACAAAGCCGCAAATACGCACGTGGTTAAAGAGTATGACAGAAAATAAGAAGAAAATATTATTAACTAACAAGAGCAATGAAAGAAGAAGGATTAAGAAGACAGAAAATCACGAATGACATTGCATTTAAATTTTTCAAGATAAGGTTGATTGGAAAGCAAGAAGCCGAAAGAAAAAACACTGTTAGCATAGAACTTACGGTTCCATCTTGTCATGTCAACGGTAAAAAAATAAGGGTGTCTTCCGGTCAAAATCTATTACTGCACTTAAGTTCATAAAGTGCAGATGCAATAGAAGAAACCTCATCAGTACAATTACAGGGTGTGGTGTGAAAAAGACTGAAACGGTGATGCCAAGCCAGGACCAATGAAATTGCAGGATCTTCTTCGGATTTTTTCAGGGTTCTCTTAATATGTGTAGTGAACTAGTACATATAGTATAGTATATTATAGCTGGCCACTCGTATTCAAGGATACCAGTCTGATAGGGCAGGGAGGCCAATCCCTATTGCAGATGCTTGCTCAGGCGCATTTGTGTATATTCAACACCTACAGAGCCCACCTGTGGTTTATACTGCAATTATGCTGAGCAGACCTCAGTTCTGGGAAAAACGTGTTATCTAGCGCGATCAACAATTATTAAAAGGCCAGCACGCTCAAGAACTCCGTCACGATGACTTGTGACATCGTGCTAGCGCATCTATTGACGGCCCCCACGGATTCCGTCTACCCAATTTCACTTACAAGGCTTGGATCAAGGCACATTCCAAAAGTGGCGCACGCTGGAATCGATCCATCCAGTCCAATAATATCAGGAAGTCTCCTGACTCACAAATCGACCATGGTGATAATCGAACCCGGATCTCATGGTCAGAATGCGAACGTTCTAACCACTCGTTTACTAAATGTGTTTTCTGTCCGAATTCAGAAACTTTTCAACAGTTGATGAAGTTGGGACGCCAGTGAAGCTTCAACCTTATATTTTACTCTCATAATGCGCATTCACACCGAAATGTTTTTTTTGTCCAAACGGTGTGTGTATTGAATGTAGATACTTTACTCGACTATGCACGCGAACTGATCAATTATCGTTGGCCCCCGTTGTGATTTACGATCTTTCTTGACAATTTTATCAAGTGCCAGAATAAATCACTCGTTAAGCTGGGTTTTACGATCGACGTGCTAACCGTTGCTAAGTGAAGATTTAGAAGAATTCGTGTCCGACATGGAATTACCAACTCTTTAATCCGACGCACACCTTGAGGTGTTTATCAATGATGTACGGCTACGCAGGTCAGATTCTGTAGAAGAAAAACATAGCTACGAAATGCACAATTTTGACAGATTTATCTATGCATATGCAGCGAAATCTTTTCACTCTGTCAAAACAAACATGAATTGACCAACTTTGGAAGAAACTCCAGAAACTCTGAATTGTGAGGAGCCATATTCTTTCACAATTGACAATGGTCCACAAAAGCTTTGGATGATAATTTGCAACAGTTTCTTATGTCGGTAGTCATATTTTCTTGTTACCAAAAAAAAAGCTAACATTCGAACTATCCTGAATATTATTTACGAGGGTTTAGGTCTTTCAACACTTTTTAAGGAGTCACTGCTGGAATAAATTTTCTTTAAAACAGACGGATAACCAGCGATTTGTATTCCTATAAACAAGATCGTTATGCAAGATTGGGATTTCGTCACGGATGACAAGCGTCGCGCCAAGGTAGGTTAAACCTATATAAACACTCACTTACATTAAATCACTTTCTCAGGTGGATGATTAAATATAGTTTGTAGGGAATGAAATCTGTATGTTTTAAAAAGGACTATAAATATTCAATGTACTGGCGCTAGAGAAATACAAAAGAAACAAAAATGTATCAGAAACTACATCATTTTACAACTTTCTACATTAGTAAAAGCTCAAAGGGATACCACATAAAAGAGAAGCGAACAATGTCTTAAACAAAGTGTTGACTTTCCACACAACTAGAAACAAAGAGCAAGGAAGGAAACCTCCATCATTATTCAAAAGACCCATTACAACTACTGGAGTTGAAAAAGCTATTTTCCTAAAAAATTGTTTTAAGACTTAGATTTTATAAATTTCAACCGACAGGACCAATGTTTTTTGGGTCAGTGAATGCCAAATTATTCCTTATGAGGAAACGCCTTGTATTACATGGAGTTTATATAATACAAAGATTATATTACTGGAAAGAATGGCCTATTCACACGTCTGCAGACCTAGGAGATCATTTGGAAGGGATATGTTAAAAATCGCTATACTATTCTTCATGTGCGGAATAGATACTCCATTCTTATTCCCTGGCATTGTGGTATATTCAATTAACGGTTGACTTAAACATTCTTAGGCTCATCGGAAGATAATAACGTCTGTTATGTGTCAGCTGTTTATGGTCAAACCAGGGTGATTGGCAGCAATCTGCGCCTAGAATTAATTTTTCAGCTTTTCACTTATTTTGAGTTGTTTATAAAAATTTCAGAGATTAACTCATGGAGAATTATAATTTAAGTAAAAACTTATTCGCCATTTTATACTGTATGCCTTTTCAAGGGTTATTAATAGGGAAGAAGCATTTGGAAACATGTCTAAAGTGTTTCCAGAAGCAAAGAGCTCTTGTCTGTCAGCAGTGGCCTAAAAGGGAATAAGAAATTGTCACTTTGAATCATTTGGCAAGCTCTGCTCTGAAAGATTACCCAGTGGGAATGAAAGAATTTTGGAAACAAAATACTGAACTATTTCCACGGCTAAGCACTGCATATTTTGCACAAGAACTTAATGTGCATGTGCGCTATACTTCATTCTCTGCAGTCGATTTTGTTATGACTATGAATACAATTTTTCAAGTAATGAAAAATGGGTTTTGCATTACTTCAGAAAGCGCAAAATAACTGTCATTAAAAAAATAGAAAACAAATTCAACCACTCTAGAGATATATCTAAGGCTCTATCAACACTGAAATCTTTCCTTTGAAATTATTTACATTAATTTCATTGTTCGAACTGTTCTCCTCATCTTCATTGCCATATTCAAGACGTTTCCATGATTGGCATTTTGAACTGAGAACTTTATTTCGTCCACCGGGGTAGATTGGTTTAGTGCCACGTGCCATGCCTCTTCCGGATGTCTCAGTTATTTCCCTTACCTCAACTGTACAAGATTTTGTTCACCACTGCAGTAGTCAGGTATTGAACTGACAGCTCTTTGAGTCAAGTCACTGGATACAACCAACGCTTTTATCCACTGAGCCATGAGTCATTGCAGAAGGCCGGAGTGTACAACTGACGAAACGTGGTGAATATGGCAATAAAGTTGAGTACAACAGTCTAAAAAATGTAAATAATTTAAATAATTAAACTACCTCAGAAATATAGATATAAGTATTTGTTTTGTGTTTGTTGTTATAGGAAAAAATACCAACCATTACGGTTCCTGAGTAAGACCATAAACTAAATCCAACAACAAGGTCTTTGACCAAGTTTTGAAGAGCGTGGAACCACCTTTTAAATGTTAGTTTTCCTAGGTCCACCCTGATCTGGGTGGTAGCACCTGTTAGGGTCCCTGCTATGGGTAAATAGTTAACACCAAACTGTGCTCAAAACACTATGAAAGTGTAAAAATAGGTTTTAATGCCAGCAATACATTTTTGTAAAAGCAATGAATTTTTGAAGAACAATATTATTACTAGTAATATTTTTTTTTTAAATTATTAGCAACAATACATTTTTGGAAAGAAATATTAGCAGCAATAAAAAATCTTGTCGGCATTAAATAACCCATTGAAGTGTTGATATGCCGTAAAATAAAACAAAATAATCCAAATCCAAAGATTACGAGGTATATAGAACATGGAACAACCTTTATTAAAAATGTTATTGTCAGTAAATTAAGCGGTTCAATAGAGCATTATGTCGGATATGACCTGATCTGGGAAATGGGAAATCTAGTATTCTTTACTTAGTCAATGCAATGGCACACTGTGTGAATAAAATAAGAAAAAAAAAGAATGTTGTGATAGGATGTTCTACCACAACCTCCTTGAACACTAAATTTAGAGATGCCTTGAAATGTTCATGTATTTCACTGATGAGATCTTTTCACAAATAGCAGATCCAGAATAAAGTCATTCTTACAAATTTGTTGGGGGAAAAAAAGAAATTTCCTGAAACGTAAACTCTTGTGCAAATTAATTGAAACAACCGCTTTAGTTTCCTTTCTTTAACCATACGGTCGTTTTTTTTTTGGAGTGACAGGGTGTAATCAATTTCTATCTTTTCCTCAGATTAGGTCGTTTACAGTGTTGTGCAGTAATATGAATCTCTTTTCGAGGTGTATGATGAAATTTCTTTGGCCTTGAAAATATTGTGTCATTCTTGATTGCATCAGATTTTTATCACGCCCAGACACTATTGTCTCGACTGTTGATTACTTGTCCTTCAGCTATTGTCTGCGATGGACGTTACTCCAATTAAGCGGACGAAAATTGTAACGCTACACGAACATACCGACAAGCCTTACCAGTGAGCAAATCGAAGTAATATAGATTGGCCCAGAAATTCTATATTAAACTATATTATAAATTTTCTATTTATACGTTATTTTTATGGATAGAACTTATTTAATTAAAGGCTCTGTTTTTTAATTAAACAGTATTATTTACATTTACCGGCCTGAATATTCGAGACTTTTCATATATGTTGACGTTGTTTACGTTAGGATATGTTTCGGAGCAGAAATAGATTATCAAGAAATGTCGTCGAATGTACGTGTATATAAGCGGTAATTTGGTATTTGCTAAACCGGAAGTCCTCTCTGGTTGGATCGATTGAAGCACATCACGGATACAGGTTCGATTTCTGTCGAAATTTCCCCAACATTCTGCCGACAAATGTTATTAATATTGTTTAATTGAAACAAAGCAATAAAATCAAATAAGATGTATCTAAAAAAATAACCTATAAACAGAAAATATATTAAAATATTAAAATAATACTATATATAAATAAATATATATATATAGATATATTAGGTCATCCCATAAGTTCTGTCCGAATTTTAACTTTTTGTTAAAATGAACGAAGTTTAAAGAGTATTTTATAATGTCTAATGGAGCTGAACATTATTTTTATGTTTAGATGCAATTGAACTGATCAAAATTTATTTCAGAGAACAATAAAATTAAATCTTATTTGATTAAAACCCGGCTAACATGGAAATACCCAAGAATCATTTGAGGCACATAATGCTTTATGAGTTCAAGAAAGGAAACTTAGCAGCCGAAGCGCTAGACACATTCACTCAGTTTATGGAGAGGAATGTGTGAATGAAAGAACTTGCAGAAGATGGTTTGCAAAATTCATTGGCGGAGATTTCACACTTGAAGATGAAGATCGAACCGGAAAAGTTCCTAAACTTGGAAAATGGGTGCCTCATGAATTGTCTGAAAACAACCTGAAATCCCGAGTTGACATCTGCTCTTCTCTCCATTCTCGCCAACTTGTTTCACCTTTTTTGGATAGACTCGTGACTGACGACGTAAAATGGATCTTTTATCGAAATGTTAAGCATGGTAGACAGTGGCTTGGTAAGAGGAAGGACCCCAGCCACAGCCAAGAAGGGAACTTCATGGGCAAAATGTTCTTTTTTCAATCTGGTGAGATTGCCAAGGAATAATCCACTTTGAATTCTTACCACCTAATGCAACAATTAATGCTCAAATATACTGTCAGCAATTAGAGCGTTTGAACAAATCTTTGAGGAAAAAAAGACCTGCTCTAGTGAATCGAAAACGGGTGATGTTTCATCAGGACAATGCGCGACCACACACAGCAAGAATCACGTCACAAAAGATCGAAGAACTTGGTTGGGAGAAAATTCCTCATCCACCTTATTCTCCCGATCTTGCTCCTTCAGACTACCATTTGTTTCGTAGCTTACAGAATCATTTGGAAGAAACAGCTTTTGTAACACGGGAAGGGGTTAAAACTGACATTTGTGAGTTCTTCGAATCAAAGGCAAAAGAATTTTACAGTAATGGAATTAGTAAGCTTGTTAATAGATGGAAGGAGATCCTAGATAATCAGGGAAAATACATTGTTGATTGAATATGTAATTAAATGTAACATTTGGTCACTTGTTTTCTTTATTCAAAATTCGGACAGAACTTATGATATATATATAGAGAGAGACAAAACCATTTCACTCACTACAAAGATGCAACTTTGTTTCAGTGCCTTTCAATTGCACTTCGACGGGTGAGAATCGAAAATTGTTATGAACAATCGAACAAATAATGCTGATTAATAAACAAATGAACAAATAATACTGTTCAATTAAAACAAAATAGCATTTAATTAAATAAGTTGTAGTCATATAAATAATGTATAAACAGAAAATATATTAAAATATATATATAGTATAAATTATTGTTCATAAGCATTTTCGATTCTCACCCGTCGAAGTGCAGTTGAAATGCACTGAAACGAAGTTGCATCTTTGTAGTGAGTTAAATTGTTTTTGTCTATATGATAAAACTTATAATAAATAAATAATTATCGCTCTACTATCGGTATTGAGCCTCTTTTGGATTATTGTGGGATTATTTTTCGAACACAATAATACTATTCTCTCTGATAATTCTTGTCATTTTCTGAAAGAAAAGAACGTGGAAAACGGAGAGCCTCCTGGGATATCAACCAGAAATATATCGTCTTTGTTTCCGTTTTCAACACCGCAAGTTCATCGTCTTCCTGCGCCATTCTTATTATTCAAAATTGAAACTTTCACAGTAGTTCCTTTTTATTTCTCAAATTAAATTAACACGAGAGAACTCTCTAACAAACAGAATTGAGAACGTTTGCAATAACAAGAAAAGGGTCAGGGCAAAAATAATATTAAAGCAAACTAACAAAATATACAAGGCAAATTAACAGTAATAAGGGAAAGCAATAGTAATAAGGCAAATTAACAGTAATAAGGCAAATTAACAGTAATAAGGCAAAGCAATAGTAATAAGGCAAATTAACAGTAATAAGGCAAAGCAATAGTAATAAGGCAAATTGACAGTAATAGGGCAAATTAACAATAATAAGGCAAAGCAATAGTAATAAGGCAAATTAACAGTAATAAGGCAAAGCAATAGTAATATGGCAAAAATTTCACAAACTAAGAATTGGCGTCGACACACAAAAGCAAGTTCGGACAAGCGAAAGTAGCGTTCTTTCAGACCGCGAATGAGGTTATTGACTCGACTCCCTACAAGGAAAGATATGACACAAGGCCATTTTATGTGGAGAAAAACGTATACCTTAAGCTTGGGCAATAATTCTCTGTAGACCCCGCGTACACGGGGTCGGGGTTTTCTACCTCCCCAGAATACCATTCGTCATAGCCTAATCTGAGTTCCTCTCTGCGCGAAGGTTGAGAGTTCGACAAGTCAGCCCGAACCAACTGAAACGGCAGGTCGGGACTCTGCCGGATGAGATCGAGAACCGTTCTATTTTATTGGCTAGGAATAAAATCCCACCATTCATTTGTGTGCTTCTTCCCATACAAAGGGAGGGAAAACTGTTTTGCTATTTCGATTAAAATCAACAGATAGAATCAATATACTTGCGTTGTTTCAATTTACAGTTTCCAAATATTATCAGTTATTTACATGATACATTAAACTAAATATTCAATATTGAAGTCCTTGAAAAAGTGAAGATCACCAGCAGCTACACTGGGCTGGACACGTTTCTAGGACGGAGAATCATTGCCTGCCTAAAATGTTATTGTACTGCGACCTCTCCATTCGTTCATACAGCAGAGGGGCACGAAAGAAGCGATTCAAAGATTTTCTGAAAAGATTCTTTGGTGTCTGTCACATCAAACATTGCCGATGGTCAGCCCTAGCTGATATCCGTGACGCCTGGCATCGAACCACAACCATGCCCTCTTTATTTGAAAATACCCGCAGGTACAAGAGGCAGAGGAGGAAGTATTGCAACGGTATGCCATCGAGCCCTTCAGCTGCAACTACTGCGACCGTGTATGTCTGTTCTACATTGGACACAAACGTGCCTGCAAGCGACGTGTACAGCCTCCCTCTTAATCTTTGTTTTTTGAAGCCAAGCCATGAAAAGTATATCAAACAAAATGATATATTTCCTTCCGCCTCGCCTATCGTTATGCTTAGCTTAATTTATATACGATTAAAAAAAAACTGTACTTATCGTTATTATAAGACCATTTAGTAGGAGCAACATGATCGTTACAATTATAATCACGACGTTTCGTGCATTATGCTTTCCGGCCTTCATCCGGTGCTGTCATTATATTCTTGGCTTTTCAGACAAACATTTTCTATTTTGTTGTTCTACTGAAAACGTTTTCGTACATTGTATGTTCCGATCTTTATCAGATACCTGTCTTATACAGATAATTTTCGGACAGCTGTTCTTATGCTTATAAAGTCCCTCCTATTGCAAACTCTCGACATCTTCAAGCACCAGTCTTATGAGATGCCTGAAGGTTCAGATATCGATATCGTCAAAACATTTCGCTGGTTGTATTCCCTGGGCTTCTACAAGAGCATTTCTTATTATATACATAACGTTTCGCACAATCATGATCTTGCTTTTTATATCTACACGTTTTCGAAGTATGTACGCTTCAGCCTTTCTCAAGTGTCTGTTTTATTCAGTAAATATCTTGACGCGAACTCAATCCACGGGCATCTCTATGCTTTCAAACGTTACGGAATATCTATTATCAGTTGTTACCCACTTTGATTTTGTTTCGATTATTCTATTGCTTAACCAGAGTACATGTCTTTTCCCCAATACTCTCCTAAGATATCTAAACAAAGAAGACTTTCATGCTATAAACATAACTTTAATCAACAAAACCATGTGTCCGAAAAGATTATATAGTACAAGAGACACCTGCTGAATACCTAAGCGGTCATCTGTCGAAACGTGAGCAAATATGATGAATGTGCTGGTTCACAAGAAATGTTTGGTTATATACCCCTAGAATATTTAGCCACCCCTCACGTGGGTTGCATGTGTCACAAGGCCGGGTATAACGTGGGATCTCCGAGCCCGTAGGCTCGGCCAAAAGTATTCCATTTCGAACCTGTATAAACGGGTTCAGTATTAGTCTACCTCCCCGACCGAGACTCTGCCCTCCGGCAGAGCCTCGTCCGGTTTCCTCTCTGCCCGAAGGCAGAGAGTTCGACTGTTTAGCCGAAAACCATTTCGTTTATATACCCCTAGATATATACGAGGATAAAGTAATAATACTGAACGATTCTTACGACAGTAAACAGACTAGCCAAAAAATTAGCATTTCTTTCTCTGCAGTCATTTAAGTACCATACGTGATACACGATTGGGCGATCATATCTTTTTGATGCATGACTGACGGGGCAGAAGATTTTCCCATCAGTAGGTTGCTATTTCTTCTCTGCAGTAGACGGGTTGCCTGTCAAGTGTTTAGGACTTAGTATGTCTTTCTATTCAACACATAACCGGGGAAGGGGAAAAAGAGATGCTTCCCTAGCGCATTTATACGTAAGTGAATACGACAAACTGGTTTGGAGTTCGAAATCGGCTCTGCAAATTCTCATTCAAAACCGTTATCCGTTAGGCCATTACGTACATGGCTTGTTTTCTTTTTGTGCCAAAGTTAAAAATTATCTAATGGTGGCACCTTGGCCCGGAGGTGGATTGAAATATGAGCGAACCGTAATTGCATCCATCGCTCAATGTCAAGAGTTGTATATTGGTATGTTATCGGGGGCATGTAAATGGACACTTGTAAATGCATTGAGGATGTTTTGATTAGGGGTCTTGTCGCTTGTCTCCCTTGGTGAAATACTGGTCGATTAGCATTCGCTGGATACATCTAAATATGTTTCTTTTTTCGTTTCTTTCTCCTTTCTTTTTTTTTAATTAGCCCGAGTGACCATTTTCTTTGCACTACTTGCTGATGTTTTTATAGCGTTCTCTTTTCAATGAATTTTCTTTGGTCTTTCTTGTTTTCTTTGACTTTTTTGCTTTCTGATGTGTTTTCTTAGAAAGACCTGTTTTTAGTTTATTCTCTGGGCATCTTAAGCTAATTACGTATTTTCTAAAGCTAACAGCATTGTGCTTTCTCTTTTTTGTAGGCTTTAAGTTTATTCCATTGCTATCTCTTTTTGATATGTTTTTTTTCTTTTTCACTTTGTGTTTATTTAATTTTTGACCTTTCTTTTTTTTACTTACCGACTTCTGTTCTTATTTCTGTTTCTTTGTAACATACTAAGGCAAAATTTATTTTTTTCTTTTACTAGAGGTAGTTTAATCTATCTACTCAGACTCTCGAATCCCTTAGGTCAGCCATAAGAACACGCCTCTCTGATTCTGCTGGGGATTCTGACAAGCTTTTACTTATTAAACGAATAACTGCTTTGACTGAAATAAAGTCTATAAATCCCCTGCATACTGTTTAGAAGTGCTGTTTCTGACCTTGTCACTATTTAATTTTTCGCATATTACTGGCTCTATATTAGGTTTTCCATAACTTCATATATATATATATATATATATATATATATATATATATATATATATATATATATATATATATATATATATATATAGGTTTATTTTTATTTTTTATTTATTATTATTTTTTTACAATAATGTTCACCGTGTATAAGGCCCAGGAGCCACTTAGATTAGAGGTTTACAGAATAAGAGATATAGTTTATGTGAAGAGATGGGAAATACAACGTTTATCTCTAGATTTCATTTTGTTGGTTCTTTAA
Source organism: Acanthosepion esculentum (assembly GCA_964036315.1). Classification (NCBI taxonomy): domain Eukaryota; kingdom Metazoa; phylum Mollusca; class Cephalopoda; order Sepiida; family Sepiidae; genus Acanthosepion; species Acanthosepion esculentum. The sequence continues at coordinate 10,357,788 of OZ038485.1, read as the reverse complement.
AGGCATATCAACAACTTATGAGTCATTTAATGACGGAATTTAATTTTCCAGATTTAATAAAAAATGATATGTTATTCTGTTTTCAAAATTACATACATGGAAATGATGCTCAGCTTTTGTGTATATACATGTTTTTGTGAACATGATTACTAGAGTCCATGGTAAGAGCCTTTTATGTTGTAGATGTCATGTTTTGGAATAAAGTTTGATTTCTTTATGAAATTGTAGAATATTATATCATGAAAGGATCTTTATATGTTGATGAATGTATTGTTGCTAATTTTACAATAAATATGCATTGTTTCTAATTTATATATATATATATATATATATATATATATATATAGATAGATAGATAGATAGATAGATAGATAGATAGATAGATAGATATAGCGAACTATAATAATAGTAGCACAGTTCATATAATTTACAGGGTTTGTTTTAAGAAAAAAGCCATATACACATATAAACATATATACAAAAACACACATCCGCTATATATATATATATATATATATATATATATATATATATATGTGTGTGTGTGTGTGTGTGTGTGTGTGTGTGTGTGTGTGTGTGTGTGTGTGTGTGTGTGTGTATAAATAAAAAGAAAGAAAGAACAGTAAGATATATAACCAGTGATCTTATTGATATTTTTATTTTTACAAAATAGTGCTCAATAGAAATTTACAGAGCATTAATATGATAAATTAAACCAGTTTATCACATCTTTGGTGATAATCCGGAGTTTCAGGCCTATTTTTCTTTAATTTGTTTATTTAACCTTTCAAGGATCATAATACTAATTTTTCCGATATCAGCTCTTGTAGGGTTTATTCTCCTTGTAGTCGGATTCGCCTCGAAACCTGTTTTGTGGTCGTTTAAGGTTATATAGCATTCTTTTTCATATAGTTGACCTACTCTATCACTGATCTTCAGTTTATCAGTGATTGTTTAAACCCAAAACTAACTTATATTAAAAACGAAAATGGAAACATAGAAAAAACAGAAGTAGAAAAATAATTTGGTATACGCCCCTATACAACCAAATGGTAAAGAACAAATTAGGACAAAAATTCCTCGCATTAATAGTCAAGCATTTTCCTAGTGAAAGTAAACTAAGTACTATTTTCAATAAAAATACACTAAAATTAAGTTATAGCTGTACTGAAAACTTAGAAAAGATTATTAAGAAACATAATGCTAATATCTTAAATAAACACTTATACCAGAACTAAAAAAATTTAGACAATGGAAAAATAAAAATAAAAACTGATGAGGATAAACAAAAATTATGTAACTGTAGAAACCCTCAAAACTGTCCTCTACAAAACAAATGTTGCACGGAATCATTAGTATGCCAATGCAATATCTCTTCTATTGAAAATCCTGAAAACATAAAAATATATATAGGTTGCACAAGCAAAGATTTCAAAAAACGTTTCAACCAATATCAAAGTTCATTTAGGATAAATAATTATAAAAATCAAACATCTCTCTCAAAGTACTTCTGGCACTTAAAAGAATCCACTAAACACCTACAGTAAAATGCAAGTTTATAAGAAAAGCTAGAATATGTAGACCATTAAATGACCCATGTCATTTGCGCATACATGAGAAACTATATATTACTAAGTTTATAAAAAATAAAATTTTCCTTAAATAATATTTAAAAATAAAATTAAAAAGTGCGACCTGGTAATATATATACTTGATATGAAAAAATAATTTTATATACTGTTTATTGGCGTTTATTGTATTTTGTTAATGTTATGAAGATAACCATTTCATTATCAACTTCCGTTTCGGTTATTCCTCATTCAATAACCCTTCCTAGGTTATAACACCTACATAACCTGCACAGTCAGCATTTCATACATCCATAAAGACAACTGATTCACTAACCCTCTACTTTAGGTGTCTCTCGGAACAGGTAGAGGAGGATGATCAACAACGTTAAAAATCACATCTAGACGAACACGCCGCTATTATCTTTATCCTGATTACCGAGACTTCCTCTCTATTTTTATTTTTTTACTAGTTTCACGTGTAAAGGCATATTTTAAAGAAATTTCAGTAAACTAATAAAAGGCAAATAATATTTTGCTGATTCAATTTCTCTTCGCAAAAAATAGATTTTCATAGAACGTTACAGATTTAAATTAGGCCTAAAGCGAATTAAATTCCAAAGCACAAACTAAATACAAATAGTGCAACATTAATTCTTTATTCTTTTATTCTACTTTTTGGTCGAGGCTCCCCACAACTTCCTTTTTTTGTTTCAATTAAATTTTGAATCAAGACATCATTATCCATATTCTGCCATTCATTTATAGAAAATCATTAAATAGGTTACCCTCTATTTATCTACACCATTGTGCAAATTAATTGAAACAGCCGCTGTAGTTTCCTTTCTTTCATCATACGCTTACGTTTAGACCCACTGGAGTGACAGGGTGTAATCGATTTTTATTTTTTCTTCAGGTTAGATCATTTGTAGTGGTGTTGCAGTAATATGAATCTATTTTCGGGGTCTATGATGAAATTAGTTTGGCCTTGAAGAATATTGCGTCATCCGTGACTGCATCAGATTTTTATCACGCTCAGACACTATTGTCTCGACTGTCGATTAATCGTCCTACGGCCATTGTTTGCGATGGACGTTACTCCAAGGAGACGTACGAAATTGTAACGCTGCACGAACACAATGACATGCCTTACCAGTGAGCAAATCAAAGTACTATATACCGCCCAGGAAACTCTCCTGTTTTAAATCCAATCTGTAGTCAATCTGCAAGGAACAGCATTGAAGGATGGGCATACGAAATACTAACATTTGCATTGGGTTATGTTTCATTGGAAAAATGCAAAAAATAAATAATAACAGAATTATTCGTTTTGTTTCAATTAATTTACATAAGGATGTAGTTTGTCTTGCGTTCAATATCTCATGGGAGTTTTAAATTTGACATTCCCCCTTTTCTATAGTATTTTTTTTATTATTTCACTCCAAATAAGCTAATAAAACCACTAAGAGGCGGAGAATATGGAATAATATAAGAAAATGAGAACACTATTCAAGATTGTTAACAATAAAAGAACAGGAATTATTAAGACAGGAGATATCAATTGTCATTGAATTTAATTTTTTGAGGGTGAGGAGCAATAAGCGAGAAATGCGAAAAAATAGACTGTTAACACAGAGCTCTTGATTAAATTCAGCTATTTTAATTGCGAAATCATGAGACCTTGCTGCCAATCTAGTACTGCGCTGAAATTCATAAAGTCTAGGTATCTTAGAGGAAATATCATCGGAACAATCTCCATGAAAGTATTTATTGAAAAGCTACAGCAAGAATACACTATGGCGGTAGGAAAGTGACTCAAACCGAGATTCCAGAACGAGACCTTGTCTGTTGCATATACTATAGGAAAGACAGTTTTTTTACGACCATCAGGTATGAATTAAAAGTTGTACAATCTATACACTCTAAACTTAGGTAGCAGCCAATCAAAAATAACAGCGAGTGACAGGCTTTTGACTATAAGCCTTTTCATGGAGGTTAGGTCACCATCGTTAGAAGCCCTCACGGCCATACATTTTTACCAAAAAAAGTTAAATGTATTGATTTAATTGTCTTGCGTCAAATCTGTTTATAATCACGTAACTTAGCTTCGCCTTACTTCAAAACAATTTTATTTCCCCTTGTTTCGAAATCGGCTTTCTTGTATCGTTAGCAACTAACTCATCAGGTATTAATAACTGAAATATTAGTTTGTTCGGGAAGTAATTTCATATTTCACGGCTATGAATTATGTGTCAACCAACCAAGGCCAAACGAATGACAAATTGTGGCAAACTGCATCTGGAATTTGTTTATCATCTTTTCTATCAAACCGCTTTTCGTTTATTGAGCATTTCAGAGTGTAATTGGGAAAACGTATAAAGGCATAATTTGAATTACTCATGAACCTCTGCTAGAGAATGCAGAGACTGGGTTAGGATAGGTAGCGATTGTTCAGGGTGTCTTGTGGGCGCTGAATTCTGGCAGTATTGGATTTCTGTCGTCTAAGTTTTAGATGTAAGACCAAAATAGGGTGAAGTCGATAGGGGCGTGAGAAATTTGAAGCATTGACAAGATTTCCGCACGCAGGTTCCTTATTGAGGCCAGCTCGGAAATCTACGCCAAAGAGTAGGCATGGGTTTCCCTGGAGAACTTGAACTCGCTGCCTCCTGGAATCTATGTCTATACCAATCGTATTATAAAACGAATTGAAAACAGAAATTGTCTTTCGATGATAAAGTCTCTGAAGTGGTGTTCAAGTTCGAATGTCTGAATCTTTGAAGCATAGTTGCGACACGGAAATCAACAAAAATCGATCACATTTTAAGATCTACTGTATTCTTTTAACTGGGAAATCCTACCCTTTCATTTTTACAATGAAGTGTTATGGGGGATAGAGAGAGGCGAATGTACGCCAGTAAGAATTCCAAACTAATAATATTTATTACAACAGGAATAACCAGTGCCAACACGAAAACTAGGTTTCTATCCAAAGAAGTCTGTGCGTTGTGTCAGATGGAAGGTGAAAGCCATTGGACCATTGAAGGAACATCACTGCGGGCATTTATTGCCTTCAGGTAAACGAAGAATTTTGTTCAATGTGTCCTGCTTTGAAAAATTGAAAAGATGTTTCTCTCGCTCATGACAATGCAAAGTCACACGCTGCTATGTAAATACAAGACATAATAAAGTCATTCAGATAGGGATTTCTTTTAAATTCTTTATTCTCACCAGATTTTAACTTGTTCCGGTCATTCGACCATTTTATTAACTGAAACAGGAACAATAAAGAAATAGGAACCAATTATATTTGTTTCAGAGAAAACAAAAGTTTCCTTAAACGGCGAGTCTAATATTTATCATACCGTTGGGCTTCTTTCAATAAAATCAATGGCATTTATATATTTTATAAATAATTAAATACATATATTTTACATTGGATTTCATATACTGTGTGAAAACAAAAACGTATTTATTTTCCGAACAGATTAACATTTCTTAGAATTCGATTTCACTTATCTCTCGTTTCAAACCTACTCGCATGATTTAGGAATAAAATCTTAACTTTGTGCTTGGATATATCGTTCATATGTCCTGTGGAACTAGACAAATGCCCCCAAGAGTAAACATTTGTTCCCGGTAAAGAAATGAGGTACCCATTGACATTTTTCCTTCAGATATAAATCAGGCGATATATTGGGAAAAAATGAAAAAAAAAAGTCTTTTCTTTCAGAGAAGACAGCTGAAGTCTTTACTCATCTCAGTTTTCTACGAATCTTTATTTAATTTTATTGAATGTTTTGACACGGTATCGAATAAGTAATGCTGCGTCATAATGTTGTCAAGACGATGGCGGCGTTAAATGAAATAACAGAATCTCTACAAAGCGTTCTTTAGGTACACTTTGAAATCATTGTATCTGATGTTTTCTAATAATCAAGACACTTTCAAACTCAATGCCCTATTAATGTGTTTATCAAACTCTCGGGTAAGTTCGTCTGTCACTGACGTCATAAAAATCAACAGACTGAAGTAGTCATGAGATGTTTCTTTCTGATATGACATCTGAATGACGTTATTTGAAAAGAAGCCTTAATAATTAAACAAGGCAAAACCAATGTCGCTTTGTCAAAGTCGCAGGAACAAGAAATGTGATATTCATGATATCAGAGAAAAATACAGACGCGTACTGACGTTTCGTAGATTACGTAAAAGCATTTGACAAGTTGCAACACAAGTTGGAAAACTGGATCTGTTTGAAATGGATGTTAGAGTAACCCAGAATATATACTAGAAGAAAGCCGCTCGGCATTTCAATAGAAAATGAACTACATAAAATTACAAAAGGTCACACGATAAGCATTCATTGTTTCCCAGATTTATTCACCCTCTAGAGCGAGGCTATCCTAGGGGGGCTCTATCAAGATTGGTTATTGGTGGAAAATTAACAAGATAGGCTGCGCATATATATATATATATATATATATATATATATATATATATATATATATATATATATATATATCTTTATGTGAAAATTTTCTCCGAGTTAAATTGTAGAAAAAGACAATATTTATAAATGTAAAAGACAATAGGAAAACTGTAATGGTAGCCGACGCGTTTCATCCAATGTGGTCTTTTTCAAGGCAAAAACAAAATGAATTTATTTAAACAAAGTAACTAATAATAACAAAAACAAAATGTCCTTAGCAACTGGAAGAATTTACAGAACGATATTTTCATACTGTTAACTGAAAATTACGTCAAGTACTCTCACGTGTGGAGATATTGTTTTTATTGCTGTGTTCACGGATTCAACCATTTTCTTTTGAATTCTTGATACTATTCCCTACGTTTGTTTTGGAGAGTAGTAATTCTGGTAAGAAAGGTGAAATAGGGGAAAAGCCTGGGCGTATATTAATATTTAGGTAATATTCAATGGTGGCACACTCGAGTGAGTTATTTTCTTTTTCTGGGTGTAGCATTTTTAAAAATGCTACATTCATAAAAAAAGCGACGGCTACCATTATAATTTTCCTATTGTCTTTTACATTTATATATATATATATATATATATATATATATATATATATATATATATATGTGTGTGTGTGTGTGTGTGTGTGTGTGTCACGCATAATATATATATGCTAATTGCAAATCAAATATCTAGTACACCTGTCTATTTCATGCAATATATATATATATATATATATATATATATATATATATATATATATATATATATATATATATATATATATATATGTCATTCGCAGACAGTACTGTTTCGCAGGTCCTCAGTGCGACTAGACAACCGAATGCCTCAAGTGTATTCCGGATCGAAAACCAACCGATTTAGTGTCAGTCAGAACTTCTACCACTGAGCCATCAGGATGAATCATTGTTTTTACAAACGTAAACAAACGCCAATCAACAGAATGGTGTCTCTTAAATGCTTTTGAGGCTGGGTACCTGACACCAAAACAAGGTAAAATGTCCAGAGACCATCGTTGTAGCTCAACACCACATATCATAACAATTGTTCCAAATGGCCTCTGCTTGTTTCTACACGCACATGAACCCGCCGGATCTTTAACTGTCTGACCTTTTAAAATGCACCCATACGGTGTCGAATGAATTTCGCAGGCCCCCATGACTCGTTGATGAAGTAGCTATGCAGTATTAATGTTTGCATATACGATTTGTTTCAGTGTCAAAAGTTTTGAGGTTGCGGAAAACCTGCAGGTCATGGAACTGGTCCGTCCCTACCTATCATCCAGTGCATTAGGAACAATGGGAATAAAATGTGATGGAACCTCATCATGCATAAGCGACACGCATCTTCGTATTAGCAGGGGTACATCCACTAGCAGATTTGAAAGTGTGTTCGAAATAAAAATCCCTGTAGTCAAAAAAATGTGAGACGTTCTGAGAGAACATAAGCACCTACTATACAGTCACTTAAAATTCCAACACAAACATTAATTTTGTACCTTATTTTACCCTGCGGATTCCAATGCATTCACAAATGTTTGTTGTGTAAATTTGTTATTCTATTTCTTCTAAATGTTGCATCATCCCTATACAAGACTGCAGAGACAAACAACGTACCTGCATCAGTTGCAAATGATACGGATGCAGGGGCTGTTCTTGAAGTATCCTCTATGCGTAATAATGAGATGGACGACATGCTAGGACCACTTGATGTATGCTGATACCTGTATTTTCCGACAGCCTGTAGAATGCGGTTAGGACTACGAGCGGATCTTGGTCTTCCTCGATCCATAGTATTGGTACCACGGATCCAGTCTCAGCAACGCGACGATAAACAGCAGCTAAGTTTGTATGAGTAGGCCACCTTCAGTCTGGAAACGAAATCTGATACAGCCGTGGAGCCTCCCATATATTAACTTTCGTACGGTCGTATGTAAAAATTATATTTGCCTATGAATATCCTGCACTGCTAGACGGAAAACTTCTCATTTAACTCATTAGTACTCACGTTAAACCTTGAAGGCAGTCTAGCCATAAATATACACAAATGACAAATGTAACTTAGTCTACATAGCAACTCGAGACCATTATCGTACACTTTCTTTAAACTTAATAACCAAAAACGAAGTATTCGCGGCCAAATACGAACTTTTGTCTTTGTTCTCTTGTGTAGAACCGACCCAAAAAGTTTTTTTTAATTTTTGAAGCACCAATATATATATATATATATATATTTATATATACGTTTCGGGTGGAGCCTGGTAAGTTTGTGTGTTTGTTCAAGTGGATTCTAATAGAGCTTTAATAGGTGTATCGTAAGGCATCTGGATATCCGATCATAGCTCTATTTGATTCTATTTAAACAAATACATAACGTTACCAAATGCAAACATAATAATAATCTCATACACATGTAAAAGCAGATTAAATATAAAGGAAGACTTAATAAGAAAAAGAAAAGCCAACACATAATAATATTAACTACGAACACGGCCACAATTTGCAAACCGTGTTCCGAAAAGAAAACACCCCTATAACTCTAGAACCTACACACAACCCCATACAGTCAATTAAACAGAAAAAAAGAAAATCATCCTTGATAATGGCTAAAAATGTAGACGGTAGCGCTCGGAATTACAGAACATTTAAATAATTTCTCGAACATTTTTTCGAACACAAGTAAAATAAAATGAAAAGCTTAATCGTAGTACAGTGTCTATCTTCTTTAATTAACATGTATAAATGAAGGATTGCTATTTAAATACACACACACACACCACACTATATATATATATATATATATATATATATATATATATATATATATATATATATTAAACAAAGAGTTAATCATACCTTGAATCAATCAGCAATATGAATGCGATTATTGGCGAAATCACTTCGCTAGTAGACATAAACATAAGCATTATACTACTGATAATCCTCTGAATGATGAGATCCTCATATATAAAATGGATATGGTGTATTTTTTCTGCTAGTCCTTTCGAATGTTTCGCGCAATTCATCATCAGGCTTTATTTTTCCATTAGAATCAAAACTGGGAGACGAAATAAATGTGTTTATCCAACCGAAAGATGTTTTTAAGAATGAGCTATTTGTTAGCGGTTATATAGTGTTGGAGCGTGCAAATCGCGACGCTAAATATATATATTAGCTGTAGTAGTAGTAGTAGTAATCTTATAAGTATAAGAAACTAAACTCGTTTCGGTAAACATATATAACTATATATAATTAATCATATGTATATATATATATATATATATATATATATATATATATATATATATATATCAGAATATTTTTGAAGGTACAAAATTTTATCACAGCAATAAAAGTATGAAGCTTGATATTACTAGACATATTATAAAACGGGCGAAGCAACCGGTTTTGCTCCCGCTCATCAGGCTTACAACGGGAGATTTAATTTAAATTAAAAACACAGAAAATGTACAATGAAAAGGAAATGTGGAGGAGGAGAAAAAATTATGAGCAAAAGGAGCTAGAGGCAAATGACAGCGAGCCCTAACAAACACTCACGTTGTTCGCTCAAGGAAGGCTTGCGGGACCCGATGTAAAGTGCCCCCACCACCTTAAGGTGAAATAACGAGTGTGACCGGGACAACACGGTGAACCGGTCAACACTAAAATTAGCTGCACAAAATCTGCTCTTTAATAGGTGCTCGAATATCGCGGAACATTTCCTTTTC